>VDFB02058242.1:725228448-725474433 GCA_007258455.2 Sequoia sempervirens | reverse complement strand
CATGGGTCTTGCTTTAATACTTTCCATAATGGTTATTAGCATATCACATTATTATAGTTTGCGGTAACCCAAGATTGCATTCAAGTATGTAACAAACTTGGTTTGTAGTTTAAGCTATACACTTTTAAGTAACATTCATAAGGTTTAGAAAATCTTGACCTCTATAGAATAGCCCATTAAACATGGGTTGTGCTTGAATGCACTACATAATTGATATAACACAACCACTCTATATATCAACCAAAGTTATAGGCTCTTTATTGCAGCAAGAGTTAATCACTCTTGGATCATGCTATAATTACATCATAACCTGTTAAACTTGAGACAACCTGAATGCACACAATGATGATTGACACCTACATTATACAACCTAAATTAACTACATTATATGAGTGCCTCCATTTCTATCACAACATAGCCACATTAAATTTGGGTCACACATGAATGCATCCTGTATTTGTTATAGCAAAAATGTACCACATGACCAATAGAGTTATGGATCACATAATGACAGTCACAAGAATCTGTTCCTTGGTTGTGATCTTATGGTGATTCCACACAATAAAATATGGACATGAAATTCTCAAAACCCTAAACCTCTAAAAATGAAATATGATGAGATGTTGCTTTAAAATATGATTTTCAAACCTGGAACTACAAATCTGACTTCACAACTAAATTATGCAAAAAGACAATGACTACCCTCAACCTGGCGATATCTTCTTGAATTTTTTCTGATTTTTCCCAAGAAAATCGTCCTTAGTTCTCCACAAACTGTCTCAAGTAGAGAAAAATACTATCGCAATAAATCAGCGAACTCACTTTTCTTTATGTCGGCCACAATTTGATTTTTTTCTTATTTTTCATGTTTGTCGAAATTTCGACGAAACCTAGGTTTGTTGAAATTTTGACGAACGTCGGTGATAAACTTTTAAAAAAATGAAAATTACACATCAAATTTTACAAGCACCTGACGATACATCAAATTATACATATTTCATCAGAATTTTTTGTTAGATTTTGCAGTCAAATGAGTTAGTGTACTAGTAAGGATCAAGTCATGAAAATATAAGACTAGTATCAAAAGTTCATCTCCATGTCTCTAAATATAAATTGGGTGATTCGAGAAGCAATGAGTTAAACCAGATGCAAGCAAGAATCCATCAATATTCTCATACCAAGCCCTAGGGGCTTTCTTGAGACCATATAAATAATGACATAACCTAAAAACAAGTGAAGAGCCCTGCACAAAACTTGAGGCTATTCCATATATATCTCCTCTTGAAGATCATCATATAGAAAGGAAATCTTCACATCCATCTGATAAATTGGCCATCTCTGTGATGCAATAATAGAAAGAACAAGGTGAACTAAATCCATTTTGGCTATAGGGAAAATGTCTCAAAGTAGTCAATACCCTCAACCTGTGAAAAACCCTTAGCCACAAAACATGTCTTGTATCTTTCAGTAGAACAATCATCTACATATTTGGTGTAGTACACTCACTTGCATCAAACCAAATTTCTTCCCTTAGGAAGATTAACTAAATCCCATGTATTATTCTTTATCAATGGACAATACTCCTTTTCCATAACATTGTCCCAATTTGGAATACCAGAAGCCTATGAAAAACTTTATGTATTTGGAGATATAGCATGAATCAAAAGACTAGTGTCAGAAGTCTATGAACAAGTGCATCTAGAGGATATAGGATCACTAGATAAAGAACCAACCTCCTCAACAACACCTCTATCCCACTTGGGAAAAACATGAGTAGTAGGAGGTGGTGGTGGTGTTGGTGGGTTAGGACCAACACAAGTATCATCATGAGATGAAGAAGGTGGAGTGGGTAGTGAGGAAGAAGAAGATGATGGAGGATCTGTCTATGTGAAAGACTCATCAAATTGGACATCTATATGAAAGTGGAAATCCCTAGTGATAGGATCAAATAACTTATAATCTTTCACATCCTCATAATAATCAACAAAGATCTATTGTTGACTCTTCTTCTCCATTGCCTTATGTCGACCATCCGGTGTGAATGCCCAAGCTTCACTACCAAATAATCTAAAGAAGGAAACACCAAGCTTGATACTAGACCAAGCTTCCTCTGGAGTGAGATTTTGAACTTCCTTGTGGATAGTGTGGTTCAGAATATAGTTGGAATAATTGATAGCTTTAACCCAAAATGTTGGGGCCATAGACCTAGATTGAAGCATACAATTTTCCATCTCCTTTAATGATCTATTCTTTCTTTCAACAACACCATTCTACTTAGGAGTGTAGAGAACCAAATGCTGATGCTGAATACCATGCTCACCATAATACTCCATAAAGGCCTGGTTCTAATATTCCCCCCATTGTCTGTGCATATCTTCCGAATAGAAGAACCTAATTGCTTCTCCACAAACACCTTGAAGGTCCTGAAATTGCTGAAGACATCACTTTTGTACTTAAGAAAGTACACCCATGTGCGATGAGAGTAATAATCAATGAAAGTGAGTACATACTTGGCTCCTGAAAATGAAGAAGTTGGAAATGACATGAGGCCACTATGAACCAACTCTTGTAAGGTAGTAGCATGGTGGGCATTACCCTTTAGAAAGGGTTCTTGATGATGTTTTCCAAGTACACAACCTTGATAAACACCCTCTATGCAAGACACCTTAGGGATTCCAAGTACCATATACTTAGTACGCAACTGTTGAAGATACCTGTAATTGAGGTATCCAAACCTCTTGTGCCAAATTTTTCTCAAAGAGACAACATGGGAAATATGTGATACTCCACAAGATGACTCAAAACCATGAAACCTATAGAACTGAGACCCATGAATTTCTCTTCTTGAAGAAATAATCCTCTTTGGATGGTGTAGCTATCAAATAACATGATGTGGTGAAAACTCAACTACCTTTCCATCACCAATATGATAAATATGATAAACTAAAAGGAGATTAGCTGAAATTGAGCAGGAACATAAAAAACATCCTTAATGCTACCTTCTATCAATTATATTCTGCCTGAACCCATAACTAGAATGCTTGAAGAATTTCCCATTGAAATATGATAAGTAGTGCCGTCAAAAATAGATGCTAGACAATCCTGTGAGTGAGTCATGTGGTGTGAGGTTCCCGAGTCAACTATCTAACTATCCTTGGATGAATCCAAACCTTTAACTGTAAGGGAATGCTCCTTAGTAGGTTTGGGAAGATCAATGTTGTGTCTCTACATGACCTCTTCTAAACAGAATCCTGTTATGACAAAATTTTCTATCATGATTTTGTAATACACAAAAAGTATAATGGATTTTCTTTTTAGAATTGTAAGTCTTCTTTCCTAACTCTGTAGAGGATGTGGCTAGTGTGTCGAATGGATTCTTCTGCTTAGATGGTGGCTCATTTCTTGAAGCCGATTCTACCTTAGGTGTATTAGAAGGCTTCTTTCCTTTTCACTTGGATGATTGGACAACTAGTGCCCAAATTTTTGAAGAGTTGATAGCATCCATAGAGATTAATTTAGATTGTTCTTGTGAGTCTCATAAAATTGTTGAAAAGAAGGAATTACATGTGTTGTTCCAAGAGAATCTATGGTATAGTAAAAGGAAGAAGCAAATATTTGATAGGGACCTCTTAACTTTGACAAAATAAAGAAGACACACTCTTTGTCTGTTTTTATTTTATGACAACGCTAAAGTTTAGAAAGTAAAGACTTAAATTGAACTAATAAATCTTCAATAGAAGAGAAGGCATCATGAGACAATGTTGTTAATTCAACATCCAATTGTAGAATCTTGAACTCATCAAATTCACCAAAGAGATCATCAAATTTGTCCCACATTTTCTTAGAAGTTGTACAACTAGAAATGTGAATTGCACCTATTATTCCCATTGCTTCATCTAACTTGTTTCAATAAGTAAATTGCTCAAAATCCCTAGTAAATTGTATTTTTTTCCTAGTAACTGTTTGCCATAATCCTTAGATTGAAATAATTGTTGTACTTTGACTTCCGATGTGTGAAAATTATGTGGAGTTAACAAGTTGATTTTAGGATCCATGATGCACACACAATAAGACACTTGAATTGTGCCTTACCAAACCCCCAAAATTGTATTATATTTGATTGTTGACCCCCCCAAAAAGATGCAAAACAAGAATTACAAGCTTGTGTCAAGTTTGGAAGATAAATCATTTGTTTATAACTCATGAAGATTTTTGAAAATATGGAACAACAAGATTTACTAAATTGGATTTGGATTACAAATTTGGAATCCTTACAAAATTATGATGAATTTCAATTTTTTTGTGAATTTTCGATAATTGGGATGATAGTTATGCCTCGTCGAAATTTGCACAAAGTAAATTGATTATTGGAGGTTTAAAAATAGATTAAAAAATTACAATTTTAAAATTATCTCAATGCTAAAACATCATTGACAAAACCAACCGATGACTATTTACACTAAAAAAAAGACTCCCCTTTGCAAGTTATGCAAAAATAAATAAATGAAAAACTACCCCCTTGTAAGCACAAATGATTATCAACGACTTGTGTAACATAAAAGTGGAATTTAATTTTACCAGTTAATGTAATAGAACATTCTAAATATTAAATTAAATGTGAAGTTTTGAAATTAACCATTGCTTTGAAGACCAAATCACTTTCTTCAGCGGTTGGAATGTGACCTCTGCATTTGGAACTAGTGACCAAGTGTGAATGAATGCATGAGATTTTAATGTCATCCACGAAACCAAACAATCTAAAGGACCGAGAACCAAAAAGATAAGAAATCTCCAAATTCTTTTCAAGCAGTTGAAAAACCTCCGATGATGTGGTGCCAAGTGCTTTGCATACAGAGCTAATACCCACACACATATGAGAAACTAGAGATTCCTTAGTGTATGATGCAGTTAGGAAGAGATTTCTAGGCACCAAAGATGAAAGTCCACAGAGGGGTTTTAAAGGTCTTCAAGCCATATTGGAAAACAAACTCCTTTCAATGGTTCATTTCCTACTTTCACCACAGATGCAACCTTCCTCCAGATTGCAGATTGCACCTATCTATGAATGGTGTGTAGGATTAGGAAGATTGTGAGAAGATATTTTTTCAAAGAAATACATGTGAAAGAGTATAATCAACATAAATCTACTTAATGCCAATATGGTTAGGTAGCAGACTATTAAGAAAGGACTTGTGAGAATGAAGCGGGATGTTGGAAGGCACAGGGATAATTTCATTGCTAGATAATGCCGCCAAGAAAGCCTTACACCATTGTCAATAAATCAAAGGTGGACAAAGAAATAAAGGGAAATCTCTATATTTTGAAACCCTAGAAAATTATTGTAGATCACAGAGAATGTTGTGAAAACAACTTTGGCTTCTGATTTAAACTCCAAAGACTATGAACTAGACCCCAAAAAGTTTCACGAACTCTGCAAAAAATTGTGATTTTCGAACCCTGCAAAACTATGCAAGTAGGTTGATAGGTTGATAATTTTTGAATCTTGAAAATTACCATGAGATATGGTGAACCACTCTTCATGAAACATGAGTGAATGGGTTTGACTTGAAAAACTACATGGTTGAATCCTAATAGCAATATCACAAATTGATATGCTGTGGAAAATACCTCCTACTTATCAGACTACAAAGAGTTGGAAAATTGACCAAATAGGTCATAAATGTCTACAACTTTATAAATAATGACCAAAAAAATAAGATGGAAGATTGGCCCTCTGCTATTTTTTTGATCTTTTTACTTTTGGTATAAATTGACAAACAACTTGTAAGAAATGTTTTTTTTTTAAATTAACAAAACAAAAGGTATTTCTTCAGTTTTTGGGACTTTTGGATGCAATGGTGATGTTTGTTTGATTTTGATGGTTTTTTGATAGGGATGAAAAACTTGATACAAAAATCGAGAAAGAACTTGCAATTCATTGCTTCGATACCATGTTGGAGCAGCAAATAATGAATGCAATATTCAAACTACCATGAAATGAATACATTACAATGAAAAATCCAAATAAATATCATCGAATGTGCAAAATATAATGATCACTGCTTGTTTACATAGGATAAGGAGGAGGTAGGAAGGTGAAATAGAAAGACTGACTAACCCTCCAAGTGATGCGGCACATATAGAACACTTGGGACAAGTGTGAATGAGTGTGTTAAGTGACTATGAGTCGAGATAACTAAAGCACTAAGTGAACTTAAGCTAGTGTGAATAGGACTACTAGGTGTAGGAAATAGATAAAAGATAACTAGATGCATAGACACTTTTCACACTAACATTACTAACTAGGAGCCCATCTTTGAAGGATAGGATAACCCAAATGTGTGGAAATCAAGTGGTTGCGACCCATTTCTTGATACTGGTTCAATAGTTGTTTCTACTTAGTGGCTTTGCTTTTTCTCTGGATATGATGTTGAAGGCTCCACCTTGCTTAAACATTGACTATGATTTTATCCACCCTCTTTTTTTGTGATATAATGTATTTTAAAAATCTTTTATAATTAATTGAAATGTCTATTTCATTAATTAAAAAAATCTCTTTGTAGAATTCTTATATAAGAGGTCCTCCATGATAAATTGGTTTCGTATGAGGGTGGTATAAAAAGTTATTTTTACCATTATTTTTCTTTAAATATAAAAACATAAAAAATATAATTGTATTAAGATATAATTCATAAATGCATATTTATTACATATATGAGTATACAGTTATACTACATGAGACATTAATGATTGACTATTTTATTGATAATTAAATTGTAGACACATAAAAATGACCTAGGCCTACAAGTTCTGTTCTTGTCATATTCCTCCTAGCATAATTAAAATATTTAATTATGTCCTACGGTCCACTTTCAACTATTAATTAAACATTGCATAATTATTTAATTAATTCATGTCCTTTATTCATCTTGATTATTTAAATAAATAAATAATATTTATTTATTTAAATGCGTCACTAATTGTCTAATGTCTTTCCATGATTAAATAAATTCCTAAATTTATTTAATTATCTTGGTCCATTAATTCTTCGTGATTATTTAAATAAATAAATTTTAGTTCATTAATTTCTAAAGTCTGCTCATAATTAAATAAATTCTTTAATATATTTAATTATTATCCACCATGGAATTTTCCAATTTTAAATAAAATTATTTATTTAAAATGGTCCCACTATCTTATTTTCCCTCTTTTAGTAAATAATTCAAATTAATTATTTACTATCACATGACCCCACCTTTTTGAATTAAATTAATTTTTAATTCAAAATAGCAATTTTCTTCCATAAATCAAGTAATTTCTAAAATTATTTGATTTTCCAGCTCTCTTTTTCTGTTCCATTCTTATCTCCTTGTCACATGCATTTTCAACCCTTGATTTGATTTTCTCAAATCAAATCTTGTCCACTCCTTTCAAATTTACCCTAATGTTTCCCTAACCCTAATTGTGGGTTGTCACATTGAATCTTGTCCATTGATTCTAGGGCATTTGTCAATCTTCAATCTTGGCCATTCACCCAAAATTGCATTTTCTATAAAATGGCAATTTTGGTCTCATTTGCACATCTCTTAGTCTTTTGGAATCTACATCTCTCATGCTCTTGATTTCATATATTTTGGCATTTTGACATTTTGGCATTTTAGGCATACTTTAGGCTTGCTGCATTTTGTGATCAAATCCTTCAACATTTGCTTAGGTCTTGGCATAGTCAGAGGTTGCTCACACCAAATCTGAGGGAAAATTATATATTGCAACAAATAGAGAAGGTGCAATGGAGGTCAATCATGGAGGTTGAAGACAATAGGTATTATTTTTCTTGGTTTTCATGTTATTTCCTCCTTTGTACTTCATTGTTTACTTTGGGTTTTTATTTATTTATGCACTAATCTACTAAAATAAATATTTCCCCTAGTTACATTGGTGAACCCGATGCCAAACACATCTTTTTTGTAGATTTATGTATGTCCTTTTTGTGTTTTTGTAGGTACATGTACGGTGAGCCGCATTTGCAGATTCTAGAACCGCAATCGCTGCGTCGCGACGCATTTGACAACCAAAATGACGCATACACAAAGTTAAGCCACATTTGCTATCCCCATAAATGCATTTGCTCTGATCTAACACATTAGCCAGCTTGAACGACACATCCGCTGTGTAGAACGACGCATCTGCCTGACAGATTCCAGATTTTTCCCTACGACACATTTGCTTTGTAGAATGACACAATCGCCTGGTATAATTTTATTTTTGGATTTTACAAAATTTTTCCAGATTTCTCTTTTTCATTTGGTAGCTTAAGGGTTTTGGGTTACTAATGTTCTGTTGGTAGTATGTGGCAAGGAGTCTAACCTTGTTTTGTTGAGCTTTTATTTCATTTTTAAATTCCTTAAGGAAAACAATCAACAAAGAACAACTTGCATTCACATTCATATGGCTAAAATTTACATGCATTCTCATGTCATGGGATTAAAATGAATACAATCATGCATTGAAACTCATATGGTTAAAATGAACATGCATTCTCATGTCATGGGTTTAAAATGAACTTTGTCTTTCACACTTCAAGTTAAAGGTTTTAAAAGAACAAAGTGTCTTAAGTGTCTTCCTCTCATTATAACTTTGGTAACTAAAATTCGCAAGTGTCTCCAATTTTGTGTCACCCCGATTCAATAATAGAAGTATCGTCTCCCCTTGCGCACTTGTGCATTCCTGGGTGCAAGAGAAACTGTTATTGACTCTAGGAATTGGGCCTTCCTTGGTGGGAAAAAGTACTCACCCCAAGGTGACTCAAACTAGAAATGGAGCTCTTTAGCCGAGCTACCCCCGATCGGTATACAAATGTGAATTCTAATGAAAAACTTAGGATTACGAGTGTGGATGTGTCACACGGACAAGTGAACTCCCTAAAACCCTGTTGAGCGTAACCTCTTTAGGCCATATTTCCTCCTTATTGAAGCTAATCTTTCCCCATGTGTGGCCACTCGAATGGGGGCCCTGAACTAAAAACCTTTGTGTAGTTTCCAAAAAACCCATCTATTTGCTAGCGCAACAACGGTCGTTGCCGAGGCATCCACATTCTCACAGTTCTTAGTAGAGGTGATCAACCTGCCATGGGAGATTTATGGGGGCTGGAAGCTTGGTTGACTTGAGAAGTGAGTGCACTATAAGAGGGAGCCCGTGTGGCCAAGCTTCTAGATTCATCCGCTAAGAATATGTGTGGTTGGGGAAACCCACATGGAATCTAGCAAATATTGTCCTTGCCTAACCTAGGATTGTGCTTGTCTTCATTGTGCATGTTTTCAAATTTTCAAAGACAAGATATTGTGCTTTCTAAGTGTTTTCTAAAGACATTGAGACAAACAAACACCCTTTATAGACCTGGAAACAATCATTCAACTTGAAACAAATATGAAATTTTGTTAAAATTGCAAACAAACTAGACTTATTCTGCTGCAATGCATTCGCTATTCTGCACTGCATTTGACACTTTCTATAACGTATTCGCTTTGATAAGCCGCATTTGCTACTCTTGGCGACACATTTTCCTGATTTATAGAACACCGCAATTGCTTTCTTGAGCTGCATTTGTTATCTATAGCACCACATTCGCTAAAACAATGACACATCTGACAAACTACAATGCATATGTGACCTTAAACGACACATTTTCCTGGAAAAAACAAAAACACTGTCACAGTCCAAAACTTGAGATCAAACTTGTCCAATCTACTATCAAACATATTTTTCCAACAGCCTCAGTTAAAAACCAGACCAAAAATTTCTCAAATTCTTCATTCTTTGCATACAAAACTTGCATTTACCCATAGGTACAAACTTGCAAAATTTTTAGTTGCATCCTTAGAGTCCATCTTTTTCATTTTCAGCCATAAATCAGTCTTTAGGTCCTCATTGCATTTGCAGATTTTGGAATAGGGAAACTTACCATACTTTGCAAAATCATTTCCTTCAAGAGTAGGTTGTCATTGGACTTAGTAAACTTTATTTCCTTTAGTCATTTTCCTTTTTGTGAGACTTTCCAACTCAAAAGTCTAGTTAGGAAACCTCACTTTGTCATCTTGTCATTTAGTCATACCAACAAGTCCTTTGATGACCCAAATTGAGACATAGATCAAGCCTAGGGTGGGTGATTAACCTTCTTACAAATCACTTAGACCTTTGCATTTGCATACCTTATAACATTCAAAGTCATCTTAGTCCTCACTTTGCATACCTTAGTCCTAAAAATCCAAAAAAAAAAAATAGCCCTCATTGTCCTTGGCACTTGTCATTTCCTTTAGACAACATTGTCATATTGCATTTCTTATGGTCAAAAACCAAAAAACATAGTTGCATTTGCATCCCTTATTCAAAAATCCAAAAACATAGTTGTCATTTTCATCCTTCTTAATTTGAGCAATTCCTTATATGGTTGAGACTAGGCTTCAAAGAAAAAGAAGAAAAATGGGTAATTTTGGACAAGACACCAACACTTATATCTTTTCCAATGACATGAATCAAAAAATACACCAAGAAACATCCTTTATCAATCCATTCAACGATATGAACATGCTATCTTCTTCATGAAACCCCTTCAAATCATTCATACATAGAGATGGAAATGGAAATGTAGTTGTGGAAGATTTAGAAGTCGCTGCACAAAATCCTGACTTAGCCTCCTTTGTGAAAGATTTAGTCTTACATGACCCACAAAGATATCTATCCATGCTCTTGGACCAAGGGGCTAAATTTCCATGTGGCTTTGAAATTAACACTCTAAGGGAAGCATCACTTGATCACAATGCCAACAACAACAATGCAAACAATGCTTCTTACACTAGTCAACCCCAAAACAATGCAAACAATGCTTCCTACACCAGTCAACCCCAAAACAATGCAAACAATACCTTTGTTGGTGCCACCTCAAAAATTTCCACAAGCACTATCAATGTTACCTCTAATGACACATCCAATCAAAACACTTCCAGCACAATCAATGCAAAATCCATTGGAGGGACACCAACTATGTCACAAGCCATGTTACAATCAATGCCTACAATGTCAACAACATCCTCACAGTCAATTGGAGCTACCTTTGGATCTTTATTAATGGTGGAAAGCTCTTCAAACCCCCTATTTGGAGCTTCATCTAGTGCCATGGGAACATCATCATCAAATCCTTTTATTGGGTTTTTGAATAATGCCTTTGGAACACATTCATTCAATCCATTTCGGGGAAGTAAACGATGTATTTTCATTCCAGGGCCACAACCAATCATCAACACATCATCACAACTTAACACCAATACCCACATCCCTCAAAGGAAAAACACCAACATTCCCCATGGACAATTCTACCAATTTGGACAAGGCAATTATATGACACAACATATGACTTCATTTGGGAACCAAAATATTCAAGGTCAACACATCCCACAAATATCGACTAATATGGATGGAGGACATATTCCCACATATGCATCACACATCCACACTCATCAACACATACCTAATCAAAACTTGCAAGACCAACAACATTCAAATCAAAACATGTCATACATATCACAACAACACATCCCACAACAAAATTAGAACATCTCATCCCAAAAAATTGACACTCATGGGATACCCATTACTCCCATGTGTGATGCAACAAACAATCCTATAATTGACGCTTTGATAGCTCAAGTGGAAAACTTTCAAAAGAAAATAGAGACTATGCAAATGTCCAATAAAAAGTCACACACATCATATGACTTATGTCCATACCCTTTCGACACAAGTCTATACATGCCACCATTCCCTCTTGGATACATGGCGCCAAATTTCACTAAATACAAAGGCAAGACAAACCCTCTTGAACACATCCAAGAATTCACAACCAATTGCGTGGATATTGCCTATGAACATAATTACTTGATGAGACTCTTCCCTAAGAGTCTTGCAGGCCCCACGCTTGAATGGTTTTCCACTTTACAAAAAGGAATAAAATCATGGGACGAACTTGCAGACAAATTTGTGCGAAACTATGCCTATAACATTGAGACAAATGTCTCCATTACCAACCTATGTAAACTTACACAAGAAGAAGCTGGTGAGACTTTCATTCCATTCTTTCAAAGATGGAGAATCTTAGCTAGTCATTGCCATATTGACATACCTGAGAAAGAAAAAGTCGACATGTTTTCCCCAACTCTCCTAGGCCCATTGAAATATGGCTTGCAAGTCCACTGCTGCACAACCTTCATAGACTTAGTCAAAAAGGGTGTCCAACTTGAGAAGTCCCTTATTGCTAAAGGAGAACTAAAATATGGCCCTAAGAACACGAACACAAACCCACTCCTGGAAAAGAATAAATATTGGGTCAAGAACAAACACATTACCAATCATGGCATTGTTGACGCCAAGGCAGTAAACACAACGGGTCCTATACTTACTCTTAAAGGAGCTCCACTACAAAATAAAAAAATGACCAGACTGAAACCTATTGCTAATGCCATTCAAAATAGTCACAATAATCAAAATAGTCAAAACCAAGGGAAACTATGACAGACGAGGTGATTCCCAAAGAGATGAACACATACTCCCTTGGGTGAACCAATCGAAGATGTCTTCAAGAAGCTCCTTCAAAAAAGTGTCATCACATTAGAAGACCCTAAGCCATATGACCCAGGACCATATGACCTAGGACACTTTAAGCCATCATGGTGGGATGACAACGCTTTCTGTGATTACCACCGCGCTAAGGGACATACAACCTCCTCTTGTCGACAACTAAGAAATCTGGTACAAGACCTCATTGAAAATCAAACAATTGAACTAGGTGGACAACAATTTGCATCAAACACAGACCACACTATTCACAAAAAACCACTGTAGGACCACGGTTCAAATAATCACTCTACGTCAAGTCCTAAGACTAATAATAATCGTGCCAACTATACCCACACCACCTTCGACTATTCTGGTGGATCCATTATAAATCATGTTTGAGCTGTTGACGAATATGTTAATACCATTACTGTCAAGAGAGTACCTGAATGCAATGTCACTACCCAAGGTGGCAAAGTCACCATAGCTGGTCCCCCTCCCCATAGGTAGCTGAAAATCATGACACTTGGTCCATCCACCAAATAGTCACAATTAGGTCCATCCACCAAACCACTGCAACCTAAGGGAAAATTTATCCTTATTGACCAACTAGGCAAAATACCTGCTCAAATTTCCATACTTGAGCTGCTTCATATTTATCCTGCGCATAAGGCCATACTTGAAAAAAATTTACAAGAGTCTTCAGTCCCTCATGACATTGATGTCAACCAGTTTGAAGCCATGGTGGGATACCTAACCACTCCTCATCACATAACATTTTTAGACCAGGACTACTCATCACCAAAATCCAATCATAACAACGCCTTACACATTGAAGTATTCATCCATAAGCATAAGGTTAGATGAGTTTTAGTAGATGGCGAAGTAGGGAAAAACATATGCTCCTTAAAACTGGTTAAGGCTCTAGGCTTCTCTGATGCTTGCATAGATGCTACAAAGAGCATTGTTATAAAGGTGCATGATGATGAAGAATGTTCCTCTCGAGGTGTTATCACTCTTCCTATCAGAGTTGGGCCGCTCATTGTGGATACGACATGTCAAGTCCTGGATCTTGAGTTACTCTATAACATCTTACTTAGTTGGCATTGGATCCACGCCGTCAAAGTTGTTCCATCCACCTACTAGTAATGCCTAAAGTTTCCTTTTGATGGCACAAAAATTACCATATATGGAGACCCCGATCCCTTCCAGTATTGCACCAATCTAAGGGGTATTTCGGAACATCAAGTGCCCATTAACCAAGAAGCTTCGACCTCCTCTTCCTCAAAATTCATCAATCCATCCACGCTTGCCAAATCATCCACGTCCACTCCTTCCACTTCCGCCACACCATCTCCCTCAGTCCCGAAGGTTGATCCCAATGTCAAGATCCAGGACCAAGGATGTGGAGAGTATAAATTGAACATGACCTACTACATCACCAAAATACCCAAGTCTCCTAATGCCTATGGTCGACCCTGTTTCAAAATGGAACCTAAAGAAATCTTCAAAGTTCCTCCAACATGGATTTTTATAAAATGGGGTGACATGAACAAAGAAGACATCAAAGACCTATTGACTTGGATCTACAAAGACCTAGAAGATCCATCCCCATTACTAGTCCAAATATATGGAAAAGGCTATGATATAATGAAGGCAAAAGGCTACAATGGAACTAGTGGCCTTGGAAAAAATAAAACTGGAATACAAGAACCTATAATTCTTTCCCGATGACCAAAGTATCTTGGGTTAGGGTTTGGGCTACCCGAAAATGATGATCGACATACCAATGAACTTTCAGGTGAGAGCGTGAATGCTTTAGAAAGTGTCGATACTATTGAGGAATCCCTTACCGAAATTGACTCCCATGAATGGGAATTTGGCTCCCAAAAATCCCTGAGTGACTATTGCCTTGATGAGTTGTTTCGTGAACTTGGAGAACCTACATTCGAATAAAAATTTTGGAATTTTTTAAAAATTGATCCAGCACAGAATATTGACAACCCTAAAATCCCAAGGAAAAGAGAAGACTGGGATAGACTCTTTTTCCCAAGGAACAATGAGAAGTCTGAATTATCTTCTAATACTATTGGCCATAATACTGACATACCTGTCCAACCATTTGATAGTAATGATCATCATTTGGATCCATTTGACTCGCCACATGACACTACTGACCCGAATGCTAGTCCATTTGTCCCTTATTTTGACAATGAGTATGAATCAAGTGAAGGAGAATATTGGATAGAATCCGATTGGGAGTTGGATGATGAAAATTTTAACTTTAACCTCTCTGAATATGTATGCATGCTTTCCTCATCCTCCTCACCCCCAATGGCCTCCTCTCTGCCGGCATCAAGTGCCTCCTCCCCAACATCCAATGCCTCCTCCTCCCTCGGTACCTCTGCCTTCGACTGTCTCTCCTCCCTCGACATCTTTTCCTCCTATCTCTCCTCTCTCAACATCTCTGCCTCCTGTCTCCCCTCCACTGCTGGCTGCTCCTCCTCTCTCTCCTCCTCCTCAGCCACCTCAGGGATCACCGCTAGTGGTACTCTCTCCACTTGCTGCCTCACCCTCCTGGCCTGTCTCCTACCATCTCCTCCTCTCCTCCACCCTCCGCCTCCACCATCTCCTCTGTCGCCTCCATCATCTCCTCCATCCCCACCACCTCTCCCCCCATATCCTCGGCCTCCATCTCTACCTCTCCCCCTACCTCTCTGGCCTCCTTGTTGCACCTGTGGTATAACTGATCTATGATCAATAAGTGTTGGTCCATCGAGATCTATCAAGGGAATAGGTTTGTGTGTCTCCCACCAAAAATAAAAATATGCAGTCATCCCTAGATTTGTAGGACCTCTACTCCAACCCCATGGATGTGTCATCAACCCATCTATCTGCTGTTCAGAAAATGGTACTGATATGGCGGGACCCCACACAAGATCTCGCAATAATCTAACATACTCTGCAGTCCCCATAGGCACACCTTGTTGCTCCCTGAACTAACGTAGTACCCATTGGGGTAGGTACATCTTGATGATGAGCTGTGCCTATATAGTGAGGCCAATTAGATATCGAAACTATTTGCAAAATGCCAAATGATCTCCCTCTCCGACCCACTGCATGCAATCCCTATACGACCTCCAGACAAATGAGGTCATGGTGTCTATCCAATGCCACTAGAATCCAGTCTCTCTGACTCTCGTTTGCTGTAAAGCACCCGCATATAAGTACACATACGAAATCCCCTCTGCTAGCTGCGGTCTCTGAATAAGTAGCCGAAAGACAGGAATATGCTCCCAAACCTAGATCATATGCAATGTTGTGCTGCAACTAATACTGTGTACACCCCTGTAGGCTACCTTGTGCAACTAATGATAAAGCATTCCAAGTAAACAGGGTCCCCATGCGAAAACTGTCCTGTCGCATGTGCACTAGCACATCTCCCCATTTGATTGGGAACCTATGTCCCCAACGATTTGGAATGAGGACTCCGACAATCAACGTACACAACATCGCATCCCATCATGGATAGTGCTCAACTAGGTACTCCCATTGAATCCCATAACCCTCGACACCAAGGCCTGTGGAATCATCTGCCTCATAAAACTCTGTCATGGATTGCACTCCTCGATGTGGATAATACACCACTCGTTCACCTCTAATCGGAATGTGTAGAATCTTGTACATGTCCTCCAATGTAATAGTGGCCTCCCCCGTTGGCAAGTGAAAAGAACAGGTCTCTGAATGCCATCTCTCATAGAGTGCTATTAGAAGCCCCCTATTAGCCCAGATAATGGGCATATAGGTGACATAATATAACCCCAATTGCATTAGTCGTCTTTGCTCCCTATCTCATAGTTGGTCTCTGAATCCATAAGTTGATGGCCTAAACTCACACATAGATTGGTGGTAATTGTCTCTGCACATGTAGAAATGAGAATCAACACATATTGAACAACATCATTACCATCTATCTAATTAAAAGCATCTCAAAAATTGAGCCTAAACTAAAGTCAACCATTGTCAAAGTCAAATGTGTCACGTTGACTTCATTTGTGTTGTGCCCTAGCAATTGCATCGTTTCATCCAACATTTACGTTGTGATCTGGCGCTTGCGTCATTTTGACTGTCAAATGCATCACAATTTCTCACTTTCATCACTCCATTAATCGAATGCGTCACTTACAATCAAATGCGTCGCATGGCTCCACAAATGCATTGCAATTTTTTGAATGTGTTGCTAAACCTATCACTTGTGCGAAATGGCAAATGCGTCTCGCTAATTGGAAAATGTGCCACCTAATCGACCCCTTAATAGAATTGTCATGTTTGCATTGCGACACATCAAATGCATCGAACACAAACTCGAATGCAGCTTACGCGCATGCATATGCATCACAGCGCATTCGTTGACCTACTTAAAAACCCTAAAAATGCATGAAAAATGATAAAATGACAAGGCAGGTATGAGGTACTTACCAGTGGCTCTACACCCTCTGGCCGTCTAAAGGTCCAGACGATGTATCCATGGTGCTCGGTCACAGGAATCACCATCTTCGCGCAAGGTCTCTTAGCTCTGTGCTCTCAAAATTTACAAGTGTGAAAGTGAAAATGAATTGACTTCTACCCATTTTCAACCTATTTATAGGGTCAAAGTGGGATTTTCTTCAAATTTTTATTACTGGAGTCTCTTTTGACCAACTTTGACCGACCTATTGATTACTTTAAACATGTCGAAATCTGAAACTGCTTGCGCCATTGCTTTTTTGGTCATCAAATTAGCTTGTCAGGTCACTTTCCAATTTTTTGTCATCGAGCCAAAATTTGAATTTTTTTCCAAGGGGGCATAGATACTCTGTACCTTCGTTGGGGCATGTTTTGACTAAATTTTCTTTGTCACAATGCGACAGGCTGCATTATGACAAAGAGGGGAAAAATGTAGACACATAAAAATGACCTAGGCCTGCAAGCTCTGTTCTCGTCATATTCCTCCTAGCATAATTAAAGCATTTAATTATGTCCTATGGTCCACTTTCAACTATTAATTAAATAATGCATAATTATTTAATTAATTCATGTCTTTTATTCCTCTTGATTATTTAAATAAATAAATTATATTTATTTATTTAAATGCGTCACTAATTGTCTAATGTCTTTCCATGATTAAATAAATTCCTAAATTTATTTAATTATCTTGGTCCATTAATTCTTCCTGATTATTTAAATAAATAAATTTTACTTCATTAATTTCTAAAGTCGCTCATAATTAAATAAATTCTTTAATTTATTTAATTATTATCCACTGTGGCATTTTCCCAATTTTAAATAAAATTATTTATTTAAAATGGTCCCACTTTCTTATTTTCTCTTTTAGTAAATAATTCAAATTAATTATTTACTGTCACATGACCCCACCTTTTTGAATTAAATTAATTTTTAATTCAAAATAGCAATTTTCTTCCATAAATCAAGTAAATTCTAAAATTATTTGATTTTCCAGCTCTCTTTTTCTGTGCCATTCTTATCTCCTTGTTACATGCATTTTCAACCCTTGATTTGGTTTTCTCAAATCAAATCTTGTCCACTCATTTCAAAGTTACCCTAATGTTTCCCTAACCCTAATTGTGGGTTGTCACATTGAATCTTGTCCATTGATTATAGGGTATTTGCCAATCTTCAATCTTGGCCATTCACCCAAAATTGTATTTTCTATAAAATGGCAATTTTGGTCTCATTTGCACATCTCTCATGCTCTTGACTTCATACATCTTAGAATTTTGGCATTTTGGTATTTTAGGCATACTTTAGGCTTGCTTACTAGTTGCATAGTTGCATATTGTAGCATTTTATGATCAAATCCTTCAACATTTGCTTAGGTCTTGGCATAGTCATAGGTTTCTCACACAAAATCTGAGGGAAAACTACATATTGCAACAAATAGAGAAGGTGCAATGGAGGTCAATCATGGAGGTTGAAGACAATAGGTATTATCTTTCTTGGTTTTCATGTTATTTCCTCCTTTGTACTTCATTGTTTACTTTGGGTTTTTATTTATTTATGCACTAATCTGCTAACCTAAATATTTCCTCTAGTTACATAAATAATAAATTTTTAAAAATAAAAAATCTAACACATACAAGGAAGTGCATCAATTTTTTTGATTTAGATTGTTGGCTAAATGTGTGTACTATAAATATTTTAAATTTTATCTTAATATATTTATTTATATATTATGAAAGTATAATATGACGTGGTAAGAGATACAATTCTTGAAACAACCAATGATTTATGGATTTTCTTTTGTTATGTGTCTAAAATTGTTTTTTTTGTTGTGTAAGGGATATTTTTCAATATGCAAGAGGTTGTTATAATAACATCCTTTTCAATTGAAATAAGAATTATTGGAACCATTCCCATACTATTAATGAGAGCCACTATACTTGCAACAACACAAGCATTGTCATAACAACATTCCTCCCTAGAAGAGCATTGATGTTGTAGCAATGGTAGACATTGTTGCATTGTTACACACTTCCCTCTTCAAATGCCCATGTTACATTTTCTCCTATATCATCAATTCTATCTCATTTGAATTTGATGTTTTTGCATTAAGACCTACTATTTTTATTAATTATTATTTTATATAATTTATTTTTGTTGGAGAATGAGAAACATTTATCCATTAATTTTGTAAGGAGAGGATTAAAAGGTTTAAGATATAAATTTTTTTTAACACTTAGGAAATAAATTAGAATGGAGGAAGAAGTAGAAGTACATCTCACATGATTAAAGACACTGATACTATATGGAAAAAGAATTCAAGTAAAAATTCCACTATCTAAAGCACCAATCATAATATTAAAATAAATAATGTATACAATATAATGAGAATTTATCCATGCTCTAAAAGGGAAAATACCATCTATATGACATACTTTACAACCATTTATTAACCCATCAA
Source organism: Sequoia sempervirens (assembly GCA_007258455.2). NCBI lineage: Eukaryota > Viridiplantae > Streptophyta > Pinopsida > Cupressales > Cupressaceae > Sequoia > Sequoia sempervirens. The sequence goes on along the minus strand of VDFB02058242.1, from coordinate 725,454,866 downwards.
CATCACAATCATATATCCATAGCCATATTGTAATGTCCATAGCCATATTGTAATGTCACAACCATGGACAACAAAAGATAAACTCTTCAAATATGCAAGAGATTCAACAATATTATAACAACATAAACTCATTTCCACCTACCAACTCTTTTAATATTGCTTTGTGCTTGCTTATATCTAGACTAAGCAAGGGAAAAAACCCAAAGTTTGAAAAAAAGTGGTCAACATGGAAAGAGACCTCATGAAATGAGCTGAAGAGTTATGAAGAACATTCTCGAAGGTTCAAGACTATTCCTAAAAAATTTAGCATCCCATTCTAGATGTCCGCTACAAGAAAAAATAGACTTACCTTCCATTTGAATTAGAAGACTATAATGAGAAATAAATTTCTAGTAAAAAAATTAAAAAGAAAAATAAAAATGATTTTGTCCTTAGGACTACCATATCTTGTGTATAAAGGATACATATAGCTAAAATATGGTGAATAGTATAAATTCCATATTGTTAGGAAAGATGTCTCAACCTTGCAATCCTATTTATAATATATATTCTCTATGACAAGTGGACTTGAAGGCTACTTGACCCCCCTATCCATCCCATGTGGGGCCAAAGGCTCCCCCAAAGGTGGAAGGGGAGGGGGAGAGTTAGTTTGGGGGGCACAATGCCCATAATTTTGGCGGGGATATTTTTTCACTAAAATTTGGGCATTTTTTCACATTATTTTCTTAAACCATGATTTTGATGCCCATGGTATTATAGTGTACATTTTTTATGGGCCTATTAATTTTGCATGCATTAGAGGTTGATAAAGCTAGTTTCATAGGTATTTTTATGCTACTATAATCACTCCAAATTTATTTTTGGTGATCTTGAAGAGTGGAGATTGCTCCAAATCTCTTTTTGGTGATCTTGAAGTGTGGGGTTTTTCTCCCAAAAGTGTTTTCCCCACATAAATAATTGTGTTATGGTATATTGGGTTTTTAGTTATCTCCTTGTTATTGTATGATCAATATAATTTTTTCACATACCTCCTCTCATATATTAGCGTAAGAATAATATTATTCACTTTTGATTCCTTTAGTTTGATATCAAAGCTTGATCTCCTTAGGTCCTAAGTATTAGGGTTTTTTTTTTTAAAATAATATTCATTTAAGTAGGAGATTGTATAGGAGATATTATCACAAGTCCAACGAGATATGTTATTTTGAGGAGAGCTTGTGTAATAACTTTGGTTTAAGTAGGGAAATTCCACAAGTCCAATGAGATGTATTGGATAGAAGGACGAAGGGATTCATAGGATCTACTTGGTGGGTTCATTTTTGTTGAATGCACTTGAATAAGCCACCACACAAGCTCTTTGGAAGAAGTTAGGAGACTTGTATTAGGATAAATCCTTATTCAACAAAATTTTCTTGATAAAGAATCTATACATACACATTGATAATGAATGATGGTGGTTATATGGCTAAGCATTTGAATGAATTCAATAATTGTGACCTAGTTATACTTTGTTGGAGTGAAAATGGAGGAAGATCATTGCATGACACTTCTATGTTCTTTTCTATATTTTTGGGATCACTTGGTGATGAGCATTGGATCAAAAATTAAAATAGACAAGGTAGTGGCTTCTTTACTCTTGGAGGAGATATGGGGGAAATCTTCCAAATCTACTAAGGCCGCCATAACTATTTGTGGAAGACTAAAGGACAAGGGAAAGAAGAAGGACAAGAAAAAAAGAGGTCTAGATACAAATCCTATGGGAGATCCAAATATCTTTGAAAGTCCAAGGATAACTATTGGAACTATACAAAGATTGGTAACTTCCAAAACTATTGTAAAGGAGAGAAAAATAAAAATAAAAATGATTTAGACGACGAGTCTAAAAGTCTTCTCAAGACGATATAGTTGCATTTGTTGCGAATTTGATAACTCATGCATTAGAAGGTACAAGATTGATAGAATTTGAATCTTCCTTCCATATAGAATCCAATTGGAGGTGGTCTTCAAAAAAGAAGAATATAGTGGTGAAAAGGTGTACCTTGGTGATGATTCTAATCTAAACATAGTTCGCCATGGTAGATCAATGATGTGTTGCACATCCATAGGCATGAAAAGTAATATTAGTTAGAAAGCTCAATGATATGGGTGTATGTTTTTTCTCTAGTGGATGGTGTAAGAAGGGGAAAGGAGCTATGGTGCTCACTAAGGGTATTTGTGTGGGTACTTTATTTTAGCTAGATGCATGCACTATATAGTGAAATAGTTCTTCCATTCTATAGTAAAGAGATATGTAGAATCTAAACCTTCACCAAAGAGGAGTGTTGTGTCTACTTTTAATGGTTGTTATTTTTGGGTACCTTAGAAATATTTTTCTTCAAAGAGAAAGTTACCTATGGAGAAAACAATTCTGTGACACTAGAAAATGGTCCATATAAGTGAGAAGGGTGTAAGGACCCTAAAAATTAAAAATATTGGTGAGGGGATGAATGATTTTACTCTTGAAATTGATATTAGTAAACATAGTGTTTATGAAAAATAAAGTCATGTTTAGTTATCACAAATCTTCTAGGGTGTTGGATTTACTTCATTCAAATGTATTTGGTCATGTTAATGTTCCTTTGATTTATGTATTTGTACTATGTATATTTGTAGATAATTAATCTAAAAGGGAATGAGTGTATTTCCTCATAAGTAAATCTATTTTTTTAGTTAGTTAAAGAAGTTTAAGGCTCTTTTAGAAAATAAAACTTGTAGGAAGATTAATATCTTGAGGAATGGTAATGATGGTGAGTTTTGTTCTAAATATTTTGATAAATCCTTGTAAGAACCTAGCAATATTAAGGGAGTCTCCCTCGACCCACACTTTTTTGAAACCCATATCAAATTTTGATTTAATACCAACATAAGTAGCTTCAGCCTCCATGTAGTAATTAGGTCCTAGTTTGTTGATTGTAGAAATTTGAAGGAATTAAAACCCTAAATTAATCGAGAAATATTTTTGGAAAAGCCTTAGTTTTATTAAAACTTACAAAATGAGTGAATCTAACACAAAGTCAAGAGGGGTAAAAATATTCTTAGAGGATGATCTAATGAAACTATTGGTTGGATCAAAAAAGAGAGAAAAACATGCTCAAGACACAAATGTTTTAACAGATAGGTTAATTGACATAATATGTCAAGTTAGAGATGTAATTATCCCTTAGTAGGGTTGGAGTCTGTTCGAATATGGATACAAAAGTAAATTTGAAAAATCCATTTCAAATTTATGGACTCAAGATTTGGGTAATCTAGTGGTCCCAAATGTGTTTGTCAGCATAGATTTAATTAAATCCCTGGTGCATAACTATGATACTAAAAAATAGGGTTATTAGGAGTAATATGGGAGCCCCATTATTGGAAATATCTAGACAAGTCATTGTAGATACTTTTGGTTTGAATGTTGAAGCCAATATAGGTATAGATTTTGGATCTTTGAATAGAGAATTTTCCAAGGATAAACACAATTTTAGAGTCATGTGGTTGCCTCAAAATAGGAGAGTGCCAAATAGAAAATTGGTGAAGTTTTCTAAAGATGAAGTTGAGCCCCTTGACTTTGATATTTTTGAAGATTATTTCATAAATATATAATTTACTTTATGCTAAGTATTGGGAGAAGATTATAGGGTCCAAATTCTAGTACACGTGATGATATTTTTCACAAACATTCAACGTAGAGATCTCAATAGAAGTTTTGAATTTTGTCTCATAAATTGCAGAAGGAATCCACACACAGTTGGGGAATTTGAAGGACCCTAAGTCTATATTATATTTCAAGTGGTATTATTTATTGTGCCACTTAATATTATATAGTGGGATGAAAATATGGAACAAGCCTTTGAATTTAAGGGTAACATATGAGGATGGTAACATATTTCTTGTCCAAATGTAGACATATTTATGGGGATTCTCATTGCACTTCTATAAATTATTTGGCTTTTGAGAATATTTTTGTGCAAGATATTCTACAGAATCTAGGCCTTCAACGAAAGAAAATATTATCAGATAAGGTGATTAAGTTCCTTAGGCCATTGGAATTTGATCCAAAGAAAGAAATTGATCATAATTGGGGAGATTGGTACCATCATATTAATTGTGCAATTATTAGGGTTTATGGTACCCCAATTCAACCCCATTTTTTGCCTAAATTTGTATTTGATAGAATTGCCTTCATAGAAATCATGTGGCAAGGAAATTAAATGAATCTGATGAATTTCACTTTAGGTCAATCAAGAAGGGATCTCACATCCCTATTGGGATGCATTTCTTAGACTTCACTATCGTGGCTAAGGAAGGTTTCTATAGGTTTTCCGCTCTCTTCTACATGAATATAGGATGAAAGTTGGAAATGCTAGGAATTGTAATCTTGAGCATTATATCAACAAAAAAAGGCTGGAAGTAAGAAGATCACCTAACTATCACATGTTCTATGCTTCAGATAATGTGATTAGAAACTACTTAACAAATGAACAAGTAAATGAGAGGAAGAAAAAATAGATTATGATTGGGAAAATAGAGGAGAAAAGGAAAAGGATACATCCTTATTACAAGGGACATTTTTTAGATGTTTTAGATCCTTTTGAAAGGATGGTAAAGTTGCTTGATAATTTTGATGATTTTTCATTCATATAGAATCCCTCCTTGGAAGAGAGACACAATGATAAAGAGTTGAGAATCCAATTCAACAAGAAGCTATGCCTACGCAATTAACTATGCATCATATGGCAGCCCTTGAGGTATTAGCTAGCATGTAGCTATTGGTAGACTGCTTAATAAATCCCAAAGAAATTGCAAAGAATAGGCCTGAAGAGGAAGGTGTTGCTAAAATTATGCTAGGTGATGAGGAAGTTGATCAATTTTTCCCTCCTCTAAATGTTAGTCAAAATGATAGGCCAATACCAAAAAATTGGCTTGTATTGGATTTAAATGATCCAAGTGTAATGGTAAATGATGTAAGAGCCTTAGTTTGCAGGCGATTCATGATTGATGATAGTTTTATTACCTCTAAAGAGTTTAAATATTTTGTGATAAGAATAAGGAAGGAGGAATTTTAGAATAAGTTAAATAAGGCTAAGAATGAAGTACACCCCTCAAAGTATGAGGGAGTTACTCAATTTTTTGTACACCCCTCAAAGTATTAGGGAGTTACTTAATTTTTTTGAAAGATATGGATTTTGATGCAAGAAAAATCACTCCCAAGGAAGGAATAAGGATTGCGAGAGAAAGTGGTTTGATTATGTTACCTTAATGGGATATTGCCTCATGAATTTCTCTAAATATCATAAGAAATAAAAATGAAGAAGCTTTCAATTTTGATGAGAAAGCTAAGCAAGTGTACTTTAGATCCAGTTTCAGTCCAAAGTTGAAAACTTTGGCAATATGGGTGATGGCCCCAACTGCTGAAAAACCTAAAGTGGTAGAGTATATTTAAGAGTTGTCTAGAAATTTAATTTAAAAGGTTGTTAGATACTTCATCCCCCCAAGAAACTTCCCTAGTTGTACACACTACAATGTTGAGTGAGGCAATTGTGAAGAAACAACAAGATGACTATAAAAAGTTTCATGAGCTACTTTTGAAGATGTAGCATGAATACAATAAAGTGGTGGCTCAACCATCCCAGTAAAATATTGTTTCTTCTCATACCCATCAATTAGGATCAATTGAGTTATCAAATCAAGATAGAGAGACTCTCTCTCAGAATAAAGGAGTTGAAAGAGCAATTAAGACAACCAAGAAAATGAAAAAGTTACTAAAGAAGAGGTAAAAAATGTGGCCATTGATATAATTGATGATTTAAGTGGCCATAAAATTTCATGTGTTCTACATGAAATTGAAGGTGCATGGAATTGGATTCTCATGGACAACTCCATTAGAGAGATCAGTAAGATGAATTAATTTGACAATAATTTCCCCAAGAACCTTATACAAGTCATTAAACACATTGATTTATTGGGGGAGGTCTCAAATTTTTAGGAAAAGTTAGAGATACAAATGAAAGCCAAGTTGAAAATGTTTGAGAACATGGGGAAGGGAGTGATGCGTGAAATTTTGGATAAATTAGATTATTAATCCCCTTGATACATAGAATTATAAGTTTTATAATTTAATTCCTAATAGATGGAAAACCAGATTTAGCCTTATTAAATACTTCAATTGACGATTTATTTAAACTAGAATATGATTTGGAAAATTTTGCAAAAGAAACAAGAGTTATAACTAATGCAAGGTACAATTCTCATAACAATAAGGTTCAAAAATTGTGATGTAAGGGAGATCTCACACAACCCTCACACAAAATCTTTCAACATCAACACAACAAACATGATGCAATAAATTTACAACAATGGATTAAATCTTCTCTATTCAACTTGCAACAATTTTTGACAACTTCAAATAAATTTGATTACATAAGTTTGTGCAGCCATACAAGCTAAAGAAAATCATTACAAAACACATTCTAATCTACTAAATGATAGAAAACAACATCAAAGAAAAGAAAAAAACTCCTCTTCTTCAAATCACCTTGCTACGCTATAAAATTGACTCTTCAATTTGCATTCTTCAACAACCAAATTTGTTGATCTTCAATCATGGATATCACAATCCATTTTCTACTACAACACACCTTAAAACCTGCAACAAAATGATTTTTTCTTCTTCTCCAAGAAAATCCACACCTCCCTTTCCTTATCCCAAAAAAATGGAAGAATAATAATCTCCAAATTGCCAAATTACCTTCAATAATGTTTCCACTATCTCCATTTCCTGTAACTCCCATCTCCCACATCCAACCTGGAGAAAATGCCTTGAAAATACATGAAATAAAATATTAAATACTCAAGAAAATAAAATCAAAACCACTCCCAAGAAATTACAGAAATCAGGTGACAACTTGGATTCCCACTCCTCACAAATAGGTCCAATCTTGGAAAAGAAACTATCAACTCAATATGGACACCCAAATTTTCCATGCTATAGTTGAGGAGCTTTAATGAGTTTTCTCAACTTGTAACTCCCCAAATATCCACACCCAAGTTTCCTTTTTGAATTTCACATTTAAAAATTGCCTCTTAAGCTATCTCCCACACCAAAATTTTGTAACAACATAATACAACCAAATATTTAATATATTATTTAGGCCTAATATTTCCATTTAGTCTCCAACTTCAAGATACCAAACCTTAGGAAATTAAAATGATTTCTTTTTGGTTGATGAGGATTTCCATTGACCATGGATGCTCCTACATCAGAAACCTAAGGCAGATTAAAATGTTTCATGAGTGAAACTCATAAACATTTGTAAATGTCATGCTCATCCCGAATCCATCTCTTTGCCTTATTTTCACAAACATTCTTACTCAGCTTTCCCCACAATTTTATGTCTCTTCCATCTTTCATTCTTCCTTACTTTCTCCCTCTTTTCACATAGTTCATGAATCTCCCACCAATATACACTATAAAATTTTGAAAAATCATAAACATCAGTTTCCTCTTCTTCAATAAAATAATGAAATTCATGCATTACCTCTTTCTCTATTATTGATACAACAATTTATTCATCATCAACCTTAGTTCGATCATTCTATTTCTTTTTCCCCATGTCTCCTAAAAGACATTTTTCAGCTACAAATTCTTTCTCCTTTGTATTCACTTCAATGTTAGCAACATAATAAAAAGATTCATCCTTTCCATCCTACAACAAAATATCAGTCATACTAATCTCTTTATTAAATAAGAGGTTATCAACTGATGAAAAGGGAAGGTCACCAAACAACTCAACATTCACTTTCTCATCTCCTTCCTTATTTTCAATTGTAGTACCTTCATCTACCAATGCATTCATTGCTGGAATACCCTCTTCTACACAAATATTATCATGCTTAAATTGTTGAAGTTGTGAAAGCCAACCTCACATACCCTGAAGATCACCTGCATGCAAATAACCTGTCACAGAAAGAAGACATTCCAGACAAAATACAAAGATGCTCTGAAAGCTGAAAATGTATTAATCAAAGAGTTATAAAATACAATGATCAATCCTTATAAAAGGAGATTGTGCAACCCTAAAGAAACCCTAATAGGTAGACATTTAATAATTAATGTAACTATTAAATGTCACAATACGCAAACTAAAGTGAAATCTTAAGAGAGGAATAAAGGTAACTTAATTAACATAATTAAGTTAAAACCTTTACTCTAACACCCCCCTTAATATTAGCAAGAGTGCAACTACAAACATGTGCAAGAAAGCAAAGGTAACTACAATGCATGAAAGAAAACAAGGGTCCTAGAAAATAGGCCTGATCAGGTACCCGAATACAACCAAATCTCTATAAAGTGGAGAAAGGGAGAAAACCTCATGCGAAAAAAACTCCCCCTCAAAAGAGAGAAAAGAAAAGAATGAAATGCCCTAATGAAAGAAGGATAGGAGGTGGATTACATGATAACCCCCATAGAAAACTTCTATCATATAAGTACATATGCAATGGTCTCCATAGGAGAGATATAAAGAGAAACGAATGCCCCCCCACAATGAAGAAACTCCTGTCACAATGGTAGCTGCCTGATGTAGAATCCAAAAGGAGATCCTGAAGCAGCAGATAATATTCCTCCCCTTGGGAAGAAATGGATCCAAAGGACGATGGTGAAGAAACCCTATGAAGAGTGATGAACCAATCTATCTCAAGATGTGTGCCATGATAGGATGCTGAAGAATCTCACTATCTGAACTAAAACAAATGATGCCAAATCCAAACTGATGTGGAGAATCTTGAAATGCAACCTCTGAATGCATAGATAATGGTGGGCGTACAGTGATAACCCGATTGTCAAGGTAGAGGAGATGAATGTTCTCAAATTAATCCTCTAGATTTGGAATATAGGAATCTACAAATAAGGATGATATGTCTGCAAGATATGAATCCCAAGTAGCCATGTCTGGAAGATGGATGATGTCTTGCTGTACTGAATCAATAGGGGCCAAAGATGTGGTGATGTCAAATTGATCAAGAACAATAGGATATGTTGATGTAGTCTCAATCTCAAGCATGGGAACATGAATACAAGTCTCTAAACCATCCTCACATGCAAGACCTGTGATATACTCAAGATCCTCTAGAGTACGGTTATCATAGGGCATGAAATCTATATCTGCAAGAGGGATGAGACAATCTGCAGCGGGATCCTCTGAGAGTGGAGAGATATTAGAATCTCCAAAAATCTCCCAAAGATGGTGCCAAAGTGTGCGAGGACAACGAATGTCAAATAAAGTACACAAAGTGTCAAAATCAACACTACAACCAATAACCCCTACAATAAGACAAAGGTGCTCTGAAAGCTGAAAATGTATTAATCAGAGAGTTATAAAATACAATGATCAATCCTTATAAAAGGAGATTGTGCAACCCTAATGAAACCCTAATAGGTAGACATTTAATAATTAATATAATTATTAAATGTCACAATACACAAACTAAAGTGAAATCTTAAGAGAGGAATAAAGGTAACTTAATTAACATAATTAAGTTAAAACCTCTACTCTAACATAAATAAATCAACTTCAACAAAATTTTCACAAAAATCCCATTTTACCTCTTCTTTCTTCGCTGAAACTTTCATTCTACTTGTCTTAAATGCAATCAATATTGCTGCAACTTGCATTAGTAAATAATGATTTTCATATTCATCCTCTTTCACTTACTTTTTAACTCCATTAATCAAACAATTTCCAATGCTATTTCATACCTTTCCTTTTTCATTACTTAAGGGCTTCAACTTGTGTTTGATTCCATCCTTCGTCAAGAGTATGTATTGGCATATCCATCATATGCTGCACACCTGCAAAAATTCCTAGGTCTTCCTAATAACAAGTGAAAAACATCCATAAACATTATATCACACAAAAAATCATCATGATAATCACCAATCTTAAATTTTAACAAATATTGTTCATTTACCAAAACTTTACGATCATCCTGCAACCAAGAAATCTTGTATGGATGCAGGCACCTTCTCCTTTCCAATTTTAATTTATTCACCATTTCTTTAGAAATAAGATTGTTAGTACTACCACCATCAATAATCACATTACATATTTTACCTTCACACTTACATCTTGTTTGGAACAATATTTTCCTTTGATCTGGTCATTTCTTTAGAAACAAGATTGTTAGTACTACCACCATCAATAATCGCATTACATATTTTACCTTCACACTTACATCTTGTTCGGAACAATATTTTCCTTTGATCTGGTTCTTTTCCCTTCTTCACGAAGGCTCTTCTTATAACAAGTACTTCTCCATTTTCTGCATTTTCTGAATGTGAAGAATATGCATCTTCCTCATTCACATTTTCTACCCTTGCATTGTTTTCAGTCCTTCTATTGGTTCTTTCCTAATTATGAGGGAAATCATAAGGTCAATGTCCCTCTTCTCCACACTAGAAACAAGTTCCTCTTAAACCTACTCTTCCACCTCTACTAGATCTTCCTTTTCCTCTTGTACATTGATCATGGAAGTAATATGAATCTTAATTTTTTTTATTGCTGCTATAGTCTTCATTTTTTTGATCTTGCTATTGGATCCTTTATTCTCTTCTCGATCTTCACTTCTAGTTCTTCCAACAGGACCCCTTCCTATTTGCTTATTTCAAATTTTCTATTTAATATTTCTTCCACCTTTAGTGCAAATTGATATGCATCTTCTATGGTGTACATTATCACTATTTCCAATTCCTCTTGTATATTAGGCTTCAGCCCATTGATGTATCAAGCTACTTTCTCCTTATTTTCTTCAGCATGTCCGATTCTAATCAGGGATTTGTGGAATTCTTCAGTATACTCTTTTACAAATTTTATTCCTTGTCTTAAACTTTGCAACTTCTTGAGTAACTCCAGTTCATAATATATAGGAATGAATTGCCTCTTCATCTTTTTCACCATTCTATCCCATCTAGTAATTTTATCTTTTCCTTTCCTTCCTCTTTCAAGTTAGATTTCTCTCCACCAAATTCTAGCATGTCCTTTCAATTTTGTTTTTGCAAATTTCACTCTGCCAAGGTCTTCAATCTCTTCAAAATCCAAGAATTCTTCCATGTCATTTATCCATCTATGAGCTCCTCTATATTTAATCTTCCATTAAATGTTGAAACTTCCATCTTTGGAAATTTTCAAATTTTTATTAATGCAAAAATTAGAGGGTCATTTGAAACTACTGTTGTTGCATCTCGTCCACCACTTGGCTGACTAGATGTATCAAAAAATTCATAATCTTCTTCAATCTTAGGTTCTCTTCCTCTATGTTCAACTCTTCTGCATAACTCTTCCTGCAATGTCTCTACTTGCCCCTTAAGGTGTTGAGCATAGGTTGTCATTGATGTGAAACTGATGTCAGCAAGTCATTGTGTTTGAAAATGGTTATCAAAGGGTGTCAAGGTTATTAGATGTGAAGGTTTTCAAAGATGAAGAAGATTGTAGGGATACAAGTATTGAAAACTTTCTAAAGTTTACGATAGTGTGTTGGTTTTCTAATCTATCATATCTTGTATCATGTTAGTTGTGATGTGACTACCTTCAGATAGTTCATGTATTCATTATACCATGTCAAGTATGTAGTTAGAAATGTATGTGGTGGTCTAGAAGGATATATTTTGGGTAGAGAGATTATTTAATATGGGTGGCATTTATTTTAGAGATGTGGTATAGCTCTATGATTTGAATGGAGAGTATGCCTCTACCAGTTCTATTAGTTTCCTAAGTTTTTGATGGTGCATCTCAATGTGCGAGGAGTTTGAAATAACACTAGTATCATCAATATATTCCAAGTTTGAGGCATGTGCAGTAACGACTAAAAGCATGCAAAATTCAATTCAAGCATGTGGAGTGAGGATAGGACCTATTTAAGGTTCCCTTGGTGGTGCAAGGTGTCAAGTGATTTTGGATGTAAGATTGAACCTTTGTATTACATGTTTCATGTAATTTGAATTTAGGTACATCCTATTTTGTCTAGGTTGGTGTGGATCCCTATCCGACATAGAAGAGCATTAATGTAGTGTCATGTATATATATTTTAAATGTTTAGATGCATTGCAAGTGGAATTTAGTGAAAACAATGTAACATAGTGCATCAATTAATGATTATAGTGAAAGTACTGCAGTGGGATGTACAATTGTGTTGTAGCAGAAGCGTGAAGAAAAGAGTGTTCCAGTATCAGTGTGTTGTTGATTTCATAATTCAAATCTACCATTACTTTTATTCTAGTAGGATTGGTGTTCTACCTATTGTATTGTTCTGACAGGGATTAGTGTCTCTATTTCGATGGGAATTGGATTCTCCTATAGGTTGGTGCCTACTGAATATTTTGGGGATTAGTGTCTCTTGTAGGTTGGTGCCTACTTCATATTGTAAATTATTATAAATTCTACTTGTGAGAGCTTCTCACTGTGTTTTTTTCCTTTTTGGGTTTCCACAAAAAATTTAGTGTTATGTGTTATCTTGTGTTGTAATTTAATTGCTTAACTTACTAGCTTGTATGGTTCAATACTATTCACGTTGAAAATATTTAAAGAGGTTGTTAAGGTTTCTAATTTTTTTGTAATTGTTTAGATCTACTGATTCACTCCCCATCTTAATAGATTGTATTCCCTACAATTTGTATTAGATCTAAGTTCCTTTGAAAGATTTTAACAACTTAAGGTAGATTGGGATGACACAAGATAGTTCTTCTAGAAACAAAGTACCGATTTTTGATGGATCTAATTTTACTTTTTGGAAAGTTAGGATGGAGTCATATTTGATGGATTTAGGTATGGACTTATGGAATTTAGTTGTTGAGGGGTATGGAATACCTGAAAAACCCTCCTAGGGATCATATTGGAAAGAGGGCATATGAAATAAATGCTAAGGCTAGAAATGCTCTTTTATGTGGTTTGACTAACACTGAGTTGTCAAAAGTGTTAGAATGCAAAACAACAAAGGAAATATGGGAGAAGTTGGAAACTATCTATGAAGGTGATGATAAAGTCAAAGAAGAAAAGTTGCAGACTTACAAAGCTTAGTTTAAATGTTTGAGGATGAAAGAAGATGAGAGCATTGCTACATTCATGCTTTGGGTTAATGAAGTTTTCAATCATATTCGAGGTCTTAGTGAAACCTTGGAAGAGAAGATTGTTGTGAAAAGAATACTCAGATCCTTACCTAGAATGTTTGATCCTAAAAATTTTTCTATTGAAGAAGCTAAAGATGTGAATAGTTTAAAGTTGATTGAGTTGCATGGTACATTAATTGCATTTGAGATGAGATTTGAAAGTGAAGATTCTATAAGAAAAGAAGCTGCTTTTAGTATCTCTAAAGCAGGTTGATCAAGATTCTGATTGTGGATTAGATTCAAAAGAAGATTTTTTTTTAGAAAGTTGCAAAGAGGTTCTAGTAAGTGCAAAGGTAAATTTCCTTTCAAATGTTTCAATTGTGGGGAAGTTAGAAATTTTATGGCTAAATGACCTCATAAGAACACTAACAATGTTGAACAAAAGAATGAAAAAAATATTTTCAAAGAATATCCAAAGGATAGAGAAAGCATAGAAATTTTTATACTAATGAGGAAGAAGAAGAATATTCTATAGAAGAAGAAGATGATGATACATCCATTGATGAAAATGGAAAAGCTATATTCATGGCTTTTGAAACTACTGATGGTGATGCTAAAATGAGTTCCAAAGAAAAAGGTGAAGAAGAAGCATATCTAATGCAAAATTTGTTATGGGCTGGAAAAGAAATAAAGAAGTTGAATATCAGGATTGCAAAAGAAATAAGAACCAAAGAGAAAATAGAAAAAGATTCGAAGATTGTTGAAAAGATGATTTTTGATCTAAGGATTCAGGTAGAAGAAGCAAGAAGAGTTGAATAGTTCTGATGGGGAAGTTACTAGAAAGAGACAAAGATTATGAAAAACTTGAGGAAAATAAAAAAAGAGCTTGAGAAGGAAAATAAACAACCATAGTTGAAGTTCAATAAAAGTACTGAAACCATAGATTAGATATTACAAGGTCAAAGAGTTTTGCATGGAAAAATCGAAGTTGATTGTGATGATCAGAAGAAAAAGGTGACATAATAGTCAAAGAGGACTACTAAGGAAATTCTGGAAGTGACGGGTTCTAAATTTCAAAATCAGAGAGGACATCGACAAGTAATGGAAGCATGAATCAGGATGATGGATTTGTTTAAGTGTAGAATAAAGGGAGGAGATCCAGAGGAGGACAAGGATACAAGACCATGTCAAGTTTTTATTTTTCTGGTTATTGTTTTAGTTGTAATGAGTATGGAAATAAGGCTATGGATTGTAGAAGAGTTCTGATAAGAAATAATTTTGTCAGAAATAATGCATTTGTACCTCTGTTTAATTTCAATATTATTTGTTTTAATTGCAACAATTTTGGACACTTTGCAAGAAACTACAAAAGCAATTTTGTGAGTTCCCCGTTACCAGAGAAAGGAAAGAATGATGTTCTGGAGAAGGTCTGGAAGAAGGTTCCAGAAAAGAAGTCTGATAAGTCTTTAATTGCACAAACAACATTACATGCTCAAAAAGAGAGGAAGAACCTATGGATTATTGACATTGGTTGCTCTAGTCAAATGAGTGGTGATAAAAGTAAGTTTTATGAATTTCAAAGAATTTGAAGGTGGTTCAATTACCCTTTGAAACAATTAAATTGCTAAAATATCTGGTAAGATTGCTTTAAGTCTTGATGGTGGCAAGACACGAAAGGAAATATGCATCCACCCAAGATAATTTCCACATAACCCAAATAGATAAATCTATGCAAACAAGTATTTAGAATCCATATGCAAAATAATAGACAACATACCATCAAATATGACACAAGATATACCCAGGGAAAACCATCAAGAGGGAAAAAAATAGCCTCCAAAAGCATCCATCACTCATGTATCATTCAATAATAAACATTACAATACATCTTCAAAGTCCCCCATGAACACCTTTGAAGCATCAAGCCCTCAACAAACACTCCATGTGAACAAGCATGTAACCACACATCCCATGCCATGCTTCAACCTTCACAAATGCTAACAAGAGATGCTCTCAACCCCTTAGCCAAATAGCCAACCTTAGACAACTACCTTTTTGTTTGCTTTTATAGAAACAAGCTCCCACAAAACCACCAAGTGGTATTACATAAAACCATGCGACTAATACCATGAGCTTACAAAACTATTAACCCTTCATTTAATATTGGTACTAAGTTTTCTCAATATTAAATATTATTCCCATGTGCAACCCCACATTAAATATTTAATCCAATGATACATAAAACATATAAAGTGGCCTCAAGAATGCTAGACCCATGTGATGCACACATCCCTAGATTCCCTAGGTGAACCACATAATAAATAAATAATTACATTATAACATTATGCAAGGTGTACAAAAAACCTTTTCCTAACAAGAAAAAGACACATGATGTTCTTAATGTGGAAGGCTTAAAACATAATTTGTTGAGTGTCAGTTAGATGTGTGATAAGGGATATCTGTTATCCTTTAGTGTTGATGGTTGTGAAATCCAAATATTTAGTTCCAATGAGTTAATTGTGGAAGGAAGCCGGAAAAGCAGTGATATTTATCACCTTACTGAGTTAAATGGAAAAAAATTGTCTCACTGCATAGAAGGATGAAATTTGGATTTGACACAAAAGGTTAGGACACATGAATTTTTATGACATTGTTAGGGTTAGTTCAAAAGGGCTGGTCCAAGATATGCCAAGAATTAAGAAACCTCAGTCAATCAATTGTAAGCCATGCCATGAAGGAAAGTAGAGAAGTATCTAGCTAAGTAGTATTCCACATTGAATCCATTGGATTTGGTACACACCGATTATGCAGAATGATAAGGACTAAGAGTCCACAAGGAGACATGTATTTTATGATGTTAATTGATGATTATATTAGGATGACTTGGATTACATATCTAAAAGAGAAATCAGAAGCTTTTGAGAAGTTCAAAGCATTCAAGGCTATGGTGGAGAATGAAATCGGAAGAAGAAATAAAGTTCTAATATTAGATAGAGTTGGAGAATTTACGGCTAAGAAGTATGAGATATTATGTGAAGAACATGGGATCTAGAGGCAGTTTTCTACTCCTAGAACATCACAACAAAATGGAGTTGTTTAAATAAGGAACTAGAATGCATAGGAAATGAAAAGGACTATGTTATGCCAGGAAAACTTGCTAGATATGCATTGGAGAGAAGCTACATAGACAACTATGTACATTCTGAATAGAGTTTAACTCAGGTGCAAGATAGAGAAGACTCCATACGAGTTATGGAAATGAAGACCAACATCAATAAGACATCTACAAAATTTTGGAAGTAATTTGTACATCAAAAGAGATGAGGATATTTTGGGTAAGTTTGACTAAAGGTCAGATCAAGGTATTTTTCTTGGTTACTCTTTAAGAAAAAAAGCTTATAGATGTTATAACAAAAGGTTGAAGAGGATAGTTGAAAGTGCAAAAGTGAAGGTTGATGAAACTATTCAGAGTACTAATATTCCAAAAGTTGAAGAGGAAGAGGAATCAATTTATAGCAATAATTAAGAACTAGAAGAGGAAGTTGTTTTAAAGAATCCAACTAAGTATGTTCAAAAAAATCACTTTGTAGATCATATTATTGGTGATAAAGATAGTGGGGTTCTGACCCAAAATAGACTGGAAAGATCAAAAGAATAGGTACATTTTGATTTACTATCAAAGATAGAACCTAAGACATATAAAGATGCAAGAAATGAATAAGGTTGGATTGATGCTATGAAATAAGAACTAAATCAGATCATGAAGAATGAAACTTGGGAGCTTGTCCCAAGGCCTGAGGACAAAAATGTGATTAGAACCAAGAGGGTATTCAAAAACAAACTGAATAAAGAAGGTGAAGTGATTCATAACAAGGCAAGACTTGTGTGTAAAGGTTATGCTCAAGTTGAAGGTATAGACTTTGAGGAGACATTTTCTCCAGTGGCTAGACTGGAGGCAATCATGATTCTTCTGGCTCTATTGGCTTACAAGAATTTCAATGTGTATCAAATGATGTGAAGTCAATTTTTTTGAATGGATAGCTTGAAGAATAAGTTTACATTGAGCAACTAGAAGGATTTCAATGCACTAATAATCCATATTATGTTTGCAAATTGAAGAAGGATTTGTATGGACTCAAGCAAGCTCCTAGATCTTGGTATGCAAGGTTGGATGGATACTTGCAACAATAAGGATTCCAGAGAGGCTGTGTGGACAACAATTTGTACATAAAAACAAAAGGAGAACACATATTGATAGTTGTGGTCTATGTTGATGACATCATTTTTGATGAAAGCTAAAATATGTAATAACTTTTAGAAGGCTATGTAGAATGAGTTTGAGATGTCTATGTTATGAGAATTTTCTTTCTTCTTGGGATTGCAAATTGTTCAATCAGATAAAGGGATTTTTATCTCAAAGTACAAGTATGTAAAGGAGATGTTAAGCAAGTTTGGAATGGAAGATTGAAAACCTGTTGTAACACCTATGGTTACCGAGTGTAAGTTGAGAAAGGATGACGAGTCTTCTCTGATAGATCAAATATTGTATCGGTCTATGATTGGAAGTTTTCTATATGTGATAGCATCTAGATTGGATATTATGTAGCCAGTTGGAATGGCTGTCAGATTTTAGGTAGCACCTAAAGAGACTCATGTGAAGGCGGTGAAGAAAATATTTAGGTATTTGAAGGCTACTGAAGATTTTGGCCTTTGGTATCCAAAGAGTGAAAAATTTACTCTTACATACATAGATGCAGATTGGGTAGGATCTATAGATGACCTGAAGAGCATAAGTGGCAGTGCATTCTTCCTTGGAGACAGTTTGGTGTCTTGGTTGAGTAAGAAGCATAAATTAATTTATTTATTTACAGTAGAAGCATAATATATTGTTGTAACATCACGTTGCACTCAAGTTCTTTGGATGAAACAAAATTTGAAGGAAATGAAGGTTGAGTTTGAAGATCCTATCACTATTCATTGTGATAACATAAGTGCAATTAACATTTCAAAGAATTCGGTGATGCACTCAAGAACAAAACACATTGCAATCAAATATCATTTCTTGAGAGATAAGGTTGCTAAGAAAGAAGTAAATTTGATATATGTGGATACAAAGGAGAAAGTTGCAGACATATTCACAAAGTCCCTTCCTAAAGAGACATTTGAGTTTCTCTGGTAGAAGCTAGGAGTTGTTACCCGCTCCTCTTGATTCAAGAGGAAAGCACAAGGTGAGGGGGAGCTTGGCCTCCCTACCACAAGAAGGGTTGGTGCACTTACAAAATGTTCATAAATTATGGTGCATGGACTTAGGGGAGTCCATTTAGGAATAGGGTTCTGAATGTTGTAGGTGAAAGTGAGCATATGGGTATTAGTCTATAGGGAGAAAGTAAGCATTGTTGATCCTTTGCTATTGATGTCAAAGGGGGAGAAAGTAAGCTCAAAATTTTATTTTAAAAGAAAATATCCATCATAGGGGGGAAAGAGTTGAATTGAGATAATGCTAAGGTGAATTCCATATCCTTCATAGGGGGAGTAAATGGGACAACACATGAATCATTCAAACATTATTTTTGTTGTTTTGGTGTCTTTCTTGGTGGACCCAAAATTTTTTTGTTCTCCATTAATGACAAAGGGGAAGATTATTGAGCATAGGTTCTCATTGATGTCAAACTAATGTCAACGTTTCATTATGTTTGACAATGGTTATCAAAGGGTGTCAGGGCTTTCAGATGTAAAGGTTGTCAAAGATGAAGAAATATTGTAGGAATACAAGTATTGACAACATTTTGAATGTTTCAGAAGTATGTTGTTTGATAGTGTGTAGGTTGTCTAATCTATCATATCTTGTATCATGTTAGTTGCGATGTGAATACCTTTAGATACTTCATGTATTCATTATACCATGCCGAGTATGCAGTCATAAATGTATGTGGTGGTTTGGAAGGATATATTTTAGGTAGAGAGATTGTTTAATAGGGTGACATTTCATTCAAAAATGCAATATAGCTCCATAGTTTGGAAGGAGAGTATGCCTATACTAGTTCTATTAGTTTCCTAAGTTTTTGGTGGTGTGTCTCAATGTGCAAGGATTTTGAAATAATAGAAGTATCATCAAGCTATTACAAGTTTCAGGCATGTGCGATAATGGCTACAAGCATGAAAAATTCAATTCAAGCGTGTGGAGTGAGGACACAAATTTTTTGAGGTTCCCTTGGTGGTGCACGGCGTTAAGTGCTTTTGGTGGAAATATTAGACCTTTGT
Organism: Sequoia sempervirens; assembly: GCA_007258455.2. Lineage (NCBI taxonomy): Eukaryota > Viridiplantae > Streptophyta > Pinopsida > Cupressales > Cupressaceae > Sequoia > Sequoia sempervirens. The sequence goes on along the minus strand of VDFB02058242.1, from coordinate 725,435,482 downwards.
ATTACATGTTTCATGTAATTTGAATTTAGGTCCATCCTATGTTGTCTAGGTTGGTGTGGATCCCTAGATGACATACGAGTGTTAATGCAGTGTCATGTATATATATTTCAAATGTTTAGATGCATTGAAAGTGGAATTGAGTGATAGTAATGTAACAGAGTGCATCCATTAATGATTACAGTGAAAGTATTGTAGTGGGATGTACAATTATGTTGTAGTAGAAGTGTGAAGAAAAGAGAGTGTGCCCGTATCAATGTGTTGCTTGTGTCATAATTCAAATCCGACATTATTTTTGTTCTGATAGGATTGGTGTTATACCTATTGTATTATTCTAATAGGGATTGGTGTCTCCTGTAGGTTGGTGCCTACTGAATATTTTGGGGATTGGTGTCTTTGGTAGGTTGGTTCCTACTTCCTATTGTAACATTTCATTATTATATTTTTTCTCGTGAGAGCTTCTCATCATGGTTTTTTTCCTTTTCTGGATTCCACATAAAAAATATGGTGTTATGTGTTATCTTGTGTTGTGCTTTAATTTCTTAACTTACTAGCTTGTATGGTTCAATACTATTCATGTTGAAAATCTTTAAAGAGGTTGTTAAGGTTTCTAGAATTGTTGTAATTTCTTAGATCTATTGATTCACCCCCCCTCTAAGTAGATTGTGTTCCCTTCATAAGGGATCTTAAATCATTAATTTTGGGATGGTTTCTACCTCCACCTCTACCCCTACCTCATGGGGCTACTCTTGGAGGCATTTTATCACAACCCAAAACTCATGAGTCTTACTGCAAACCGCCTCACTTTGCTGGTCTGCCTGCAAACTCAAGAACTTATGATCTGATACTACTAATGTAAGGGAGATATCACACAACCCTCACACAAAACATTTCAACATCAACACAACAAACATGATGCACTAAATTTGCAACAATAGATTAAATCTTCTCTATTCAATTTACATCAATGTTTGACAACTTCAAATAAATGTGATTACATAAGTTTGTGCAGCCATATAGGATGAAGAAAATCATTACAAAACATATTTTAATCTGCTATATGACAACAAACAACATCAAAGAAAATCTACAAATTCCTCTTCTTCAAATCACCTTCATACACTGTGAAATTGACTCTTCAATCTGCATTCTTCAACAACCAACTTTGTTGATCTTGAATCATGGATATCATAATGCATTTTCTACTACAACATACCTTCAAAATTGCAACAAAATGGATTTTTATTATTCTCCAAGAAAATCCATGCCTCTCTTTCCTACCCCCAAAAATTTGGAAGAATAATAATCTCCAAATTACTAAATCACCTTCAATAATGCTTCCACTATCTCCATTTCCTGTAACTCCCATCTCCCATGCCCAACCTAGAGAAAATGCCTTGAAAATGCATGAAATAAAATATTAAATTCTCAAGAAAATAAAATCAAAACCACTCCCAAGAAATTACAAAAATCAGGTGATAACTTGGATTCCCACTCCTCACAAATAGGTCCAATCTTGGAAAAGCAACAGTCAACTCAATATGGGTGTTTAGATTTTTCCATTCTAAAGTTGATGAGCTTTAATGAGTTGTCTCAACTTGTAACTCCCCAAATATCCACACCTAGATTCCCTTTTTGAATTTCACATTTTAAAATTGCCTCCTAAACTATCTCTCACACCAAAATTTTACAACATAATAAGACCAAATATTTAATATATTATTTAGGCCTAATATTGCAATTTATTCTTGTGTAAGGGGGAAATCGGGAAGATGTAGATGAGATAATTGAATTGAATTGAAGCTAATCTAAATCAAAACAAGAGTCAAGATTTATGCCCATTACTCACAAAATGTAACTATAAAATCAAGAATGCAAGAACGAAATTGACGAAAAGAAATAACAATGAATTCAAAATAAAATAGTGTTACCATCCTGTGTCAGAGTGTGTTCACAAAGATGTTGGGTTGTTTGTATCATTGCAAAGCCTCCATTGTGCGTGTGAAAACTTGAAGAATGTGCATGTGTTGATCGAAGATATGTGTGAAGCTTTGTCAAAAATGTCGATTATGATCTTGGCATCACTTCATTGCATAAAATGTATTGATTCTCTAATAATTTTTGAGGAAGATGGTTGTTATATAGATTTTGTGTTTTCGAATGAACGCTTGAGATCACATAGTAGAATATCCTTATTGATGGTTGAAAGATGTTGAGAGGATTTAGATGGGCATAATCTGTGAAAATTGATTACATAATTGGTGTGATTGAAGAAATTGATTGATCTATCAAGAAATAGATTGATTAGTCACTAAATAGATTGATCAGTTAGGAAATAGATTGATCAGTCAGGAAATAGATTGAGCAATTGGTGGTTTGTAATTTTCTCAATCATGAAAGTGGTTGAGGATAACTAATTAATTGATTTAATTAATTAATTCTTTTTGGAGTTGAACGTGCAAATCAAGTTTGACTTTTGCAAACAAAGTTGCATTTATTTGATTTGATTTTTGATGATGTTTTAAATAATTAAATTCGATTATTCCAATTTGGAGGGAAAGTGATTTAATTAAACTATTATGTTTTAATAATTTAATTGACTTAGGGGAATAAAGTGATTTAGCGACATAATTAAATAATTGATGTTATTTAATTAATCAAGAGGAATAAAGTTAGATTAGGACTTTATTAAATAAATGAAATTTATTTAATTTGTCAAAATTGATGAAAAGTGAATTAATTAAATATTGTATTGTAGACACCTAAAATTATCCTAGGCCCGCGACTTTATTAAATCCCCTTTCATGCTTAATAATTAAATAATTTACTTATTTTTGAATGTCATCACTCTCCTATTAATTAATAATTTTAATTATTTAATTAAATCTTTCCATCATTTCACCTCGGCCTCTGATTAATTAAATATTATTTAATTACATCACTAAGGTTCATGTCCCTTATAATTAAATAAATTTAATTAATTTAATTATCTCCACTTTGTCTACTATAATTAAATAATTAATTCAAATTATTTAATTCTTCACTTATCTTTCTTTCTCCACAATTAAATAAATAATATTTATTTAAATGATTTTCCAAATTGATTTCCCTCACTTATCTTGAATTAAATTACTATTTAATTTGAAAAATCAATTTTCCTTTTTCTTCTATAATTAAATAATGTTGCCATTGTTTAATTATTCACTTTCCCATTCGAACTAATTGATTTTCTTAGTTCCTCTTTCAATCTTGTTCTTATCCTTGCTCGTCACATCCAATCTCAACCATCGATTAGTCCTTTTCGATCTCTGTTGTTCATTCAATTTTCATTCGTCTATAAAAGGCTCCTTCCATGGTCATTTTGAGGGATCCAATTTATCCAGAATTATACTGAAGCTATCTTCTTCAAAATTTTGCTATCATCTACTAAGGCTAATATTTGCATACTCGACTGAGGGCAACAATAATTACAACAAAATGGAGAAGGATAATGGAGGTCATTCAATGGAGGCGTGAAGATTATGGTGAGATTGTTTTTTTTTATTTCCTTTCATGCACTTCTTTGTTCTTCATTATTAGATGAGGATCTTAGAATTAATGTTTGAATGCATCCTTTCTTAATTCTGGTTTTTCCTGATCACATGTATTATTATTCAATTAATAGAGGAATTAGGGTTTTTGATTTTTTTGATGTGAAATGTAGTGATATTCGATGATAATGACACCGATGATGCAAAAATGTCATTTAAGGTGTGCGAAAGTGTTACGTCAATTTTACATGTCTACATTTCCCCCCTCTTTGCAACAAAGTATTGGTTGCTTTCTTTCAAATATTTTGATGTTAAGATCAAGTTTTGAAATTTTTTATATGCCCCACTGTTCCCCAGTGGTCAGCGGAATGATGGTAGGACTCTAGACTGCCCCCTCAAGAGGTTGGTTGAAAATATCAATTTTGAGGTCAAGCTCATGACACTATTTCATTTTAGTTTAGATGCGTAGAGGGTGAAAATTTAAGCTTATAGGTCTCTTCCTGATAGTTAATATGTTCTTGGGAGGTCCTAATTTTAACCTAGGAAGGTTTCTTAAGCAAAAAATAGGGTTTTTGGGGGTTAAAATAGGTAATTAGGGTTTTAATTACCTCATTTTCACTTTGAGCCTATAGATAATTCTTGCCTCTAGTTTTCTTGTTTTGTTGATTGTCGAGGAGCTATGACGAGGATTCAGGGAGCCCCACATTGCGTGGACATGGTTTGCGAGTTTGGATGGGCTACATGCATCGATGCTCGATATGTACTCTTTCATTTTTCGTTTTTGTCTTTTCACGTTTCTCTAATTAATGCATACAGACAAAAAAGGCGAATGCACGAATCTTGTGTTTTCCTCGCTTCTGTATTGGTTTTTTCATTTTTTCTTTTGTAAATGGGTCACATTTGATGTCTTTGTGCACTTGCTATAACAAATTTCACTTTTGACCTAAATTTGCACTTCTATTTTTGCCTTTTCCTAATTTTTGCACTTTTGTCTTTTTTCCTTCATTTACTTGTAAATTTGCGCTTTTGGAAATTTTTTTCGCTTTTGAATTTTTTGCATTTGAAAATTTCTATCGCTTTTGACTATCATTTTCTTGCTTTTGCCTGTTTTATTGCTTTTGTGAATTTTTTTCACTTTTGACAAAAAAATTTCGCTTTTGACTTTTTTTGGAATCCTAAGTCAATTTGTTTTATGTCATAGGTTCGTTTTTCATTTTCATAGAAAATCCTCAACATCGTGGGTTGAATGGTTGCAGGTGGTTCTTAATCCGATCCAATTGAGGGAGTGACGACCATGTGATATGTTTGATTTGATCACTAGTTTCGATGTATTTTAGCGATATATTTTAGATGTCAAGTTGTGGCACATTTGCTACATGCCCACCATCATATGTCATAGTGTGATGATGACTGTGCTCATGGAGAGGTGGAATTCAAAGAACTTTTCCTTCCATTTACCTATTGGGGAGGCCACCGTTACCCTAGAGGATGTGTGGAGGATCCTCTGCATACCCATTCATGGAGAGCTTATTACATATTCTGTTCGACGAGGTACCTACGCTATGCGCCACATTCTTGGAGTGAGACATCTGGAGGTTTGGCAAATTGAGATAGACTTATTGGATTTTGTGGGTAGTGTTGATCCTGTTTCACTTGTTCTCTATGGTTTGGTTATGGGGCTTGTCGTTCTTGATAGGTAGGGCCAAAAAATTTCCTATTGGTTGGGGTGTGTGTATCGAGAAGATTTTCAGGCATGCATGATGTTGCTTATTGTGGTGGGAAATCTATTGCTACCGGTGTCTCTCTTCTTCATGTATGGGCCTAGGAGCACATCTCAGTTACGCAACCTGATGGTATATTGGATCGTATTGTTGGGGATCCATATTTTTATCGTTATAAATATTTTCTACATTATACATTTCTTAGACAACTTTTTTATTGGCACCATGTATTCAATGATATGCTAGGTTTTGTATGGAGGCTGTATATGGATTGTGAGGCATGGCCTAACAATCAGGAGTAGTTGGTATATTATAGAAAAACTAGATGATTTATTGATTGTGTGGACTCTCTTTTAGAGATATATCTAACCGTCAGGGTTTTCAGGTAGTTTGGAGAGAGACAAGGTCATTTTCCAGATGCTTATGAGGTTCGATTTGGTTGGACCGCCAGAGAGGTTCATGTCTAGGGTCTACATGACAATCAAGATGTTGTTGTTGCTATGTTTATAGCTCTTGCCCCATTCGAATGGGGTTGGCTAGTGGGTTTAGCTGATCCTAGTACTACTCCTAATTATGATAAGTGGTGGGCACATCATGTTCCTTTGAGATTTACAAATCCTTTCGGTGTTCCTGCAGTGGGTAGAGTAGGCATTACAAGTCATCATGGAGAGAGAAATCGTGTGGAGATCATTGAAGAGCAGCTTGCTAGGGCCCGGAAAGATGATGCCCATGGTGATCCGATGCAGGTGGATCAAGGACAGGTTCCAGGTACTCCTCCACCACTTGGAGATGGAGGTGTACAGTTAGTCTAGATGATTGTTGCAAGATACACAAAGATATTACGACGACAGGCCATGGAGGTACATATTGTTACACTCACTGCAGAGAGAGACAACTTGATAGGAGAGAGAGGGATTTAGGAAAGAGAGAGACACTGATATTGGGCATCATTTAGTTGTTGAGACAAAGTTGTAGGCTATTACCACTGAGAGGGACAATATTAGGACAAAGCGGGATAGTCAATGAGCTGAGCAAGATCAATTGCTACAAAGGTCGACATATTATAAGACCCTGTATGAGGCCTCTATTTCTAGAGAAAAATGACATCCATGGTTTGGAGAGCCTAGTGTTGCTACAGGTGCTGAGTCAGGTAGTCGCTCAATTAGACAACCCGATCAGCCTAATCCTTAGAGTCCTTCTCCTCTGACTGGGCAGTGGCATATTTGTTCTTGATCTTTATGATGTTTACTATTCAGAGACTAATATTATAGAGATGATTTTGTATATATATTCATCGGCCCATCTAAGGCCTTGTATATATGTATATTTTTGTATTGTCCTATCACACATGTTTTACTAATGATGTACCATGACATTCTTCCTTTTTTGATGATGATATATATGAGATATACATGCTTTGATTTGGCTTCATTATGTGTTTATGTGATGATTATGGATGATGATGTATGATGATGTATGCTTATATGTGTCTTTTGTACTTTTTAGATGTATGCATATGATGTGGATGGATGAATAATATTTTGTCTCATATGATATTTTATTATGTATATGGTGATGTTGATATATGATGGATGATTCCAACTATACATGATACATGATGTTTTTATTGCTTTATTATCATCATGATATGTATTGACGCAATTATGGATGCAGGACACATGTGGTACTAATGATGTTTATGATGCAGGATGGATGTTAGTTAGAAGAAATTTTTGATGATGGATAGAAATTTGATGTTGTTAGTATTGATGAGTTACTTTTGCTTCGCATAGAGACTTCACATTTTTAACAATCCTTTTTTATGTAGCAAATGAATACGATGCACCAAGGTATTATTAACCAAGGTGACTTTGTATCCATTGCATGGAATTTGACTCAACACACAGAATATTCTTGCTCATACTAGACATAGAAAAACTTTGTTTAAAATATATGGCTGGGTTATCTTAAAACTTTTTAGACCAGTTACACAAAGAGGTATAGAATACCTAACATGAAACTGCTACATGAATTATTTTAAAAAAAATTCCATACACTCAATAAGGAAAGTATTTTCCATGGCAGTCTCACAAAAATATCTTACAAACAACAAACCAAAATGACACTCAATTGCCCCCATTCCTTCTTCTCTAAATCCTTATGGACATCCTTGAGAGATCTTGAAAATGAGTCAATAAAATAAATCATAAAGACACAACTGTAAAAAGATAAAACAAAGTTCTAGTATCACTTGCCATATATTTTTGGGGTGGGGCTATTATCTGTTGTTGATCATGTCTATCGTAGGAACGGATCCGTTAAGGCATATCTCAGGATGTTGTTGGTGAATTGTCAAAAAGATAGGTAGTTAATACTTTGGAATTGTTTTAGTTTGTTTGTAATCAAAGCTTTGTGATTTTTTGTTTGAAAGTTATAGCTTTTTATTTTTTCTTTGTTTGTTTCTCTATTTTTCAAAGGGTGGATGTGACGATTTGTTTATTATGGATGATGTTTTATTGCAGATTTGTGATGATGGAGTAGGAATTTTTGATTTTTTTGAGTTTTATGATGTTGTTTTTGTTGTTTTCAGGGGACTAACCTAGGGCCTGGAGGGATCATCAGATATAATCATTGCCTACATTGTACACACAGAGGCTTGTAGTTTGCTTGGTTTGGTGTGAGCATGTTTTTAATCTTTTTTGCTTTTCAAATATTTTTGGATTTTGTATTTTTTTTTTGAATTTTTTTGGGATTTTTAATTTTTGACTAAGTTGAAAGAAAGCATGATAAATACCTAATGGGAATCACCTAAGGCCTCAGGGGTTGATCAAAGATAATCCTTGCCTACATTGTACATGTAGAGACCATGTAGCTTGACCAATGTTGACTCAAAGCAAAACATTTTTTTTGGGATTCAAACAATGTTGATAACTTGGATTAATATTCCACTTTAGTTCCTATAGGATATGTCATGGGAAATCTACTTGAACTAGCCATGAGGTTCAAGCAAATTTTGATATCTTAGACTTGTTGAGTGAAGGAATAATCCAAAGTTGTTTTTATTTTTTTGTTTTCTATATGTTTTTGATTTTGTTGTTTTCTAGATGTTTTTGATTTTGGATAGTTTTTTTGACCATGATGGGATGCACAAGGATCTAGTCTATGACTAGTTTCAAGAGGTTGCCCCCAGTTTGAGATAAGACTACCTTCTCTAGGAGATTGACGTTGATGGTGTAGCAAGGTTTAATACTCAATCAATTACCAAGTCATGGTTAGGCACATGTTTTATTATGGGACAAATGGGTGGATGCTTCAGATAGTACTGATAGATAACGATGTAAGTATTATTCAAACATAGTGCCTATTTTCCAGGATTTCACTACGATACCTATTCTAGAAGTTCCACAAAGTGGTTTTCACTAAAAGAATGTTTTATTTCTCTTTACTTTTTTTCTTTCTTTTTGATTTTTTTTGTATTTTTTGTCCTTTTGAATTTTTTTATATGTTTTTACCCTTTTTCCTAGGGTATTTTGACATGTTTCATGTATAAAACTTCTTGAGGTGGTTGTTGTTCAGTGGTCCGGCTAAGGGTTCTTCTTCAGGAGTAGCCAATTGATAAGCTCCAGAGTTGTAGCTTGCTGTGATGACAAATAGGCCTAACCAATTGGGTTCACATTTGTCTTTTCCATCTTGATTTAGTTGTACCTTCTAATTCTCTTTGAGTACTAAGTCACCAACCTGAAAATTTCTATCCTTGATCTTTTTATCATAGCTTCATTTGAGCTGATTTTGATAAACCTGAAGATGGTTTAATGCACTCAAGAACCTTTCATCTAGGAGTTTCAACTCATTTAATCTAGATACCCAATGTTATTTTTTGTTGACCATTCCTTTTAGTGAGATTCACAATGATGGGATTGTAACTTCGATAGGTAAGACATCTTATGATCCGTAGACCAGGGAGAAAGGTGTGGCACTTGTAGGTGTTTGAATGTTCGTTTGATAAGCCCATAAAGTTTGGTTCAGTTGCAAATTCCAATCACGACTAGCATCATTAACAGTTTTCTTTAGTATCTTTAGTATGGTTTTGTTAGATGCTTCAAGTTGACCATATCCTTGGGGGTAATAGGGCATGTAAAATCTATGCTGGATATAGAACTTGGAATGAAGCTCTTGGATGTCTTGATTCTTGAATGGGGTTCCATTGTCTATTATGATTGTTTGGGGAATTCCATACGTAAAAATTAGATAATTCAAAATGAACTTTGATATCTATTTTCCAGTGATGTAGGTCAATGGAATTGCTTCTATCCATTTAGTGAAGTATTCAATCATTGTAATAATAAACTTATGCTCGTTAGAGGAAGCATGAGAAATCTTACCTACCAAGTCTAATCCCCATTGTGAGAAAGGCCATGGTGTGGTGATGGTTCTCAAATCCTATGCTGGTGCATGAATAAGGTCATTATGTTGCTGGCATTGACGACATTTTCGGGAATACTACATACACTCTTGTTCCATGGAGGGCCAATAGTACTCTATTCTCAGTAACTTTTGTACCAAGTTAGGTCCACTAGATTGGGAACCACAAACACCTTCATGTACCTCTTGTAAGGTAGTTTGTGCTTCTTCTGCATTAAGAAATCAGAGTAACATACCATCCAAACTGCGACAATATAATGTATCTCCTAAGACTGTGAATCGAGAAATCCTATCGGTAAAGGTCTTCTTTTGGGTGGTTGTTAGGTTAAGTGGTATGATACCATGCTAGATGTAATCAAATGTGTCCTAGTGCCATGGAGAGTTAGGACCAACAACAACACACACTAGTTCTGATTCTGGGATGTCGAATGCTAGTATGAATAGTTGCTCCACAAGGAACTCATACTTAGGAATATTCTACAAAATATCAAGAAGCAAACTTCTTTTTCCATGGCATCGACTACTCTGTTGTTGATCTGAGGAATATGTTCAAAGGTTATTGTGACAAAATATTCCTTGAAGCTATCCACCATCCTTTTGTATGGCATTAGTTTGTCATCTTTTGTTTGTTACTCATCATTCACTTTCCTAATTACTAGTTGAGAGTCTTTGAAGACTTGTGGTTATTTTATCCTCCATTTAATAGCCATCTCAAGCCTTGTGATTAGAGCTTCATACTCTGAGATATTATTATCTCCCTGTGGTGTGAGAAATAGGATACTTGCTCTAGAGCCATATTGAGTGTGGGACCCATCAAAGTATAAGGTCCAATGGTCTGTCTATTCTGTCAGCAATACACTTTTTTTTGGGAAGTCTACTATAAGATGCTTGTGATATTTTATTGGTGCATCAGCTAGTTGGCTTTCTATGATCTATCCCTTGATGGCTCTTCTAGGAACATACTCTATATCGAACTCACTTAGAATCATTACCCATTTATCAATTCTGCTTGTTAGAGTTGCCTTTGCTAATAGATATTTTAGTGGATCTACCTTTTGGAACCAACTTTTCTTGTCTATTTAAGATATAGTGTCTTAGCTTCTATGTCACAAATATGACCAAGAGACACACTCTTTTTATGGGTGATTAGTTCAAATCGTAGCCCACCAGTGTTCAACTGATGTAGTAGACCACTCTTTCTTTGTTATTATCATCTAGCTATGCTAGGAGAGCTCCCAATGCTGCTTGTGTTGTAGACACATAGAGTATCATTTATTTGTTTGGAATAGGTGGAATGAGTACAAGAGAAGTAGTTACTCCTTAAATTTCTAGAATTCTTGGCCACATCTCCCATCCCACTTGAATGTGATATCTTTGTGTAGGAGATGGGTGAATGGGTGACATTTGTCTGCCAATTGCGTGATAAATTGCTTGATAGATTTTAGCTTTCCCTATAAACTTCCCAGTTGCTTCAATGTATTTGGTGGAGGCATATCTTATATTGATTTTACTTTCACAAGATATAATTCAATTCCCCTTCTTGACATTATATACCCTAGAAACTTTCTGGACGTTACTCCGAACACACACTTTTTTGGGTTGAGTCTTAGGTTATATTGTTCTAGCCTATCAAACACCTTTGCAAGATTGGTCAAGTGATCTTCCCTTTTGATGGACTTTGCTGGAATCTTGTCCAAATAGTCTTACATGATTGTATGTAGCATATCATGGAAGATGGTTGTCATTTCTCTTTGATATGTCACTCCAACATTCTTTAGGCTAAATGGCATGGCATTCCAACAAAAGGTCCCCCCGTTTTATGTTGATCTATCTATGATCATGTCAATACTTGGAAGTGGGAATTCATCCTTTGGGAAAGCTTTGTTCAAGTATCAAAAGTCTGTGCAGATCCTTATGCCCCTAGTGGGATTTGAATATGGTACTAGATTTGATATCCATTCTAGATAATCGATGGGTCTAATGAATCCCGCATCTAGTAATTTCTTTAGTTCTACCTTTACCAATAGTGCTATCTGAGGATGCATTTTCCTTAGTTTCTGCGTGATAGGTTTTTCTCTAGGGAATACAACCAAATGATGTAAAACTAGTGCTAGATCTAGTATAGGAATATCTACATAGGTCCACACAAGGTTTCTCTTTCTATCATTGATGAATGCTATGAAGTTCACTTTCTCTCCAGGATCAAGTGACGCTGCATGGTATGTGATCTTTGGGTTCTTTCCTATGCCAACATGGATGGATTATGCTTCTTCCACTAGGAGTGTTGATCTTTCTTGATATTCAGATATGGGGAGATTGAACCCTCTATCCTCAAGTGGCTTGATGAGGTTTTCACCTTCAAATTTGTCCTTTATTTTTATTTTCTTCTTTTTAGGATCTGAGAGAACCACAATGTGGTTTTCTCTAGGGAATCACATTTTTATTTTTATATTATCTTCTTGAATTTTGTGACTAGAGGATACAATCTCCCCACTGAAGTATGCATCTTGTTCGAGTTCCATGATGAACCCTTCTTTGTGATCTCCTTCTAGTATGTCCATTCAAAGTCCCATGAACTTTGTAATTGCTTGATCATTCTAGAATTGATCCAAAATAGGTGCATGTTGTTGTTGGTCCCAATCTATCAATTGTGGGTAGCAAAATGGTAGGCTATCATCATTATCCTTAAAGATTATGAAGGTTGTTGAAATGGTTAGTATGGATATGGTATCATTCTCCCATTAGGTGTCTAGGTCATCATCACTTGAGGTGACAAAGGAAGGAGAATCCCACTCGTACTCGTTAGAGTTTGTTCTAGAATAATAATAGTCATTGGGAATAGTTTTGATAAATTGGAGATGGAACCTATCAATGCTAAATTTTTCAAATAAGTCTTCGACAGGTAAATCATTGTCCCTAATTTGGTAGATATACAATACCTTAACGCTAGTATAAGTTGCTCGTTTCTTAAAAGAGGTTCATCTAGTATTTGGAGTAACCACTTCTTTTTATTGGTAACCTAGTCCCATATTATTTTTTCTTTGTTCCACTATAATAGGCTCCCATTTGCCTTGTCTATGTAGCCCAAGGCCACCTGTTCCATTATATCCCATTTTTTAGCTAATTGATAACCTTTATTGCTAGGATTGATTAGAAGGGGTTCTGACTGTTCCAGCTCCTTTGGTCCTCTTTGTAGATCATTGATGAAAAATATTCTTTGAATATCTCTTCACCCTTCATATCTCCCCACTCGGTGAAAATTGTGGGTTTGGCTATCATTTTTACTATTTGAACATATTTGATCTCCTTCGGGCCTCCATAAATCTTAGGTGTTGGTGGAAGCATGCCAATGCAAAATTCTTGGATGAAGTGATAATTTCCATTACCCCTGTCAAGTACTTGAACCTTGGTTTCCATTTTTGGTTTCTCACTTAATACTAGTTTGATTGAGGTTGATGGTAGCATGGAAGGGTCAACATATGAGAATGAAAGAAATGATATGTCATTGCTAGGTATACACTAGATTTTGCTCTACTTCTCCTCCAATTTTGCACAAAAATGGAAGGGTTCAAGATCAACATATAATGTCACGTCCTTTCCTTCATGAGGAATCTTTAGACATTGGTGAAAGGTTGAAGGGACTGTTTGTAATGCATGAATCCGAGGGCGTCCCAGAAGGAGGTCATATGGTAACTCATGGTCAAGTACTTGACATGTGGTTTCTGTAGTTGCTGGTCCTATTTGAACCAGTAGCCTTACTATCCCTTTTAAATTCCTTTCAAGGTCATCATAGGCCCTTATAGTAATTCTCTTTGCTTTGTCTATCACATTGGTCATAATTCCCCAACTATTTAATGAATTTCAAAGTACAAATGTTTAGATCTGCACCGTTATCTATCAACACTCATTTTTGTTGAACATCCAAAATACTGAGAGGGGGGGTGAATCAGTATTCCATAAAACCATTCATATAAAATCCATTTAACCATTATCACAATTCTAATTGAATTAGTAAGAGAGAACATAGAAAAAAATCAATGCAACCATACACATGAACACCAGGATTTTTACGTGGAAAATCCAAGAAGGGAAAACCCACGGTGAGAGTTAACTCACAATATATTATATCTAGATACAAGATATTACAGGGATCACTACCAGGACTCACTATCCTTGAAAAAGGCTCACTTCCTGAATACAAAAGATGGCTATCCACTAAGATACAAAGATTGTGGCTCACTGCCAAAAGTATGAACTGATAGAATACACCTTCAATGTGTAGGATTCAACTCCAATGAAGCTTAGAATATGAAGTACCGCCTCACACAATAGTCTCTCAACAAATATACTATGATCCACAACTAATAAAGCATTTAGGCTCAGATCCTCCTTCACCTTTCTTCCACACTCGCACTCCTCCTTCCTTCACACACTTTCTCTCTTCAAGGAATATTATATATACAAGTATGTATTAATCATCAATTAGGTCAACCTAATTAGATGAAGAAAAAATAATCAAAACACCCTTGTTGGTACCATATATGATTTAAAACATTTTATCCATGTAGTGCATTATACCAAGTCGACCAAGACTAGAACAAAATTCACAGAATCTCCAAACCAACATACAATCCTCAAAGAAAACACCTTCCAGATTTGAGACCACAAAAAATTCCCATCATACTATCATCAAAGAGACTACCATAGGAACCACAACATTAAGATGTTCTCCTTAAGAAAATGCAGAGTCTCCCACACAATTATGCTAAGTAGTAGAATACAGAGTTGAACTCTGTCAGAGATAACTTTAAGCTCACAACCCAAAACTTCTTAAGATCCAGGATATAAATGTCTGAATGAGACATGATAACATGGTTAAAAGATTAGAGTCATATTTATTCATGCGGTGAATTTTGGACTCAAATACCAACACACTAGCTCATCACAAAAGAACATTATTGACATAAAACAACTTCTGGTAAACCAAGTAATCTTCCCATATAGTTGTCACCATGTTGACATCAATGAAAACACAAAAACAACTAACAAAAACCATCCATACTTCATGCTCATGTTGCAAGGCTTCATATTTCCAACAATCTCCCCCTTTGGCATTGATGGCAACATGCATGTCAAAAACATTTTTCAATATATGACAACTCAATACTCCCCCTAACAAAACTGTCATCTCAAAAAAAAATTCCTCCTTTGAAATCAATGGAAAAGGATGGGGTCCGGTATATATATATGCATCAAAATATAACCAAAAAGATATGAACACAAAAATTGAATCAACCTAAAGAAGAAGAACCTTTGAAAATATCTAGTATGACCTTCCATGACACTTTTCCTTCTTCCATGATCCTTTTGGACTTACAAGAGTCTTGCGAAATAGTTCAAGCTTAGTTAAGGACTCTATACCATCTACTAAAGTATTAGGATTAAGATTTATCTCTTATAATTCACCAATACACCCAAGAGCACTAGAAACGGGAACATGTCTAAGTTTAATCATGTCTCTTAGTGCCATAAACTTCTTAATAACTTTTGTTCTTTGGTACTCTAGGGAAAAGAATTTATCCTGAAGTTGCACAATGTAGGAACACCTCTGATGGTCTCTATCTTCTACCAATTTGTATGTATCTTCTTGAGTGGCTATTCGAGTTTCACTGCTCCTTACCTCATTTCTTATGTTCAGTGTACTGCCAGACCAATTTTTAGGAAAAAATAAAGTAGTTCTTGTGCCTCTTCCTCACAAACTTGTACACTCTCCAACTCTTTCATCACTCAATTGTGTGCATTTGCACATTTTTCCTTGATATCTTCCATATTTTCTTTAGCAGACCTAATTCCAGTATTCACTTCCAGTCCGGAGATGTAGACCTTCAAAGAATTAATCAAATTTCTCAGATTCTTCACAATAGAAATAGATGAATCAAAATTAGCACTGGGAATAAATTTATGTAATTCTTCTAGAGATCCTTGAATATTTACTCTTTCATGCTCATGTTGAGCTCTCTCAGACTCACTTCCTTCTCCAACTTCTTCTTTGACAACACTCTTCCTTTTCTTCCCTGTTCCAATTGCACTATTGAAGGTACCTTCCACATTAGGATTCTTATGGATTTCCAAAAGAATTTTTACATAATAATCAATTTCAACCTCTGACACTTCATAATCTAATTCTGATATCCAAACAAACCTTTATTCAAATGCTTCCATGTGATAGAAATTTGTAGACACTAGAACATTGATACTTGTAGAGTACCTTTCAGTAACACTTGCTAGAATCCTTGACCTTCTATTCATTCTCATTTGAAAAGTTCCAAAGAATGCAACAAGATCCATCTCTTATGTATCCAAACTACCAAGATTTATCATAAAGTTCCTAATTTGATGGGAAATAGGTTCTATCTTTGACCATTCTATTCTTCCTATTACCAATAATTCTTTCAAAAAGTAAAATAGTAAGTAGACAACCAAATTTCCATACCAGAAAGTATTCTTCTTACCCTTCTTGATTTCCCTTAAATTCTTCAAAAGATGTATCTGAAGTAATTCACAAAAACAATAATCCATACCTCTTTTAACCATATCAACAACAATATGTACATCAGTAGCAGACACCTTGAGGTCATTGCTAGGGATACAAACTTTATGACCAATGACCATTTCTGCATACATAATAGTCGGATCCACAATCAATCTCTTTTCCTTCAAGAGCTGCATGAGTTACCTCAATTATATCTTGCTCATCTACATTCTTCCATTTGGGAACTGGTCTGGAGGAACATAAACCAGTTACATCTCTGGTAATCAAATGTGAATCATCAATCCACAAAAATTCATTATGAATTCTGCTCAAAACTATTTGAATATGCTTCTTGTCGAACTTGAACAAAGGTGATTTCCGCCACACATCTAACTTCTTCTCAACTAACACCTTGTAAGAATCATAGTTCTCTTCCAATTCATTCTTCCATAGTATGCTCAACTAAACTAGTGACAATTCCTCTATTTTACTATAAACAAATGCATGAATATCTTCTATGCGCAACTCTCTGGGAGGGATGCAAGAGAATACACCAATAGACTCTTCCGATAGGTTCTTCAAATATTTCCTCAAATTAACTTGCACTCTATGCACACAATTGACAACCTTTGAATTATCCATAGCCATAAAAATGAAATATTGTGCAAACATGAATACCTTTGTAAATTCCAACAAGAAATGGATAGGTATCCAACTTCCAGAGCACACTACAAATCCACTTGATTTATCCTTCAAACCTTGAAACTCTGAATTGCTCTCTAAAATTCCTTTTCCTGTTACTCTGAAAATACATTTGCCTCTTGAAATGACTGAATTTATTTCTTTCATTCTGAATGATTTTGTAATAAATGCTTTAAATTGTAGGTAGATTTCCTCAAAAATTATGCGTGTCTCCATTCTTTCAAATTCTATGAACGCCATTCTTCACACATGCGACTAAGAAATTCCTTAAATCCATTACCAAATTAAATGTACTTCTACCATGATGTGACATAAGCATTGATGAGGGGGTTTATTAAATTTTTTGATAATTGCTCCCCCTAAGTCATAGCTAGACTTAGAAATTGAGAGGCATATCTGCACCAGAGGTCGATACAAATAAGACTAACGATTCTGATTCAAGTTGCTTAAATTCTCCTTCCTTTCTACAGATCCTTTTCATCTCTTTTCTTGCTTCTTTTAGATCAATTATTTGTTCATGCTTCTTCATCGGATAATTACTTTTTCTTCTTCTGCAGTTATTGAAAAGTTGTTCTGGATTGCTACACTTACAAAAAATAGCATTCTTCCTTCCATTCTTTCTTTTACTCAATATTTTCTCACACAAACTAGCTTTATGTCCAACCTTCTTACACTTAAAACATTTGACAGAGAATGATAAAGTATCATTCATTTTACTTTTGCAGTCCTTTGCTTTATGACCAAATTTCTTGCAAGAATGACTATTGGACACTAGGAACACTGAGAGGGGGGGTGAATCAGTGTTCCACAATATTTGAATCTCAAATAGGATCTTAAACTATCAACAACAATATTTAACCTTTAATAGTCCATAGCACGTAAACAAAAGGAAACATGCATGCACATTAATGAGACAATGTGAACACCATAACACCAAATTTTTTACGTGGAAACCTTGTTAGGGGAAAAACCATGGTGGAGATTAATCCACAAAGTATACTCTGTTAAAAGTATGATAAAAAGGGAATGCACTTGCATTCAGGCACACTGCCTAGAGCTCACTGCTCAAAATAGGAAATACTCATTGCCTTACAAAGTATTTGAGAATACAAGAAAATGTTGAACTGGGAATATAACATCTACAAATGCCTGGATTCAGTTCTAATGAGGTACATAAATTAGATTCTAGACCTTTTTTCCAATTCACACTTCTACTCTACTCTTCTGTAGAAACCCTTTTGTAGCACAAACAAAATTCGCTCAACACATCTTCTGATATTAGCCCATATAGTTGTTTTGCACTTTTTCGCACACACACACCTTACTACAACTTCATGCTTCTTTAAAATGAATTACCAATCTCCTTTATATATCGACTAACAAGATTTTATTACTATATGTCGGCTTTAAACAAAATATAATATTCTTCCATATGTCAGCTCAAATCACCAATTGGAATCAATGCATACAAGTTGGCTAGACCCAAATCAAAATTACCAACATAAGAAATAGATAAACACATACTCCTCATATATCCAAAAAATGCCATACACAACAGGTCGGTCATAATGAGAAAATAAGCAATAAATCATTCTACTAAATCTCCAAACTCATACATGGATCAATGTAATATCGCAAAACATATCAATAAGGTAACATACATGCTTGAAAAGCTTCCCTGGGGATCCACACAACACAATAATGATCCGGTGAAGTATTCAGACCAACTTACCAACTAGATACTCTGTTCTTCATGCATTCTGCCGGTGGAGTTCTGTCTTCTACTTTCCTTGCTGGTAGGAACCACTTCCAAACTACGAACCATACTATTGACTCCAATTTCCATCAATGAAAACACTAGCAATGAAAAAAAATGTCCCAAAACCATATGCCAACAATGACAAACACCATTGGAAGATAAATACCTTTTAGCAACAAGTTTTTTGATGGGAGTTCTTCCAAAATTGCTTCCTAGATTCTTGATTCATCCATCTTTGCACTAATTTTTCTTGTCAGTAGATTGCTTCACTTTAGAATTCTAACCTTCCTCAAATACTAAACCACTTTTATCCATTGTTAGTCTTTGAGAGATAATCAACTCATCAACCATTGCAAATATTACCTTAATTTTCTCTTCAAAACTTGCCTTTTCCAAATCAGATCTCACGATTTTTGCTTCTTGCTCAAGCTTAGTGCATTCATCCTTCATTTGAATTTCAATTTCCGGACATTCTTCAGTTCTTTTCTTTTCATCCAATTGTTGTAGCAAGCCAGAGACAATTTCATCTGCTTTAACCAATAGATCACATGCTTCAACACATTTGCTTTGCAATTTTTCAACATACTCATTTGCTTTCATTAACTTGTCCTTTAGATCTTCTATTTCTTCTGAAAAGCCAACAAATATCACTTCCAAAGGAAAAAATTTCTTATACTCAAATTATGGGACCTTCCTCAAGTTGTTAGGCTTCTTTTGAGGAACCAAGCTCTGATACCAATTGTTGAACATTCGAAATACTAAGAGGGGGGGTGAATCAGTATTCCATAAAACCATTCATATAAAATCCTTTTAACCATTATCACAATTCTAACTTAATCAACAAGAGAGAACATAAAAACAAATCAATACAACCATACACATGAACACCAAGATTTTTACATGGAAAACCCAAGTGAAAAACCATGGTGAGGGTTAACTCACAATATATTATATATGGATACAAGATATTACAGGGATCACTACCAGGACTCACTATCCTTGAAAAAGGCTCACTGCCTAAATACAAAAGATGGCTATCTACCAAGGTACAAAGATTGTGGCTCATTGCCAAAAGTATGAATTGATAGAATACGCCTTCAATGTATAGGATTCATTTCCAATGAAGATTGGAATATGAATTACTGCCTCACACAACAGCCACTCAACAAATCTGCTATGATCCCCCACTAATAAACCATTTAGGCTCGGATCCTCTTTCACCTTTCTTCCACAATCACACTCCCCCTTCCTTCACACACTTTCTCTCTTCAAGGAATCTTATATATATACAAGTATGTCTTAATCATCAATTTGGTTGGCCTAATTAGATGAAGATGAAATAATTAAGACACCCTTGTTGGCACCATTTATAATTTAAAACTTTTTATCCATGTAGTGCATTACACCAAGTCAACCAAGACTAGAACATAATTCACAGAATCTCCAAACCAACATATAATCCTCAAAGCAAACACCTTCCGAATTTGAGACCACAAGAAATTCCCATCATACTATCATCAAAGATACTATCATAGGAACCACAACATTAATATGTTCTCCTTAAGAAAATGTGGTGTCTTCCACATAGATATGCTAAACAGTAGAATATAGAGTTGAACTCTGTCAGAGATAAATTTTTGCTCACAACCCTAAAATTCTCAAGATCTAGGATATAGATGTCTGAATGAGACATGATAACATGGTTAAGAGGATAGAGTCATATTTATTCATGCAGTGAATTGTAGGCTCAAATACCAAAACACTGGCTCATCACAAAAGAACATTACCAATAGAGAAAAACTTCCGGTAAACCAAGTGATATTCCCATATAGTTTTCACCATATTGACATCAATGACAACACAAAAACAACCAACACAAACCATCCATAATTCATGCTCATGTTGCAAGGCTATATATTTGCAACAGTTTGACCATGTTTTTGTGGACACCAAACTCTATGTAGAGAGCTTGGTTGTGAAATGACTTTTGTGGAAAGTATTTCTCGAAAAAGACTAAATGGTGATTGGCTGTGATTTTTCCAGCCATGCCTTGGAACTGATCCAGATGGAGTCATTGGGGACTGATGTTTCTAATGCTTTTTCTAGTATCTCCCTATGTGCGGGTGATAATTTTAGCAGTTCTAGGATTGAGATCAAGTCGAGAGTCTTCTTCAACTGTTCCACAATGTTGTAGTCATTTGATGACTTAGCCATGGGCTTAGGTGGGGCTCCTTGTATTGTAACTCTCCCTCGATGGGTAGTTATGTTTCAGTCATTGTCTCCCCCTCGTATAGTCACTACATTTACCCTAGTGTCATCTACTTGAGAGAGGGTACCTAGAGTTGTGTCACCATAAGTGTAGTTAGTGTTGTGATAGTCTTGGTCCTTTCCTTTGTGATTCTTCCTAGAATGGTTTGGAATTGGGTTTGTGTATATCTAGAGGTCTTTGTTCCCAGGATGATGTTCGACATCGACTTCTCCTTTTTCTATCAAGTCTTGTATGATGTGCTTGAGTCTCATGTAGTTGTTTTTTGTGTGTCCTTTTATTTTATGGAACTCACACAAGTCTTTATCATTGTACCATGGTGTTTTGAAGCTTAGATCCTCATAGTTTTGGCGATCGTTGACCTTGATGAGGTTTTTTTGCACTAGTTTATGCATGACTGTCTCAAGTGACTCTCCTAATACCATGAAATTCCTTCTTGGTTGATTGTATTGCCTCTGTTTCCCTCCCTGATTTTTCTATTGGTTGACTACTTGATTGTTTTGGGGATAGGTAGGTTGAGTGTTTTTTGTATTATTAGGAGTATAACTTGTTTGTGCCACTTGAGGTTTTTTTTTAGGTACATTAGAATTTTTTACATTCCATACTACTCTAGCATCCACTACCCCATCGTTTGTAACATTTTTGTTCTTGGCCTAAATTTTAGATTTCTCATTTGAACTAGAAGAACTGTCTCTTGGATTATTTAGCTTGATCACTCCTCTTGTTATGAGGGCCCTTTTTATGTGTAGTCCCTTCTCAATGGCCTCTTCAAATTTGGTAGGGTACAACATTGTAAGATGGTAGTTGAATTTATCTTAGACATTGGAAACAAACATGTCTACCAGTTCCTTGTCAGGAATAGGCCATTTGCATCAAATAGCCTTATGTCTCCATCTTTGTAGGTAGGAGGTAAAGGACTCTCCTTGAATATATTTAATCTTGGATAAATCTATGATGGTGACTTCATGCTCTATATTGAATGAGAAGTGGGTTATAAATTTGGTAGACAGTTCATCAAAGTTTTTAATTCCTGGTGGTAGATGGGCGAACCATTCCATGGCGTGAATAGTAAGACGATGTGGGAAGAGCCTCATTAGATATGAATCATTGTTTTTGGCTTTCATGCATGCTACCAATAAATCTCTCATGTGTTCTACTGGATCTCCTTTTCCTTTATATTTATTAAACTTTAGTATCTCAAAGTTTTTTAGAAAGGGAAGCATAGTAATGGAATGATCAAAAGGAAATGGACATATATCTTGAAGGGTATAAGTATTCTTTGGTTTCCCTATATGCATATTTGATATTCTTCGATTCATCACTTGTAGTTGCATTTCCATTTCTATTTTTGGTACATTTGTTTGGGGATCTTGCACGTAGTAACCTTGTTTTCCTACCATGTTTTGGTCATAGGTTGGGTATTGTGGAGGTACAAGACTTTGGTAGCCATTTTGGGTGGAAGGAGGGTTCACTCCTTGTTGGACATAAGGAGGGTTAGCTCCTTGTTGAATGTAAGGAGGGTTTTCTCCTTGTTGAATGTAAGGAGGGTTAGCTCCTTGTTGGATATAAGAAGGGTTAGCTCCTTGTTTTTGTTGAGGAGGGGTACCTTGGTAGTGTGTTAGCGGTATACCTTATTGTTGGGATGAGTTGTATTGAAGGTTTCCCTGATGGTGCATTGACGGGGTACCTTTTTGTTGGGATGAACTATATTGAAGGTTTCCCTGGTGGTGCATTGGCGGGATACCTTATTTTTGGGGTGAATTGGTAAGGGTACCATGTGACACACCTTGTTGTTGGGGTGAACTATATTGAAGGTTTCCCTAATGGTGTGTTGGTGGGTTACCTTGTTGATGGGATGAATTGAGAATGGTACCCTATGGAACACCTTGTTGTTGGTACTGTTGATTGGGAAGGGGACCATGTGGCCCACCTTGTTGATTGGAAAGGGTACCTTGTGGCACACCTTGTTGTTGGTATTGTTGTTTGGGAAGGGAACCATGTGGCCCACCTTGTTGATTGGAAAGGGTACCCTGTGGCACACCTTGTTGTTGGTACTGTTGTTTGGGAAGGGAACCATGTGGCCCACCTTGTTGATTGGAAAGGGTACCCTGTGGCACACCTTGTTGTTGGTACTGTTGATTGGGAAGAGGACCTATGGATCACCTTGTTGATTGGAAAGGGTACCCTATGGCACACCTTGTTGTTGGTACTACTGATTGGGAAGAGGGACATATGACCCCCTTTGTGGAAATTGCCCTTGTTGATTTTGTACATTTTGGGAAGGGTCAATAGATGAAGTGTTTTGAGGCATGTATTGTCCTGGTGGTGGATTGTTGCTTTGTAGTAAGTATTGGGATGGACCTCCTTGATACTATTGGGCCACTACCACTTGTTCAATTTGAGTTGGTTTTCTATACAAGGGGTTTTCCACTGGTTGATCTTTTCCTTGTGTGAATATGGGTGGCATGTTTGGGATCTCCAATGGTTTGGGTATTTCTCTCACAACTAATGTATCTCCTAGGGGAATGAGATGAGGATCTTTGAGAGCTTCCACATTGAAGTCTATAGGAAATTTAGCACCACTTTGTGCTAATTTGAAAAAGTAAGTGTTTAGATCCGTTCTTAGGAGTTTTCCCATCAACTTGAGCACCTTGGGATTGTTTGAATATTAAAATAGTTCTTCATCATTTATTTCTTCCTCACTATCCACCTCCTCTATAACCATATCCTTTGGGTTCTTGTTTGCTCTTTCTATTGCTTCTTGTTGTCTATGAATTATCTCTTCCTCACTAGGTGTTGCATTGAATGTGGGTCTCTTTTGAGGTGTTTCAAGGACACTTGGCCTATAGCCCCATGGGCTACTTTCATCATTTGTGATGATTGTTGGCGGTATGCTAGTGTTTCTTTTGTTCGCTTCCATGTTATTTCTATTTTGTGATCTCTTAATTGTCAGAAACGAATGCCAAGATTTTGTGAACATTTTGTGACTCCTAACTATGGAATTAAAGAATGCTTTTGTTTTTGAATTTTTTTGTTTTAAGAAAAATGAAATTTATTTATTTTTGATATTTTCTTATTTTTGAAAGGTGGTGTCTATTGCAATGTAGGAGGTGGAAATACAGGCTCAAATTGGATATACCAGTCTGGTTCACTCCTTAAAGAGTGAGCATAAAAGTTTCTTACCAAGGTGTCTCAGTTGTGATAAATCTTCAAGGTGTGTCTCTTGATATACCTTGAACTATGGTGCTGGATTTTTGTTTAAGGATTTTGTTCTTTCTAGAGATCATGAAGGATGGATGCCTATTTCCACGTAGGAGGTGGTAATACGTGCCTTCCAACTCTTTCTCTTCTTCTTTATCTAGGATATTGGCTACGTTTCTCCACTAGTTTGATGTTTCATTCTTCTCAAATATGAATCTCCTTAAACTGCTAATGATATCCATTTTTTCACCTTTGATGTGTGTGAGAATTGGTTGTATGATTGGTGCCGTAAGGTTTGGTTTTTGAACTAGAGCAATCAGATGCCAAATGGCCATAAAGTGAAATGGTGTTTTGATATGGTTTTTATGAAGCTCAAGACCCTAAGGTTTGAGTTTTGTTTTGGAATGGCGCTATTCTTGGATCTCAAAATGCTGAAAGACCTGGATCAATATTTCACTTCTTCTTCTAGAGGATATGTTGCGGAAAAGCTTACTTGATCTAGCCTTGAGGCTCAAGAAATTGTTGATATCTTAGAAGTGTGAGTGAAGGAATGATCCAAGTTGTTTTGTTTTGATTTTGATTTCCAAAGATAGGATGAGTTGTTTTGTTTTTTTGCAAAACAAAAGAATGGACTAATGTACTTTATGACACATTTTGTGAGTCTAATTGTTTTGTTTCTTCAAAGGATCTATAACCAGTTATGGATTTATTTTTTTATTTTCACCATAACAGAGCAAAAGTAGAAAGTTTTGAGCAAAGGCAATAAGTTTTGAGCTAGAGCGACAAAATTTTTTCAACTGCGGCCAATTTTTTGTCAAGTGTGGCTAGTTCAAAAAAGTGAATGCGCTAAGATTTTTCAAGTGTGACCTTTGTGTCGAGTTTTTAAATTGGTGGATTACACAAGTAGAAGCGAGATTTTTGAGAAAATGCACCATATTTGTGGCCGGTTGTGACCAATTTTTTTTGTCAATTGTGGCATAAAAAGGTCATCTGTGGCAAGGTTTTAGTCAAGTGTGTAAAATTTGTCAGAAGGAGCAGTTTTCTATGAATAAATTTCATGTGATAGAGAGCAAAAGCGGGATTTTTACGTTGACTATGACCAATTTTATGTCAAGTGCAGAAAAAATAAAAGCAGAAGCGCCCTCTGTGCATATTTGTTTTCCAGTTCAGTATTTAGTAGCAACTTGGATAATTTTTGTAGTTTTGGATGATTTTGTTTGATTTGTTTCAAGATTTGGCAAGCGATATCATGCAACACAACAATAAAAACTTTTATGACCCTAGATGTCCATAACTTTAAGCATTTTTCCTTTCCTAAAAGCTTGAAGTTCATAAAAAGTCAAAGTACTAAAGCTATAGTTTCCAATGTTTACTTTTTCTTTAATGGGACTTGAAATATGAGCTTGAATACTTGGAAACCTTTAGGGATATTGTTTTAAGATATCCTTAAGGAGTGCAATTATAAGGCTCTCTTTAAAGGATTCACACTAAGTCAAAGGGTTTGATGTTTTTGGAACCATGTTGAGTGTTTGTTTGGATGTGTTCATTATTATTTCAAGCACAATATTTGATGTTTTCGATAGATTTGGAAATTTCGTGAATACAATGTACATCCTAGGGATAGACACTTCTTCCTAGATGGGCTTACCTCATGCCTCGAAGGGATGATTTTACATGCAATGAATGGAGAATGTTTTAAGCTCAACCATAAGTTGAACTTGGTAAGTAACTTCTCAGAATCAAAGTATTGATGCACCACTTTAGAGTATGTTTTGGATAAAAGGACTAGCTTCTACAAACATTGGTTCTTAGTCATGTTTCGGGATAACTAGTGTCTATACATGTGGTGATTCACTCAATTAAGAGGCCTCCCAACCCTTGTGGGCTTTTATGTATCACATGGATACCAAGGGAGACATTCGTCAGTATAGAGCATCCACACCAAGTGGGTAAGACCTCATCCCTTGTGGCCTTGTTGATCCTATTAATTTTTTATGATTTATATGTTATATTCTATGTTCTTTCATGTTGGATAGTACACATGAGTGATGGTTGTTGCTACATGATGAAGTTGTTCATATTCTTGAATAATCCTATCTAATGGTTGTTGTGAATTCTTGTGATAGTCAGATGAGTTCCATTCTTTGTCTACGTAATTATGCAATGATCAATATGCTTAGTTATTGGTAATATTACTATGTATATTAAGTGGATTACATTATATTAGGTAATTACATATTATAGATGTGAGTAGGTGTGATTATGAAGACAATTATTGATATTTATTGTTACTTATAGTAGTATGCATAATAAGTTAAATATTCTATTGACATAAGTGGTTATTTTGATAACAAATAGTATTCACTCAATTGTTCCTTGACTCCATAATAGGTATCATGTGAGTAAGGAGTGTTAAATTACATTTTCTTGTGTAGATTAGTGGATCTAATTTTCTAGTTGATTATTATTCTCATAATTTTTAATTCATATGTCATTTGTTTTAATTATTATTAATTATGAGTAATACTGACACACTTTCTTGGTTAACTAAATAGGTAAAATTGGCCAATGTTGATAAGGGGTCACGTAGCTACTTCCTTTATTATATCCTTGTGAAATATTAGTCTTGTCATGGGCATGCGATTTAACCTTGTTTTGTGTGGTTTGGGTTGTGTGTATGTGAAATTCATTTTATTAGTCCCATGAGTCGCTTTATTATTATGGTCACTTATTTTATGTTTTATGAAGTCCTTGTGTGGTCTTAATTATTTCAAAAGTTTCCTAGGTGATAGGTTTGTGGGGTAGGGGTATTTTTATTCCATAAAACCCCTTTAATAAAGTCTAAAACCCACTCTAATTACTCACTTATGAAAAGTGACGAAAATTGGAGTTGAAAGGGTTGTTGGGAAGTTGAAAAGGAGGTTGCCTTTTCCCCTTCCATTTATTCTCTCTATTTGTGTGGAGGAGGGGGTTTTCTCTCTTTTTCTTTTTGGGGATTGTTCTTGAGCTCATGTTTGGTTTTCATTCTTCATTTTTGAGTTCTTTCCATGTTTGTGAAGAGGAAGGAGCATTGAGAGAGATTGATTAGAGATATATTTCTACAAGTTGGATAGAAACATTTCTTGGTGAGGTCTAACCTTTTAGTTATCGATCTTTGTTGATTTGTAATGAGTTTGTTGTCATATTGGTCTTGCTCATAAAAGAAATCTATGTGAAATTTGATGATGAATCCCTTGTTTGGCTGTAAGTAGTGTGTTGGGGTTTGTATTTGTTGAGTCTTCCTCCTTGCTTAGTTTAATTTCATTTATACCCTTTTTGTGTGTTAAAATAAAGAAATATGAATGCAAGATGTTGTGATATGTAAAGTATGTAAAGTGTAAACTTGTCTAGGAATCCTTGTGATTAGTGGTTGTAATGTGTCAAGTTTAGTTATGTGGATGTTATATGTTGCACTTTGGTTTTTGATCCTATGTGGAAAGTAATTTTGTGGAAGTGCTATGTGACCCTAGCTTGGGGGTGGATTGAATCTCAATCCTATGGTTGGGTGGAGAGCCCATTGGCCCATATTATTTTTCTTCTTTGTGGATCTTTGTATTTCAGGTGCATGTGTTGAATAATAAAGAATATCTTGGAATTTTCAGCCAATGGATTTTAAGAGAGAAATAGGTTGGTTTTATTGAGGTAACAATATTGCTGCCTTTATGCTAAACAATAATTTGTTTAAAAGTAGTTTCATGTATTTGATCGTAAATATTGATATTAAACATATGATTAAAACATATATTTTAATGGGTTTTTCTATCATTAATCTCAAAAAAACATATTAAAAAATTGTATTAACCTAGATCACCAATTATGATTTATTAAGAAAACATTGACATCCTTATTCACAATAAAAAATTGTCATAAAACAGTCATACAAATTTGTTCACACCGAATGAAATACAAAGAGTTAGATGATTAAATTTAATGGGTTTCTAGAAATCCAATATTGTAAAACATATCCAAAACTCAGAGAGACCTAGTAAACTAAATAGAATTTATGATTAAAACATTACCGTCTCCTATTTTGAAACTAAAACAATAAACTGAAAACAAAAACAAATTGAGTGAAACTAAGTTAGGGTATCATGTAGGCAAGAGAAATATATGAAGGGAATTTTCAATGAGTAAGATAGAAACATGAGAAAAAACCATTACATGGATTCTTTAGTTAGTTTTTTAAAAATTAGTTCTAGTTATCCATTAAGAGGCTTAATTGTATAGTGCTTAGAAATATTGGTTCCAAATTGTTTATTTTATTTATCCTCTTATTTTCAAGATTGTGTTCTTGTTAGAGATTTTAATTATTTATTTGGTTTATTATTGAATGAATAGTATCTCCATTTAATCCAAGAATAAGAATATTTTAATTTATATCAAAGTGATTCAAACAACTTATCGTAGAAGAGTCTAGGTATAGTAAGAAAAGTTGGTAATTGAAATCACCTAAGAATTTTTGTAAGAAGAAAAATAATTTGGGTAGAGTTATGAAGTAAAGAAACAAGGTTTAATTTGTGAATTATAATGTTAAAAGTTCTAAATCCATTAAAGTACAATTACTAACAAATGTTAACAAACTAATAGTCATGAATTATGTGTATATGTTTAGTTGTGTGTGTATACTGCAAATATACATAATCAAGCTCAAGTTGTTGAGTTATTAGTCCTATAATGTTAGTTTGTTCAATATTGGATGGTATAGTTCTTGTTATTTTATTTCTTGTAGGTTTATGCCTGTAATATTGGTTTAAAGTATTGTTTAAATTATTATCTTCATTTCTAATGATTAGGCATTAAATAGCTCACTTGTAAAGGTAAATAGATTGAGGTTGATTCACCACTTACGATGCATCTTTAGTATTTGATTCTATTACACATCTCAACCTTTATGTAATCTTGATTTTACCTTCACTAACAATTTTAGATGTCCTATTTGATTATGATTTAATGGTAAAAATTATATTTTGAGGGTTAACTTAATGTTATTGTGAAGATTTAATACTAACCTTATCAAAATATGTTCCATGTTTATGTGTAGTTTAAATGAATAGAAACGATGTTGACAATTAATGTAAAGTTGGAGTAGTAATGTTTAATTTTAAAAATTAAAATTCATTTGTTTTGTTTGTATTAACATTGGGTGTATACATTATCAGAATCATCATAAAGTAATGATTACAAAATTCCTTAGTTACATTATCATTAATATTTTATTATTATTATCATTCCCTCTTGTAAATTTTATTATTGGATTAGTAGATAAAGTATCTAACTTGAAAAATATTCTTTTGGAGTGTCCAAGACTTCATCATTATTGCTATTAAATCCACGTTAGACAAGTTTTAAATTAAGTAGTTTATCTTTAATTATTCTATTTAATTACTTACTTCTCTTATTTAGTTACTTTGTAGTATTTTATTTGCTTAATCTTGGGTAGAGCATTATATAGGTATCAGAGCCCTAGGTTGCTACACTTTGGGAGCTTTGGGGAAAAAGTAGTAATAATACAAATGGGTAAATAGATAGATTTTATAAGTTAAAGATGGAGATACACCATTCGTTTGATGTCTTTTCATAATAGACATAAGCTGTATTGAATTCTTTAAATTAGATGTAAATGTCACCTTTTAGTTTCTCAACATGTTTGTGATGGAAGGGAAATAGTTTTGTTTTTTATCATGCTGTTTTCCAAATGTGTGTAATGTCTTAATTAGTGAGTGAAGTTGATTTTTTGATATTGTGGGGAGAAGTAATTAAGTGATCTTTTCCTTAGTCTTGCAATAAAAGGTTAAAATTAGCACATCAATTATAACTAGTTAAAAAAAAACAAAAAATTAAAGTTATTTTCTCTCTCATCCTTGAATCCAAACATCTTAGATTCCCAACAATGTTGTAATTATTGTCTTCTTGTTCATGTTAGGAGCAAGTTGTTTTGTTTTAGGAGGGAAAGTTCCTTGGATCACTTAGTGACATTATCATTAATATTTTTATTGTTATTATCATTCCCTCTTGTAAATTTTATTGTTGGATTAGTAGAGAAAGTATCTAACTTGAAAAATATTATTTTGGAGCATGCAAGACTTCATCATTATTGCTATTAAATCCATAACATTAGACAAGTTTTAAATTAAGTAGTTTATCTTTAATTATTCTATTTAATTACTTAATTCTCTTATTTAGTTACTTTGTAGTATTTATTTGCTTAATCTTGTGTAGGGAATTATATAAGAGGCCTCCCAACCCTTGTGGGTTTTTATGTATCACATGGATATCGAGGGAGACATTTGTCAGTATAGAGCATCCACACCAAGTGGGCGAGAACTTTCCTCACACCCAAAATAATTTATATAGAGAAACAAAATAAAGTATCACTTGGGTAGTTCCCTCTCACAAGTTGGGAGGCAGACCCTCTAAAGGTATGCTTTGAAGTAAAAACAATGTGCGAAACTCAAGATGCTTTTTGTCACCTAAGATCACCAAAAGGTGCGAGGGGAGAGGATACACACCTAGTTTCACTTCATCGCAATGTTCTTTAAGTTCAAAAAGTGAAAAAAGAGAAAATAAATCAAGAATAAAAAATAAAACTAAATTTAGAAGTGTGTACAAGATAGCAATGATTCTTTTTATGTTCACCAAATCGAAAATGTTTTGGATTTTAGACAAGAATATCAAAGTGTGCAAAACATGAATTTGATTTGTTCATTTTTAAGCACCAACCAAAGTTTTCATTGTAAACCTTGTCTTAATGGTCAACAAAATAAATCGTGCATTCGTCAACAAAATAAAAGCGCTTTGGTCAACAAAAAATTAACATGTTTTTAGAGCACCAAAAGGAATTGTTTGTTCTAAGCTAAAAAACTTTAGAAAATCCCTTTTTAGAGCACAAAATGAAATGTTCATTTGTGGGGTTCTTTTTATGCACCAATTGAAAGCATTTTCTATTCTAGAAAGCTTTGAGAAATCAATTTTTATAGCACCAATCGAAATGTTCGTTTGTGGGGTTCCTTTTATGCACTAATTGAAAGCATTTCTATTTTAGAAAGCTTTGAGAAATTTAAAATCTTGGACCATTCGCCTTCTTTGCAATAAATGTGTTAATTGTTTTTTTCATACCTCTGCAAATCCTGAAAAAAAAAATTAGTACCTATCAAACAAAATCAAGTACCCGTTAGCATTTAAAAATCAAAAAATAACTTTCAGCTTTTCAAACAAAACTTAACAGGGAAAGCGAAAGAAAAAGTCAAAAGAGGCCTTTGTTAGAAATCAAAGGCGTAGGAAAAAGTCAAAAGCGGCCTCTGTTAGAAAGCAAAAGCAACATAAAAATTCAATTGTGCCCCTGTATTTTTGCAAAAGCACCACAAAAAGTTAGAAGCACCAAAACAACATGTCAAGTGCATTGAAAACATGAAGTCAAGTGCAAAATTTTTTGGAACATGTGCGTGAAGATTTTTCCAGTGCACTTCCAAAACCTGTAACTTCAAATTTAGTTCAGAAAATGATTAGTGCTAAGGACCATGGTTCCACTATGTGTGCTAGAATGTGTAAGGGGGAAATTGGGAAGATGTAGATGAGATAATTGAATTGAATTGAAGCTAATCTAAATCAAAACAAGAATCAAGATTTATGCCCATTACTCATGAAATGTAACAATAAAATCAAGACTTCAAGAACAAAATTGATGAAAAACAATAACAATGAATTCAAAATAAAATAGCGTTACCATCCCATGTCAGAGTGTGTTCGAGAAGATGTTGGGTTGTTTGTATCAATGCAAATCCTCCATTGTGCATGTGAAATCTTGAAGAACGTGTGTGTGTTGATCGAAGATATGTGTGAAGCTTTGTCAAAAATGTCAATTATGATCTTGGAATCACTTCGTTGCATAAAATGTATTGATTTGTCGATCGTTTTTGAGGAAGAAGATGGTTGTTATATAGATTTTGTGTTTTCAAATGAATGCTTGAGATCACATAGTAAAATATCTTAATCGACAGTCGAAAGATGTTGAGAGGATTTAGATGGGCATAATCTATGAAAATTGATTATATAATTGGTGTGATTGAAGAAATTGATTGATCTATCAGGAAACAGATTGATCAGTCAGTAAATAGATTGATCAGTTAGGAAATAGATTGATCGGCCAGGAAATAGATTGATTAGTCAGGAAATAGATTGAGCAATCGGTGGTTCATAATTTTCTCAATCATGAAAGTGGTTGAGGATAATTAATTAATTGATTTAATTAATTAATTCTTTTTGGAGTTGAACATGCAAATCAAGTTTGACTTTTGCAAACAAAGTTGCATTTATTTGATTTGATTTTTGATGATGTTTTGAATAATTAAATTTGATTATTCCAATTTGGAGGGAAAATGATTTAATTAAACTATTATGTTTTAATAATTTAATTGACTCAAGGGAATAAAGTGAATTAGCAACATAATTAAATAATTGACGTTATTTAATTAATCAAGAGGAATAAAGTTAGATTAGGACTTTATTAAATAAGTGAAATTTATTTAATTTGTCAAAATTGATGAAAAATGAATTAATTAAATAATGTATTATTATTCAATTAATAAAGGAATTTAGGGTTTTTGATGCTTTTGATGTGAAATGCAATGATATTCGATGGTAATGATGCCTATGATGTGAAAATGTCATTTAAGGTGTGTGATAATTGTTAGGTCAATTTTAGATGTCTAAAATTCTCCAACTTCAAAATTATCAAACCTTAAAGGAAATTAAAATTGTTTGATGAGGATTGCCATTGACCATGTATGCTTCTGCATCAAATTGTTATAATTTTAGTGGCCTTTAGAGGAGTATAGCTCTTGGTTGGAGAAATACATAGAATAATTATCTTCACCAACTTCTTTTTCTCATTTTTGTAGAGTGGATGTTTTTTGGGCTTATTTTCTTTAGTGATCCAGTCACTATCATCTCCAATAGCATGGGTTAATGATACATGAGCATCTGGATGCATAGGCAATCCTGCATCCACAAAAAGAATTGCATTTTTCTTTATTCAATTTTGTTGTGATTTTTGTTTTGTTTTGGTCTTATAGGCATGATTTCTAAGCATTTTTCACACATTTCCAGTATATTAAAAATTGAATTCTAATATCTATTGGATAGGTGGCACCAAAGCCTTGATTTTCATGTGTTTAGTGGATCATAAAGTGAATATTTCTTCACCAAATTGGAGAAAAAATCCAATGCCTAGGCATGTGAGTGGGCCATTTAATACTACATTATGATAATTTTAAATTTCCAATGCCCCTATTTTGGGCTAAACTTTGTTCCTGGTGGTTGCAGGGTGTGAAATAATGACAAAAAGAGTGTTTGCGAGGAGTTACAAAATTTGAGAATTCCAAGTTGCAATTGTTGATTTTCTTGGAGAATTCCAACACTTAGAAGAAGGAAAAGAGGGGGGAAAATCATAAATCAAAAAGAGAAGATTAGTTTCATTATAGAGATGATTTCAGAGATATGAAGAATGAAGAATTTTATGGTTCCCAGCTACATAAATCCAAAGAAATAAGTACCTATAGATGGGTGTGAGGAGCTAGTTTTGGGAGTGTGTTGTGACATATTTTTCAATGGTTTCCTATAGTTTTGAATGTTTTGTAACTAAAGTTGGATTGAGGAGGCTAGTTTTACAATAATCTTGCTTGTAGCTAGTTGTAGATTGAAGAGACCATGTCACTGTTGCAAATAAATAAAATAAAACAAGTTTTCCTACAATAATGTCTTATTCTTTATTTTTAAAATTTTAACCTTATGTAATGAAAATTTATTTCATATATATTTTTAATGGTTGGAGGTTACTACATAGCTACAAAAATTGACACCCATTGAGGGTTCTCAATTGTTGATCTACATTAGTTAAGAATTACAATGGATTAGACATACACCTTCCCTATTTTGCTTCATCATACAAAGCAAGAAGTATATTCTTCGACAACTTCTACAACTATTTTGTCCTATAGTGATGTACTTTTTGTATTTTACTAGTTGTAACTTTAGTTTTTTTTTATCTTGATGTAGGAGCATCCACGGTCAAGTGGCAATTTTGTTCAATTTAATTTTGTTTAATTTTTGAGTGGAAATTTTAGCGTGGTGGTAATTCACATTTTTGGCTTGTGAATTTCATTTCCTTGAGCATTTGAGTGTCAATGCATTTGGTGAGTTTGAATTTGCATTTGAGTTCAAAATAAATGCACCCGGATAAGGGAAAATGAAGAAAAAGGTGTTTTAAATGCTAAATTCTTGAAAAAGTTGTGGGGAGGCATTGGGATTTGCAAAATAATCAGTTTCTTTCATAATTCCAAGATCCCTAAAAAATAGGGAAGTGGAGGTGGGCGCCCAAGATGATAAGGTTGAAGTTTTCCTTTAAAACTGAAAGCAGGAAGAGCAATAAAAAGTCCACTTTCATAGTGGGTCTTGCCTTAATGCTTTTTTGGCTTATTTTAGCATGATATTTATGATTTATTGTTGTATTTTTGAATTTCATGAGCTGGGTATTACCAAGGTTGAAATGAACATGAGTTGCCAAGTTATGAGGGAAAATGAAATTTCATTTCATTTCATTGTTGAAGGCATACAAAAGGTTAAAAAGTTTCATTATTGTTGAGTTTTTCCAAATGATTTTTGGAGGAGAAACTCAAAAAGGGTGGTTCTTTTCTCCAAGAATGGTTTTCGAGTTTGTTTTTGCAGGTTGAAGGCATGAATGTGAAGCTATACTAGTGTCCTTTCATAGGGAGTTGTTGATTACAGGTTTGCAAGGTGTAGTTTCAAGTTTTGAGGAAGGAGAAGGGTTTCCAGGTTGCATGATTAGATTTGTTTACTGTAGTTGATGGTATTTTCATGTTATTTGTGATTTTATGTGGGAAAAGTTGCAGCCCTTGAGTCCCTTGAGGACTGATGAAAAAATTGAGCAATATTTTGTAGTTTCCAATGCATTGTTTCATGTCTAAGTGTAGGAGAAGGGTCTCAAGGTTGTGTGATAAAATTGGTTTGTTTTTGTTGAGGATATTTTGATATTATTTGTGAGATTAAAGGGCCATGTTTCAGCCCTTGAGTCCTTTATGGAATGATGCAAACTTTGGACAATGATTTGTAACGAAGTCTGTAACTTGGTTACAAATAGCAAGCCTGATTTTTATGTTAAATTGCAGCAATGTGTGATTGAGAGTTTCTTATTATTTTTATATTTGAAGAAGGGTTTTTTATTGTGAGGGTTGTGATATAACTCTCATACATTAGTGGTATCATAGTAGCAAGATCTTTAGTGTGTAATAGACTACCGAAGAGAGGCAGTTGCACTAAGACTGTGTTGTGGGTGTTGAAAAAAAAGGATTGGAGAGGAGCCCATCATGGTAGAGGTAGAAGAAGAGGAATATGAGATAATTTTGTTAGGAATGATGATTTTAGAGTTTTGAGAAGGAAGGTTGAAACTTTGAAAAATGAAATAAGGAGAGGATTTGCAAGAATGAGAGACCCAGGAAGTGATGAAGAAGATGAAACCACAAAGAATGCTAGTTTGGATATTGAGCAAAGAGAAGTTGCAGCAGTTGAAAGGGATCCATTGTTGAGAGTTTTAACAAAAATATGAAAAAAACCAAGTATTGATGTTCCTACCTTTAATGGGAGTTTGAATCTAGAAGAACTGATAGACTGGATAAATGTTATGGAAGATTATTTTGAGTTTGAGGAAGTTGGAGACCTAGACCGAGTAAGGTTTACCAAGAAAAAATTGAAGGGACATGCTTCAATATGGTGGAGAGAAATTTAGTTGGAAAGAGGAAGAAAAGGAAAAGAGAAGATTACAAGATGGGATAAAATGGTAGAGAAAATGAAGAGACAATTCATTCTAGTAGACTATGAGCTGGAATTTCTTAAAAAGATGCAAAGTTTGAAGTAAGGAAACAAAACTATTAAAGAGTATACAAAAGAATTCCATAAAATCCTCATAAGAACTGGACATTCAGAAGTAACCAAGGAGAAGATTGCAAGGTACATGAATGGGCTGCGATCAAGTGTTCAAGAATAAATGACATTGGTTAGAGTTGTGACAATGGAGGATGCCTATAAAATGGCATTAAAGATAGAGGAAAGGTTGAACAAGAGGTTTGAGAATAAAAAAAGGGAAAGGATAAAGCTTATGTGAAAAAAAAAAAGGATGAACAATAGATTAGAGACATTAAGGGAAGCAAGGGAAAGATGCACAAAAACTCAAGAAAGCCCCGTGATCAAAATTTTAGAGGAAGAGAAAGATCGGATAGGGGATTTGAAAGAGGAAATTTTAAAATAACATGTTTCAAGTGTGGATAAGAGGGGCACAAATCATATGAGTGTCCTCATGAAGAGAAAAGACCAAGAAGAATAACTTTAAATCAAAATAGAGTAGTAAACATAAATGGAGAAGATGCACATTCAACACATTCTGAAGAAGCAGAAGATTGTGAAGCCTTGATGATGAGGAGAGTTTTGATGAATGGAAATAGTGAACCCATTCAGAGGAGAAGATTGTTTCATATAAGATGCAAATGGAAAGGTAAAGTTTGTAAAGTCATTATTGATGGTGGTAGTATTGATAATATTGTTTCTACAGAGATGGTTGAGAAGTTGCAGTTGGAGAGAAAGAGGTACATGCATCTGCATGGGATCTCATGGTTGCAAGATGATCACAAAGTGTTGGTAAATGAAAAATCTGTGGTAAGATTTAAGATTGGAAGTTATTATGATGAAGTATTGTGTGATGTTATGAACATGAATGTTTTTCATTTGTTGTTGGGTAGACTATGGAATTTTGATACGAAAGTAGTGCATGATGGATGTGTGAACAATTATAGTTTGATGAAGGATGGAGTTCATCATAAGTTGAAGCCATTGGTTGAGACAGGAGGCAGGGTATGTAGCAAGGTTGAATTTTTTTTTTGTTAATAGTTAGAGAAAAGGGATGAAAGTGAGGAGGATGATTTTCTAATGTGATTGAAAACAATTGAAAGAAAGTGGAATGATAAATTTTTGGCTAATGCAAAGGTTGCAGCCAAAGGTAATGAGGTAATTTCTAATTTTTATACTTCTTATGATGATAATAAATATGTAGTTGTAGTAGTAGATGTGTTGGAGATAGGTGAAAGTGATGAGCAAGATGTGAATGTGAAGTTTGGGATTGTTGATGATTCCTTGTTCGAGAATGATGAAGGTGAAGATTCCCTGATAGAAGAACTTGATTACTTGTTGCAGAAGGTGGATGGTGATTCACAAGATTATCATTCTAACATTGTTTTGGGTGTAGAAAATCAGCTTGCAGCAGTAGAGTGGCAAGTTGCATTGAAAACAAGGAAAAAGGAGGACTAGAAGAAGGTATAGCTGCAAGAAAGGTAATACGGGACACATGTGTTGAAGAAGAAGGTATGAATACCATTGATTTGATTCATTTTGATAAAACACATTGATGGGAGGTAGCATTTGATAATTTGTGTTTCATGGGGATGAGAAAAAGAGGAAAGGTGAAAGGGGATACTAAATGTGAAGGTGCAGGCTGAGATGAATAGAAAATTTCCAGTGAACAAGGAGCAAAGGTGGATACAAGATAGACACAGAGTATACAAATTTTTATGAGTTTCACTCATGAAACATTTTTTTTCTACTGTGGGTGTATGATGTAGGAGCATCCATGGTCAAGTGGTAATTCTATTCAATTCAATTTTATTTAATTTTTGAGTGGCAATTTTAGTGTGATGGTAATTCACATTTTTGGCTTGTGAATTTCATTTCCTTGATTATTTGAGTGTCAATGCATTTGGTGATTTTGAATTTGCATTTGAGTTTAAAATAAATGCACCCAGATAAGGGAAAATGGAGAAAAGGGTGTTTTAAATGCTAAATCCTTGAAAATGTTGTGGGGAGGCATTGGGATTTGCATAATAATCAGTTTCTTTCATAATTCCAAGATCCCTAAAAAATAGGGAAGTGGAGGTGGACACCCAAGATGGTAAGGTTGAAGTTTTCCTCTAAACTTAAAGTGAGAAAAGCAATAAAGAGTCCACTTTCATAGTGGATCTTGCCTTAATGCTTTTTTGGCTTATTTTAGCATGATATTTATGATTTATTGCTGCATTTTTGAATTTCATGAGTTGGGTGTACCAAGGTTGAAATGAACATGAGATGCCAAGTTATGAGGGAAAATGAAATTTTATTTCATTTCATTGTTGAAGGCATACAAAAGGTAAAAAAGTTTTATTATTGTTGAGTTTTTCCAAAGGATTTTTGGAGGAGAAACTCAAAAAGGGCATGGATTTTCTCCAAGAAGGGTTTTGGAGTTTGTTTTTGCAGGTTGAAGGCATGAATTTGAAGCTACAACAGTGTCCTTTCATATGGAGTTGTTGATTGTAGGTTTGCAAGGTGTAGTTTCAAGTTTTGAGGAAGGAGAAGGGTTTCCATGTTGTATGATCAGATTTGTTTGCTGTAGTTGATGATATTTTTCTATTATTTATGATTTTATGCGGGTTATGTTGCAGCCCTTGAGTCCCTTGAGGAATGATGAACAGATTGAGCAATATTTTGTAGTGTCCAATGCATTGTTTCATGTGTAAGTGCATGAGAAGGGTTTCAAGGTTGTGTGATCAGATTAGTTTGTTTTTGTTGAGGATATTTTTCTATTATTTGTGAGATTAAATGTTCCATGTTTCAGCCCTTGAGTCCTTTATGGAATGATGAAAATTTTGAACAATGATTTGTAATGAATTATGTAACTTGGTTGCAAATAGCAAGCCTGGTTTTTATGTTGAATTGCAGCAGTGTGTGATTGAGAGTTTCTTGTTATTTTTATATTTTAAGAAGGGTTTTGTATTGTGAAGGTTGTGATATAACTCTCATACCTTATATCCTTAGGACGAGATTTTCAAATGAAAATGTGACATCTATCCATGGCTCAAAGCTTGTTGCTCCCTTGTTTTTATAGGTTGTTAGAGTACCTAATTATAATGACTTGTGTACAATTTGGCATTAGATTTAAGATACTCATGAACTAGTATATTATATTCCTTAGACCTCGGTATTCCTAGGTCTTTCCTACTACTAAAAACTCATGATTTAAATATAGTGTATAAGGACTAATTTCTTGTTCTCATAAAGCAACAAATGAACCACCTTGTGGTATTTAGGTAAAATTTCATGTACAATGACATCACCTAATGATAAAATCCTTGTGTTGCATAGTAAAACCAATTTAGAAAAGTGGTCAAAATAGGATTATACCTTAAATTAAATAGAAAAACTACAAATTCTCTTAAACACTTTTGCAAGTAACTAGTGACTTGGTAAACACAATAGAACTATAACAACTACCAAACCCTTGTGTTCTATTGTTTAAAGACTAAAATAGCAAACACAACATCATGATTTATAAGAATCAAGCCAAGAGTGAAAATGTGATATGAATGTTGAGGATCAATTGATGTGATGTTTAAATAATTCCCTTTATAGTAATTAGACATAAGACCTATGTGAAGAGACTTGTCAAAACATGAATTAGGATTTAAACTATTATATATAACATGACATTTCTACTTGTACATTTCTAGAAACTTAAGACTTGTTGGTGAAAAAAAAAGAGAGGAAATATAGACGTTAGCTAGGAAATAACAACTTATTCAAGTAATATTTGACCTCGATGGTGGAAGGTGCCCCTAGTATCGATTAACTGAATTGGCTATTTAGAAATTGAGTAATGAATTATGTGTGATTTTATAGTAAATTAAGTGATTTTAAAATTAAACTATATCAATAAGAGACATTAAAGTAGACAAGGAAAAATTCCAATCCAATGTTGCGCATTTCTATACCATTGACTAGTACACA
Source organism: Sequoia sempervirens (assembly GCA_007258455.2). NCBI lineage: Eukaryota > Viridiplantae > Streptophyta > Pinopsida > Cupressales > Cupressaceae > Sequoia > Sequoia sempervirens. Next base: position 725,395,437 of record VDFB02058242.1, on the reverse strand, counting down.
TTGAAGGAAAAACATATTCACATGAATACACTGAAGAAAACTTAAAGGTAGATAAAATTTCTAGGAACTGTTACTCGTACATATTTGTACTTTATGAAGTTAGAAGGAATTGTGGTTATAAAAATGATGATTATTATGTGTGACTAGATGATTCAATTCTAGATATGTAATAAAAAATTTGTAGATAAATATTAATGAGTTGTGAGTTAGTATTCCACGATTTATCATGTGCTATATGCATTGAGTGTGATTTTTTTTCTTAGTGTAATGTTCCAAAATAAAATGGTAGAAAATCTTCTTATTAAGTAGAAAACCTTCTTTAGCATGTTACTAAAACTTATAGTGGAATTACCCAATATAGATACATTAGTGAACATAAGAAACTTAATTGATCAAAAAGGGAAGCCTAAACAAAAAAAATCTAATTTTGGCCATATGTGTAATGTTGAACACCAAATTAGTAAGATAAAAGTGTGATGTATCATGTACTATTAATTCTAAGAAAATGGAGCCTAGCCTACAATTGTGCATGATCTAGCAAATTATTTTACATATGCAAGGTTAGTAGATATTAACAAAATTGAGAAGCAAAGTGAACATTGTTTAAAGCAAACGAAGTGTGTGTGGGTGCATTAATTTTGTGTTATAGTATGGTGAATTTCATAGAGTGTATTATGTTGTGACATGTGAAATAAAACTAGTAAATATGTTGTGCCCCAAGTATGAGATACAGGGTATCCGATTTGGGATAATGGTGGGTGGATGTCAAACACAATCCCCTATGTGTACCCTTTGTGATGATCTTTTGTATAAGCTAGCTAGTTGTAAAATGATGTAAAATTGTTATGTGGAAGTGTGCCTACTAAATGAAATGTGGTGTATTCCTGTGTGGAATTCTAGCCTTTATCTTAAATTTGTACCCCTAGCATTTGGCTTCCCTACAGGGATCAAGATTTCGACTAGTGTAAATAGGGATTGAGAGAGAAGAGGACCTCCAATGGGAGCTATATGGTTTCCTAGGATGTTTTCCCTAACCTACTCACCCACACATTAGATCCAAACTCATTGGTTCATAGTGTAAACCTACTCTTTAATATCTATAACCCATGGGTAGAGGATAGAATCCTACATATCATAGTGTTGGGATTTTGGTTCCACTTGTGAATACAAAATATTGACACTATGTGAATGAGTCCATCGTGATATTGTGTGCTATCATATTTATGTGGTTAGAGACCACCATTTTATTGCATGCTATTATACTTATGTGGTTAGAGAACAACCATTCACCTCCTCCCCTTAGGTGGCTTTATCAAAGCCACATGGTGTTCATAATGTGTAAGTTTTATTGTTGAAATATGAACTATTGGTAATTTCTTAATTGATGATTTATTTCATTATACATCAATAGTGTGAAATTTTAAATTTCTTTTCTTTGGGTCTATTTAGCCATTTGAATTTTTCATATTCCAATTACCTCAAGGACTTATTTAATTTTATTTTTTAATTAATATTCGAATGTTGGAATGTAGCTACCATTGATCTTTATTTTATTTTTCTCTTGAATTTATAATTTTTCCCTTTTATGGGACTTTTATTGAAACTTTGGTATATGATCTTACACTACTCGATTTGAGGATTTCTTATTGTTTACAAACTACTGGAAAGTGTGGTGTAATGTGACTATGTAAACTACCATATCTTAGGGGGTTCCCTAGCAGATTGTATAAGGGAGTAGATGCATTGGGGAATTCTTTAAAGTGGGTTGCAAATGGGACCAATATGGGATGTTCGTAAACCATTCCCCTAGTTTTATGATTGTTCTTGTTGTACCTTCACTTTGGAGGATAACCCCACTAAACAAACAAGGGGAAGGAACTAGGAAATGTATGGAGGGGTACTTAGAGAAGGGCCTCAAGACCATCTTTCCTAATGGCTATGATATCCATGCATGTCCATCATTGTAAAACCTATTGTGTGAGCCTTTTGTTGTTAATTATGTATAACTATTTTTATGTATGTTTAAATTTAAAATGAAAGTGATGTGCTATACATGAGAACTATGTGAGAAAAATAGTAATCGTGGTGTAGAAAAATGTATCCCTTTACATTTTCACAATTAATTTGGGAATTAATATTAAAATGAAATTAATTATGCCTTAATTTAGTGTTGTAATATGTACTTTACATATTCACATTAAGTTTATGGCCCTATTAATTAAAATGAACTTAATTGTGCCTTATTTTTGGTGTTGTAGAGTGTACCTCTTTACACTTTCACACTTATTTAGGGATCCCTTAATTAATTGGCCCCTTTAATTCAAATCCAAGCCTAATTAATCACATTTTCTGAAGAGGAAACCTGACATTCATTAATTTCTTAACACTCCTCATTGAGCAATGTGTGTCCTAGGTGAGTGACCTAGGACCCATTCACCCATAGGCGAATGGGTCCTCACTTAGACCTAGGACCTAAATTTAAATTATGTTTTTGATGGTATTTTAATGTTTTCAAATCTATATTTCAATTTTGGCTTATGTTATTTCAATTTTGGGAAATTATTGTTACATACCTATAAATATAAGGTCATTTCACTATGTTTCACCTAGCAATTTTATGAGATCAAGAGAATTTCAAGAGCAATTCAAGGCATTCAAGAGAAATTCAAGGCATTCAAGAGTAGATTTAGTGAAAAATTATTGCAGCAATCAAGATCCAATTGTCATGTAAAATTATTCTTGCATCATGCATGTTATTGGAGCTAATATGATGATGTAGAGTTCATGATTCATTCAAGCATTCAAGGCATTGTTTCAAATAAATTTTCAAGCATCGAGATCCACATCCATTGAAGCCATTTCATGCAAGTTGTAGACCTTCATTCCAAGATTCACTCAAGGGTTTGATGAGTTGTGACATAGAGTTGTTCATTCATCATTCCTTTCATGCTATTTTGTTTCATTTCAAGGTTTGATTACCAAAATAGGGTTTGACCAAGGAAAACCCCCATTCATCAAAACAAAACATTTTTCCCTCTTGATTTGTGTTTGTAGATTTAGGTGGAAGAAATCTTGAAGACCTCTTAAAGAGAAAAATTGAAGTTTTCAAAGTTGCAAAAGTTGTCATCTCACAGAAACTCAATTACATAATTTATTTTTGGCTTTTCAAACCTAAAACCTAAGAAAATTGAAGGATTCAAATATGTAGTAGAGGCTCCTGAAAGTTGCAAAAAAACCCTAACTCAGGACCCATTCTCCCTTGGGCGAATGAGTCCCATATCAGCTTCAAAAGATCACTTTTGGTGATTGGTATACATCATCTTACCTCTCTCTGAGCTGTGATCTGATTTCTAGTTTCATCAGTATTGAGATTAATCTATTAGATCCAAGTTGTTGATTGAATTTTGGAGTTAGTTTACTATTTTTATTTTTTCTCCCCAAAATGCTATTTAATCAGGACCCCTGTCCTTGCAAAAAAGGGAAATTAGAAAATTCACACTTTGACTTGATCCACCTAAGGGTTGTAAGTCATTTCATTGTGTGGATCTCATTTCATAATGAAATAGAGTGAGAAATAGGTCCCTAAGTAGTTCATCAATTCCATTTTAATAAACCCAACCTATTTTTCTTTATTTTAGTAACAAATAAATTGGATCTAATATTCCTTGAGACATGATTTGACTTTGGAACAAAATAATTTTCTAACATCATAAGTGATGTTTATGGTGCAAAGGAATTCTTGATGGGTATTCAAGGATGCTAATGTGTTTGGACATATGCCGGTGTAATTTTTATTCAAGATAATTACATGGTCAATAATTTATAACTACATGGATGATTAAATTTTTTTGTTGTATTGAGACTAAAATGGATAAATATCTATTGCAAGAAATTTTGTTCTAAATATTTGGATGTCTAATTCATGGAAGGGATGTCTTTACACATGTACTTATGGTTTAATGTTTTTTCTTTCATCAATAAGGTAAAATAATTAGTATATTTAACAAATTTATGTGTGTTCTATAATGGGATTAAGATTTTGAACCTTAATGACTTCCAAGAGGAAGTCTAATCTAAGGGGAGGGGGATGTGATGCCAAAACCTTCTTGTAAATTTGACCCCTTGATAAGTTCAAATATGCTCTAGTTTGGTGAATAATTTGACAACTTTGTCAACATTTCTTAAGTATGACATAACATTAGAATCATCACTGGATACTATTTGGAAAGGAAGTAGGACCTTTGAAGATCGCGAATAAGTTTCAAAAATTATTATTGGCTAAGAATCACTAAGGGTAAATCAAGACAACTCTAATCAATGATAGGTATACCTAAAGAGGGTTAATAAGGTAAATTGTATGCATTATATGTCAAGTTGCATAGTGAATTAATTTTATTAGATGAAAGGTTGTTCAAAAGTGAAATAAAAAAAAGTGTAGTTAAATAATTTAGCTAAGGTTAGGCTTTCATTATTATTAAAGGAATGCTTGAATTCATATCTTGCATAGAGAAAATAAATAAGTGTGTATACACACACACACAGACACATGTATGTTTAGATCCACTAACTATTAAATTTGATCTTATTGAGATTTTGAACAAGTAATTATTATGATTTCTAACCAAGCATGCAATGTTTATCCACTAACTATTAAATTTGATCTTATTGAGATTTTGAACAAGTGATTATTATGATTTCTAACCAAGCATGTATTTAGAAGAATACATATAAGATATGTGTCAAGGGGTGAAAAAGGAGAACCATCTAGACAAAATTTTAAATACTCATTGTAAAGTTTTAATTCAAACCCTATGACCTAGAAAGTAATTAGGGTTTTGTGTTAATGTGTAATTGTGTTTACAGGGCTAATGATTGTGAGTTATGTGTAAGTACATTTTTTGAGGTTTTAATGTGTAAAGTCACATGATTAGGTGTGTAAGTGGGATTAAGGTTTGGGAACCCTTATTGAGTCTTGAATTTCATATTTGTCTATATAAGTTGGTCTTTAATGGGCATTGTTTGGTCAATTTTATAGATTTTGGTATAAAAATAGACCTCTAGGGTCTATACCTATGGAAGGGAGACTTTTAGGACATGTGACATTGTACTTAAGGCATGATTTGACCCTTCAAAAGTTCACTTGAATGAAGGTGGCGATTTTGAGTCATTGGGAACTAGGAAAAGTGACTTGTCACTCTCCCACCCCACTCCCCAAAGTTCATTAATGAAATTTAGAAGAGCATCAAGGCTTCCACATGTGTGAAGACACCTTGTAAGAGATGTTGGGTAGAGTGTCAAAGTACATTCCTCATCTCCCCAAAAGTATCACACATGTCTGAGCACTTGTAGGGATATGTGCTTGAAGAATGAAGGAGAGAGTGACAAGTGTCACTCCCTTATTTAAGGGATTCAAGATTGAACCCCTTTATATATTGTTTATTTGATGATGAGTTTGGGATTCCTCTCTTCATTTTTTGTTGTGGTATGGGTTTTGAGAAAAAATTATGTAGAGAAAGAGGAGAGTTTGCAGTTTGGAGTGGATGTTCATGGAATGACTTTGGAATGAAGAGAAGACTCATCCCTACAACCTCATGTAGAGAGATAAGTATTCTATCCACTCCACTCCTCATGTTTTGGTTTAAAATCTTATTTATTATGTTTAATATGTTGAAATAGTTCATTTACTGATTTGGGTGTTGAAGGTAACTTGGGTTGTGGGAATTTGTATTAGTGTATTTAGTTGCAAAATGGGTTAATTTGGATTTGGGAAATGATGAATTAATACTAAATTCTTGGTTCTGTCATGGTTTCTCGTTGCTTGGAGGAATGGCTAGAGCCCTATGAGGCTCTATGATGCCATTTATGGTAGGGTGGAGAGAAAACTTCATTTATTGACATGTATCTACTTAAACATCCTATTAATATAATTGAAATTAACCATATAAAGTTTCATTTCCTTGGCATGACTCAAATGAAGACTTCTACTCTTGTCCTTGAAAATCATTCTTGAAAGTGTTATTTTATTGGGAATCCTTCTTGTCATAAAATTCACTTTGTATGATATAAGAGGATGGGAAGACATTCTAACTCCTTGTTATTGTTATTGTCCATATTTCTTTAAGATTAACTAGAAATTATAAATAAATATATTTATAAAATTTTAGAATCAACAACAAAAGAAAAAAAGTAATTAAAATAAAATGTTTTAAATAAAATTTGTTCATAAAAAGTGTAGCGTTGTAAATTGTCACCCTTGACAATTTTACACTACATTTTGCTCCCCCTAAATTATTGAGCCTAAATGACCCCCTAATTTCCTAAATTATGCATTTCAAGGCTTATTTTACCATTTTATGAGAAATTACAAGCATAAAACAAATGCATTTATTTAATATCTTGCCCTCGACACCTAAATACCTAGAAAATAAGGCTAGGATGGGGACACCTTTGGGAGACTTTGTCCCCCTATCTTTTAAGGCTCAAAATTTAAATATGTCAGTGTCAACATTTTAACATTTGAAATTCAAGTTGTAAATGTTGGCTATCAGGATCTAATTTGTAGGAATTGAATAAATGCCTATAAATACCTAGTTATTACATAATATGAAATCTATCTAGCAACAAGTGACCATTAAGATCAAGAATTATTGTCAAGAGAAAGTCAAGAGCAACATTTCAGATCTTTATTATAATAATTTAAGATCCTAACATCATGTCAAATCCTATGTGAGTTCATTTATGTTCATGTTATCATTGTTTGTGAGGGCTAACCCTTGTTGTAGGTCTCCAAGAAATTCAAGCAATCAATCAAACAAGATCCAAGACCTTGAAGTGATATGCATGACTGCAATCCTTCAAGGAAGCCATTGAAGGGTGGTGAGTTACATCACTTTGTTGATTCATTATTATTTCTTATCATTTATCTTTCTTATCATTGACATTTCCATAATGGAAGTGGAAACACTAGCATGAGGTTTAACTAGGGTAAGCCCCTAAATGGAACAACATTTCTTCTCTCTTTAAATGTGTAGATTTTAGGTTTGGAGAGGATTGAAGGAAGTTTTAAGATCATTCATTCATTATTGCATTCAAATCCCTACACCTTGTCAAGCCACGAAAAATCAGCCTCTAGAATTGTTCAATAGTGATCCAACAAGTTTACAAGAAGAAATAAGAGTCTTAGATTTGACATTAGAGGACTATAAAAATAGATCTGTGACACCCTACAAGGAAAAAAATTCCCTTGGATGACTATTTCCTCCTATAGTGACTAATTCAAATTGATATGATAGGTATACAACACTTTTCCCTTCCCAGATCTGACTGCAAATCTCTGTTACAAGTTGTCAATTGTTGGTATCTTTCATTTTCATATTAGGGTGCATAGTCTAATTAGGTTAATCAAGGAAAATCAATTCCAATCCATTCCAAGACTAAAAAAGATGCAGATCTAGGATTGATTGGCTCTCCTTTGTTGCAAGAATGGAAAGATTGAAGGTGTTTTCATTAATGTCAACCAGTTAGCTGGTTATTCACTAGTTGTTGTTGGCTATATATGTCGAGGATATCAAGAAAATTGTAATAAATATATGTTGTAGGTATTCAATGGATGCTCTGGTTTTTGGTCTAGATTTTCTCTTATGGTTATGCGGTTTAGATATGTTGTTCAGAGAAGGTGCTATATTCATATTTTTGGTTGTTGGTTCATTGTACAGTGCAAGTTGTGTTCACCAGTTGTGAATTGTGGTTTTCTATATTTTTGGTTGAGGTTCGAGAGAAATGGTGTTGGTTCAGATTTATCTTTGATAAATTCTTATGACATGTGGTTCTAAAGTTGAGTTTCCCTAATTATATTGAAGTTAATTTTGGCATTTGGAAAGTTCATGCTTAATGGTTCTATGTGTTTTACACTGGTGTGGCTGACCTTGTGTGAAATAATACTTTTGAGAATGATGAAGCATGTTGAATCTATTTGGGTCCCTATGAAGCATGTGTTTGGGTCACCCTCATTCTAATTCCACCCTAGGATGTTTTGGCGCCAACCTAATTTGAATTTGGATTTGGGTAGATGAATTTGGATATGTTACAAAGTTGAAGATGGTTTAAATACAAGATGAGTTAGTGATGGAAAATATACAAGAACGAAGAAAAAGCGCGATAAGAGAAAAGAGAAAGTGTTGTTTGGTGCGCCATTGATTTTATTCAGTAAGTGTGTGTGTTGAGAGTATTGGAGATCAGTGTGAAGCTTAATGTTGAGTTTCCAAATGCAGTGAGTAGAAGGATAACTCTATCATTCATGCAAGTTGATCGAGTGACTGTGGTGGAATCCTTTATTGCATTGGGATTGTAGTCTCTCTACAACAAGTCTTCTTTGTATTCTTTGTATCTCTATGGTAGTGAGCCCTCCGGGTTATAGCCCTGTTGGACAGTGAGTCCTTATTTCATGCAATGAGCCTTTTTGTAATTGATTTTGATATTCTCTATAGTGTGAGTTAATCCTCACTATGGTCTTTCCCTCATTGGGTTTTCCACATAAATTTAGTATTATTGTGTTTATGTGTTGAATTTGAGTTTTTGCATTTCCATTTGATGATTAATCATTTAAGCAGTATTTTGTGTTAGTTTCGATAATTGAATTAAAGGTTTAATTCCTTGACAATTGATTCACCCCCCCTCTCATTTGTCCTATTCAAAAATTGGTATTAGAGCACAAGATTCTTTGGTGAAGAGCTTAACCACTTGAAGAAGGTCTGGGATGGCTGGAAAAATTATTTTTAATTATTTGAGGTTTGATGAAACTAGCTATGGTATCTGGAAAGTATTGATGGAAGAATATTAGGAGTATTGCAGATATGATGTGGAGAAAGCTTACAAAAATCCTTACACTCCTCCTACTAATGGTCTGAGTACAATTGAAGAGATAAAAGCACATGAAGTGAACAATAAGGTGAAGTTCATCTTGAAGAATAGTCTAGTACATTTTGAGTTGATTAAGGTTTAGAATTTGAAAACAACTAAGGAAGTCTGGGATGCTTTGGAAAGAGTGCACGATGGTGATGAAAGAGTTAAAGAAGTAAAATTACAGAACTTGGAAACACGATTTGATCTTCTACATATGTCTGAAGATGAGAATATTAAAGCTTATGTACAAAGATTGGATGAGATAGTGGTCAGAATGAGGGGACTTGGTGCTACTATAGATGAAACCAGGATTGTAAAGAAGATTCTTAGAACTCTTCTTGATGCTTATAGTGAGAAGGTGAGTGTTATTGAGCAGACTATAGATTATAAGACTTGTATTAAGGATCTACTATTGGGATTTTTGAAATCTTATGAGATGAGGAAGCCGAGTCTAAGGAATGGGTGCAAATTAGAGATTGATTTTAAAGCTACAAATGTTGAAGATCCAAATGAAGAAAACTATGATGAAATAGAAGATAAATTTGTAAGAAGAAAGAGGAAAGGATTCAGTAAGTATGAAGGTAAGTTGACCTTTAAATGCTTTAGTTATGGAGAAATAGGTCATTATGCTACAAAGTGTCCAAAAATAGCTAGAAGAAATAAACAAAGATATGAGAAAGAAAATAAAGGAAAGAAGATTAAAAAAAATTATTATGTGAATGAGAACGCTAGTATATCTGATGAGGATTCAGAATATGAAGATCTTCATGACAATGAATGCTTGTTCTTGTCAATTCAATATGAACCTACTTCTGCTAATTCTTTAACATAGGTAAAAGAGAGCCCTCCAGAGAAGGAGAAAAATGAAGGTACGGTTATCTCTTCCCTACATGCTAAACAAGAAAAGAATTTCTAGGTAGTTGACAATGGTTGTTCACATCACATGATGGGTGATAAAAGTAAGTTTGTTAAACTTGAAAAATATGATGGAGGCTTGGTTATGTTTGGAGATGATATTGGTGCTAAAATATGTAGGATAGGTTTAGTAAGTTTATATGGAAGGCATCATATTGACGATTTCTACTATGTTAAGGGTTTAAGACATAATCTGTTGAGTGTTGGTAAGATATGAAAAAAATGATATGATCTTGTGTTTAAGGATGAGAGATGTGAGATCCAGAAACAATCCATAACATTGATTGCTATGGGAAAGAAATCTAAAGGGAGTATCTATCAACTTAAGGGTATTGATGGACAATGTTTTATGGCTCAGATCAATGATAGTCAGTTATGGCATAGGAGAATGTGACATGAATTTTGATAACTTGGCAAGGATCAGTGTTGTTTAGGCCATGAGAGATTTACTAAGAATTACAAAGCCTCTTAATGCTATTTGCAGGAATTGTCAGTTTGGGAAGCAAGCAAGAAATCATTATAGATCGAAGGAATAGTCCACTATTAGACTATTGGATTTAGTTCATACAGATATTTGTGGTCCTACAAGAGTAAGAAGTCTACTTGGTGAAAGGTACTTTATGATTTTAATTGATGATTATTCTAGATACACATGGGTTACATTTCTTAGAGAGAAATCAGATGCATTGGATAGGTTCAAGGCATTCAAAGCTATGGTTGAAAATGAAGTAAATTTGAAGATAAAATGCTTAAGATCTTACAAAGGTGGAGAATTCACTTCCCATGAGTTTAAAATGTTTTGTGAAGTGCATGGAATAAAGAGACAGTTATTTTCCCAAGAACTGCTCAGCAGAATGGAGTTGTTGAAAGGAAAAATAGAATAGTTCAAGAGGCTGCTAGATCAATGATTACTGAGGCTGGTTTACCGGAATTTTACTGGAAAGAAGATATTCACATTGTTGTTTATGTATTCAATCAATTTCAAGCAAGAGAAAATAGTACAAAGACTCCCTATGAGCTATGACATGGAAGTATTCCTACTGTTAAATATTTCAAAGTATTTGGAAGAAAATGATATATTAGAAGAGATGAGGAAACTTTGGGTAAGTTTGATGCAAGAAGTGATGAAGGAATTTTTCTTGGATATTCTACTAATAGCAAGGTATATAGATGTTTCAATAAAATACTGAGAAAGATTGTAGAGAGCTCGAATGTGAAGGTTGATGAGACAATGAAGAATCCTATTGACATTGACATATATGTATTTGATGAGCATGATTGTGTAAGAATAGAAGAGTTTGTGGAAGAACAGGAAAATGATGAGCAAGGGAAGCAAGATGAACATAATGGAACAAAATATGATGTTGTGGTGATGTCCCCTAAGACACTAAAATATGTTTAGAAGAATCATTTAGAAAGCGAGATTATTGGAGACAAGACAAAAGATGTGTTGACTAGAAGTAGGGTTGTTGCTGAAGTAAATCTATGTTTACTTTATGAGATTGAACCAAAGACCGTATGTGAAGCTTGAAAAGATGAACATTGGAAGGAATCTATGAAAGAAGAGCTTATGCAGATTGAGAAGAATCAAACTTGGGAATTAGTTCCAAGACCACCAGACAAAAAAATCATTGGATCGAAATGGGTATTCAGAAATAAGTTGAATGAGAATGGAGAAGTTGTTAGAAACAAAGCAAGGCTTGTGTGTAAAGGCTACTTACAGGTAGAAGGTATAGATTTTTAGGAAATTTTTTCTCTGGTAGAAAGAATAAAAGATATAAGGATGTTCTTGTTATTTTCCACTCATAAAGACTTTAAGGTCTATCAGATGGATGCCAAGTTAGCATTTTTGAATGGTGAACTAGAAGAGGAAGTTTATATTGAACAACTAGAAGGATTTCAGTTAACAGATCAATTAGATATGGTGTGTAAATTGAAGAAAGCTTTATATAGTTTGAATCAAGCTCCTAGAGCATGGTATGCGAGGTTAGATAAATAATTGATTCAACAAGGCTTTAACAAATGTACAACGGATATTCATTTGTACTTTAAGATTAAAAATGATAGAATATTGATTGTAGTAGTGTATGTTGATGACATTTTATTTGGAGGAAATGAAAATACATGCAAGAGGTTTGCAAAAGAAATGCAAAAAATAATTTGAAATGTCTATGTTTGGGGAAATGAATTTGTTTCTTGGGCTACAGATTAATCAAAAAGAGAAGGGAATTTTCATTTCACAGTCTAAGTATGTGAGAGAAATGTTGAAGAAGTTTGGGATGTATGGTTCCAAACCGGTAAGTACTCCTATGGTGATTAGATGCAAATTGGGAAAAACTGATGATTCACCTAAGGTTGATCCGAGAAAATATAGATCTATGATTGGTGGACTATTGTATTTGACTGCTACTAGACTGGATATAATGCATGATGTCTATCTTGTGGCTAGAATTCAAGAAGACCCTAAGGAAACTCATGTTGTTGTTGTTAAGAGAATTTTTAGATATTTGAATGACACTCCGGATTATGGATTGTGGTATCCTAAAGATATTGATTTTACACTTAGTGCCTATATAGATGCAGATTGGGCTAGATGTGTAGATGACAGGAAAAGTACAAGTGGTGGTGCATTCTTTCTTGGATGCACATTGGTGGCATGGTCGAGTAAGAAGCAAGATTCAATCTCCTTGTCTACTATTGAAGCCGAGTATATTGTTGTTGCATCTTGTTGTACATAATTTCTATGTATGAAACATACATTGAAAGATATCATAGTAGTATATGATGATCCCATTTCTATTATTGTGATAATAAAAGTGTAATTAACATTTCAAAGAATCCTGTGATGCACTCAGAGAAAAAACATATATCTATTAGATATCATTTCTTGAGCTAGAGAAGGTCATGGAGAATGAAGTAAAGCTTGAGTATGTTCCGATGAAGGATCAAGTTGCTGATATTTTCATGAAGGCTCTTTCTAAAGTACTATGGAGTATCTCTAAGAGAAGTTGGGGGTCATTGCCCCTCCTTTCTTGAACTAGATGCATATGGAGATGCATCAGTCCTATGGATCTATGGATCTATCTTTCTTTTGGGCTGATGTTTTGGTGGCTACCTCTCAGGGGGAGTAGGTAGTATCAGGTGTTGTCATTGTGAGTATTCTAATTTTCATGTCAAAGGATAAATCAATGTAAAGTATTATTTTTCCTTTTCCATTGATGTCAAAGGGGGAGAAAATGCATTTGAAAAAGGAAAGGAAGATTGGGAGAAGAAGCATGTGAAAGGAAAAAAATATCTTCTAAGGGGGAGAATCAGAAAAGTGTATTAAGATCTTGTATGTTGTCTTTGATGTTTTTTCACATCATGTGTTGCCATCAATGAAAAAGGGGGAGATTGTTGCAAGAGTGGAAATATTGAAGGTGTTGTCATTGATGTCAACCAGTTAGCTAGTTATTCACTAGTTGCTGTTGGTTGTATATGTCGAGGATATTGAGAAAATTGTAATAAATATATGTTGTAGGTGTTCAGTGGTCGCTCCAGTTTTTGGTCTGGATTTTCTCCTATGGTTATGCGGTTCAAATATGTTGTTCATGGTTGTGAGAAGGTGCTATGTTCAAATTTTTGGTTGTTGGTTCATTGTACAGTGCAAGTTGTGTTCACTAGTTGTGAACTATGGTTTTGTATGTTTTTGGTTGAGGTCCGGGAGAAATGGTGCTGGTCTGGATTTCTCTTTGATGAAGTATTATGATGTGTAGTTCTAAAGTTGAGTTTCCTTGATTATATTGAGGTTAATTTTTTCATTTTTAAAGTTCGTTTAATGGTTCTATGTGTTTTACATTGGTGTGGCCAACCTTGTGTGAAATACTACTTTCGAGAATGATGAAGCATGTTGGATCTATCTCTGTGTCTTTAGTCCATGTCTGCTTGCATATCTCTGATTTGGAATTATTAATTACATTCATTTAGGCATCTTTCATATAGCTCAAAAGGTGAAAAATAATTGCATTTTTTTTCAAAATTACATCAAAATCATCATTTTTAGATTTAGGCATCTTATAGTCACTCAATTTTTTCATTTTATATACAAATTGCATTCAAAATTGTCATTTATTGTTCACACATTGTTGTACACTTGCATTGGCATAAATTGAGCAAATTCTGAAAAAATATTCACTGTCAGACCTGTTTGCAACCAAATCTAGAAACCTTAAACAAATCATACACAGTAAAACTTTGAAATTATTAACACCCTGTCCAGGGCATAGGTTCCCTTCGATAACTTTGTCTTGCTACTCCTGGTTAAATCAATTTTTCTCACATTTTTTTTTTGTGTTTTCTATTTGCTTCTCTTGTCTAACTTTGGTTTCTTCTTGTTTTGCTATGATTATTTGACTATTTAGTGTTCATCTTGCGTACACTTAGTTTTTTGAAACTTGCATGAGCTTCATGGCCTGGTGTCCTACTTCCAATGCTTCAGTGAGATGTAGTTGTAGAATTATGGCATCTCACATTGTTGTTACATCTATTGTGGATCCTGAGTGTTCCAACTCTTCCATGCAAAGTGTTGTCAATACTTAACTCATTTTGGAATCTATCCCTAATGTTACCATACAAATGACAACCTTACAATCAAATTTTTTTATGAATGTTGAGACTGTTGTTTCCCATGTTCCTAAAGACAAATTGAAACAATTGGAAAAATATTTAGGACTTCAAGACTATGTGATTACTGAATATCTAGCTGGCATAGCGGTCCCTATAATAGATAACATGAGAAAATTGATTAGTGATGCTCAAAGATTAGAGGTTTACATAGCCTAGCCCCCATAGTTGATGCTAATGTACCTATAATGGTTAGTTGCGCTCAAGTTTTGGGACACACTCAAAGTCAAGGAGGAAATCAAGTCTCCCTCCCTACAACTATAGCCTCTATTCTCACATACACAAATCCAACCATCACTTCAATGATACAACAAAAAATTGGCATAACTCCAACCTTAGGCCTTTCCACTAGAAATCCTTATGGTTTTGGGTCCTCACATGTGATACCTCAAACTTCATCCCCTCTTATAACTTTGCAATATAGTAGTTCACCAAGAACATACACAATCCCACCATATTCACCATATTCTCAAAATATGTCAACCAATGATTCAATCGTTAACCAAATTTTATAAAACGTAACCTCACTTCAACAATAAATCTCAAGGTTGAACCAAAAACAAAATGGAAAACCATTGTAATATGTCAAAAAATTCCCATTGTCACTTGAAATCTTGAAAACATCGATGCCACAAAATATAGAGATACCCTGATTTGACAAGTACAATGGTAAAGGAGACCCTAGCAATCATATATTAGTATACACTTCCTTGTGTAGTGACTTCATTTTTGAAGATAAACTCTTGGCTAAAATCTTTCCTAGGTCATTGAAAGACATGACTTTAGAATGGTTTTTTTCATTACCAAATAACTCAATCCACTCTTTCAATGAACTCCTTGAGGCCTTCCTCCAACATTTCCAAGTAGACATTGGACCTAAAATTGCATTAACTGATTTAGTGTGATTCAAACAAAGGAAAAATGAAAAGGTAAAAGACTTTATAAGACACTATCAGTTGCTTTACTTACAAATCAATCTTACTCTTCCTGATGTGGATGTTCAAAGAGTGTTCATTGAAAATTTGTAACTTGGAATAAGGGATAAGATATTGTTGATGAAATATCCATGCTTTTTACACTTGTGTATGACCCTTCATGATTATAAGAACTCAATTAATTAGTATGAATAGACATTTGCATTGAATCCTACTAAGAAATTTGAATATGTACCTCAAAACAACTGTTGACCATTCAAGAAACAAAACAAGAACTTTATCAAGATAAATACACCTCAAACAACCAACCACTCTATTCTTCTATATGTCATAAAATTTTCTCTTTGTCTTGTGTTTTCCTTTTGGGGATGATGCAAGGCGTTGAGACATTTAGGTCTCTTCCATGTTGACCCAAAAGTTCTTTTATTTTTCTCTCTATGTGTCACTCTTATATTGTGTTAATTTTTCCATGAGTATTTGGGGAATGATGTTAGTTTCAAGATCTATTATATCACTGTAGAAAAAATGTATACTGACCTCAAATCTATGGAACCCTTATGTGATAATTTTGGTATGATTTATTGTATTGCATTGGAGGTAACCTCTCATCATGAGGCAACTTTATTTGGAAACATATCATTGGCATAGGGCTTTCCAAATAAGCTCTCATGACCTTTTTATCATATGACATTTATCATTTTCTACCTTAAAGAAATTGATCACATCATGGTGTTGAGAAATTTATTTAAGGTGGGGCATACATTAACATTTTTTCTTCACTTTGTTCACACACATTGGACATAGTGGTGCATTGAAATTGAAATTTTTGCTTCAGTTTGTTCACATGCTTTGGACTTAGTGGTGCATTGACATTGAAATTTTTGTGCTTCACTTTGTTCATAGGCGTTGAACTTAGTGTTGCGTTGGCATAACATGTTGATCATTTTTGTAGCACCTTATCAAAATTATAAAGGAGTATAATTCTTGGTATGGTTGACATTGGTACACACCAAGTGAATATTAGACTTCAATAGACCTAGTGTGTTTCTCATTTTTCTACTTTGTCATGGGTACACACCTAGTGAATATCAGACTTCACTAGACCTTGTGTGTTTCTCATTTTTCTTGGGTGCTCACCTAGTGAATATCGGACTTCACTAGCCCGTGTTTCCTTTGGTTTATGATTCACCTAGAAAATATCAAACTTTTCTATTGTGTGAGTCATGAACGCCTTTGTTGTGGATCCTAGCATAACACAACTTGCTAGCCTATGATTATCCATACTCTCCTTTGCATTTTATTTTGACATCATGTATGTTTGTGCATGTTGTCTTGCTGCATTTCATACATGTGTGTGGTCCTTTGTGCTTATGCTGGTTTTCCATGTGATCTTGGATCTTAGGGGCTTGCACGCTCCCCTAGATCCTTAGTCATCCTATCTCTTCAACATTTGGAAAATCAAACCCCTCTTGACTCTACTTTAGTGTGACTCTAAGTGTAAGTTCATACTCTCACTGAAGTGGGGGCTAAATTTAGTGTTGTAAATTGTCACCCTTGATAATTTCACACTATGTTTTGCTCCCCCTAAATTATTGAGCCGAATTGACCTGCTAATTTCCTAAATTATGCATTCTGAGGCTTATTTTACCATTTTCTAAGATATTGCAAGCATAGATAAAACACTAAACATGAAAAATTGGATGTATCTTTGTTGTTGATGACAATTCAAGCTTGTAGGAAACACTACCTATCTTTTGCATGATTTGATATAGGCCATACATTTTTGGAGATAACATGTTATTCTTTGAATGTTGCTTCAGTGAAATTTTCTTGTAAGGTTTTAATCTCAAGAAAACCCAATCCCCAACATAAAAACTTCTTTCACTATGGTGTTGGTTTGCCTATTGCTTCATTTGGTTTTGTGCCATGGATAGATTCTCTTTAAGTCCTAAAAGTACTTGTTATTGATGAATCATGTGGTCCTCCATAGTGTGAACTCTTGGTGACACCTTCAATGACAATGTGATGGAAGGAGGATGATATCCATACAATACCATAAATAAAGACATTTTTGTTGAACTATGGAAGGAAGTGTTATACCACTATTTTTCTAGTTGTAGCCAATCTACCCATTGAGATTGTTTATCTGAAGTGAAACAACATAGGTATCCTTCAAAAAACTTATTAACAACCTCTTTTTTCCCATCATATTGTAGATGGTATGAATAACTATGAGCCAATTGAGTACCCAAACATTGAATAAATTTGTCCAAAAGTTACTGGAAAAGATAGGATCATGGTCACTAACAATAACCATAGGTATACCATGTAGCTTTTGAATATTCTCCAAAAATTCTTTTTCCATTGTACTTGTTGTAAAAGGATATGATAATGCAATAAAATATGTATATTTAGTGAAGCGATCCACTACTACCATGATGACATCCTTACCCTTAGATCTTGGAAGCCCTGTGATGAAGTCCATGGAGACCTCTTCCCAATGCTAGCTAGGAATAACTAAGGGATACAAGAGAAAGAGACCAGGTGTCTTAATTGTCTCCCCTTTATTTCATTGATAAACCAAACATTCTACCACAAATTTTTGAACATCCCCTTTTAGCCCTTCCCAAAAGAAGTCTTTCTTGACTCGATGATGTCTTTAAAAATCCTAAATGACCACCCGCTGGAGACTCATGTAGCTGTATGAGAATCTATTGTTTGAGAGAGGAATTCTTTTAAAAATACAACCACTCTTTATACCACAAAGTATCTCCCTTCCAACAAAATTTATCTAAACTACTAGGATCACTCTATAATTGTTGAATGAGATTACTAGTAGCTACATCATTTTTCCACTCTTCGTTGGCTTCTTCTACCCAATCTTCTTGTAATATTGAAAGGGAACACAAGAAAAGCTTCATCCTTCTCATCCTTCCTCAATAGTGCACCTACCATAACATTTTCCTTCCCTTTCTTATAGACAATTTCAAAATCATATCCCAACATTTTAGTAACCCATTTTTGTTATTCTTCAGAAGACAATCTTTGGTCCAAAAAATATTTTAAGCTATCATGATTTGTCTTAACCTTGAAGTGTATTCCCATTAGATAAGGCCTCCATTATTTTACTGCATGAAGAATAACTCACATTTCCTTCTCATAAATAGGTTTGAGTTGATTCTTACCCTTTAATTGATGACTCTCAAATGCAATGGGTTGAACCTCCTACATGAGAACTACACCTATACCATTTCCTAAAGCATCACATTCCACAATAAAATCCTCTGTGAAATCAAGAGTGGCAAGCACTGGAGTTGTGCACATAGCCTCCTTTAACATTTCAAATGCTAAATTAGTAGATTCATTACAATGAAAATAATCCTTCTTTAATAAAGTTGTGAGGGGTGGTGCTATACGACCATAATTCTTCACAAATATTATATAGTGTCCAGTCAATCCCAAGAAATCCCTCAATTTCTTAAAGGTTTTGGGAATATGCCATTCCATGATAGCCTTAATTTTTTTAGGATCCACCTTTACTCCTTCATGCAAAACTATGTGTCCCAAGTACTCCACCTCATTAAGACTAAAAGCACACTTGGATGGCTTATCATGGAGTTGATGCTCTTTGAGAACTTGTAATACTTGATCTACATGTTGCAAGTGTTCTTCCAATGTCTTGCTATAAATCAATATATCATCAAAAAGCACTAATACAAACTTCCTCAAGAACTTTTTAAAGATGGAATTCATCAAACTTTGAAATGTATATGGATCATTAGTAAGAACAAATGGCATCACCAAAAACTCATAATGGCCCTCATGATTCCTAAATGCTATCTTACAAATATCTTCTTCCTTAATTAGAATTTGGTGATAACCGGATCTAAGATCTAACTTTGTAAAATACATAGCTCCATTCATTTCATCTAGAAAATCATCAATGACTAGAATAGGAAACTTATCTTTGATGGTGCACATGTTGATAACTCTATAGTCCAAACACATACGCTAAGTTTCATCCTTCTTTCGCACTATCACCATAGGCAAGGATTAAGAAATTTGGTTGTCTAATAATTCTTTCCTCTAACATCTCCTCATTAATCTTTTCTTACTTTTTTGTATATGTGGGCACTGGTAAGGCTTGATGTTGGGGGGTTGGCTCCCTGGAACTAGTTGTATGGCATGATCATGATCCCTCTTAAGAGGAATTCCTTTAGGAATATCTCCAAAAACCACTGAGTGATGCTCAATTATTTCTTGTAAATCTAGATGGGTAGGAGAATTAGATTGAGAGACTTCTAATGAACATAAATGGGCCACAAATCCATCATCTCCTTTCTTAAGAAAATTCTGCATTTGATGAGAGCTAACTATTTGTGGGAACTTTTCCTTCAACCCTCTTAGCTCTATTGTCTTTCCTTCTGATTGGAATCTCATGAATAATTCTTGAAATTTCATCTAAATTGTTCCCAAAGTAGTAAGTCATTGTACTCCCAAAATAATACCTGTTGCACCCATGGAGATAGCATACATTGGGCTATCAAGGTGATAATCTCCCATAGATAATTTAATGCTATGGAACTTTCCAGAACAACTAAAAGTAACACCATCTGCAATCAAGACCTGAAATTATGGAGCTAGATATATAAAACAATTTAGATGAGTAGCCAAATTTTTGTGTATGAAATGATGAGTACTACCTGAGTCGATCAACATAGTTAATTTTTTCTTCTTTAAGAACCCAACTACCTTGAGAGTTTGTGGGGCACTAAAACAAAAGAATGCATGACAAAAAGTGATTGGTTGGGAATCATGTGATTCATCATCTAAATCCCTATCACCCTCTAATATTGGTTCCTCCTCTTCTTCCTCACTTGGTCCTTCAATATAAGATAGTTTCTTTTCACTACATCTATGCCCTCGACTATACTTGCTGTCACAATTAAAACATAACCCTTTTTCTCTCTTCTCCTCATTTTTTTGTGGAGTCAACCTAGTAGGTTGTGGTAGTGAATGTATAGGAGATCTCCTTTCACTGAAATTTATATTCCTTTGTCTTCTACTAGCCAAATACTTCTCCTCCACTTTTCTTTCCATTACTATTTCTTGCAATAAGGATTGTGGTTGGAACAATCCTACTTCATATTTTATGTGATCCTTTAAACCTCTTAGAAATATTTCCTTCATATTTTCTTCTTAGAGAAAGGGTTTGAAATTGCTAAATATAATCCTTGACTATGCCCATTTGCTTTAATTTAGTGAGTTGGCATAAGTAGCTATCCATAAAGTTATCTCCATAATGGGTAGCAAGTTCCTCTTGGAAAATTGACCATGTGACCACACAACCCCTTTTTCTCTTCTCATCACATAACCAATGATACCAAATACATTGATCTGGTTCTAGGTATAATTATGCCATGTCCACCATTTGTTGAGTAGGAACATGATGCATATCAAAGAACTGCTCCATTTGGCATAGCCAATTGGTTGGATCCTTGCCATAAAACTTTCTCATATCCAACTTAATTATGAATTGCATTGGCATATGATTATTAAAGGAAGGATCCTTCTTGAAACCAAAGTCAAATCCAAGGAATTCATGTCCAACAAAAGCATTATCTTCCACCTTACAAGGTGATTCTTCACTCTTACACCACATATATTGAATAAATGATTTCAATTCACCCATTTATTCTATAATATTCTTCTCTAATGAGGAAATATCACCCTTGACTTTGTTTATTTTATCCTTAGGGTTAAAATCCTCATTTTTTATTCCCTCATTCTTTGAAGATTTCCCCCATGTGGTAGCATTCTTTTTGCCTCTTTTTGTAAGCCCCATCATGATGGTAGAAAGTAATTTTAGAATAAATCACACAAATAAATTAAAAATAATTTTAAAAGTTCACAGTGACTTACCAATGCCTAGGTCACACTCCAATAGAAAAATCTCTCAAAAATTAGGTGTTTTGCAGCCTTGTGAGTGATTTAAAAAACATAATTTCCCAATAAATTAGTTATTTCTACTTTAATTTCTCTAAAAATTGGACTGTAGCTTCCACTAATATGTCTCAAAAACCCACAAAAAATCAGAAACCAGTTCATCAAGATGTGGGAGATATGTATTTTCCAAATAAATTGGGCATAAACTGTAATTCTACAATAACTCACTCAATTCTACTCCAATTATTTTGAAATTTGTATTGTAGCTTCTTGAAAATTTCTTTCAAAAACCCTTTAAAAATAAGATTAAAAAAATCATCAAAATTTGGTAGATATAGGTTGCACAAAATGACCTCCAAAATTGAAAAAATGCCTTGTCGTAACGGTGCCAAGATCATGCTCTGATACCACTTGTTATAAATAACTTGTACAATAGAAGAATATGATATGAAATATGCTACAAATAGTTGATAATAATTGAGAATAACAAGCCACTTTGAGGGGGAAGACCTCCAAATATCTCCAATGAGAACATAATTCACAATATAATGATGAAACAAAACTCACAACCACCTATATATACCTATTTATTCCTAGGAAATCACCCATACTAACTTAGATAACCCTATATAGGCCCTAGGCTAACGTAATCAACTAAATAACAATATAATATTGATAATATGACTTAATTAGGAGTTAAGATAGTTGCAAGTCGACTATTCATAACCCATTGTACTCTAATATTAAGGGCATAGTACCAAGACTCAAAAAGATCTAGATCCAAGTATGATTTTCTCACTTTCATGGTTGAAAGTCAATCTAATTAGCTTGCTAATATTCATCTTAATGAAACCTTAGAATAAAACCTCAAACAACAAATTGGAATCCTAGGTTTTATAAATTGAACCCAGGGTTCTCTTTTTATTTGTTTCAAAAAGAAAAAAATATAAAACAAAAAAATTATTTTTTTAGGCTTCTGACAATAGTGTTGAAGCCCTAGCCACCATAAGAGAGGGAGATCCCCCTCGCCACAAACCAAAAAGCTTGTGGGTCAAGGGAGATCCTTCTCCCTTCCATGGGCACAACCCTTGTTGGGAGTCACCACTCCATTCAGGGGCATGACCCTTCCATAGGGCCAATGACCCCTTTAACCAACATTTTTATTTATCCAGTGCAACGAAAAGTAAAAATAAATTTCATATAAGATCATTTTGCATCTTGCACTCGACCTTCTCAACATCTGGTAATATTTACCCTAACCTTAGAAAAAAAAAAGAACGTAGATTTTATTATTTATTCATTTGATTGAGACCTACTAGATATATATAAAAATAAAAATATTATCATTATAATAAAATTGGGAGGAGAAAAACCCTAAAGTTGAATTGCTCATGTGAGAGGATAAAATTGAGTGTTGAAGCCAACACTCTAGCTTGGTGTTTTCTATCCCCAATGTTTTCAATATTCCTATTAGAGCACCCTTCTTTCTATGTTGTGGTTAATGTAGCCTTGATGCTCTTTCCCCTATTGTTATCCTCAAATTCAGCTACACTCAATTCATGGGATAACAAATATGAAACTTGTATGTTTCGTAGCCATGAACTCTAAGCATGGAAAACAAGGTGAATTGCATCGGTCCTCATGCATGGTCCTCTAGCTTGGGAAGTCATTTCAAGTGTTTCCCCTTTTTCATATTGCTGAAATTTGCCTTTTGGTGCAAGTTGTGAAGATCTAGTTGTTGAGAGTTAGATTTTTTTTACACTTGCAGGAGCCCTAAATTTTAGTGCCCTTGCAAGTCAAGATACAATTAAAAAGGATTGCAAGGTCACTGATTTGTAGTGACCTTGCAATTTTATGTTCTTGAGCTTTAAATGCATCAATGCCAAATTTATCTACTCTTGCAATTATAGACTTCACATGAGTCACATTTAATGTCACTGTAATGTCTCTCAAAATCAGTTTGAACTCTTTTATTCCTCATTTATTTTGTTGTTTGTTCTCCTACCTTCCCTACGAGTTCTTTTGGAACCTATGAGTTTGTTGGTTTGTGGTTTCAAGTGGATTTTGCATCGCCCATCTAGGTAAGGTTTTCATCAACCTCACCTCTATTATTAGCTAGGTATATTTCCATGTTTTCCTTATGTTTTCCCATTTAAATGTTTACAATTTGTGTTTAAATGGAATTTCATTGTGTTTAAAATGGTTTTTGTTTGTGTTTAGATTTAATTATTTTTAATATGTCAACTTCCCCTTTTATCTTCCTATTTATCTGTAAACTGTAGATTTAACCCCGTGTTTTTGTTTGTTTGTGTGTATTGTCCTTTAGGGTTTGTGCATCACAAGATTTAAATCCCATGATGCATATTTTTTGTCTTGCATTTTTTTATCAAACCCACTAGGGTTTTTTGTGGGTTCAATGAATATAACTTTGAGGTAAAACTATATGCTTACGGATTATCCCTACATTTTGCTTTGAGTTTGAAACACAAAGCATTATCAATAGTTTTCATTGACTATGCATGCAATCAAACAAATATTTTTTTGTTCAATGGTTTCCATCGATCAAACACCAACAAGTTAATTCCCAAGTCAATTGCACTATTGGTAATTTTTATCGATGTTCCATGCAAAAGCCTAAGTTTGAGTTGTATGCGTAGTAAAAAAAACCCCACACATACAAACAAATTTCATTCCCAAGTTATATTTGCACAATCGGTAATTTTTACCAATTGTGCATATAACAAATGAACTTCCATTTTTTCAATATCAAAGAATTTCTTTGACTTTGCAAAAACCAAAAAGGTCTACCCATCAAATTGCAAGGTTGGGATTTTTTGCCAACCTTGCAATTGACTTTGTAAATATTTTTGCCAAGTCTCGTGTATGAGCAGGGCTTTTGACCACCAATACATGAAAGTTATATGCAAGTTGTAGGGTCAGTTAAAAACCCCAACCCTACAAAAAAGTTAGCAATGTTCTACCCCCATGTGCGCCATTGGAGAATTTCTCCTACTGTGGAAATTAATGGCTTCCTTTCCAGGATTAGTTAAATTTTGGCGGTGTAAAACATTTATAGCTTCAAAACCCATTTACCAGTAAGTTATTTTTTAAAACACTGAACACTTGCATTGTTTTAAACTCAAAACTGCGAGACGGTGGCTTTGGTGACACGAATTAACCGGTACGCGCGTTATATCTCCGTGTTTTTGTTTTCATCGACCTTACGCCGTCACTCTGATTTTTTCCCCTCACTGCAATTTTTAATATGCCAATTTCTCTAAGATTTCCAATATGCTAAACTTTTTCATGTAGTTTATTATGCACACACTTCGTGAATTACATGATTTCCTTCCTGCAAGTACCTGATCAATTGCTTGTATCTTGCCAATGATGGGGATCCATCTCCTAGCAAAGCCAAAGCCATGAAATACAAGTATCAAGGTGTGTTTCTGGCTATAGTGGTTTCATCAAATGTTGATGATATTAAGGATATGAGAAATGGGCATGTGGACATATTCAAGTTTTTTGATAAAACAAGGAAACAACCATTAAGTGATGGCATGAGATAAATTGTTAAGAGTAACATTCATATGGTAGTTGCATTCTCTATAGCTGCACAAAATCTAGAATTCATTCTTCAGGTGGCAACAAATTATAACATGAATGATAGGAGTTGTAAAGATTCCAATGGCAACACAATCATGAGACTAGATGCAAAATTCCTTCATAAGGCTTTCCTATGTCCTAAAATTGAGTCCTACATAGATATCACCAAGGACTATGCACAACAAGAGTATGATAAGGACCCAAACACTACAAAGTGGGCAATAAATAATAAATGGATGAAGAAACCTCATATAGGAATTTCTAGGTGGCCTAAGAGTTTCCCTCACAGTGATTTCATTGAGGAGGTAAACAATCTAATCATTCTTCTTAGTAGAGTGAAAGGTCTACCTACCTCGTCTATATTTGAAGATTGGATGCATCTTTACATAGAGATGATAATGAGGAGGAAACAACAAATCTTTTGTAGGAAAAAAATTAGTGATTCCATTCATGCTCAACTAACAAAGGTGCATTCTGCATAAAAATTCTACATGACATCATATTAGTGTATGTTGTTGTAGCCATGAGGAACTTTGCTGGTTTGACAAAAAAAAGGGGATAGGAAAGTGATTCAGGTGCATAAATAATTTACACAAATTAATTTGAATGGAAACATTCATCATTTTCTAAGGGTGAATGATGCATTCTTCGCTCCCTTCTTGTGTGCTTTTGATCTAGAATTGGAAAATAAGAGATTGTTAGATGAAGCTTGGGAAGTTGTGAATAAGTATGGATGCTTGTATCTTCAATTTCCTACCTTTAAATATATGAGGGTTGGTTGTTTCATTGGTTACCCCTACATGCTTCCTCACTACCCTAGCAATAATATTGTTTTAATGGAGTTGTGTAGGAAAATAATTAATGTGCATAGAAACCATATGGAATCCGATAAGCTGGGTTTCAAATTTCCTTTGGCAATTGGTCAATACTCCATCCAGACCTCTCCTAAGGCCAAGGTAGTTGAGCCAAAAATATAGTGTGTAACATTAAAAATGTTCAAAAGAAGACTTGATTTTGATTATCAAGGTATGATAGACCAAATAAAGAAAGCTTATTCACATGTGTATCAAATTGAAGATGTATGGGTTGATATTAGGAAAAAGGAGGAAATTAGAAAGATGGAATATTGTAGGCTAACCTTGCAACAGATTGGGGAATTAGACTTGGTCGATAATCTTGAGGGCACAAAAGATGATGGTGATACCTTGGATCCTATCTATGTACAAAAAAATATTGTGGTATCTCCTCTTCCTCCTATTCAATGGTCTAGAAAGGAGGTAACTTCAATAAGAGAAAGATTTGGGTTGATTCTTTCTAACACTAATGTTTGGTTGCTAGAAAGAGGAATTCAGTTGAAGCAATTCCTTATTGGGTTTGAGGAAGAAACACAAGATCCTATTGGTAATAAGTCAAAGTGAAGGACAAAGAACAAGAGTGATGCTCCTAGTTCTAGTAATCTTTCCAAGCCCAAAATCACATTTGTGGTAAAAGGTAATAAGAATAAAAGAAAAATAAGCATACAAGCACCATATTTCGAAGGACAAGAAGAGTCTATATAGGAGGAAAGGAAAGGAGTAGAATTCCAACATGAGCAAGATGAATATCTCCCCATGAGAACATTCCTAAAGAACCACCTGTTTCCTCTCCTTCCATTTCCAATGTTGAGTCTACTCCTCATTCTACATCTTGACCTATTTTAGATATTCCTGCTACTACTGTTACCCTTGTAGTTACAAAAAATGTGCCTCCTAATGTAACAGCCCTAATTTTACATTCATCCCCTTCTACAACATCGACTTTTGAAAGCCCTAAACAAGGTTTGGACAATATTTCTAGATCACCAATGTCTTTTCCTAGGCTATCCTCACCATCCTTTGACATTACATTATAGTCTAATTTCAACCAATTTTTGATCAAATTTGTTCAATTTTCAAGTGTTGAGATACCAAAAGTAGTTTTGACAAATACCTCTCCTATTGTAACAACTACTTTTGTTGATGCAACAATTTCAAATTTGATTATGGAAATAAATCCAAATAAGGATTTACCTCTTCCACCTTGGTTCTCTTCACAAACACCAAAGAGAAAGAAAGAAGTCATCTCCCCAAATGACTTTGACTTCATGCATCTTACATCTGTGAAGAAAAAACATAGAAGAAGGCAAAGACTCTTTCAAGGTTGATAGTTGATAAAGAAGGAAATAGGTATGCAGAGGTATCTCACCCTCCTCCTGACAAGACCTTTGAAGAGATGGATATCATAGAATACTCTATCACAAGATTTGATCTTTGGAAGGTTACTCATGAGAGTGCAAAGGTAGATGTTCAATCCAACTTGAACTCTCTCATAGAAAGGTTTGACAAGGAAAAGAAGGAAAGGGAATATTAAAAAGCAAAGACAAAACAACTAACATATATACTAAAAAATATTACTCAATCTTTTGAGTCCATTCAACATGACACAATGGCAATTTGCATTGAAAATCCTATAATCCAAAAGGTGGAGAAGCTGCATACTAGAGGTAAAGTGGTTGGTGATTTTCTTGATCAAATAGTTGTACTAGGAACATAAATTTTGAAGTCTTCCATGGAAAAGCTTGAGAAAATGGAAGGCATAAACACAAAGTTGGATGAAATAGCTGACACTTTCTCTCAAGAGAAGGAAAATGTGGAGAATAAGAGGCAAGAATGGGTGAAAATTAAAAATATTGGGATCGACACCTTGATAGAAGTTGGGATTATTCCCAACAGAGATGTATATGTGGAAGTAAAAGAAACCATGCTTCACAAAGAGACCATCATCACTGGTCTACTTAATGATCTGCAGGCTACTTATGAACTTGGTTAGGAAAATGATACACAACTTATCAAGAAGATCTAAGAAATTCCATGTAAGTTGTGTGATGATGATCAAAAGTTTCTTTTACCATATGAAGTTGTTCAAGATTTCACCAGTATGGTCCAAAAGGAGTTTGAAGATCAGGCATTCTCAATGCCTCAGATGGATAAATTCCTGGATATACAATTGACATTGGAAAACTTTAAATTGTCCATTGCAAGACATGAAAAATCCTAGAACACCTTTAGAGATTCATTTACAAGATTCCATGGCATCTTCAAGCATACTTCATACCCAAATGATGATGAAGTATAAGAAATTTTGAAGAAGCATGATGATTTCTTGGAGAAGGATGGTGGATAAAGTTGAACGTGCCATGATTTTTCCTTTGTTTAGTTTTTAGTATCTTTCATTTTTTTTTGTATTTAGTTAAGAAAATTTACATGTCCTTTTCAAAATTGTAAATACATGTAAAAACAGAGAAGTCCACCAATAATTTTGGACTCCAATATTGAATAAGTCAAAGTAGTTATTTCTTTCCTAGATTAGCTCTTTTTCTCTCATCTATAAATATGAGAGATCTCATTTGTAATAGGGACCTTTTTAATATTATGCAACAAAGTGTTGCCCAAATTGTGACTCTACTTTGAAACTTTGGGTTCAAATTGCAAGATCAAATTTGGTTGATAAAATGAGGAAAATTTTGATTTCTACATTTGTTTTGAATCAAGTTTGTATGAGTGAGAATGTTCTCATGTCTTTCTTGCCGATTTCTCTTATTGTTAATTGGATAAGTGGTAATTCATTCTTATGATTGGAAGGACGTTCAAGATAGTTTATATAAACTTTGTGTTACATTGATTACTTGGAATTGTGTGATGTAAGTGTTTCTTGGTGAAAGATTATCAAGACTTTGAGCCTGGATTTATTTACTTTGTGTGAGGATATATTAGTGAAGTAGGTTGATGGACATTGTGCTACAATGTGCATCATTTACATTACTATAGAATTATCATAGAGGGCAGCAAGAAGAATTTGGTCTTTTGTGTGTCTTCCGGTTACTCATAATATAGTTATACTGGTCCTCTTTGATTACTCTTATGTTTAATCAATAATATTGGTGATTATTGCTTAGGTAGATATTTAGAAGTGTAGAGAATTGCATAATATTATTGTGGAACATTGTAAATGTATTTTCTGAAAGAAGAGAAAATGGAAAATGTAACACACCCCCCACATGGTTAAAGCTAGTGTAAATAATTTTAGTTTAGCATAGTTTAATTTTGTTCCAATAAGTAGTAAGAAGGGAGCCTCTCCTTTCAGAGAGGAGAGAACATTCTCATCATAACTGTGGCTGAAAATCCTATTTTGTAATTTGTAAAGGAATTACAAAATATTCACTCAACAGTTTTTCGACGACTCTGCTGGAGATACGAGCACTCAACCAAAGCCTCACATTTTTGGTTGAAGTAGACAAGTATTCTAGTGTCTTATTGTAAGTTTTTGAATATCTTTTTTTACTATTTTTTTTTGTTTCAACGACTACACTTTGGGATACAAAAGATATACTTGTAGTCAAAGAATGCAAGGTCAAGTTGATCCTTTTTTTGAGTTGTTACAATGCCATAATATTATTCCTTATCCTCTGCAAACAAGGTCACCATTATAGTGTACAAGAAATTATCCTCCTTGAAGAATTAGATCACCACTTCCAAGTGGATTTTCTAATTTTCTAAGGTCTTTATCTATCACACTAATTCAAATGACTATTGTTCAAGGAACTATGGTAGCTCAACCTCCACTAGGTCCTTGGGGTAACGATTTTGGCCCTTAAAATTTGGCATCTACTTTATATGAAATTCCTCGTGTTTCATGCAAGAACATCCCCATATTCTATGGTGATGGTAAGAGCATCCTGAAAAACATATTGCTGATTTTTATATTGTATGTGGTGTTCTTGGTGTTGAACATGAGGACATTTCTATAAGGTTATTCATTGATACCTTACAAGGAGTAGCAGTGGAATGGTCTTTTACTCTTGCTTCTAGTACTGTTACAAATTGGGATACTCTCCATACCAAATTTGAAGAATGCTTTAAGCTTGTAGAAGATGCACATGCCTTGTTGGCACAACTTACAACTATGAGAAAATAAGCACACTAACCCAAGGGTGATTTTGTGGAAAAAATCAATAAGTTGGTAACAAGGATTCCTACTAATGCTAAGACAACAACTCATAATCTCAAATGTTTCTTTGTTAACATGAAACTACTAGAGGTAAGTTTCTTGTTGCAGAGGGTAGTTCTAGTTGATCTTGAATTAGCACAACAATTGGCTACTAGCTTCGAAGATGATTTGATTCTTACTAGTAAAGTAAGAAAAGAAAAAAATAGAAATAAAGTCCAAGCATCTTCGTATTCATCTACCAACACAAGCACCGATCCTATGGTGTAGAAACTAGCAAATGAATTTCTAGCATTGAAGAAATAGGTTCCTCAAGGTCTATCCAATCCTCCATACAAAGATGTTCCAAGGAGAACCTTTCCAAATTATTCCAAGTATTTTGATAATAGGAACCAAAACAGACTTCCTACACTACAAGGAATACTTGCTCTTGAGGCTCCACCCACCAATGCAGCCATGGGTTATTATGAAGTTGAACAAGATGATTATGTACAACAAGAATATCCTACTAAAGAAAATGTTGATCAATTTCAAGAGGAGGAAGTAGATCCGATTGGTGACTCAAATATTGGCTAACTACATGTTGAAAATGAATTTGATGAAGAAGATCTTGTGACTGATGCTTATGTTGTGTTCACACATTCGCAACGAAATCAACTTGATCAACCTCAAGTTGATGTGAAAAATCAAAGGATAGTTCATGACCACCAGTGACTACTGACAAAAGGGGAACTCCTTTACTAGTGCAACCCAAAGATACAACTACAAAAAAGAAAGTAAGTACCACTCATCCTCTTGTATCTTCTTCAACACCTAAGGCCAATACTTAGGTTCTGAAGACTAGTGTTCCATTTTCAAAACCTACCAACATAATCACTTCATCCTCTTTAAAAAGTTATTTCCAAGCCTTTGATATAATTGATCATGCAAAAAACATAAATATTCAGATGTCTGAGGCTAAATATTTAAAAGCTAATTCTGACCAATTTGACAGACTTGTTAAGTTTTTCAAAGATCAGGGAACTCATCCAAGCCATGATTCCTCTCATGACATCCCAGTTGTTTCCAAGCCTAAACCTTCACAAAGCAACTTGGTATCTATTCCATCATCTATTCCTAGAAGGATAGATCCATTTTATATCTCTCTATTAGTAAACAATTATAAGTTGAGTAACTGTGTAATAGATTATGGTGCATCTGATAATATAATGTCCGCCAAAGTAGCTACTACTTTGGGATTGAATCTTATGAATAATTTTGGTCATTGCTTCTCTATGGAAAATAATTTTTTTTCTTTGATCGAGAAAATTAGAGATGCACAATTTTATTTTTCCGCATTCCCATATAAGAAAATCAAGATGACTGTCTTGGTGGCTGATGTTCCTGCATCCTATGAGGTATTGCTAGGACAAAAATTCTGCAAAGATGTAGGAGATGAGTTGAATATGGATATGTCTGAAGCTTGAATACTCGTCAAGGGTGTTATGCAGAAGCTACTTCCTGAAAGGGAACAAAAAAAAATTTGTGACCAAGTGAGATGATCCCAGATCTCAAAACCTATTTGAGTCTTCAGGTATGGGAACATAATTTTTGTAGATGGATGAAGATGTTAAATATTCAAGTAAAAAGACAAGAAATGAGTTAGAAACTAATATTTCAGAGAAAGAATCATATTTGAATGATGTGTCTTTTACAGATGGTGAATGTTGATGCCAAAATTTGACAAGCAACAACCTTATCGGAAACTCAGTTAATGGAGGGACCAATTGCGAAATTATTTAGTTAAGTTCCAACAATCTTCCAAAAGAATTGGTCACTCTTGAAAACCTATTTGATTGTGATGATGCAATAAATGACAAGAGGAAGTTTGTAGCAAACAAAAGTGACTATGCAGATCTTCAGGTCAGACATGGAAGGAAGCTCAAAGTCAGAAAAGATGTCCTGCAACATGATAAAGAAAGACTCATTCATTTTTGTGAGAAATATGAAGGAGTAGTGGCCTAGTCATATGATGACCTCAAAGGATATGATCCTAAAATCATCCAGCATACTATAGAACAAGCGGAAGGAGAAAAACCTGTCCACTAGAAGCAGATGCCAAAATTTGACAAGAAACAGTGGAATTGCATAAGATCAAGAGGTTTTAGATATTGAGACTACCAGTTTAGGACATCCAAATGACGTTTGGACAATTGAGTTTGATAGAAGTTGTTCTTCATCAAGGTCAGGGGTGGGAATTTTTTTTATTTCTCTTCAAGGGAAATTCTTTCCTTTTTCTTTTAAAATTCAGTTTGACAATACTAATAATACTCTAGAGCATGAAGCATCTTTGTTAAGTATGAAGGTTGCATGAAGGAAAGGGATAAGAAATCTAAACCCCTAAGGTGATGCTTAACTTGTAGTTTTTCAAGTGAGAAACCTATATCAAACCAAGAATGAATAAGGCATTATCGTAACTTAGTTTGAGATGGTGTAGAAGAGTTTGAAGCTTTTAACATTTTTGTAGTTCCAAGAGAGTACAATGACAAAGCTGATTTGTTAGCAGTATTAGCTACACTCCTAATTCCATATAAGGATTTCCATGGTTCTATCTACACTATTGAGTTAGTGTTTCAGCCTAGTGTTTGAGACAATTTAGATAACTAGCAATTTTTCAATGATGATCATTAGATTGTAGCATTTCTTGAGAAGGCTGAAAATTTCAGCGAGTTGTACTTTGAAGGTAGCAACTCTCCTCCTCGAGAGTCAATTTTAGAAGTTGATCCTGATACTGGCAAAGAAGAATTGCAACTCAAAAGGAACAAAATTATAAAAGGATTAGTTTCTCTTGAAAGAATTTTTTATAAACATGATCATTATGTCAAAAAGCAACAACAGTCTAGCTCTGATTCATCAAGTGAAGTTGAGAAAATCAACTTGGGAACCAAGAAAATCCTAATATGGTGAATATAGGTAAGTGTTGTACTCTAGAAGAGAAATAAAAGTTTGTTGAATTACTATGGCAGTACATTGATGTACTTGCCTACTCTTATGAAGATTTGAAGTCTTTTTTCCCAAAGGAGGTACAACATGAAATTCCACTAAAAGCAGGATCTTTGCCTCATAAACAAAAGTAGAGGCAGTACAATCCCAAGATTTTTGGTACCATTCTTTCATAAATCTAAAAGAAGTTCAATGCGAGAATCATATTTCCCATTCACCATTCAAACTGATAGCAAATATTGTTCCAGTTCGTAAGAATGGGGAAATTTGCATATGTGTGGATTTCATAAATTTGAATTAGTCATCGTTGAAAGACAATTACCCCCTGCCAATAATGGATCAAGTCTTGCAAAAGGTAACTAGATCCAAGATGCTATCTATGCTAGATAGTTTTTAGGATACAATCAAGTGGAGGTCAACGTAGAAGATCAACATAAGACTGCCTTCACCACACCATGGAGTACTTTTTCCTACTGCAAAACGTCATTTGGTCTTATTAACGCTAGTGCCATGTTTCAATGAGCAATAGACTTAGCTTTCCTTGATTTTATGGGTAAGTTTATTGTTGTTTATCTTGATGAATTGATGATCTTCTCCAAGAAACATCAAGATTATTTTTATCATTTACAACAAGACTTAGAGAGGTGCCAACAATATGGAATATCTCTTAATCCCAAGAAGTCAATTTTTGGGGTTACTGAAGCTAAAATTCTTGGTCACATCATGTCCAAGGAGGGTATAAAGATTGATCCTAAATGAGTTAGATAAATTCAAGCTCTTACTCTACTTGTGAGTAAG
The DNA here is from genome assembly GCA_007258455.2 of Sequoia sempervirens. Lineage (NCBI taxonomy): Eukaryota > Viridiplantae > Streptophyta > Pinopsida > Cupressales > Cupressaceae > Sequoia > Sequoia sempervirens. The sequence continues at coordinate 725,361,670 of VDFB02058242.1, read as the reverse complement.
AAATCAATTCACTCATTCTTTAGAAAGGTGAATTTCTTGTGAAGGTTTGTTCTTGACTTTGTAGAAAAAACACATCATATTGTGAATACGATGAAGGGAAATACTACTTTTCATTGTTTTCAGAAGGTAAAGTTGTGTTCAATGATATCAAAGAAGCTATTGCGCATGTACCAGTGTTAGTCTTCCTAGATTATACTAAAGAGTTTATCATGTATAGTTATGTTTTCAAGCATATACTTTCAACCATTTTGGTGCATCAAAATAGTGAGGGGTTTGAGTCCCCTATTGCATTCATGAGTTTCCCATTGAAGGCTCATGAGTTGAAGTACTCTCAAATGGAAAAACATACATTTTTTATGGTTAAGGTAGTGAAGCATTTTCAGTTCTACATACTTAACTTCCATGTCATTGCTCTAGTGTCAGATTCTTCAATCGAGTCAATCTTGACACAATAGGAATTTGGTACAAAATGAGGCAACTGGATATCCAAAATTTAAGAATATGATATGGAGATAAAGCCCACAAATCGGTGCATGGGAAAGGTTTGTACCAACTCATTTATGAAAACACGCCTGATGAAGTTTCGAATTATAAATAGGTAAGCATTGAAGATGTTCCTATTGTTCTATTTACTATTACAACTAAAGAGTGGTATTCCAACATTGCTTACTTTTTATCATATGGAGAATGTCTAGAGCATCTAACATATAAGGAGAAAAGGGTGGTAAATATCAAGGCTAAAAAATTTGTCTCATGGGACAATGGTTTGTACAAGAGGGCTCTTGACGGTACTTTTCTACACTACATTAATAAAGCTCAATAGAGCAAGTTGTTGGAGTCTTTCCATAACTTGACATGTGACATACATTTTTTTGCACTTGTAACAACTCAAAAAATCTTGTGAGCTAACTAATATAGGCCTACACTATTTTAGGATGTGTATAATTGGGTACATAAATGTGAACTTTATCAATAGTTCATAGGGAAGCCTAAGTTGGTTGCTCTTCCACTCAAGCCGGTCATCATTAAGGAACCTTTCTAGAAATGGGGCATTGACTTCATTGGTGCTATCAATCCACCTTCCAATATAGGATATGTTTATGATCTCACAACCACTGATTACTTCACCAAGTGAGTTGAGGCTATCCCAATGAAGCATGCTACTTCAAAGGTGGTGTGCAAGTTCCTAAAAGAAAATATCATTTTCTGGTTCAGTGTTCCAAACAAAATCATAGTAGACAATGCTACTGCATTCTCATCAAGTGAGATCATAGAGTTCTATTTTGAGAATGGAATCATGTTGTCACATTCATGAGATTATTACCCTCAAGGTAATGTTCAGGAGGAATCTACAATAAGAACTTGGTCACTATAATTTGAAATTTAGTTGATGAGAACTAGAGATCATGGTACAAGGCATTGTACGATGCTTTGTGGGCTAATAGAATTACCCCCAAATGGGAAATAGGAATGTCACCATTCCAACTCTTGTATGGGTTGAATGAAAAAATTCCAATCACCTTAGAATTTCCCACATTGAATTTGGCTAAGGCCATAGAAGATGAGACATTTGACAGTTTTGTTGAAAAGTGTATCATGTACCTCACTGAGTTGGAGGAAACGCATGTTCAAGTGGTGAACCGTATTGCAGAACACCAAGATCAAGTGAAGAATATTTTTGAGAAGAAAGAAAAGTCTCAAGATTTCCAAGTTGGAGATATAGTTCTCTTACGGGACAAGAGAAGGGAACCAAAAGGGATGCACGGGAAGTTTGACTCACTGTGGAGAGGTCCTTTCAAGATTTATGAACTCTATGGTGAAAACAGTTTCTTGCTCACATACCAAGATGAAACTCCATTTTTTCCACCACATAACGGACAACATATGAAGCACTTCACTTTGTTAGCTGATATACGAGTTTTGTAAATATTTTTATAGTCTTTATGTCATTTTCTTTTTGAGTCTTTTTGAGTATTTTTGTTTTGTTCCCTGAATCTACACCCAATGGATGGATTAAGGAACTTAGAGACTGTAATTATTCTTCCTTTGATCATTTCAAAGGGTTATTGAAGGAAGCTCCCCAACTAGAGCCAACTATTATCCTCAAATTCAGCTATGCTCAATTCGTAGGATAAAAACTACAAAACTTGTCCACTATGTAGCTCACAAACTCTAAGCACTCAAAATGAGGAAAATTGCATCGATCCTTGTGCATGGTCTTCTAGCTTTGGGAAGTCATTCTGAGTGTTTTCCCCTTTTCATTTCATTGAAATTTTCCTTTTGTTAAAGTTCTGAAGATCTAGTTGTTGAGAGTTGGAAATTTTATACACTTGCAGGAGTGTTGAATTTTAAAGCCCCTGCAAGTCAAGATAAAATTAAAAAGGATTGCAAGGTTGCTGATTTTTAGTGACCTTGCAATTTTGTGTCCCTGAGCTTTAAATACACTGGAGTCAAATTTTTTCGCTCTTGCAATTATGGACTTCACACGAGTCACATTTAATGTCATTTTAGTGTCTCTCGAAATCGGTTTGAACTCTTTTATTCCCCATTTCTTTTGTTGTTTGTTCTCCTACCTTCACTACGAGTTATTTTGGAACCTACAAGTTCATTGGTTTGTGGATTCAAGTGGATTTTTCATCACCCATTTAGCTAGGGTTTTCATCGACCTTGCCTCTATTCTCAACTGGGTATGTTTTCATGTTTTCCTTATAGTTTTTCCCATTTAAATGTTTGTAGTTTTCCTTTAAATGACATTTCATTTTGTTTAAAATGGTTTTTGTTTGTGTTTAGATTCAATTCTTTTTGTTTGTTGACTTCCCCTTTTATCTTACCTGTTTATTTGTAAACCCTAGATTTAACCTTGTGTCTTTGTTGTTTTTGTGTATTATCCTTTAAGGTTTTGCATCACAGGATTTTTGTCTCGTGAAGCATACTTTTTGTTTATCATAATCGTTAGGTTTTTTTGAGGGTTTGATGAATATAACATTGAGGTCAACTTGTATGCTCGCGGGTTATCCCCACATTTTGCTTTGAGTTTGAAACACAAAGCATTGTTGGTAGTTTTCACCGACTATGTATGCAATTAAACAAACATTTGCTTGATTTTAATGGTTTCCATCGATCAAACACCAACAAGTTAATTCCCAATTCATTTTCACTATCAATAATTTTTATGAATGGTACATGTGAAAGCCTAAGTTTGAGTTGTATGCTCGGTAAAAAAGACCCTGCACATACAAAATGTTGTCATTCCTAAGTGATATTTGCACAATCAGTAATTTTTACCGATTATGCATATAACAAATGAACTTCCATTTTTGCAATATTAGAGAATTTCTTTGAATTTATAAAAACCAAAAAAATCTACCCATAAAATTGCAAGGTTGGTGTTTTCCTTGACCCTACAATTGGTTTTGTAAAAGTTGTCACCAAGTCTCATGTATGAGCGGGGTTTTTCATCGCCAATACATGAAAGTTATATGCAAGTTGTAGGGTCAGTAAAAAAACCCCGACCCTACAAACAAGTCAACAATGTTCTACCCCCATATTGCATAGTCGGAGAATTTATCCTACTTTGCAAGAATCAATGAACTTCCCCTTTGCAAGGTTGTTAAATTTGACGACTTTGCAAAATATTTACAAACTCCAAAACCCATTTGCAATGGTGTTATTTTTCAGTACTTGAACAATTGCATTCATTTTTGCTCCACTTTCACTTGTAGAGGTGTTGTTTTTCAGTGACCTAACAAAAAATGCAAAAACTTCTCTAACTTTAGGAAATTTTCTCTTTTTCCAAATTATCCTCCCACACTTCGTTTTTCATGCCCACTGTGCTCAAACCCCAATTTAAGTGCACTCACTATGATTTTTCCCCTCGTTGCAATTTTCAATATGCAAATTTATCTAACATTACCAATATATTAAACTTTGTCATATAGTTTATTATGCATGCATTTCAAGAATTACACACTTTCCTTCCTACAAGTACTTGATTAGTTGCCTGTATCTCGCTAATGTTTAATCCATCTCCTAGAAAATCCAAATCCATGAAATACAAGTATTAAGGTGTATTTCTAGCTATAGTGGTTTCATTAAATTATGATGATATTAAGCATACAAAAATTGGGCATGTGGACATGTTCAAGTTTTTGCATAGAATAAGGAAATGACCATTGAGTGATGGCATGAGATAGATTAAGAGTAACATTCATATGGTAGTTGTATTCCCTGTAGCTGCACAAAATCCAAAATTCGTTCTTCAAGTGGCAACACATTATAATAGGAATGATAGGAGTGTTAAAGATGCCAATGTAAACACAATCATGAGACTAGATGAAACATTCCTTCATAGGCTTTCTTATGTCCTGAAATTGAGTCCTACATAGATATCACCAAGGACTATGCACAACAAGAGTATGATAAGGACCCAGATGCTACAAAGTGGGCAATAAATAATAATGGTTGAAGAAACCTCAAAAATGAATTTCTAGGTGGCCCAAGAGTTTCCCTTGTAGTGATTTCATTGAGGAGGTAAACAATCTAGTCACTCTTCTCAGTAGAGTGCAAGGTCTGCCTACCTTGTCTACATTTGAAGTTTAGATGTATCTTTACATCAAGATAATGATGAGCTATGTTGGAGCCTAAATTTTCATACAAAATATGGCAAGATTTAAGGCTCGTAAAATGAAAAAATTGATTTCAGCACTCAGAAATTTAGTTGGAAAATCTACTCAAATGACCCACTTTGAAAAATCACAAAATGAAGCTAGTGCAATTTCACGCAAAATCACTTTGCAGACGTGTTCATCTACCATATGTGAGTGTCTCTACCAAATTTAAACTTCTTATGATCTGATTTGTTAGGGTTTCAAAGGGCCAAGTTGAAGGGTTCTACGAAGGTTTATTGTCTACACGGTAAAATCTGTTAAAGTGACCAACTTTGAAGGATAATATTAAGCAACTAGAAGATTTTCAAGATAAATAAATTGGTGCTTTAGATTCTCCCCATCTTAATGTGAATCCTTGTCAATTTTCAGAGCTTCAGGACATCATTTGGTATTTTTTCAAAATTAAAACCAAACGGATTTACCTAGTTTGAAGACTGCATTTTCAGAACAGCTGCAAAATGGTCAACTCTGGTGCTTGATATTTGGTGAAGAAAATAAAATGATGGAAAAATATCTTGCACACATATTCATTTGACCTAAATGGACTAGTAACCAGGGAGGCAGCTTCTCAGAATCACATTTGACATTTTTTCAAAAGGGCAAGTTGGTGGGTTTTAGTTGAGTTTGACAGTGGCAGTTTTTAGAAAATGACTAAGTGAGCAACTTTGGACATTAACAGTTAGCAATCCAAAAGAATTCATGCCAATCCATTTGACGACCACACTCCCTTATCATAGCAGAACATGGTGGTACATTTTCGTGGCTTTTGGAGATCGTCTGATCAGTTTTCCGAGGCAATTTTGGAGGCCATTTGATTTGTTTTGATCACAGTGCATAATCACTCTTCAAGTCAAAAACAACGAAGATTGTCACATTTTGTAAATAGGGCTAAGATTGGTAATAATGAAATAGGTGGTCAAAATTGGAAAGGATGCCAAAATTTGATGTAATTTGTGGATCCAAATGATTATTCCTTGAGGAGATAGGAAACACATGAAGAGCTTGGTTAAACAAGAACAATTTTTAGAAACAACGGGGCAATTTTTTGCCTTTGGAAATTGATTATGGATGAATTTGGACAAAAGAAGATTGCTACTATGGGTTCACAAGGAAAACTAGATCCATGGGTGACAAACCTTATAAAATTACTATTTGATCTTTAGCGAGATCAACACATCAATAATACCTCTTGAAAGGTTTAACAAAAGTAACAGGATTTAAGGGCTGACAAAATTCCCCTCCTCTTACTGCTAACTGAACCCTAAATTCCATCCTCCCCATAGTTTATTAATAATAACCTTGGTAAATAATCGCATCCCTATATTCCATTAACCACTACTTGATCACCTCCAACATTTTATTTTGCTCATTAGCAATTGGAGGTTGCCCAAATACTCCATGTCAAGAGTGAAACAAAGGACTCCCCATTAGCAATTGGAGGTTTCCCAAATTCTCCTAACCTTGTGTCTATGCCTTACCATTTTGTATACCTATCAAGGTGGCTGCGAACACCGAACATAATGAACCCTCTAACCATTATGCTTTGGATGCCATGTATCATTTTGAAGTATCCATTTCTATCATGGGAATACAGTGGCAATGATTGTGAAAGACTCTTTTGCGCATACAATGACTTTTACTTGAAGGTCTACATTGCCCTTCAATGAAACACGTTGTGCACACTCATCAATCATAGAATTATAAAACTTCAGAGGTAGTGATGTAGAAGTGCCCTCCTATGCACAAAACATGTACAATGATTCTTATCAACAACAAAAGGTTACAATGGATACATTGGTGGACTTTTGAAGGAAACCAACATTTATGAGACATATGCAAATCTTGGTTGTACCTGTACATCTGTGCAACTACCATACACATAGAATATCGAAGCTTATTCAAGACAGTGCTTCAAAAGGAGGTCGTCCCAAGTAAATAAGATGATTGCAAAGAGATTTAGTATGTTCTTTTGAAGCTTTTGGGCAAACACAAATCACAATGAGCTACATTCCCTGGTGTGATCGAATGAGAGAGGCATAACGAGGTATCGACATCTATCAAAACAAAATGAAAGACAAATTTTGTTAAATGTTGAAGGTACATTATTTGTAATGGGGCGCGAATGAGAAGGAGTCGATAAGTCCATGGGACCATCAAAGACAATGGAACATGAATTATAACATTGTTTTCAATGGGAAAAATATTAATAATTGGGGGATCATATACTTCTCAAGAAACCCCAAAAAACCTCAAGGATGCGGCGGACAAGTTTACACAAAAAATGGTAACGAGGTTCAAACAACTAGATATCTATATCACACAAAGGCCCTTTTTCTCGCGAGGTCTACTAGAGATCTTCTTAGACGATGAGGTAACGCTGGAGAGAACACTAGAGGGAATCCTCAACAAAAGAAACAAGAATCCATAGATTTTATGTTGTATAATGAAGTGCAAGCACCTTGGCTACAAAAGCCTCAAGCTTATCTACGAGACCAAAATAGGCTTGGAAACGCAATGCCACCTGTTTGAAAGATTGGAAAGATCTGTAAGAAAAAATAACACTTCCTAATATTTGGAAAATTTGGCTCTGAAAATCAATGCCAAGGTAGGCGGGAGCAATGTAGCTCTGTCGCATGAAGCACCAATTGAATCCAGAGAACTGCCTCGTGAAAATAAGGAATTAAAGCAATTAAATCTACCCGATGAATTGGTTATGATCTCAAGTTGCATCGGAAGCCTGTAATATGATAAGTGCTCCAATAATACGAAGAAGGAAAATGGACAGGAGGGAAAAGATTCAAAGAAGAATCCTCTCATTCACTGCTCAAACTTCCATGGAGATTGATTCTTTGTGTAAGGAAGATAAGTGAAGCCAGTTGAGAAATATCTGCCAAGAGTGAAGATAGCCTCTTGCGTCAGCACAAGGAAACCAGGAAACCCTAAAATTGATGAAACATTGAAGAGATATGAATGATCAGAGCAAGTCCCTCAGATCTCTCCGACTGAATGAGTTACTCCGATGAGGGGAACTAAAATGTTTTCGGGGAAAGTCCCACCGATAACCCAACAAGCTGTTTTTCATCGGTGGAGATAAAGATATGTCTTCTCGATGCAACTAGTTACCCCAATATAGTGAATGCATATTTCAAAATAAAGTGTGATTATGGTGGAAGGTAATATTACTTTGAGAAAGTGTAAACTTCACATTTTTTTTTATCGAGGGGATTTAAAAGTGGATAATTATTTTACCCAAGAAAGCATAAAAGGTAAAATTTATAAAACATTTGCACTAGGAGGTGGAATATTTTTCACCAAAGGAGATACGAGAGTAGGTAATTATTTTACCCGATAAATAATTTATTAAATTGGGTGAAATGTTTCAACCAAGCAAGATATAAACAAAAATTTTCCAGCAAAGAGATTAAGATTAATGAAGATTATTAAGATTTCAAAAGTATTACAAAATAATGATGATTATTCATGAGGACTAAAGATAATAAAAAATATTTTAATTTGTTGAAGGAGATTAATTAAAATAAAAAGAAAATCTACAACGGATAGACGGGCGAAGGGTTACAAATCTTGAAAATGCAATGTATATATGAAGGTTGAAATCAAAATTGAAAAGAATTAGAATTAGTAGTTAGGTAGTTGGATAGGTGGAACAGTTGTTGAAACATAACATTATGCTATGTATTGCAAAATATTTTGAAATAATGCAAATGGAGAAGAATTTTTAATTTGGTGGCTAAAATCTGGTGTTAATTGTTTGTTGAAAATATACGATTATTTGGTTGTCTCCAACTTAATATTTCCTTATTATTTAAATTGGTGTATCAAATATATATTCAATTTATCAAGGCACATTTGTTGTTCTTGTGTGGTGTGATTAATTGGTTTTTTTAAAAGAATTAAAATCCTTCTAGTCAATCACAATAATCTGGAAGTGTTATTTGGATCAATAAGAAGAGCCCAATAATCGATAAAATTATCACACTATCTCCAATTTGGTTCTATCTTGTTATTCAAATTGAGGATATACTTCATTTGTCAATACACACTTGTTGTCATTGTGTGATTCTTTTAATCGATTCCTTCAAGGAAGGATTAAAATCCTTTTAAATAAGTCTTAGTAACCTGACCAATAAGAATCATTTGGATCGATAAGAAGAGTTTGATACTTACATCCTTACACGTTTATACGAGGTATAAGCAGTCACAAGTGCTAAGCAATTTGAACTGTAGTCAGTAAGTCACATATCATTCGCCTCTTGGCTCCATTAGCCCAACATAAGTACGCATTGGTCATACCCATTCCATTTTAGAATTTTATAAAATCTTATGTAGACATTCACATTTCAAATTTTAGTAGGAGTAGTTAGTAATCCTTCATCTATTCCACACTTTATGCCACTATGGATCGATCCATAAATCCAAATAAGTCACACAATCTACTTCAGCTATCAAGGTCCACCTGCCTAGGTCTAGTAGAGCCTGAAGTGTAGGGAGTCATCAACCATATAGGTTAACTCCATTCATTGGTTCAAGAACGTTGAAAGTATGATCATAGAGCCTGACATCCTCTTAGGATTTGTAACCTGCATTTTTGAGATCCAACAAGGGGGGAAGCAAAAAATATTTTAAGGGAAACAAATTAGAGATTTCATTCATGCTCAGCTGACAAAGGTGCATTCTACATCAAAATTCTACATGACATATCTAAGGGTTGGTTGTTTCACTTGTTACCCCTACATGCTTCCTCACTACCCTAGGGATAAGATTATTTTAATGGAGTTTTGTAGGAAAATAATGAATGTGCATAGCAAGCAGATGGAATCCCATAACTGGTTCCAAATTTCCTTTGGCAATTGGTCGCTACTCCATCCAAACCTCTCCTAACGCCAAGAAATTTGATCCAGAAATGTAGTGTGTAACATTAAAAATGTTCAAAAAAAGACTTGATTTCGATTATCGATGTATGAAGGATTGAATGAAGAAAGCTTATTAACATGTTCATTAGATTGAATATGTATGGGTTGATATCAGGATAGAGGAGGAAATCAAAAAGATGGATTACTCTAGGAAAAACTTGCAACAAATTGGGGAATTAGAATTGGTTGATAATCTTGAGGGAACATAAGATGATTGTAATACCTTGGATCCTACCTATGTACGTAAAAAAATTGTGAGATCTCCTCTTCCTCCTATTCAGTGGTCTAGAAAGGAGGTAACTTCAATAAGAGAAAGATTTGAGTTGATTCTTGCTAACACTAATGTCTCATTGCTAGAAAGAGGAATTCAATTGAAGTAGTTGCTTACTAGGTTAGAGGAAGAAATAGAAGATCCTGCTAGTAAAAAGTAAGAGTTAAGGACAAAGAACAAGAGCGATGCTCCTAGTTCTTGTAAGCCTGCCAAGCCCAAGATTACATTTGTGGTAAAAGGTAATAAGAATAAAATAAAAACAAGCACACAAGTACCATCCATTCAAGGACAAGAAGAGTCTATACATGAGGAAAGGAAAGGAGCAGAAGGCCAACATGAGGAGGAGTGAATATGTCCCCATGAGAACATTCCTAAAGAACCACCTATTTCCTCTACTCCCATTTCCAATGTTGAGTCTACTTCTCCTTCTACATCTTTATCTATTTTAGATATTCCTACTACTACTATTACCCCTATAGTTATAGCCAATGTGCCTCCTAATGTAATAGTCTCATCTGTACATTCATCCCCTTCTATAAGGTCAACTTTTGAAAGTCCTAAAAAAGGTTTGAACAATATTTTTGGATCACCGATGTCTTTTCCTAGCCTATCCTCACCATCCTTTGACATTACATCATAGTCTGATTTGGACCAATTCTTGAACGAATCTACTCAAGTGTTAAGTGTTGATATACCAAATGTTGTTTTGAAAAATACCTCTCCTATTGTAACAACTACTTTTGTTGATGCAACAATTTCAAATTTGATTATGGAAACAAATATAGATAAGGATTCACCTCTTCCACCTTGGTTCTCTTCACAAAGACCAAAGAGAAAGAAAGAAGTCATCTCCCTAGATGTCTTTGTCTTCGCACAACTTACATCCATGAAGAAAAAAGAAGAAGATGAAGAATCATTCAAGGCTGATGGTTGATAAAGAAGGAAACATGTATGCAGAGGTAGCTCACCCTCCTCCTGACAAGACCTTTGAAGAGCTAGATATCACATAATACTTTGTCACAAGAGTTGATCTAGGGAAGGTTACTCATGAGAGTGCAAAGGAAGATACTCAATCCACCTTGAAATCTCTCATAGAAAGGTTTGATAAGGAAAAGAAGGTGAAGGATCATTACAAAGCAAAGACAGAACAATTGACAACTATACTATGGAAGATTACTTAATCTTTTGAGTCCATTGAACATGAGGTGGTGGTAATTGGCATTGACGATCCTGTAATCCAAAAGGTGGAGCAGATGTATACTAGAGGAAAAGTGGTTGGTGTTTTTCTTGACCGAATGGTTGCACAAGGAACAAAACTTTTGAATTGTTCCATGAAAAATCTTGAGAAAATGGAAGGCATAAAGGAAAAGCTGGATGAAACCACTAACACTTTTTCTCAAGAGAAGGAAAATGTGGAGAATAAAAGGCAAGAATGGGTGAAAATGAAAAATCTTGGGATCGACACCTTGATAGAAGTTGGGATCATTCCCAACAGAGATGTATATATGTGGAAGTGAAAGAAACCATTCTTCACAAAGAGACCATCATCACTAATCTACTTAATGATCCACAAGCTGCTTGTGAAGTTGGTGAGGAAAATGATATGTAGCTTATTAACAAGATCAAATAACTTCCATGTAAGTTGTGTGATAATGACCAAAAGTATCTTTCACTAAATGAAGTTGTTAAAGAGTTCACCAACATGGTCCAAAAGGAGTTCAAAGATCAAGCATTCTCAATGCTTCAGATGGATAAACTCCTAGATATACAATTGACATTGTGCAACTTCAAAGTATCCATTGGAAGGCATGAAAAAGCCTACAATACCATTAGAGATTTAGTTACAAGAGTCAATGGCATCTTCAAGCATACTTTAGACCTAAATGATGATGAAGTACAAGCAATTTTGAAGAAGCATGATGATTTCTTGGAGAAGGATGGTGGAAAAAGTTGAACATTCCTTGATTTTTCCGTAGTTTAGTTTTTAGTATCTTTCATGATTTTTGTATTTAGTTCAAGACAATTTACATGTCTTTTTTAGAATTGTAAATACATGTGAAAATAGAGAATCCAACCAATAATTTTGGACTCCTATGTTGAATAATTCAAATTAGTTATCTATTTCCTAGATTAACTCTTTTTCTCTCATCTATAAATATGATTCAGAGAGGAAGGACTCAAAACAATATCCTTGACACTTTCCAATTAGGGTTTCAAGGCAAACAAGGTACAAGTGCTTCTTTGGTCATTTTGGTAATGTGTTCCTTAAGCCTAACACATGGGACAACACCCTAACATCAATCAAACCTTGAGGGAAGCATGGGGTAAGGGAAAAAATGGTGTGTTCAAACTTGTTTCAACATTATCCAAGGGTTCCCAAACTTATACAACCCCCAAAGAAATGATCACTGCAAAGATTTGTGCAAACTAGATATTGTTTCCCCTAGGTGTGACAAGGAAATGACTTCAAACAAAATGGAAAGCATGCTTGTCATATAAGTTTCCAGACTTGTGTAGGATTCTAACATCATTCCAACATGTTTCCTTAACCCTCCATTAACAGAAAATGCAAGGATCATTCAAAGACACCAAGAACCTAGGGTTGTTAGGACTGTTTCATTGAAAATCTGAAATTTTTGTCAAAGAGATCTCCTTCACGCGTGCATGAAATGATCCTAAAACTTGCAGGGATGTATATGATTCCAAGACAAAAATTTCCACCAATTTTCAGAATTTTCCCATGGTGGAAACTCGAGTTATGGCATTTTTTTGCAAGTTTGAAACCTTAGGCAGGGTTTAGAGTGATTTTCACAAAATTTCTTGTATCTCCCTCAAAAATCAATGGATTTGAGTAAAAAAAAAGCATTTCAAAGGTGACAAACCCCTGCAACTTTCCCAATCAACTTATAGTCTGTAACAACAAGTAAAGATCCCTATAATGTGCAATTCTTGTATCTTAAATCTCCCTTCTAGTGTCACGTATCACATCATCACCTCCACAACCCTAGCCCAGATTTTCTTGAGGGAGGTTCTGTCATAACCCCAACTCTCCAAATTGACCAAATTCTTCGGCTCGTCATCCTTAAAAAATTGGGTCTTCGCTTCTTCATTTGTCTTTTTGTCTTTGAATATTTTCCTTCCCACAATCAACATGCTTGTAATGGTGGCAATAAGGTCTTCATTCACCTCCACCTCCAGACCTTTAAACACTAGCTTGCGGTTATGCCAAAGAGAGACAAACTTGGCCGAGGCATTAGGGTCATGACCATGCAATCTCTCCAAAAATGGAGTGAAATTGCCATGACGAAGAATGTTCTAGAGCTTCTTATTTCTCTAAATATCATGACATGAGTGTGGCTCAACTCGAATTCTTTCATCACCCATGGTAGCCCAAACAAAACACACAAAACTTTGGCAAAAGCGAAATACCCATAAAACACCCAGAAAACGTGCCAGATGGGGAGACATACAAGGCCATAAAATCCTCATCAACTTATCCAATGCCATAATTTCTTAAAATGTTTCTAACATTCTTGAAAATGATCGACCCTTCCTCCCACGAGTGAAATTCACTAAGGCTAACAACCAAATTGGAAAAATAATCAACAAGAGAGTTTCCTTCCCAATAAATGTGAGAGATGTGAGTCTCAACACAATATTGTAACATCATTATTGTATCCTTTATTAATTGATCCACATTCCAACTCAGGGGATGAGTACCACGCAAATAGTTTATGATATTCATAGAATCACCTTCCACCCAAACTTTGGAGAACCCCTTACTAATATCATATCTAACACTCATGAATGCAACCTTTGCCTCCGCACAATGATTATTTTGTGTACCCAAAGGGAGTGCCACCGTGCCAAGAAGTCTACCAAAGTTATATCTTAACACCCCCTGCATCCAACAAGCTTGAGATTCCCCTTCACTGCCCCATTGATTTCTCTTATTGTTAATTGGATAAGTGGTAATTCATTTTTATGATTGGAAGGATGTTCAAGATAGTTTATATAAAATTTGTGTTATATTGATTACTTGGAATTGTGTGATGTAAGTGTTTCTTGGTGAAATATTATCAAGAATTTGAGCTTGGATTTATTTACTTTGTATGTGAATCTATCGGTGAAGTGGGTTGATAGAATTTGTGCTACAACGTGCATCATTTGTTACTACAGAATTATGATAGATGGCAATAAGAAGACTTTGGTCTTTTGTGTCTTCTGGTTACTCATAATATAGTTATATTGGTACTCTTTGATCACTCTTACATTTAATCAAGAATATTGGTGATTACTGCTTAGGTAGATATTTAGAAGTGTATAGCATTGCAAAATATTACTATAGAACATTGTAAACATATTTTCTGAAAGAAGAGAAAATGGTGAATGTAACACACCCCCCACATGGTTAAAGCTAGTGTAAATAATTTTAGTTTAGCATAGTTTAATTTTGTTCCAATCCAGTAAGAAGAGATTCTCCCCTTTTAGAGAGGAGAGAACATTCTTATCATAACTGTGGCTGAAACTCCTATTTTGTAATTTGTAAAGGAATTACAAAATTTTCACCCAACACCTATATAGAAATAGAAATATGAAACGGTTTTATTTCCCTTTAGGGTTTCAAATTTATTAGGGCATAGTAAGTTTCCTTTGACTTATCTCTTAAGTATGTAGATCGGTGTATGTCTCAACATAAGATCGCCCAATTAATTGAAGAGTTGGTTAGGGCACTATCAATTTTTTTGACCCTCCAACTTGAAAACTTGAAAATTTTAATTTAGAATTAAAGACATTAATTTTCCTAAACTAAATATTATATACATTTTAATAGGTCAATCAATATTTTCTTTTATTTAGTTGAATTGTCACTATTAATAATATTTATCACAATTTGATTTTATTCTTTTATTACAATGGAACTTGTTATAAAGAATGTTTATAAGGAAAAAAAAAATTGACATCAAGAAATTTGATCTAGTAGTTTGAGAAAGTTAAATAAAATTTACTTCTTTTGATTTCAATTGGACTTAATTAGTAATCAAGAAACAAATTAAAAAAATAAATAAAGAAAAATTATAGTAGTTAATCAATTAAAAGAAAATATATATATATATATATATATATATATATATTGAGTATTTAAATAATCAAGTAATTATAGAAAGAGTAAGTAATTGATGTAATAATTCAAGGAGGAATCATGAGTGAAATGGTTGGAAAATTAAAAGAAACATCAACAAGAGCATAAGGTCATCCTAGACTAATAATTCAATGCTCTAAATTAACACCATGAGGTAGTCCAACTTACTAGTGTTGTATTAAATATCCAATTAGTTATATGTAAAAATGATAAGAGTTAAGCCAAATATGATGGTGATGAATATAGTTTCGAAAAAATCAACTATTTAGTGTAAAACCTAGTAGGTGTTGTGAAACAAGGTGAAGAAAGCTTGCAATAAGAACTTTAACCAATTGTAATTGTAAATCTAAATCCAAATATTAACCCTTAAATGTATGTGATTATAGAACAAAAAATGAGAAATAGAAAATCATAACACATGACACCAGATTTACATGGAGAAACCCCTAAGGGAAAAAACTCCACCATAGAAAGAGAGAGGAAAGTATATTACTAATACAATGAGAGATTGTACAACAACGATACACTTCTTTGAATATCTCTGTAAAATCTAGTAGCACCCTGTTACTTGCACATTGAACAAAAGTTGAATGAAGAACTCTAGCTCAAGGCCCCATTTTATAGAAACTTGTGGGGATGAATACCACCATGGTATCACCAAATAACATGCAACAAAACCACATTGAAAAAACCACACCTACCTCCTTTCAACCACCAAATCCACCCAAAATAGCAACTTACAGATGCTCTTACAACTATCATAAGGCATCTCTCATGCATGGGTGCCTATGGAAGGAATCTATCATAAATGCTATCATAAATGTTGTCGTAGTTTTCATAGCATCTTATGACAGTTGTCATAGTGTCATAGATATTCTTACAACTTATGATGGATGTCATAACTCTCCAAAAATAGGAGATTCCAAATGGAATGCCTAGCTATTTTGTCCTTTTCCTATAAGACAAATGGTAATAGTAACTTCATCTTTATATGAGATCTTTCACCGCCATTGGTTAAACAATTTCATCTCTTATGGGTAATTTACAAAATACATTAGGAAATAAATTAATTAATGGATTTACAAGGTTGATATCACCTAAATCCTAATAGTATGGTCCTTTGTTTTAATTAGCATATCAAATCGAGTACCTATGTTTGGGGAATAGATTATTGACAAGATATTGATTCATTAGCTAACTAGAAATGTATGGATTTTTCATTACACAAATCATACCAAGTGTTATCTTAATTCATCTTAATAAAAGAAATACTAGGTTATTCAAGTTGAGCTAATATCATGCTATGATAGTAATTGGATGGCAAATGCATTTGATCATTCTATGTTAACTCTAGATTGTAACTCATATTTTTAAATTTTGAGAAATGGAACAACCCCCTATAGAGTCCCTACTAATGTCTAGTAAACTTGGTGGCAACCACAAAATTCAAAGGAAAAACCTAGCTGAACAGTCCACTTGAACCTTTAGAAAGACCTTCATTGAATTATTGACCAGGGCTAGTAATCTTGTGATGGTATTGGCATTGTATGTTCTTTCAAAGACTTAAAACTAACTAATTCATCCTAGTGCAGGCTAAGAAATTAGAAAACTATGTAATAGTAATGGAAGTAATGTTGGCACTATTTCTATGGGTACCTACAATATAAGATTGTAACTAATTACTATCAAGAAATGAATGATGGTATTTCACTGATACTAATCAATAAACCTACACTCTGGAGTACAAAAAACTTAAGAAAACCAAAGCATAAATGTGAAACAAGGATTGCTCATGAATAACATAAGAAATCTAATTAACATGCATTTATGAAATAATTGCTACAACAAAAGTAACTGCATAGGAAATGAAGTGAGGTACAATTACCTTAAGTGGCCCTTGCTCAAGTGACTATTTGCACCGATCTAACTCAAATCTAGCTTTTTAGATTAACACAATCATAACAACTCAAACCATTCATTGCACAACTCCAAAATATCACATAAGATTCTACTGAGATATCTTATTCATGAAATCATGATTTGAACAATAAACATTATATGTGTAAGAAAAACAACCAACTAAAAATATTTGGCAACTAGATTTTCTCTTGAACAAAATTAAATAACTCCTAATACCTCAACCACCGAGCCATACATATAGGAACAAGGGAAGTTTATTAAAACAAGGACTCTAAACTGAAACCATAAATCATCACTTCCTATCTGTCATAGTGTGATAAAGACTAAGAAATATATAACTGAAAAAAGAAGAAGAGTCCAAGTAGAACTGAGACTCTGTTGTAACAGGACTAGAATGTGGACTAGTTGAATCACTCATGTTAGACTCTTATCTGCAACAAGTTTCTTCTCCTTCAACATATTTATTGTACATCATAATGACGCACAATCATCTTCATTAAGTTCCTCCATGTTGTAGTTGTTGTGCTCAATTTATTCTACAACCTCCCCTGCTTTGCTATTTGGGAACTCCGTTGGCTATGGGTTGCACCTCGCAATTGATGCGGGCTACAATCTACCTCCTCTAGCTACAAAGAGTTAGTTCACAAAACATGCACAAAATACTAACAACCATAGATAAGCATAGATATCCATTACAATTCATACATATCCACACATAATTATGCATTAACCATCAAATTATAGCCATATTTCCATATACTTTAAATTAGGTTCAAGGTTGTATAATAAGCATAAAAGATAACACAGTGTAGGGATATGTATAATGTTCGAGAATGTCTATGAAATTGCATAAAAACATAATAAAACTATCTAATGACTAGACTCATCATTCCCCCAACTATCCATTTGCTTGTCCTCAAGCAAATTAACTAGGGTTGGAGGTTGTAGTGCAAAATGATTTCCCTAAGATCTATGACAGTAGCCACTCCTTTGACCCGTTTTAAATAGAATCCTCTATAGCATGCAAGTTTTTTCATTATGATAACCTCTACCCTCTCACATTATTCATTCTTCTCCCCTATCTAGTGTGGTATTACGTATAAGAGCATTGGTGGCTGGAATGTAAGTGGCACCCATTCAAGTCCTTTATCTTTGGAAATATCCATATACCTTCTTGTTCTTTCAAGCATGGCTATAGAATTGTAAACAGAGTGGGGCTCTTTCCTTTGCAATTCAAGAGTTAGTCTATCTCATCTTTCATGCACAAACCGGTAGGAATAGTGGATAAGTCCAACAGTCAATATTTGCATCCTTCTATAATCTCATGTTCTCAACTTCATGATCTTCCTTCCTACACCTTTGTGGTCTGAGAGTTGTAGCCATTCTTCTATGATCACCTTAGGGATTTTAGATTCTTTCTTGATTAGGAGATCAACTGATTTCTCTCTCTCCATATACTCTTGCATGATTTTTCCCTTAAAATTTTTATTTCTAAAATAGGATGCTAGTGGCATTAACTGTAAATCTCCAACAAAGATTAATGGGTTTCATTCCATGTCTTCAAGCACAACATAATTATGCAAATAATATTCACACAATTGATCCTATTCTTCGGGTGTGGTATAAAAAAGATATTTAGAAAATCAAAATTTTTGCTCATAGCAACTGGTTGGTTACTAATCAACCTACTGAATTGAAAACTCTTTTTTTTTTTTGCAAAAAAAAAGCATATGTTCTGGCTAGAGGTCTGCATTTAACAATCTAGGCAACTTTATATATTACTTCTTCCACCTTGACTACTAACCTTCTCAATTCAACATCCTTGCTCTCCAGTACCCCGGTATGCTATGAGATCATTGCTTCTTTTTCCTTCTTCCAATCCTCTTTCCGCTTAGAAAAATATTGAGTGACCTTCCACAATTGGTATCCTAAGGACATAGTTGTATGATAGGTTGGATTTTTTGTGGTAGGGGGTATTCTGTTATCAAATACAAGTTCTTTGTTTCCTGCTTTAACTATAGCTAGTTGTGTAAGAAAATATAACTTTGACCCATGTCCATAAGTGTAATTTTTTCTCCAATTCTTGTATTTTCATTTCCCTTTCTTTGTCCCTTTTCTTATAGGTTTTTACTAGTTATTCCAATTTTTTGATCCTCTCTAATGCTTCTTGCAATTCTTTTCTGACATTTCTTTCTTCTAAAAACAATTCCTTATCTTTCAAAAATTGCTCATCACCTTGTATTCAAAACCCTCACTATTAGGGATAAAAAGGGTTCTTTTCCTAGTTTTATTAGCAACAAAAATATCCTCTGAATATGAGTTAGAGGTAGTAGATATATACCATTTTTTTGGTAGGAACTTGCACATTTTCAGACACATTGTCCTTCAGCTCTAAGTCAATACCCACTATCATAACATCTTTTTCATCTTCTAGTTTGTCAATACTGTTAGAATATGTGCCTCAATCCTTACTGACATGGAACTCTTGACAGGAAAAGTCGTTGTGACATTATTCATGTCTGGCTGAATAATTGTTCTAAATCCATTCGAAATGATCATGTCAACAAGACAGAGTTGATGTCTTGCTGACAATGTCTATCGTTGTGACTCTTTGTGTTCAGCATGACCTTTTGGCGAATGGAGATCTCTAGGCGAAAGTTTGATCTTATCGGGCTAACTCACAGGTGTCTAGGAGAGGTCCTAGCGAATGGTGAAAATCTCACCGATAGCATATGGCTATCGGGTAAACATGAGGGTCTCGAGGAGAAGTCCCAGCGACTAGAGATTGTCTTACCAACTGCATGTGGTCATCAGAGTAACACTTGGCGCCCGGTGAAAGGTCTTAGTGAAGTCAAATGTCTTGCCGACTCGGCAAGACATGGACGCTTGGTATGTGGTCTCGGCGAAAGGCATAAGTCTTGCTGACTTGGAAAGACTTGGGGATGCTTGATGAAAGGTCTCAGCAATGAAGAGCGGTCTCGCCGATAGAGATAAAACCTAGTGCTTTCGCGGTGACAAAAGACTTTGTTATGAAGTCTTGGGGAGTTGGATAAGTCACGCCGATAGTCTTTAGGATCTACTTGGGGATGCTCGATGAAAGGTCTCAGCGAAGAATGAAGTGTCTTTCTAATAGAAAATGTTCATCAATGTAACATGAAGTGATCGGTGGAAGGTCTTGGCGAGAATGACGAGTCTTGCTGATGGCAAAGCAGAAAATGATATGCTTTGTGAGCATCGGTAAAATGTCTTGCCGATGGAGGAACCTCTTGCCGATAGAAACAAAATGGTTATTGGTAGATTTAGTATGACTCATGGCACTTGTTATAACATCTTGTCGACTCGTGGAAGCTATGGCGATATCGATATGAAGACTTTGTGGCATCAGGGAGACACTGTTAGTGTCTCACCGATATGCTAACAAAGTTTGATCACTTTTGACCGTGTGAACATCCTATGTGGCATCCCGCTAGACCAATCAGAGGTAGCGGTTTTTCAAACGAATGACGATTGGATTTTTGCATCAGTTGCAACACTAGAAAAACTTCATGCAAGGAAAAATCAATTGCTCGAAAGGAAACTGTCTATGATTGGCAATGGCTGATAAGGATGAACATAAGGTAAAAATCATAATGTGATAAGATTTAAAGGATCAATTCTGATTTGAAATCTAGATGAGTGAGATCGGATTGATGAGAGCATTTCTGTAATTGGATGAATAGTGAATGAAGCTACTATGAACTAATACCAGAGAGTTGTATCTCTGATTGTATGTAATTGTTGCTACTGTAATACAAAGAGATTCAGCTTGGTGTGGTGGGTTTTTTCCTGAAAGGGTTTCCCACGTAAATCTATTGTTCATTGTCTTTGAGTATCTTCTCTATTTCTGTAAATCTTTCATGTGTGTCTTAATTGGATTGTAATTAGAAAAATTAAAAGTACTATATGCTTACTCCCTTGTGGTTTTGACGTTAGGAAAGTTACTTCTGCACCGTTGCTTTCCTTACAAATACTACCCCTCATAATGCATTTCCTTCTTAGGCTATGTGAACTCCTTGGCTGAGTGGGTTTCTTTTTCTACACCTTTGAAGGTGCAAAAGAAGAACCACCTTTCTTTCTTTTGGTTTTAGGTGTTTTTATAGCGGCTGTTGGGGTTTCATGTACCTCTTTTGCTGCAAGTTGATCATATGTTGCATGTGGTTATATTTGCACACTTTGTCCCTCTAATTATCCCCTAGTGTGAGTAGGTGAAGCAACAAGTGAAACATGAAGAGTTTCCCTTAAAGATGCAACAAGTGACTCTAGGTTTTCTAGAATTGTTGGTTCCTCAAGAATATGGTTAATGTCTTTACAAATTAAAAATATCTCCTAGGACACCTGTGGATGTTGAACCCGAAGGATCCTTTTTACTAACAAGGTTACCAAATAGTGATGTGAAAAACTTGAATCATTTATCTTCCTTTGGTATTCAGACCCCATTATTTTCAACAAATTATAAAGAAAATTAGGTACATTGACCAATTTATTGTGACGGAGGTGACTTAGTAGCTTAAAATGCATAGTATACAGGAGGAATATTCTACCATCACAAGTGATATAGTTAATAATATAAGAAGAACAAGAGGCTCATACCCATGGAAGTGACAATCTTTGTTGCAAGAATGAAAAGAATGAAGGTGTTGTAATTGATGTCAATTGGTCAATTGGTTATCAATTGATTGTTGTTGTCATTAGTCTCATGGATGCAGGTCATTGGATGTATATATCGAGGAGATTGAGAAAATTTTAATGAATATTTGTGGTAGGTGTTCAGTGGTTGCTTTGGGTTTTGCTCCGAATTTTCTTCTATGTTTGTGTGGTTTAGATATGTTGATCACAGTTGTTGGAAGCTGCTATATCTAGATTTTTTGGCTGTTAATTCTTTATACAGTGTAAGTTATGTTCACCAGTTGTGAATTGTGGTTTTCTATGTTTCTGGTTGAGGTCCAGGAGAAATGTTGTTGGTCCAGATTTCTCTTTTTTAAAGTCTTATGACTTGCAGTTCTAGAGTTGAGTTTTTTTTATTGTATTGAAGATAATTTTGGTATCTAGAAGGTTCGTGCTTAATTTTTCTATGTGTTTTATACTGGTTTGGTCGACCTTGTGTTGAACACTATCTTTAGAGTTGATGAAGCATGTAAGATCTATTTGGGTCCTTATGAAGCATGTGTTTGGGCTGCCCTCATTCTAATTCCACCCTAGGATGTTTTAGTGCTGACCTAATTTGAATTTGAATTTGGACGACTGACTTTGGATATGTTTCAAAGTTGAAGATGGTATAAATATAGGATAAGTTAGTGGTGAAATAAGATATAGAAAGAAGAAAGAGATATAAGTGCAAAGGAATAGAGAAAATAGATGTGAGATTGATGTGAATCAGTGAGTGTGTGTGATGCGAGTGTGGAAAATCAGTGTGAAGCCTAAATGCTGAGTTTCTGGATGCAATGAGCTAATGGTGTACTCTATTATTCATGCATATTTGCAAGTTGTTGAACGAATTGTGGTGGTTTTTTATCCATTGCATTGAGATTGTCTTCTCTCTATAATGTATCTCTTCTATATTCTTTGTATCTCTATTCCAATGGGCCCTCTGGGTTGTTAGCCCCGTTGGAAAGTAAGTCCTGATTTGGACAGTGATCCCTTGTCTTGGTAGTGAGCCTTGTTTCTCAGGAAGTGAGCCTCTTGTAATCAGTTTTTATATTCTCTATAGTGTGAGTTAATCCTCACCGTGGTTTTTCCCTTATTGGGTTTTCCATGTAAATCTAGTGTTATTGTGTTTATGTGATGGTTTTCAATTTCTGCTCTACTATTTAATGTTTAATCATTTAAGCAGTGTTAAGGATTAGTTCCAGTGAATGAATTAAAGTTTAAATCTATGACAACTAATTCACCCCCCCTCTTAGTTGTCTTTTTCAACAATTGGTATCAGAGCTTGGTACCTTGGTGAAGAGCTTAACCACTTGAGGAAGGTCTAGGATGGATGGAAAAATGACTTATGATTATCCGAGGTTCGATGGAACTAATTATGCTATCTGAAAAATATTGATGGAAGAATATATGGAGTAATGTGGATATGATGTGGAGAAATCTTACAAGAATCCTTACACTCCTCCTGCTAATGGTCCGAGTATGGTTGATGAGATCAAAGCACATGAAGTGAATGATATGGTGAAGTACATTTTGAAGAATAGTTTGGTACATTCCAAGTTAATTAAGGTTCAGAATCTAAAGCCTGCTAAGGAAGTCTGGGATGCTTTGGAAAGGGTGCATGGAGGTGATGAAAGAGTTAAAGAATCAAAATTACAAAATTTGGAGACACAGTTTGAGCTTCCACACATGTCTGAAGATGAGAATGTTAAAGCTTATGTACAGAGATTGGATGAGATAGTGTTTGAAATGCGAGGACTTGGTGCTACTGTAGATGAAACCAAAATTGTAAAGAAGATTTTTAGAACTATCCTTGATGCTTACAGTGAGAAGATGTGTGCCATTGAATAGAGTATAGATTATAAGACCTGCACTAAAGATCTATTGTTGGGATTTTTGACATCTTATGAGATGAGGAAGCTGAATCTAAGGAATGGATGCGAATTAGAAACTACTTTTGAGGCTACAAAAGTTGAAGATCTGGAAGAAGAAAAATTTGATGAAATAAAAGTTAACTTTGTGAGAAGGATGAGGAAAAACTCTGGTAAGTATGAAGGTAAGTTACCCTTTAAATTATTTAGTTGTGGAGAAATAGGTCATTATGTTGCAAAGTGTTTGAAAAGAGCTAAGAGGAATAAACAAAGACATGAGAAAGAAAAGAAACGAAAGAAGATCAACAAAGAATATTATGTGAATGAGAATATTAGTATATCTGATGAAGATTCTAATTATGAATATCATGATGAAAATGAATGCTTGTTCTTGGCTATAAAGGATGAACCTACTTCTGCTAATTCTGTAAAACAAGTAAAGGAAAGCCCTCCGGAGAAGGAGAAAAATGAAGGTACTATTATCTCTTCCCTACATGCTAAACAAGAAAAGAACTATTGGGTTGTTGACAGTGGTTGTTCACATCACATGACTGGTGATAAAATTAAGTTTGTTAAACTTGAAAAATATGATGGGGGATTATTTATGTTTGGAGATGATACTGGTGCTAAAATTTGTGGGATATGTTCAGTAAGTTTTGATGGCAAGCATAATAATGATGATGTCTACTATGTTAAGGGTTTAAGGCATAACATTTTGAGTGTTGGAAAGATGTTCAGTAAAGGACATGATATTGTGTTTAAGGATGAGAGATGTGAAATCTAGAAAGGATCTAGAACATTGATTTCTGTAGGAAAGAAATCTGAAGCAAATATCTATCAACTTAAGGGTGTTGATGGATGATGTTTTATGACTCAGATTAATCAAAGTTGGTAATGGCATAGGAGAATGTGTCACATGAAATTTTATAACTTGGCGAGGATTAGTTCAATTCAGGTCTTGAGAGATTTACCAATAATTACAAAGTCTATTAATACTATTTGTAGGAATTGTCAGTTTGGAAAGCAAGCAAGAAGTGAGTATAGATCAAAGAAATAGTCTACTATTGGACTATTGGATTGAACTCATACAAATCTATGTGGTCCTGCAAGAGTGATAAATCTACAAGGTGAAAGGTACTTTATGCTTTTGATTGATGATTATTCTAGATATACATGGGTTACATTTCTTAGAGAGAAATCAAATGCATTAGATAGATTCAAGACATTCAAAGATATGGTTGAAAATAAAGTAAAATTGAGGATAAAATTCTTAAGGTTGGAAAAAGGTGGAGAATTCACCTCCCGTGAGTTTAATATGTTTTGTGAAGTACATGGAATAAGAAGACAATTATTTTTCTCTAAGGACTCCTCAGTAGAATGAAGTTGTTGAAAAGAAAAATATAAGAATGGTTCAAGAGGCTGCTAGATCAATGATTACAGAGGGTAGTTTACCTTAAGTTTACTGGAGAGAAGCTATTCATACTATTGTGTATGAATTCAATCGAATTCAAGCAAGAAAAAATAGTACAAAGACCCCCTATGAGCTATGCTTTGGAAGAATTCCTACTGTCCAGTATTTCAAAGTATTCAGAAGCAAATGTTATATTAGAAGAGATGAAGAAACATTAGGTAAGTTTGATGTAAGAAGTAATGAAGGAATTTTTCTTGGATGTTCTACTAGAAGCAAATCATACAAATGTTTCAATAAAAGACTAAGGAAGATTTTAGAAAGTGTAAATGTTAAGGAATGTCAAGGTTGATGAGACAATGAAGAATTCAATTGACATTGATGGATATGTATCTGATGAAATTGATTGTGTAAGAATTGAAGAGATTGTGGAAGAACATGAAAAGGATGAGCAAGAGAAGCATAATGAACAGAATGAAAGAGAAGAAGAAGCTCTGATGGTGTCACCTAAGACACCTAGATATGTGCAGAAGAATCATTTAGAGAGTCAAATTTTTGGAGATAAGACTAAAGGAGTATTTACTAGAAGCAGAGCTACTACTGAAGTTAATCTATGTTTATTTTATGAGATTGAACTGAAGACTGTAAGTGAAACATGTAAATATGAAAATTGGATGGAAGTCATGAAAGAAGAACTTATGCAAATTGAGAAGAATCAAACTTGGGAATTGGTCCCAAGACCAATAGATAAAAATATTATTGGATAGAAGTGGGTATTCAAAAATAAGTTGAATAAGAATGGAGAAGTGGTTAGAAATAAAGCATGGTTTGTGTGGAAAGGTTACTCACAAGTAGAAGGCATATATTTTCAGGAAACTTTTGCTCCAGTAGCAAGAATGGAAGCTATAAGGATGTTCTTAGCATTTGCTGCACATAAAGACTTCAAGGTCTACTAGATGGATGTCAAGTCAACATTTTTGAATGGTGAGTTGGAAGAAGAGGTTTACATGGAACAAATAGAAGGATTTCAATTGTCAGATCAACTAGATATGGCGTGCAGATTGAAGAAATCCTTATATGGATTGAAGCAAGATCCTAGAGCTTGGTATGCAAGGTTAGACAAGTATTTGATTCAACAAGGATTCAACAAAGGTATAATAGATAGTAATCTATTCTTTAAGATTGAAAATGAAAAAATATTGATTGTAGTTGTATATGTTGATGACATTATTTTTGGAGGAAATGAAAATATGTGAGATTTTTTTGGAAGAGATGCAAAAATAATTTGAAATTATGTCTATGTTTGAAGAGATGAATTTCTTTCTTGGGCTACAACTTAATCAAACAGAGAAAGTAATTTTCATTTCATATTCTAAGTATGTGAAAGAAATGTTGAAGATGTTTGGGATGGATGGTTCCAAACTATTATGTACTCCTATGGTGACTAGTTGCAAATTGGGTAAAGATGATGATTCACCTAATGTTGATCAAATCAAGTATATATCTATGATTGGTGGACTATTGTATTTGACTACTACTAGAAAAAATATGATGCATGTTGTATGTCTTGTGGTTAGATTTCAAGAAGATCCTAAGGAAACGCATGTTGTTGCTATTAAAAGAATATCTAGATATTTGAATGGCACTCTGAATTATGGATTATGGTATCCTAGAGATACTAATTTTACTCTAAGTGCATATATAGATGCAGATTGAGTTGGATGTGTAGATGATAGGAAAAGTACAAGTGGTGGTACATTCTTTCTTTGTTGCAGAGTGGTGGCATGGTTGAGTAAAAAGCAAGATCCAGTCTCCTTGTCTACTACTGAAGCTGAATATGTTACTGTTACATATTACTGTACACAAGTTTTATGGATGAAACAAACATTGAAAGATATCACAGTGGTGTATGATGATCCTATTTCTATCTTCTGTGATAATACAAGTGCAATTAACATTTCAAAGAATCATGTGATGCACTCGAGGATGAAGCATATATCTATCAGGTATCATTTATTGAGAGAGAAGGTCATGGAGAATGAAGTAAAGCTTGAGTATGTTCTGATGAAGGATCAAATTGCTGATATATTTATGAAGGGTCTTCCTAAAGATACTTTTGAGTATCTTTGGGAGAAGTTAGGGGTCATTTCCAATCCTTTCTTGAACTAGATGCATATGGAGATGCATCAGTCTGATGGATCTATGTTTCTTCTGGACTGATGTTTTGGTGGCTACCTCTCAGGAGGAGTAGGTAGTGTCAAGTGTTGTCATTAAGAGTATTCTATTTTTTTATGTCATAGGGGAAATCAATGTAAAATATCTTTTACCTTTTCCATTGATGTCAAAGGGGGAGAGGAAGCATGTGAAAAAGGAGAGGAAGCATAAAAAAGAGAGAGGAAGAAAACAAACAAAAGAAGAAGAATATAAATGACTATCTACTAAGGGGGAGAAAAAAGAAAGAAACATAAAGAAAAATCTTGAGAACTGTATTCAAAGCTAGTATGGTGTCTTTGATGGTTTTCCACATCATGTGTTGCCATCAATGACAAAGGGGGAGATTGTTGCAAGAATAGAAAGAATGAAAGTTTTTTCATTGATGTCAACTGGTCAATTGATTATCAACTTATTGTTGTTGTCATTAGTGTCATGGATACAGGTCATTGGTTGTATATGTCGAGGATATTGAGAAAATTGTAATGAAAATTTGTTGCAAGTGTTTAGTGGTTGCTCCGGTTTTTGCTTCATATTTTTTCCTATGTTTGTGGTTTAGATATGTTGATCATGGTTGTTGGAAGCTACTATATCTAGATTTTTGGCTATTAATTATTTGTACAGTGTGAGTTATGTTCACTAGTTGTGAACTATGGTTTTTTGTGTTTCTAGTTGAGGTCTAGGAGAAATGTTGTTGGGCTAGATTTCTCTTTGTTAAAGTCTTATGACTTGCAGTTCTAGAGTTGAGTTGTTTTGATTGTATTGAAGATAATTTTGGTATCTGGAAGGTTCGTGCTTAATTGTTCTATGTGTTTTACACTAGTTTGGTTGACCTTGTGTTGAACACTATCTTCGGAGTTAATGAAGCATTTTGGATCTATTTAGGTCTTTATGAAGCATGTGTTTGGGTCTCCCTCATTCTAATTCCACCCTAGGATGTTTTGGCACCAACCTAATTTGAATTTGAATTTGGATGGCTAGCTTTGGATATGTTTCAAAGTTGAAGATGGTATAAATACATGAGTTAGTGGTGAAATAAGATATAGAAAGAAGAAAGAGAGATAAGTGCAAAGGAATAGAGAAGTTATATGCAATACTGATGTGAATCAGTGAGTGTACGATGTGAGTGTAGTAGATCAGTGCAAAGCCTAAATGCTAAGTTTTCAGATGTAGTGAGCTAATGGTGTATTCTATCATTCATGCATGTTTGTAAGTTGTTGAGAAAATTGTGGTGGATTTCTCCATTGCATTGAGATTTTCTTCTCTCTGTAATGTATCTCTTCTATCTTCCTTTTATCTCTTTGGTAGTGAGCCCCCTGGGTTGTTAGCCCTATTGGACAATGAGACTTAATTTGGACAGTGAGTCCTTGTCTTGACAATGAGCCTTGTTTCTCAGGAAGTGAACCTCTTGTAATTGGTTTTGATATTCTCTATAGTGTGATTTAATCCTCACCATGGTTTTTCCCTTATTGGAGTTTCCATGTAAATATTGTGTTACTTTGTTTATGTGATGGTTTTCAATTTTTGCACTAGTATTTAATGTTTAATCATTTAAGTAGTGTTAAGGATTAGTTATGGTGAATGAATTAAAGTTTAAATCTATGACAATTGATTCACCCCCCGCTCAGTTGTTTTGTTCAACAATCTCTTTGTACCTTGTGATGATGAATCAAGGTTTTCTCCTACCTCCCTGAACTCATCCCTGGTAGCTATTGCATTCACTCTAATAGGGAATTCAACTCCATTCCTTGGTAGACTAGACACTTCTATAATTTCAGCCTCTGAAGCATCCTCTCTCAAACCCTTGCCAATGGCTTCATCATGTTGTAATGTCACTACAAATTGCCTTGTCATATCTTCATTAAACTCTGTCAACTTTAAAAAGTAGTCTAACCATCTTGCTCTTTTGTAAATGGGAAGAATTAACTTTTCCTCCAATATTTTCTTGTGTTGATGGTTCCCTTATGAAAAAATCACCTCCCATGGTGAAATATCTTAACTCTATTCAAAACTCTAGAAATTCAACTCAAATTTTGATTTCAACCACCCACAAACCCTCTATATCTGCTATGCTTGCCTGTACTTCTTTCACTGCAACTTCAACTATTATGTCCCTTCCTCCTCTTTTTCAGCTTGAATTGGCTTCAACTTGGCTTGAAATCTAGGGAATTGACAACAAAAAGGTTGTAGGTGCAGAAAGGTATAAAGGAAAAAAGGGTTTGTATGGTTTTTTGTGTTTTTCTTTTAGTGGAATTTTTTTTTTTTGGAATATATAATATCCCCCACTCAACTTAAAATATTGAAGTGACCTCACTTCAATACATGTGACTAGGTAGAGGTTATGATTAATGAATATGGAAATAAGATTAATTAGTGCAAAGAATACAAAATTTAAATGTGAGTACATAATGAAAGCATTGGGAATCCATGTTAATTATGGAATATTAGTATGCATACTTGTCGGATGAGATGAACATGACTTCACATGTGTGAAGCTGTTGAAGAGTGTCCAAAACATGAGTTTGATTTGAAATTAGTAAATTGCAATGTGTGCTGGAATAAATGACAAGTTGGCGCATGTGATTGAAAAGATGTAGTATGTATGGTTGGTGGAATGTGAAGTGATAGTTTCAATGCATGGAATTTGAAATAGGAAATGTGGAGTGGAGTGATCAAGCTACATGTATTGATATGATAGGTTGAAAGTTGCATGTGTGGAAAATGTGGAATCAATGTGGATGAACTACAAGTAATTTGGTGAAAAATATTGAATGCTTTGATAGGTAGTGGTTGTAGATACTTCATCATCAAGTCCCAAACTAAACTATGGTAACTTTTATTTATGATGCTACAAGTCCCTACTACATAAGGAAGTGGTCTTAAAAAATATTGTTGATTGTGACACCTATGTTGTGTGTGTACATGAAGTAGGATAAGGAATTATACCTGAGTGCCCTCAGAAGGTGAGTTGTGTAGCTCATCTATTGAGGCACAATGAGAATCGATAGTATATGTTGTTGAGTTATTATCTTGTGATAGTATGTCTATATTAGAACTATTTTTTTTACCATATTGATGCATTAGAGAAAGAAGAAAAGCATCCTTCTAAGCTGGCTGCTTGTATATCTTCAATCTATGTCCATTAACCAACAATTAGAATCTAACTGCATCTATGGTCTATAATTTCACTACTCCATTAGGAAATACCTATTGAAATTCATAGGGTCCCAACCATCTAGATTGTAGCTTCCCCTTGTAATCTTTATATCTAAAATCATATCATAAATCCTAGTTACCCACATTGAATTCTTTAGTCTTTATAAACTGATCATGCCATTTAGTCCTTTGTTTTTGAATTATCTCTATGTGATACATGGCCTCCATTCTAATTTCATCTAACCCATTCAAATTGTGTATCCTTTCCTTCTATGTGGTTGTCAAATCTATTTCTAATTACACTATTGACATAAGTGTCTTTTATTCAAACTCTATTGGCAAAACTATTGTTTTACCATAGACTAGTTCATAAGGTGTGAAACCTATAGTTGTTTTCCATGTTGTTTTGTAGGCCCACACTACTTCAGGTAATTTGGCTGCTCATTCTTTTCTATGAATTTGTATTGTTTTGGTTAGAATATTTTCAATTTCTCCATTTGTAACCTCCACCTGTCCATTGGCTTGGGGGTGATAAGGTGTATATTTTCTATGTCTTATTTCATAATCTTCAACCAATTTAAAGATGAGTTCATAAGTAAACTAGGGACCTTAATCAGTTACAACTTCTCTAGGTACTCCATACCTGGTAAAGATGGCTTCATACAAGAACTTAGCTACATTCTCATCTCTTGCAAACTATAATGCCTTAACTTCAACCCATTTTTTTAGATAATCTATACAAACCAAAATATACTCTTTGTTATTAGAGGCTAGTGAAATTGGCCCAATGAAATCTAGCCCCCATCTGTCAAATGGTGCTAGTGCCATTTATAGTTGCAAAGGTATCTCATATGTACTTGTTGGTTTTGTTGCAAGAGTTTCACCCTTGGTCTCCTTGTGCTATGCAACATGGCGCTTGGGTTCATGACATGGCTTAACCGCCTCCTATAGATCTTGGATCTTGTATAAATTTGGCAGTTGTATTAGGCATTGGCAGGTCAATCTTTTGGTGCAACGGAAGTCGCCTATGCAACAATTGGTATTAGAGTTGAGGTCATAGGTTTGAACCCCTCGCTTGTGTTGGGGGGATTGCTACAAGATTTTCACCCTTGGTCTCTTTGTATTGTGCAGTGCAACACTTGGGTTCGTGACATGGATTAACTACCTCCAATGGATCTTGGATCTTGTATAAGTTTGGTGGTTGTATCAGGCATTGATAGGTCGATATTTTGGTGCAATGACAACTTCCTGCACAATAATTTTTCCCATTCTATGACATCTTTCACAACTCCTTGTATACTTTATTGAATCCTTATGGAGATTTGGCCAATAGTAACCTATTGTTAAGATCTTAAATGTTGTCCTTTTGGTTGCAAAGTGACCTCCACTGGGCTCATCATGGAAATCTTTTAGGATACATCAAAGACCTCATCCTCTATTATACATATCCTCATGATATTATCTAGACTAGTATAGAATAGTTAACCAGCTACCCAAGAGTATGGAAATATTTTATGCACTAGTTGTCTCTATTGGAATATGGCTTGGAGAGACTATTCTTGGCTTCTTATGTTGTCATTGATGGAAACTAGAGTCAGCAGTATGGTCCACAGTGTAGTAGTTGGTCCTACTGGAAAGTGGACTGAGTGACTATAATCTACCGACAGAAAGTATGAAGAACAAGACATCCAGTTGATAAGTTGATCTGATCACTTCACCAAATCACTATTTTGTGGTGTGGATCTCCAAGGAAGTCTTCTTAGCATGTGTGCTATTCCTTTGGATAGATTTGTGGTGTTTCATTAGTCGGAGTATGAGTTAAGAGATTCAGAAGAATGATTCACTTCTTATTTTCTTATTTTGGACGGCTTGATGTATATGTCGTGTTGTGGATGTATGTGGAGTATATGTTTTGCTATTTCTTATGTTTGGAATTTTGGCTTGGGGTCCCTACTATAGTCTAGCTAACTTGTGTACATACACATCAATTCTAATTAATGATTTGGGCTGACATAAGGAAAAGTATTCTATTTTGTTTTGAAGCTGACATATAATGAATTCCTTGTTAGCGGATATATAAAGGAGATTGGAAAATAATTTTAAAAATAAGAGTGTGAAGTAGCTGTGAAAAATATAGAAGTGTATATGTAGAAGAGAGAGAAAATGGAAAGATCAGTTATTTAAGGGTAGAAAAGGTTTTGAATGCAAAGCAGGGTAGAGTAGGGCAGAAGTGTGAACTAGATAGAAAGATCCAGAATCTGATTGTGTGCTTAATTGGAATTGAATCTGAGCATTGGTAGATGCTACTCTTAGTTCAAGATTTTGTTGTAATTTCAACTATACTTTGTAAGGCAGTAAGTCTTTCTCTCTTGAGTAGTGAGCTCTAGGAAGTGCACCTGAATGCAAGTGCATTCCTCTTTTATCATACTTTTAACAAAGTATACTTTGTGGATTAATCTCCACCATGGTTTTTCCCCTAATAGGGTTTCCACGTAAAAATATAGGTGTTATGGTGTTGGTTAATATGATACATGTTTCCTTCAGTTTATATGTTGTGGATGTTATTGAGGGTTTAATTATTGTTGTTGATAGTTTAAAACCTATTTTGAAAATTAAATATTATGGAACACTGATTCACCCCCCTTCTCAGTGTTCTAGTGTCCAACAATTGGTATCATAGTTGGTTCCTCTTCTTAAGTTTAACAGCTTGAGGTGGATCTTGAATTACAGTGGACGTCGGTGGTCTTCAACAATGGCTTATGGTGGTACTTGATGATCTTGATCAGTCCAAAGTAGAGGTTATGGAACTTAAAGCAAATCTTGTGGATGCTGAAAAATTTATTCAGTCATTGAAGGATAAGATAAATGAGTCAAGGGAAAAGAGGAAGGGACTATGTGATCAGTTGAAGCAAAAAAAAAAAGGTTCGGATGATTTCCATCTGAATCAAACCCTAAGGGAAATAACAAAAGAATGTGAAAAACTTGCTAAGGACAATACAACTCTAAAGCTTGAAATGGAATCTGTGGTGATGAAGTTTACCAAAGAGATTGAAGAGAGAAATAAGAATGAGGAGAATTTGTCCCAATCCCTAAAAGAGAAATTTGAAGAATGTAGCAGAATTAACAATGGATTCATTCAGTTGGAAATTAAACTACAAAAATCCAGAAACAATGAACAAGAGCTTGAAAGATAGGTAGTTATCCTCATAAATGAGCTTGCTACTGCAAATTAATTCAAGGATAAATTCAGGATAAGCTCTGCTAGGCTTGATGAGATAACCAAAGGACAAAAGGATACAAATGACAAGCAAGGTCTTGGCTATGAGAAGGGTGAGAGCTCTGGATCTGAATAAAATAACCTTGAAAAGAAGAAAAAATGAAGAAGACATCTGGTAAGGCAACCCAATGCTCAAAAATTTAATGGATATTGCTTTGTTTGTAATAAATTTGGACATATGGCTTCTTAGTGTAGAAGAAAGATAAACCCTAGTATTCCATCATTTTCTGGTCAGTGATTTAATTGCAAGAAGTTTGGTCATAAGGCATTAGAATGCAGAAGTATGTCTGTCAGTGCAAATAACATCAAATGCTATACCTGTGGAAGATTTGGACATGTTGCTAATCAATGCAAATCAAGAGGAAATCAGTGGAATGGATGGTATAGATAGAAAGATCCGGTATGCTATACTTGTAATAAACTTGGGCACATTGCAAATTTTTGGAGGAACATAAACCTGAACAAAAGAGGTCTAGTTTATCAAAGAAGAAATTCATAGAAAAACAACAAAGGAAAATAAAAAGCATCTATGGAAGAGATAAGAGATCATATGAAGAAAACATGGGTAAAGAAAAGTGAATCTGATGAAGGAAACAAGGATGTACCAGAAGCTCCCTTCAGTAATTCTTCTGGCAATTGACTTCAGGCTAGAGGCCTAGGGGGAGTTTCTCATGAAAAATCCTTTGTCCCCTTATGTATAGTTGGCTCTGAATCGATGGATGCCATCAACAATTGTGTTATTCTTTGACAAATGTATCAATGATCATTTGTTGTGTCAAATGAAAGGTTGGAAGTCTGAAGTTAGATTCTTCACTTGTTGTCTAAGTTTTCAGTGTAATTGGAACTTCTAGGGCAACACATTTAATGCGACAAAAATTTAAGTATGTGAAGTTATAAGAGGGCATTTAAAAATATAATTCGTCATTTTTCATTGAAAGAGAATAGTTGGAGTGCTCTTTCAGCAAGATTCTGAAGGTGTGAAAAGTCAATCTAGCAGCGAATTTTCCAGGTATATCTGTTGCTCGTCAATTTCATAGTGTTTTGGCAATTGGTGGAACCCTACTTGGCACAAAAATGAAACAAACTAAAGGAACAGTAATCTTGGATGAGTATAACAGTCATAAAATTAGGAATGAAAGAAATTTGTTGCCTCCCAACAAATTGAGGAGGCTTGAAGGATCGAAGCATAAGAATTTGGATATATGGAATGAATTTCCTCATTTCGTCAATATGAAAGTGATTCAGTTTATCTTAAAAAAATTGGATGGAGATATCCTCAATTTGGATAAACCCTATCAAATCTTGGAGGATGTAATCAAGAATCTAACAGGTCTATGCAATGTTGGTAATATTCTGAAGAAGTCGATTCAAAATGCTGAGGTCAAAGCCCTAACCGGAATAAGGGGAGATCCAAGCTCTCTAATAATTTTATCAATTAAAGATCCATTAACAAGGTATGTTACACATGGAATTTCATATAAAATCTTCTTCAGAAACTGAGAAGGATCAACCTCAGTAGGTGCAGTATATATTGCTCACAAAATGATAATAGAAGGAGAAGACTTTGACCTATGTATTTTGTTGTAGGATCAATTGATGGAGAATGTACAACTAGCGAAGGATATTGATTACTCCTTCAGGTTTGGAACCCTTGCAATATGTATTATGATGTATTTTCTAAATTGCTTGCCTTTGAATGACAATGTGGTGTGGAAAGAAAATGTACCAGTCTGCAAACAAATTTTTGAACATTTCAAATCGTTTGAAAATGGTGAAAGAGTTTATGAAAACTTCTTTAGAAAGGTGTTAGAAAAGTTTTGTGTAAATGTTATTCCTCTTCTGGTAAAGATATCTAAAGTTGGATCATCCTCTGGAAAGGCAGAGAAAAAGCAAAAGAGAGGAAGAGATCTGGCTGGTGTCACTCCTCCGATAGCCAAGTCAGCAAGAGTCGAGGAAAAAGGAAAAGAACAGTTGGTTGTGGATGTAGAGGATGAAGACTTCGAGGAATATACTCCAAGAGAAGAACAAAAACTAGTTGAACCAGTTGTGGAACTTGGAGAAGAGAGTGATGATGAAGGTGCTCTGTTTAAAACAAAGATATTATAGATTATTCAGGATGAAGATGGAATGCAAAAGATAACTGATATATGGTTGAATGGACCATTCTATGAGTAGGATGTCATTGAGGACACTTTGGGAAGATAATTTGCTGATAACAATATTGAATTTGAGAGTTT
Organism: Sequoia sempervirens; assembly: GCA_007258455.2. Taxonomy (NCBI): domain Eukaryota; kingdom Viridiplantae; phylum Streptophyta; class Pinopsida; order Cupressales; family Cupressaceae; genus Sequoia; species Sequoia sempervirens. The sequence continues at coordinate 725,325,895 of VDFB02058242.1, read as the reverse complement.
GCAAGATGTTCTCCCAGAAGAATTGATTGAGCGTGTTAAGGAGGCTATGGAATCTGTGCCTATGGATAGGAAAGAGGAGGAAATGATTTCTCATTTGAATATGCAGTTTAGGCTATCTATTGCTAAACTAAAGAAGAAAATGAATGTGCTAAGATAGTGCATTGATTCGGCCAATAAATTCTTCAATTACTGTCTAAGGTGGCCTCATGTGGTTGGCAAGTACAAGGATAGGTTGGAGGAAATTGAAAAAGAGCTTGTCAGAATTGGACATGACTACAATATGATTTTGGATAAGGATGGAAAGGTTAAGAAAAAGGTTCATGATCTGCAGGGTGAACATGCAAAGGTTCACCTTGCTAGAAATACTCTCATGGACACCTTCTGGAGAGTAAAAGACCTGACTGAAGGCAGACTAGAGCAAATGATTGAAGTACTAAAGACATGAGAAAAGCTGGAAGAAGCAATCACCATTCTTGAATCCCTTGTCCAGATTATGAATAGAACATTAGAGAATAACAACTTGATTATAGCTATTGGAATAGTGGTGGACTCTTGGAAGAAGTTCCTTCCAAAAATTAAAGCTAAGTATAAAATAATCTTCTAGTTTGTGCAACAGTTTTCCAATTTTTGATCAAAACTCTCAATTTTTTTGCTAAAGGGGAGAGAGTAGTAAAAATTTGAAGGAAAGAAGTGCAGTAAATGTAGTACAAGCTTTGTCATTGATGTCAAAGGGGGAGAGAATGCAATGAAAAATTCCTTGACATCTTGAGGGGAAACAATTATTTTGGTTTTGATAAGTTTTTGAGTGTTGACACTTAGTCATTTTTTGCTAAGTGTTGCCATTAATGCCAAAGCGAGAGATTGTTGGCATATGGCTTGGAGAGACTATTCTTGGCTTCTTATGTTGTCATTGATGGCAACTAGAGTTAGCAATATGGTCCAAAGTGTAGTATTTTCTCCTATCGGCAAGTGGAGTGAGTGATTGTAATCTATCGACAACAAGTATGAAGAACAGGACATCCGTTTGATAAGTGTTAGCACTTGGATTTTGCACCCTGTTGAATGTAAAATTCAACAATCCAATGTAACATGGGAAGACCTCTAAAGCTATAGGTTTCTTGTAAATATAGGTCAACCTCCAGAGAAGGCCGGCTTCCTTTGTGTTATCACCTAACTACTAATCTTTGTAAGGAAAAGGGAGAAGTAGTGCATGAAAATGAAAACTAAATCCTATGGTGATACACCGAACTGACAGGAATCATGAAATAAAAAGATGAAAAAACACTAAAAAAAGGATGATAGTTATTTCATCTACCCAACATAAATCTTGTGAAAACTTATGAAAAAATTATAAAAAAGGTTTAATCTACATATATATTTTAAGAAGGAAAGATGAATTTCACAACTTTAAAATTTAAATGCAGACTTAAGAAAACACAGTTCAAAACTTGCATAATTTGAAAGAAGAAAGAAGGTAGTATGAAAAACTAACGCTGATCTTCAAGGTAATCTCTGTATTCCAAATTCCAAAAGAGTTACAAAACATACATCAGTTGAGAAAGGATGATAGTTATTTCATCTACCCAACATAAATCTTGTGAAAACTTATGCAAAAATTATAAAAAAGGTTTAATCTACATATATATTTTAAGAAGGAAAGATGAATTTCATAACTTTAAAATTTAAATGCAGACTTAAGAAAACACAGTTCAAAACTTGCATAATTTGAAAGAAGAAAGAAGGTAGTATGAAAAACTAACACTGATCTTCAAGGTAATCTCTGTATTCCAAATTCCAAAAGAGTTACAAAACATACATCAGCTGAGAAAGGATTGTTAAAAATAACCAACTCTCCAGAATGCATAATCCGAACTACTCTACAAAGAGGCAAAAAAGCCATATATACAAAAGTCCTAGCCCCTAGGGCTTACAAAAATATCTGCCTCTAGAAAGATCTGCCCCTAGATCTTTAATGAAGTTAATGTTGCATTAAATGTGTATCCCTGTTGTCCATGTCGGTGAAGGGTCGCTCCAAGAATGGCCTCCTTGATCTTTTGCAATAGTCGCATTAACTTCTGGCCCCTGTGTCCATGTCAAAATTTCATCAAAGCTACTTTGAATGTCCTAAAGCATAATCATAAATGTCGCTCCACCTGTGCCAGTAGATATCCTAGTTGTCCCTGAGACTAGCGGCTTCTTCCCCCTTGGCCTTCCTCCTATTTTAGATCTTTCCTCAAGTTGATCCCCCTGAGAGACGGCATCACTACCTTCGAATTGATTCATCATCCTTGATCACAAAGCAGATCCATACTGCTCACATTTCATTGATCTTCCTCACAAGGATAGTCACGACAGTCAAACTGCCCATGGTCTATCTTTAGCTCCTTCATTGGTTGAACTCGTGCCATGGAGATTCCTAGATGGTCAAAGGTCGCTTCATAAGAATCGCATGTCGGTGAGACACTAGCCGTGTCTCCCCGATGCGATTATGCCCTTCAACAATTATCAACATAGCTCACAACTATCGGCAAGAGTTCATAGCGAGCTACAAAAGTCACATCGATATTGCCATTTCATCGCCCAGACATCCACATTTGGCAAGAGTTCTCTCTAACGTCTGTAGTAGACCCATTGCTATTTGCAAGACAAACATCAGTTGGGAAGATCTCATACCGAAGGTATGAACCTTCAGCGAGACACCATCGGGTCAGCAAGACATTTCACCGAGGCCATTTTATTTCGCTGAGACCTCCAGTAATCGGTAGGACATCACCTCGAAACCAATCTATTTCTCCGAGCACAGATTATTTCCTCTCGACAAGACACCATTCGGTCGGTGAGACATTACATTGACCGAGCCTTCTGTCAGCGAATGCAACTTCCTTCAGCGAGACCTTGCCCTGTCGGCCAGACATTATAACTATGTCATAACCTTCGACGAGACATCTCGCTGAGCTCGAAACATTTCAGCGAGCTCAGACCACTTGTGCACAACGATCGGTGAGACTATCGGGTCAGGGAGACTTCTCCCCAAACTCAAAATATTATACCGAAGGCACCCCTCTATCGGTAGGACTTCCCTCATTCGGCCAGAATTTATGCCGAAGGAAAAATCTCTTGGCGAGACTACCATGTGTCGGCAGGACGTCTCCCCGAGCTCCTATTTTATGCCGAGAGTTCCATTCTTTCGGTGAGACCCCGGTTGATTGGCAGGACTCATAGCGAACAAGGGTTCTTTTCCTTGATGACAATCCATTTTCGGCAAGACCTCCCATGGTCAGCAAGACCTCACCCCAAGCGCCAAACATTACACAAAGACCCTTCGTCTCAGTGAGACCTCACCTCGTCGATGAGACCTCATAGCGAGAGCACCAACTTTTTCCAAGACCTCCATCTTTCGACATGACTTCTCCCCAATGCCGGCCGTTTCGGTGAGACCACCACGGGTCGACAAGACCTTTTTTCGAGCTCCTCCTATTTCGGCGAGACCCTGCTTAGTCGGCAAGACCTTTTGCCGAGCTCAAACATTATACTGAAGGCACAATCCCTTCGATGAGACTCCACTTGGTCGCCAGGACTTCACGCTGAATTCAAACCACTCTCCCTGATGCTAGCCTGGTGAACAATTGTCAGTGAGACATCCCAAGCAGAGAGAAACATAAAACTTTATAGTGACCAAGATGTCTTGGCGACATGAGGAAAAAGTTAATCCATTTGGCCCTTATGAATACTTGGAAAATAGACCCTTGCTTGATTGAGCCCATAGGTGAAAATTGGGCAACAATAAGCTGATCTGATCACTTCATTGGATCACCATTTTGTGGTGTGGATCTCTACGGAAGTATTCTTAGCATTTGTACTATCCCTTTGGACAACTTTGTGGTGTTTCATTAGTCAGATTACAAGTTAAGAAATTTAGAAGAATGATTTACTGCTTATTTTCTTATTTTGGTCGACCTGTTGTATATGTCGTGTTATGGATGTATGTGGAGTATATGTTTTGCTATTTCTTATGTTTGGAATTTTGTCTTGGGTCCCTACTATATTCTAGCCGACTTGTGTAGGTACGCATTAATTCTAATTAATGATTTGGGCCAACATAAGGAAAAGTATTCTATTTTGTTTTGAAGTAGACATACAATGAATTCCTTGTTAGCGAGTATATAAAGGAGATTGAAAAATCATTTTAAAAATAAGAGTGTGTGAAGTTATGTGAAAAAGATAGAAGTGTATACGTAGAAGAGAGTGAAAATGGACAGATCAGTTATTTAAGGTCAGAAAAGGTTTTGAATGCAGAGCAAAGCAAAGCAGGGAAGAAGTGTGAACTGGATAGAAAGATATGGAATCTGATTGTGCGCTTAATTGAAATTGAATCCGAGCATTTGTAGATGCCACTTTCTTAGTTCAATATTTTGTTGTAATTTCAACTATACTTTGTAAGGCAGTGAGACTTTCTCTCTTGAGCAGTGAGCTCTAGGAAGTGCACCTGAATGCAAGTGCATTCCTCTTTTATCATACTTTTAACAGAGTATACTTTGTGTATTAATCTCCACCATGGTTTTTCCCCTAATGGGGTTTCCATGTAAAAATCTAGGTGTTATGGTGTTGGTTAATGTGATGCATGTTTCCTTCAGTTTATATGTTGTGGATGTTATTGAGGGTTTAATTATTGTTGTTAGTTTAAGATCTATTTTGAAAATTAAATATTGTGGAACACTGATTCACCCCCCCTTCTCAGTGTTCCTAGTGTCCAATAGTCTCTTTTCTCTAGGAGAGAAATGTGATGGTATCTGCCCCACCATTAAGTAATTTGCAATATCAACAAACCATGGTGTCTATACAGTAAGAGAAAAAAATCTCATCTAGAAAAGCATCATCCACAACACCTATTTGTTTGGGAAATATAGACAAAAAATCTACCACCACATTAGCTTTCCTAGGCTTACCCACTATTGTTATATCAAACTCCTATAGTAAGAGCAACCATCTAACTAGCCTCCCCCCAACCAAAGGTTTTTTCATTAAGTACCTTATGGAAGTATGATCTGTGTGGATAAAGATTGGATAGCTAGTAATGTAATGCCTAAACTTGTTGATAGCATAAAAAACAACCAACATCTCTTTCTTTGTGACAATGTAGTTAAGTTCAACTCCTTATAAGTTTTTTCTAATGTAGTAGATATCATAGTCCTTGTTACCTTCTTTCTATCCCAATACTAATCTTATAGGAAAATCAAAAGCATTAGTGTGTATGTGGAAATGTAATGTCTAGTTTGGCCCTCTCAAGACAAGTGCTTGTGTCAAAGTTGTCTTAAGTGCTTCAAAGGAGTGTTGACATTCTGTAGTCCATTCAAATTCTATGTCTTTGGTGAGTAGAACAAACAAGGTTTGTACAATTTTACCAAAGTCTTGAATGAACCTCCTATAGTAGCTTGCATGTCCCAGAAATTTCCTTACATCTTTTTTATTCTATGGCATAGGGAGTGTAGAGATGATCTCAATCTTATTGGGATCCACTTGAAATCCTTCACTTGAGATAAATTTCCCTAGAATAATTCCTTGATTCATCATCATAAAACATTTTTCATGACTCAAAGAAAGATTGTGTTCTTGACATCTTTTCAAAACCTTCTCTAGATTGTTGAGTGCCTCTTCATATGTTTCTCCATAGGTAGTGAATTCATCCATGTAGATTTACATGGAGTCATGAGCATAATCTAAGAAGATACTTAGCACTTCCCTCTGGAAAGTGGTTGGGGCATTACATAGTCCAAAGGGAAAGGAGGCTCTAGACTTGAGATAGTCTAGTTTACCTAATTTGATCCAAGCTCTAGAGGTGAATTGTTTAAAGCTTCAGTTGTGGGTTCCTCACCCACTATATTAGTGATTTGAGGGGATGAAGGTATAGCTAGTGTTTTCCCTGACCTAAGGTGGACATCGCTCACCTTTACCCCATAAGTGGGGTATTGTATAGACTCGTTAATGGGGTATTGTATTGGGGTTAGGTGTAGGTTGGGTAGGTAATTGTGTTGCTCTTGGTGGCTGAGATGTTGGGTTTGATGGCTTGGGCATAATAGCCTATTGTTGTGGCTAAGAAGGCTATTGGTAATTCACATTTTGGTGTTGCCACTGCTGGCCCTTTTTCCATTGTGGCTACCACTGGTTTTGTTGCACTGACCATTGAGGGTTATAATTGGCACCTTGGAAATTTTGTTGTGGCCATACATTTGGTTGTTTTGGGTTCCAATTTTGTTGAGGTTTTTGCCATTGGTTTTGGTTATTTGGCCAAGGCTACGAATTCTAATAAGAGAAATTATGATTACTAGTTGGAAAAGATGTATTGAAATTTAAAGGGTCTTGTGGCATACCTTGTCTTGGTTTCCATGACCTTCTTTGTGCAATGTAGAATATCTATCCATCTTCTCCTTCCAATGGTTAAAAATTTGGTTTCTTTGATTTGTCTTCTGTAATACTTTCCACCCTTTTACACTTGCAGTTGGCTTTTCTTTGTCTATAATTGGGGTAGTATTCAATGAGTATTGTCTTAGCCTCCTCCTACTTCTTTACATGTAGAGTGTCCAAATGAGTAGCTAGGTGACTTATAATATCTTCCTTCATGTTGGATAATAGGTTACTTAACTCCACTCTTGAAACCCCATTAGATGTCTTGCCAATGGTAGATGTTCTTTCCCCTCTTGACCTTTTGGTAAAGGTCCTTGAGTAATTCATATAGACCTTGCAGATATATTCAAAGGGTAATTGAGACACATCCCCTGCCCCAATAATATTGAGTGCATCCATGCAATCATCATTGAAACCTCTTAAGAACATAAGCTTCAGGAACTCATCTAAGAGTCTATTTTGTGGGTTTTTCTTTATGCAGAATTGGAGCCTTTCTACATAATTCTCCAATGGTGCATCCTCTTTTTGAGTCATTCTAAAAATATCATCTCTTCTCCTATCAACTCCTCTGCAATATCTTGATATTTCTACAAGAATTTTATTTTCATGGTGTTCCAATCTAGAAAACATCTTTTCCTAGTCTCTTGAACCATCTTATGGTAGCATCCTTCAAAGTTGTAGGAAATAGCTTGAGCATATGCACATCAATTGTGTAGTCATAGCTCCTACATAGGACATCAAAATCAAACAAGAATGTGTCTAGATCTTCAGTTACCAAAACATAGCAGATTGGTAATGTTGAAGGAGGTATATTCTTCAACATAGTAGCCCTCTCTTGGCTGGTAATTGGAAATTCAAAAGTCATGTGTTTTGGTGGATCATTCACTGTTGGATCAACCATTGTTTGGAAGGTTCCCTTTGTTTTTGTAGTAGATGTTGGTGAAATGGAAATTTCTTCTTCAGGAATACCATCACTCTGATCACTATGGTCACCAATATCTACTTTGGCTTGTTGGTTTGAGAGGAGGAATCTTCCCAAAGCATCTTTCTGCCTTCACACACAATAGGTATCACTTTGTATAGCAATGACTCCCACATAATTTTAGTGAACTATTCTGGTATTTGAAGGAATGAAACCTAATTGTCCTAATATTGAAAGAAATTTATAAACTAGGAAATCTTGGAAATAACATAAACTAATATTTGAAAGTAGCACCATCCTCGACAACTGTGCCAAAAATGTAGAGTCCCTACTAATGTCTAGTAAACTTGGTGGGAATCAAACAATTCAGAGGAAAAACCTAGTTGAACAGTCCACTTGAACCTTTGGAAAGACCTTCATTGAATTATCGACCAAGGCTAGTAAGCTTGTGATGGTACTGGCATTGTATGTGCTTTTAAATACTTCTAACTACCTAATTCATCGTAGTACAGGTGTTATACTTGTTGAGAAATCATAAAACTATATAACAATAAAGTAATGTTGACTCTATTTCTATGGGTACCTACAATATAAGATTGTAACTAATTATTGTCAAGAAATGAATGTTGGTATTTAACTAATACTAATGACTAAACCTTCACTATGGAGTACAACAAACTTAAGAAAACCAAAGCATAAATGTGAAACAAGGATTTTTCATGAATAACATAAGAAATCTAATTAACATGCATTATGAAATAATTGCTACAATAGAAGTAACTGCATAGGAAATGAAGTGAGGGATAAATACCTTTAGTGACCCTTGCTCAAGTGACTACCTCCATTGATCTAACTCAAATCTAGATTCTTAGATTAACACAATCATAATAACTCAAAGTATTCATTACACAACTCGAAAATATCACACAAGATTCTACTAAGATATCTTATTCATGAAATCATGATTTTAACAATAAACATTGGCTGTCTAAGAATAACAACCAACTAAAAATATTTGACAATGAGGTCTACTCTTTATCAAAATTAACTAACTCCTAATACCTCAACCACCGAGCCATACATATAGGCACAAGGGAATTTTATTAAAACAAGGACTCTAAACTAAAACCATAAATCACCACTCCCTATATATCAGAGCGTGATATAGACTAAGCAATCTATAACTGAAAAAGGAAGAAGAGTCCAAGTAGAATTGAGACTCTGTTGTAACAAAACTAGAACATGGACTAGTTGAATTAGTCACATTAGACTCCTATCTACAATAGGTTTCTTCTCCTTCAACATATTTAGTGGACATCATAATGATGCACAATCATCTTCATTAAGTGCCTCCATGTTGTAGTTGCTGCACTCAATTTATTCTAGAACCTCCCCTACTTTGTTGTCTAAGAAGTCCTTTGGTTGCAGGCTACACCTTGTAATTGTTGCGGGCTATAGTCTACCTCCTTTAGCTACAAAGAGTTAGTTCACAAAAAATGCACACAATACTAACAACCATAGCTAAGCACAAATATCCATTACAATTCATACATATCCACACATAAATTATGCAATAGCCATCACATTATAACCATATTTCCATATACTTTAAATCAGGTTCAAGGTTGTATAATAAGCATAAAAGATAGCATAGTGTAGGGATATGTATAAGATAAATGTCTAAGAATGTCTATGAACTTGCATAAAAACATAAGGAAACTATCTAATGACTAGAATCATCACCCCCTTGGTATCAATCGTGTTAGAGTACATTAAGGATTTAAGGTAAAATTAATGGTGGATCTTAATCTAATAATTTATGAGAAAAATATTAATATCTCACTCAAGAAAAAAAATCAACTAATTCTCACAATGTCATGTTACACAATTAGATCAAAGTAAAACCAAAGGATTATAAATCCCTTAGCTTTCAATGGATGTTTAACCGTGGTAATAAACCTAATTGAACCTAAGGTGTGTTTGAACTAATAAATGCTCAACCCTCAATCCCAGACCTTAATCTTACAAGATCTATCCCAACCAAATCAAGATCTACGCTAACCTAGTTGACACTAGGAGGACACAAGGTGGTGCATTGTGAGTAAGACCTAGTGGTGAAAGTTTAACTAATTCTTTAAATATTTCTCTCACATTTAAGTTAAGAGGTGAATACGCAAAGGTGCATGAATTGTATTATTACTAGATGATACACCTCAAGCACTTAGAGAGATACATACCTTAATTAATGTGTTACAAAAAATAGTAGGGTGTTCTTAGCCAAAAAAATTGGGCATGACAATATTATTGGATTTGTGTCTAACATGACACTCATATCTAGCCATGCATGTTGTGTTTGGTTAAGACCTTGATATATAGGTTATATTTGTGTTATACACTTAATGGTTGGCATGTGTTGCTATGTGGTGTGGTTCCTCTTATGCCTATATGTGGTGATGTTTCCCTTTGGGAATTTTTATGTTGTGTTTGGTGGATCATGATTGTTGGCATGCTATGCTTGTTAGGTTATCATACTATTTATCTTGTGTATGTTATGATGGTTTTTCATATTGCTTGACATGTGTGAGAGATATACCCCCTTGTTTGGTGTGAGTGTGTTTGTTATCCCATGCAACTATCTCCTAGCATGGTGAGGTGGACCTATGGGTACCACATGGTTGTGTGCCACACAAAAAATATTGGGGACTAGTGTACCCATTGGAGTGGCCTAGGATTATGCACAAGATGAACGTTTCATATCTCTCTTGATTATCTCATTTGCAAAAGTAAAAATTTATAATTTAGGACATTTTTGTCCCTATATGTAAATGTAATGTTATAGTTATACCTCATAATTTGGATGAATTGTAAACCACTAGTGTAAACAAAAATGATGTGATTTTTTGCATTTATCACATGTTGATGTTGGTGTCAAATATGCATGTCATTTTATATTCCTTTCATTAATATTTTTATGTTGGTAAAATAAACTATCCACATTTATATTTGGGCTTAAAATGAATCCAATGTAATGAAAAATATTTAATTATGACATCTTTAGAAGATGTATTGGTTTTGTCTTCCTAGGCTTAGGTTGTGTGATAAGACCCACCATGGGGTGACGTAAATTTGGTCACCCTCTTGGTAGGAGGACAAGTTGAGAGTGGAGAATATTTCACTTTGTCCCTCATGTCCTTGGACTCATCTAAGAGTCCCTTGTTGACCTCCCAGTCCTTGGAAAGTGTCCTACTGATTTTTTTGGTGTTTCAAAGATCACACGAGTTTATCCACCTTGGTCTCTCAAGCATTTGTGGCCATTTTGGATTTTTTGTGTTGTAATGTTTTTTGAGATTCCTGAGCCTTTTCCTTGAGTACAATACCTATAAATGGTCATCCATTTGGTATCTAGTTAGGACTATAGAATAAAAAAATGGCTATAATGCACAAACATGACAATACAAATTTTGGACTCTACCAAAAAAATTACACTTGTGGACTTTCATTAGTGTCCTTTTGACATGTCAACGTCCTTTCTAGATATTGTAGTCTACTATTTCGTTAGAAAATGCATAATTTGAGGAATTTTCTATGAAAATTTTGTATACAATAATTATTCCCCTTGGCCTTGTGATTCTTCCCATGTAATCCCTTTGTTGACAAGTGTCATTATCTAAAATTTATTCCATATTTAGCATTGGAAAGTGTTCCCTTGCATGAAAATGGCCTATTATTGTTCTAACTAATGGAGGGTTTGTACCCCCTTGTAGGAAAACCTCTCATGAAGGTTTACCCATTGTATTGGATGTATTTGGTTGGAAAATCCCAACTTGGCCTTTGTAATTGATCCTTGCATCAAGGGAAACAAAAAATAATTTATTTAGTTGAGATGTGATGTCTCTTAGTTGTCCCATTACTTGTGCATGTTTCTATTGGTGTTGATAGTGTTGTCAAGTGTATGTATGGATTGGATTTGAGGTAGATGGTTTCATCATCCTACCAGTGTGTGGTGTTCACAATAGAATGAAATCATGCCTCAGTCATTATTGTGGTGTATTTCTACTCTCTTATATATTGATTATGGTGATTTTATCCCACGATTGGTAAGTTTTCTAATTGTTCCACCTTGCTTGGTGCAAGGGTGATTTAGACTTGTAAATATTTTCATCATTCAAAATTGTGCATGATGTGAAACATCATCACAACAATTTGGTTATGTCTTGTGTCATGTGTGCACATTAACATGTGGTGTGACATTTCAATGTTATATCTCAATTGATAAGAGTTGTTCTTAAAAAAAATTTAGCTAGCTAATGACTTGGTTGTGTAGTTTGGAGCATTAAAAACACCTATACATCAAGTGCACACCTAATAGTGTGTGCAAATATTTGACTATTGAATCCCATCATTTTTGGTGAAATATTCCCATGATCTTCAAACTTAGCCAATTTTTATTTTTGAAATGTTTTGTCTTAAAGGTGCATTTGTGTGCATGTTCTTTAGCAACAACCAATCCTTCTTCACCTAAATGAATGATTTGGATAACCAATTTTTTATTTTTTAGTTTTTAATAACTTAGAGGTATCCCCGCGACTTAGCCCAGTGGCCCAGCCTGCCTTGCCTTGGGCTTACAAACTGCCAAGTTGGGGTCAGGAAGGAGCAAGTTGAGATGAGACTAATCCTCTAGGGATGCACACAGGCACTCGCAAGCCACATGCATCAGGTAAGGCCGGACCTTAGACTCGAACCCAAGACCTCGGGGAGAAAACTTGAGACTTAAGCCTCCTCTGCTATCCATGCGAACTTTCAGGCCAAGCCCTGATTTGGATAACTAAATTATATGACCCTAAAATAATAGAAGACAACAAAGGATGACAAGACAAAGAGAATAGACAATACCTTAAACATATTTCACCTAATATTGATTAGAATTATTTTGTATGGATACAACATAGTTAGAAAATGGATGTTTACATATATGTACTCATAAATATAAATATATTTTCATTTGATAATATTGTTGGATATATGTGTGTGTGCATTGTTTCTAATTTGTATGCATATATATAAAAAAAATTATTTAATTGATTGAGTCTATACACATATTTAGTTGATATACATACATATTTTGAATATTAAAAAAAATGTTTAAAAAAACATGTTTGCATATATAACATTTTTTAATATATATAAATAGGAATTTGTTGCAATATGTATGTGTGTAATATATAAGCATATAAAACACAACACACAATAATAAATAAATAAATATTAAATAGTAGATAGTAACAAGGGTCACAGACCACCATGGGGTTGTGACACCTCTTGTAAGTGTGGCAACTCACAAGGGAACATGGCCATGTGAGGCTTGTTGTCACATGAAATTGCACCCTACTAACATTCCCATGACACAATGGAAACAACCTCAAGGTGTGGGACCTTTGCGCATATGAAGTCAAGTCTCCGGAGAAGGCTGACTTCCTCTTTCAATCCAAGTGCAATGTACTGGTCCAACCCAACACATGAAAACCTACCACTATCCTACTCTAACTGTAGACACTGAAAAATGTCCTAATCCTATGAACCTTATTTTACACAATCAATTTCTCTTCTTCCCCTGCATAATTGAATATTTTAATTATTTGGTTATGGTTTAAAGTCATATTTCTTCTATTAATTAAATAATTTTAATTATTTAATTAATTCATTTTCCCTTTTATTCTTTCTTTGATTAATTAAATAAATTACATCTATTTAATTACGTCACTAATTACCCCTTTTCCTCTATAATTAAATAAATTATTATTTGTGATAAAACGAACTATAGGTGCTTGGCATCTTTAGAATGTCATTGAAAAGATTAGGGAAGAATTAGCAACGTGCGTTAATTTTTGTGTGAGCCACATAAGAATATTGGGTAATATGGAAGCCGACATCCTATCCAAATGGGCTCTAACTTTTAAGGGGATTGAGGATTTGGTGATAGAGGACTTTAGTGAAGTCGATTTAGCAGATTAACTAGCACCACTAGAGAGGACATTGCATTTAATGAATGTGAATAAAGGTAATCTGAGGCAGGTTGGACATGATAGGAGAAATGTGAGGAAGGCAATTGATGGCTCTATAGTACTAATTGCATTCATTAGAAATGGGAACTCCAAGGTGTATTTACTCTCTGACCCTTGGTCTTGGAGAAGCAATTAGCATGCTTTTGTGGTGTGAGTGGTGAGGAAGAAAAAACATCAGATGGAGGTAGCTTTAGAGTTGATTTTTATAGAGCTTCAATGGAAGCTAACTTTACCTTCCGCTCTTGTAGAGAGCTCAAACCCTTCTATGGCGAGGCCTAAGATAACAGGCTAATGGGTTTATTCCTGGTGGAGGATGGCAGATTGAGGCAATGTGTTAGAATGATTTTAGGAAAGGATTTTGGAAATTTACGGCATAGATATAGAACCAATATGGATGACTATGCCTTGATTGCGGCATGGGGATTATATTTGGGTGAAAAAGTCGAGACGGTTCACAAGGCAATGGAGCTAATTGTCCATGAGGAATTTCTAGGTGGCATGAAATCCATTCTGGAGTGGTCAGTCCCTGGGGTCGAGATAGCCATCAGTGAAGGGATCGTGGACAAAGAAATAGTAGAACTCTTTGGGTCAGATGGCTATATGTATTTTATACGGTGGCCAAAAAGTAAATATAAGGTGAGATGTAGGGACGAAGCCCGTATGGGGTGGCAAGTTCTCAAACTCTTCATTGAGTTAATGGAGCTGGAAGAGGTGATAGAGTGGCCGAAAGAAGAATTGTAGAGCGAGGAGAAGAATGAGAGAAAAAAAAAGCGTTGGTCAAAGAAGAAGCAGACCTTGAAGGAAGTTGTAGAAACAGTGGTGTAAGGTAGTGTTAATTGATGAAAATGGACTTTTATGTCCTTTTGTTATATATTTAAACTTTCATATAATATTGTTTATTTATGCAATGTAGTAGGAGGACCTATGATAAATAAGGTCAAATTTATTACAGATGTAGTAGATAGTAGTTTGGATGGTAGCTGGTTGTTGTAGTGTCAATCTAGGAATGAGGTTTTCTGATGTGCTCTGCATGCTTAAATGCATTTTGGGTAGTTGCTTTTTGTAGTAGTTTCATTCTGGGAACAAGGGGTTTTTTGTTCTGCTCTGCATGTTTAAGTGCTCATTGAATTAATTTGGGCATGAGAAGGTGGGGTTTTTTTGATGGGAAGCAAACTAAAAACGATGATGTAATCTCTTTTACAACAATACAAAAACACTTATTACTAACCAAAAAAAAAAAATCTTATTTACTTAATTATTTATTATCATTTTCCCACTATAATTAAATAATTATTTTAATTATTTAATTATTCATTAGCCTCTTCTTCTATAATTAAATAAATTGTGTGTATTTAATTATTTTCCACCTTTCCCTCCATTATTAAATAATTATTTTAATTATTTAATGTTTTTTCCTTTTCCTCCACTTTTAATTAAATTGTTATTTTAACTAAAAGTCAACCTTTTCCCTTTCTTCTATAATTAAATAATCATTTTTATTTAATTATTCACTTTCTCTCCTAGATTAAATAATTTTATAATAATTTAATTTACTCCAACAACCTCTTTTTTTGTGCCAACCTCTTTATCTGTGCCATTCTTATCCCTTCACATCTCAATTAATTTCACCCTTGATAAGGTTTTATTACCTTTTAATCTCAATCTTCCATCCTTAACCAAACCCTATCTTTGTCCTAATTCTTCCCTAACCTTATTTTGTTGCTTCTCAAGCAATCTTGCCCATTGATTTTCATATCATATTGGCTTTTAATCCTAGCCCTTCATTCAAATTTAGTTTTCTATAAAAGATACCTATCATTTTCATTTCATCCCCAATTGAAGTACATGCTATTAGAGGAGACAAGTACAATCTTCAATATTTTTCTATCATTATCACTAGGCTTATTGTTTCATACTCAATATTTGAGGGCAAGAAAGCATATAAAGCAAAATGGAGAAGGGCAATGAAGGTGAATCAACCATGGGATAGGAATATTGGTAATATTGCTTCATTATTTTATGTTTCTATGTTCATTTATGCTTCATTGTTGGTTTAGGGCCTTTAGGGTTTGAGTATTATTGATTCATTCCTTTTACCTTAATTTTACCCTATTCTACACTAACAACTCACAAGGAAAAGGGGAGAAGGAATGCATAAGAGGGAAATGAAGGTGGTACACTAGATGGAAAATTGTTTCTTCTTGGCTTAGATTGATCAGTAACTCATTGAAGAGGGATTGGGGGACTCACACAACTCTTTGTTTGGTCAATTCCTAGAGGCATACAAGAAGGTTAGTGTTTGACAAGTTGCTGGAAGGAAAGGAAGGTTTCTAAAAATAACAACTGTAAACAATTTAACTCAAACATGTGCATGGAAAGAAAAAAAAACACTTAGATATGAAGGAAATGAACTTACAGAAACATAACAAATCTGAGAAGAGGCAAGCTTGCTTGATTTCATTAATGTAGAGGAAAAATATATCTTTAAAATGACAAAGTGTAAAATATAGTGTCTGTAAAAGAAAAACCCTAGAGGAGCTAGAGGAAGAACCCGTAAAAATAATATAAGTGTTGCTTTTATAGATCAAGCATAACTTAGATGATCTTAAACTAAACGCTAACCAACTAGGGTTAAAAATCAAGGAGATCCAATCAAGGAAAGATTTTCTCATGAAATCCATGCTAGAAAGAGAGTCTAGAGAAAACATAACCTACACGCCATACCCCCAAGTGTCCTTTTTCATCAGCAGGTTGTGAGAATGGAAGAAGGTACATGTCTGAACAAAAATCCATGTTGAAACCATAGAAAAACCTTACAAAAACATGGCATATAGATCTAAGAAGATATCCACCATAAATGCTTCAGGCATCCATGACAAGCCACCACATTAATGATCATACAAAATGTGAAGAAAACCTCCATGAAATACGCAACAAATCATTACAAAGGTTGTAACCCTGATAGAAAGAAGGTTGACAACACAGAAAGAAGGAATGGGAAACATCCCCGTTAATGGGAGTAGATAAAAGTAGCATTTAAGACCACCCGTCCTTCAAAAGATCAACTCTGGTAGCTGAGGAAGAGTCGCCGCAATATTAATGGTGCCATCACCAAAAAACATTCCAATCACATTCTTCACCCTTCCTATGCCACTCCATAATAAAATATTTAAGCCTTTACTTTCCTTTCATTTGATGGCCGAGATATCGCCACCTGACATCATCGTGTACGCCCACAATCAAAAAAGGCCTTTAAAGATACGACATGTGGGATGGTGGGGAATGACTATTGTTGCTCCACATGGTTCAATAAGGATCTTCAAAGATGGGCTCGTCACCATCATGCTTGAAAGCTTGTGGGGCCATTGGACATGTGGCACCCTACTACATCCCCGTGGGCCAACTGTGGGTTTTCCCAAAAGGCTTGGTGGGATGGAAAGGAACCAAAGAGCACACCACATGTCATACTTAAAGGGTGTTAGAGGTCGGGCTGACCGAATACCACTTATCACTAATCGGTAAGAGGAAAGGAGGAAGCGCGAAGGTTGAGGTTTGATGGAGGGCGAGACATCAAAGATCAGAGGTTGGGAGGAGGGTTTACCTCCTACTGATAGTTAGAAAATGGTAAAGGGGAAGAGAGAACCCTAATATTTGAGAGTAGGTTGTCGAGGTTTTGGGGGGATCTCATACCGCTTACCACAAAGTAGTAAAGCATTTAAGACAAGGGAGCGAAGTCTGAAAGACTTGCACAAAGAAGAAGGTTTTGAGCATCAGAAGGATGCCCTACCTCTTATCATAACTACGGTAAGAGGTAAAGTGAAAACCTAATGCTTGATCCCTGAAAGATTGATGCTTAGTCAATTTTCATTTTGCAGAAGAGGGGATCTAGGATCTGGGAGTGGAAGGGTAGCTTACCTCTTACCATAAAGTGGTAAGAGGTAAAGGGGAAGGATGAAGCTTGATCCCTGACAAATCGACACTTAGTGATTTTTTAAGAGATTAAAAAAATTGAGAGAAGGGAGGAAGAAGAAAGGGATCAGGTGTGAAGAGGAGCGATGTAGGGAAGAAGGCAAGCAAAAACTCGACACACCAAAATAATCATACTCAGCCAATTATGGGGTTTTTAAGGAAGACTTATGCAAGTTGACCCATGTGAGATCTCTCAAATCGATTATTAATGATGGGTCATCAAAGGGTGGCATGAAATGTCAGCGTTTTTGGTGATTTCTACAGGATGATTGCCTTCTAATCATGGAACCTATGGGCCTTATTAGTCCATTGGGGCATAAAGTCATGAAGGGGATTTACAAAACATGTGCATGTCTGCACTTGGAGAAAAGCATAGAAACTAGGAACATACATTTCCTTAAGGAGAATGCAAGTTGTGCAAGGTCATTTCAAGGAAAGCGAGATATTTACAATATATACATTAAATTAACAAAAAGAAAAAGATGGAGATTTGCCTCTATGAAAGATGAACCTTTTGAAGGAGTTGATCTCCCTCAGATCATAGTTGCAGACTTCACCCAGCTGCAACCATTGAAAACCATTTTCAACATGTATGTAACTACATAAAATGCCTGCAAGGTAAAGGATCACTTCATTGTAAACTTTTCCATTTTAGGGGAACCATATGATGCAAGTGTCAATTTCATATAACACTGGTGCCTTAAGTGAACATACAATAGCAGGGGTGAAACCTTTTGAAGGCAGGTCAACATTCAAGAGAAAAATTTCTGTAGAGGGAAGAGAACTCACCTCACAAAAGGATAGGCCAATAATATCACCACTGACCTCCTCATTGCATAAACTAAAACCAAAAGCGAAAGTTTCCAGCTCACACGGTGATGCAAAATATGCCAAACCTATTTTTTGATCTGCACAAGGAATCTCTTCTTCATGCACCTCAAATGAAAAGCTTTGAAGCTCAGGCATACTATCAAATTGAGTAGAAGGAGCATCAATCTCCAAAAAAATGTGTGGTTGCTCAATAACTACTAAATTACTTGTATTGATGCACATTTTATCAAAAAAAACCCCATATTTTTGAGACACTTCAAGTGAAGAACCAAATTCTTCAAGTTGCCTCTCTTTTTTTATTTCTTCTTGGCAACTAACTGCAAAAAAATCAGAATCTTGGCATGTAATGGATACCACATACTCTTTTGTTTCCTTACTCCTATGTTGTTGCCCAAAAAACTTCTCTTTTGGGGGTGAAGGATTGGAATCCAAGCTTGAACAAAAAGCTTCTAAATCATCCCAAAAGAGGTCCTCCACCTTAGAAATGCAAACCTCATTAGAGAGGGGAGTTTACTCCACTATAACAGGGGTTGAACATGTTTGCTTCTATTGCTCCAAAACTATGGAGTTGTCTTCATCCATCAGGCCAAGCTTAGGCTGCTTAGAGGCTTCTTTTGATGTAGGTACATGTGATATTTCCTCCTCATCTTCAACAAAATAAAGGAGGGCATCAAATGAGAGGACTGGTTCCTCTACTATATCAATTTTCTTTACTAGTATAGTGTCTTGTTGTTGTAACACTATTTCTTGCAGAAAACTAAGAAACTTAATTTTTGGAGCACATGAAGGCTCATCAGAAACAACGACGTCTTCACTCCTAGCCTAGAACATTTCCCTCTTTTGTTCTTTTGACCATTTAGGATCTCATACAACAAGTCCACCTTTGAAGAGTGAAATAGCAATAAGGGGAGCAAAACGGTCAAAAGGGCATTGAAACTCTTGTTGAAGTTTTGGAAGGGGCTAATCAATAGGAGAAAAAATTTAAGCCTCCTCAAGGATTGGTTCTTGTGAGGAATGGAGGCTCTCAAAACTGGCGATCTCCAACCTAGAAGATTTTCTTGATGACACAGGGGGTTCCATAAGGGTTTGAAGAGGCTGATTAGGATTCTTGAAACTAATTTTTTTGTGCTTGCATACCTCTTGTACAATAGGTTGTTAAAAAAAAAGGAGGGTTAATGGAAGTTTCAAGAGGTTTTTTAGGGTTCTTGAAACTTACAAATTTATGTTTTCTTACCTCCTCCTTAGCAAGTTGTTTTGGAACTGGTGGAGGTGTTTGTTTGAAACTAGGCACACAAGGGGCTACCCAAGTCTCAGGAATTTGTGCTAGAGCAAGGTCAATCTTGAGTTGCTCTTTCCTAGCAACAACATCCTTTGTTGTATACTCCTCTTGTTTCTTTCTTTGTGCCTCCAATTGCTGTTCATACCTCCACTAATCTTCTATATTTTGTTGTGTAGGGTAGTGAGCTTGATGGACAAGCTTATTTTGTTGTGGGAAACAACCTTGCTGCCCCTGATAGGCTTGATTAGCCCACTCCTCTTGCTGTAGGTCAAACTCTTGTTGTCTCTGAATATGATCCAGTCATCTATTGAAATCAATCAATAGACTTGTAATTTCACTTGCACTCATATTACTAGAACTTTGGGGCTGATATGGAGAGAAACAAGGCTGATTTGCAAAATGATGAGTCTCTTGGGGTTGCTGATAGGAATATGTAGATGCCCCATAAGACTGAGTAGGGGGTGGGTGGTAAGCATTTTGATAAGGTTGAGAATCCACAACAACATGGTTCTGTGAAATGAAATGGGAGGCATAACGAACCCGATATTGCTGATGGGGGAACAAAGTTAGCATTACCATGAAATGGGGGAGTGTACATACAATTTACATTATAACTTGACATTATTATGCATGGGAATGACATGACACGCTTTGAAAACTAAAAATGAGAATAGAGGTGTCCAATGAAAGATTTTGGGTACATACCAACAAAGTCACCCAAATGATAGATGATGTAGAGTGACCAAGTGCTTGTAGAATGCCTCCAAAGGATGAAATGTTGAAGAACACACCAAATCCTCAACAAAATGAAATAGAATTAGTGTTGTTTTAACTAGTAGATATGGATGGAGTCACCATGGTGTTTGAAGATATGCCTCAAAAGGTAAAATGTGTTGAAGAAAACACCAAATTCTTCAACAGAGAGAAAGTAGTCCCACCGAGTGTGCCAAAAACTATTGTCACATGAAATTGCACCTTGTTGAACACGAAGTTCAACATTCTAATGACACAATGGAAACAACCTCAAGGTGTGGGACCTTTGCGCATATGAGGTCGAGTCTCTGAAGAAGGCCAAATTCCTCTTTCAATCCAAGTGCAATGTGTTGGTCCAACCCAACACATGAAAACCTACCACTATCCTAATCTAACAACTCATAGGGAAAAGGGGAGGAGTGCATAAAAGGGAAATGGAGGTGGTATACCAGATGGAAAGTTGTTTCTTCCAGTCTTAGACTGCTTAGTACATCATTGAAGAGTGACTAGAGGACTCACACAACTCTTTGTTTGGTTGATTCCTAGAGGCATACAATAAGGTTAGTGTTTGAAAAGTTGCTAGAATGAAAGGAAGGTTTCTCAAAACAATAACTGTAAATAATTTAACTCAAACATGTATGCATGAAAGGACAAAAAAAACTTAGATATGAAGGAAATGAACTTATACAAACATAAAAGTTGAGAAGAGGCAAGCTTGCTTGATTTCATTAATGTAGAGGCAAAAGCCAATCTTTACAATGGCAAAGTGTAAAATACAATGTCTGCAAAAGAAAAACCCTGGAGGAGCCAGAGGAAGAACCCATAAAAAGAATACAAGTGTTGATTTTATAGATCAAGCATAACTTAGATGATCTCAAACCAAACCCTAACTAGCTAGGGTTAACAATCAAGGAGATCCAATCAAGGAAAGATCTGCTCATGAAATCCATGCTATAAAGAGAGCCTGGAGAAAACATAACCTGCACACCATACCCCCAAGTGTCCTTTTTCATTAGCAGGTCGTGAGAATGGAAGAAGGTACACATATGAGAAAAAACCCATGCTGAAACCCTAGAAAATCATTGCAAAAACATGTACAGATTTGAGAAGATATCCACCATAAATGCTCTAGGCATCCATGACAAGCACCACATTAATGAGCACACAAACTATGAAGAAATCTTACATGAAATCCACAACAAATCATGAAAAAGGATGGAACCTTGATAGAAAGAAGGTTGACGACACACAAAGAAGGCACGAAAAACATCCCTATTAATGGGAGTAGATAAAAGTAGCATTTAAGACCACTCATCCTTTTAAAAAATCAACTCTAGTAGACGAGGAATAGTCGTCACAACATTAATGGTGCCATTGCCAAAAAATGTGCCAATCACGTTCTTCACCCTTCCTATGCTGCTCCATAATAAAAAATTTAAGCCTTTACTTTCCTTTCATTTGATGGCTGAGATATTGCCACTTTGGCATCATTCCACACCCCCGCAATCAACCAAGGCCATCAAAGATATGGCTTGCGGGATGGTGGGGAACGACTATCGTTGCTCCATGTGGTTCAATAAGAACCTTCAAAGATCGACCTGCAACCATCGTGCTTGAAAGCCTGTGGGGCCACTAGACATGTGGCACCCTACTGCATCTCCACGGGCCAACTATAGGTCCACCCAAAAGGCTCAGTGAGATAGCGAGGAACCAAAGAGCACGACACTTGTCATACTTGAAGGGAATCAGAGGTTGGGATGACTGAATACTGCTTATCATTAAGTGGTAAAGGGAAAGGAGGAAGTGTGAAGGTTGAGGTTCGATGAAGTGTGAGGCATTAGAGGTTGGAGGTCGGGAGGAGGGTTTACCTCCTGCCAATAGTCAGAAAATGGTAAAGGGGAAGAGAGAACCCTAATACTCGAAAGTAGGTCGTCAGGGTTCGGGGAAGCTCTTACTACTTACCACAAAGTGGTAAAGTGTAAGACAAGGGAGTGAAGTCCAAAAGACTTGCACATAGAAGAATGTTTCAAGCATCAAAAGGATGCCCTACCTCTTATCATAACTACGATAAGAGGTAAAGTGAAAACCCGATGCTTGATCTACGAAAGATCGACACTTTGTCTATTTTCAATTTGTAGAAGAGGGGATTAGGGAAGGATGAAGCTTGATCCTCGACAAATCAACACTTAGTGATTTTTTAAGAGATCAAAAATATGAAGAGAAGGGAGGAAGAAGAAAGGGATGGGGGTGAAGAGAAGGGATGAAGGGAAGAAGGCAAGCGAAAGCCTGACACACCAAAAAAATCATATTTGGGCAATTTTGGGGTTTTCAAGGAAGACTTATGCAAGGTGACCCATGTGAGATCTCTCAGATTGGTTATTAATGATGGGTCATTAAAGGGTGGCATGAAATTTCAAAAATACCATTGACACCAAATCCCCAAAACATTGTTTTTTAACAAAATAAAATTCTCTGAAAAAATAAAAATGTATATGCTTGTTAAAAAGTATAGACGTATAAACTTGTTAAGATACAACATGTACATTTATATTTTTTAAGACTAACTCTTATCAATTAAGATATATAAATATACATTGATAGGAGTTGTGCATTATTTACATGTACCTTCCACACATTGGATTCATGAGATGTTGCATGTATGGGCTTGTAGTAATGATAGGATAGTTCTTATGTTAAAAAAAAAACTTTTTAACTAGTTTTATTTGGTTAAATTGTGAGCATGCCAATAGTGAGAATTATGCAATAGTTGCTCTTGTAAGTGATGGAAAGTAGTATAGGATGCATGCATTTCTAGCATAACTAACAGTGAACCAAAATAGGGGAAAACATATGGTGTAGCATGGAATGCATTAGATTTCTATTTTTCAACTAATCACATTTATTATAAAAAAGTGCTTAAGTGTTGGTGGACTAAATAATATAAATTTTGATTACATAGTACATTCACAATCACTTTTTATACCAATTAATCACTTTATGGTATGTGTTCATAACTTGATGTTAACATAGTAATTTTGGCTTCATATCCACCAAATAGAGACATTTTGAACCACATATTTGATAGTTTTTCATAATCCATTAGAGGGGTGAATAGGTGATGCATACTCACATGGTAGGATCATCTTGCACTATTTTACTAGAACCAAACACCTATTGCAAACTTGCTAAAAAACTTATTCATGCTTGGTAATGGAAACTAAGAATGGAGTATTAATTATATAAAATTATTTATATTTGTTGAGGATAATAAATGTCTTATTAATGGATTATACAATTGTGCAAAACTATTGTTATATACAAAAATATTTCTAATGTAGCTCATTATCTTTTATGCACTTGTAGTTCTTATTCATTGGCAAGAAGTGTGAAGACTTTATTGGTTACTAAGTTAATTCATTAATGATCATCATCTACTTAATTTTACATGATTCTATTATTGGTAAATGTGATCCATAATGATGTTCTTTTATAACCTTGTGGGAAAAAGAGTTTACTTTTACTTATTAAATGTTTATGTGAACATACAAACAATATAGTGTACCTATATTAATGAATATACATTAGTTGGATTTGTATTAATGAACAAAGTATTTATGATAATTAGTTTAGTGTTGAAAGTTATAGTGGAAAGAGAATATTAAAAAAAACTATAGTAACTAAGTTTGGTTATCACAAAGATACAATTGACTAGAGTTGATGGGGATAGTAAAAAGTGTTAGGTACTCTCAGGAGACTACCTTAGTCAAAGCCCTAAGGTGGCATATTTCAATCTCAATTATAACACTTAAGTTAAGGAGTGTGTGATCCTTAGATATTGGGGTTTTGGTAGTAGTGTGAAAATATTTGCACCTATGATGTAATCATAGGAGGATCTCTAGTATAATGGCATTTTTGAATGTTATGAAGAAAAATAAGGTGATGGAGATCTCTAGTGTGCCAAGGATGTGCAATTTTTTTCTAGGAAGATAGGTCTACAACAATGGAGGGAGAACAAAAGGAATTACAAATATAAGTGTTTTGGGGATAATGGAGGAGAAAAAATAGTATGAGGAGATGATGGTGAGAATGAAAATCATGGGAGTGAGAGGGCTTGCAAATCTTACGAAAATTAGTGATTTGTAGCCAGTTACAAATTATGGAAGAAGGGAAAATAATATGCTACCAGATCTAAAGAAAAGTTATAACAATGGGATAAATAATTAC
Source organism: Sequoia sempervirens (assembly GCA_007258455.2). Taxonomy (NCBI): domain Eukaryota; kingdom Viridiplantae; phylum Streptophyta; class Pinopsida; order Cupressales; family Cupressaceae; genus Sequoia; species Sequoia sempervirens. The sequence goes on along the minus strand of VDFB02058242.1, from coordinate 725,301,453 downwards.
GTAAATGAGTTCTAGTTGCAACAAGGGTTAAGAATGCAAGAAGATCAATAAGAGTTCAAATGAGGGTGAAGGTATACTTACAAAACAATTCCAAATAAGAGTTCAAATGAGAGTGAAGGTATACTTACAAAACAATTCCAAACAACTATTTGTTGATAACATTTGTCTAGGACAACTAGGGTTAGGGATTCAATGGTTGGGACTAAATATTTGAATTTGAACTTGGTAATTTAGTAATCACAGGGTTCCATTTGTCAAGGAAGGGTCCATGATAACAATATGGATCTAAAACCCTACATTTCACATCAAATAAGTCGGGCTAAATAAATGGTTTAAATGTGGCCTAAATATGAGTAAGGCAATGGACACCAAAATGAATTCAAAATCATAATGTGTATAGTACAAAGCGTGCAATATTAACTTCTATTTGAGGCTAGGCAAATGATTTGTCAAAAATATATAAAATTTTATTTACATACTGTTGTACCCAAAATTATTTTTTTGGCATTCTGTGTAAATTGAGCTAAATCTTGTTAAAATTCCATGTTAAGTCAATTTTAGGTCAAACCAATCATAAAATCTTGGTGGGTTTCTGTCGAGGAACACATGTGCAAAATTCTGAAAAATTGAAAATTAGGGTTTTTTTTTCCCTATTTTCAGGGAAAACCCCCGAAAATAGGACCTTCCCAGAAATGATCGAAAATGATTTTGATAGGGTTAAAAGGCTTCACGATCACATTGGTCAAGTCAGAATCATCAAAAGACATGTTTTACTCTGGTGGGTCTATTTCTCTTTTTCAGGAACAAAGTTAGGAGCTCCATAGCCATTAATGGCAGATTGGCCAGTACCAGGTGCTGAAAGCTAAGCTTCAAAAGCTTCAACGACACAACCATGGCGGAAAAGGTCAAAAATGATGCTGTTTGATGGAGGAGATTCCCGAAAGTGAAAAAGGTCAAAATTTGACTAACTTTGGAAACGTTACGAAGGAGAAAACTCAAAATGCTGAAAAGAGCCTTTTCCAAGCAGGGGCGCCCATGATCTTTGAAGGTCAAAAGCAGTCAGTAAGATCATCCGAAACAGTCATTCTCGACGTTTGATTGCTGGCTCAACAATGAAACAAACATCTAGATCATCCGATGAATAGATCACAAGTAGTAGCTGACAAAGCAAAAAGAGGCAGTTGAGGAAATATCAGGAAACCACAGTTGACGACGAAGTTCTAAGAAAAAGAGCCTTTCCAAAAGAAAGGCGCCCTTTCTTTTGGACTTCCAGATGCTGACCAATGACAAAAGGCTTCCTAGGATAACTTTCTTAGCCCAAGTAGATCTCGGAAACGCAACTGCAAGCATCAACATCTGTCAGAGCAGTCAACGGATAATCAGGATCAAAGTAGGCAACTTTCCAGATGAAAATAATCAGGGCAAAAGGTAAAAGCGCCCTTTTCAAGGAGGGGCGCCCTTGAATAAAGGAACCCTAATTTGAGATCCAGGTTTCCTGAAGACAGTCATTCTTAACAGAACAGAGCTGGGTACCTGACGAGACATCAAGCGAAATCATCTGACTCTCCGATCAACGAGAAATCCAGATCAAAGCGTGAGAGGTCATTTCAAAAGGCTGAAGAATGAAGTTTGAAAATTCACTAAGGCATTAGAAAAAGTGCCTTTTCTTGGGAAAGGCGCCCATTCTTTTGAAGCCCTAATCTCAGCTTTTCATCTTCATGTCTCCCAAACACTTCTCTTCAGTTTGGACTCAGCTCCGCAGTGAATGTGTCAGCATCATCTCAGGATCAATAGACAGCGCTAAATTCAAGATCAAACTGAGGTTGTTCAAGAGAAAATACTTAAAAAACTTGCAAGAGGCCAAAAGGGATGCCTAAAGAAGTCAAGGGTCAAATTGTTGACTAAAGTCAAAAGCTTTTGAGTTAAAATTGGCTAAAAGGCTCCACGATCAGTGGAAATCACCTTTTTAACTTCAGATCAAGCCCAAATCACCTTTTGAGCTTGTGTTAGGTCCCCAAATTTGTGGATCTGAAGCTTAAACATATATATTCAAGGTGAAGGCGTCCCATTTCATTATTTCATTGCAAGTTAAAAGATAAAAACAGCCACAAGCTCTCAAGGACGCCATTGAAGATCTAAAGGAGGTTTTCATCCGTTCTTCATTTTTCTTGCAGATCTGAAGCAGAAAAGGATTACTATTTTGAAGATTGGACCCAAAGATAGATTTTTTCAGGGAATCAGATAAAACTTCCAATCCATCTTTTGTCTTTTTCCTCTCTTCTGGTCTTAGGTTTTCTTGCATTTGATAGAAAAAGCAATAGGCTGCATCAGATCAGATCAACTGGGTAGATTCAACATCATTTTCCAGAGAAACCCATCTCGACAATTTTTCCAAAATCAGCAAACTTGCTGCCCCTATTTTTGGGGGTTTTTCCAAAAAAGTTTTAGAATCCAAATTCTGAGGAACTGGGTTTGTTCAACATTGAAGCACGAACAAAACCCATGTGCCAGATTTTTTCCAGAAAAATACTTCTCGGCAGGGCGCTATTTTTAAGGGTTTCCGAAAATCATCTGAACTAGGTCAAGCTTACAGTCAATCTTTAAGTTTTTTAGGATGCAGTACTCCCAAGTACAATACGAGACCAAGACGGTCTTACTCCATGATTACCTGAAAACAATTGACACGAATCTACACCAAGTAAATCCAGTGGTTGATTTGGAGCAGCTAGAAGGCATGAATCAAATAACATTGCAGAATATCGAAGAATTCAGATTGCTGCATGCTGCATCAATTCCCATCACACTACAAAGCGTAGAGCTCGTAATCGCTTGTATCAAGCATTACAACCCTACCACCAGAGAAATCAAAGCAGCAGATGGAAGAATTGTTTGTAGTCTAAAGCCTCAGGATATCGAAAGGTGTTTTGATATTCCATCATGTCCTGATAGCAAAGTCATATCAGTGACGGAATGTGAGAAAGCATTTGAGACAGCTAAGGACAAATGTCAAAGGATAATGGCCGAAAAATGGCTAAAAGTGACAAAGGAAAACTTGCCTAAGCCGTTGGGATGAGGAGAATGCAAAGATGAGTACGCAGTGTTAATCACTCTACTCAATAGAATCACTGGAGAAGAAGATGGTCGTCAATTCCAGCCATGGATGTACTATGTCATCGCTAAAATCATTGGCAGGAGGGAATATTATGATTGGGCCACTTTGATCAGTGACGCACTCCACCGACAAATCACTGGGTATCTGGAAGCTCATAGGTTCCACATGTGCTCTTACCTGGTATACTTGATCGCCTTCCAAGGTGAATTCAGGTTATTGAACAATGTGGGAACCTTAGGTGTGCAGAAGGTTCACGAACATTTCACATGTCTTGAGTTTACTCAAGCGGAAAGGCACTTCAAGAAAACAAGTGATCTCTTCACTACGCACACAGTACGTGAGCTTAACCATGAGATGCACGTGCGTATTTCACAGACAGCCAGAGAGGCAATGGCGGATTGGGCAGATTGGTTCATCCAATTTCCTACATTCTCCTACATACGCGTGTATGGCTACATTGGCCACCCCGCCATGCTACCAAGATACCCTTCAGATAGGGTAGTCTTCATGGAATTCCTGAGGCAGTTGTCTGAGGTTCATGTCTACTTGCACTTGAAGAGGAAGGCAGCGTTTAACTTTCCCGTTGAAATGGGACTATATAGATGTGGATTCGCGGCAGATGCAAAGATGATGGGTCAAGAAACAGCGAGGTTTAACCTCAAATATCTCATTGATAGAAGATCCTATGATCCCAGAGGACTCTATGCAGCACACCTTGAGCAACACTCGTCACATAAGTCTTCTATGGAAGATTATTGGGTGAATTGTAAAGACGAGTATGAAGTGCGAAGAAGGAACTACAGCAGATTCAGACTCCCACAAATTGCTGATTTCATGTCAGCAGACATTGAGGGCCTGTCAGATGATGAAGGGGAAGTCATTCTCCCCTCATTCTTCGCAGATTCAGTTGACTCCCAACCGCTCCCGAGAGTGGATTGGTATGCCAAAGAAGACACATCTATAGAAGAAAGAACGAGTAGAGTGGTTAGAAATAGCCAACTCTATCTCGACAGCAAGAAGTCTAGGAAGGTGATACCTCACAGAACAGAGCCGCCACAGGTTCAGTCTACACCACCTTCCACTTCAAGAAGGAAACCTAGACAGAAGCAATGGTGCAATCCTCCCCGAGGGATGAGGATGTCAAAGCCTAGAACACAGAGGACACCAGTGGAGAAAGCCACACATAGTCCTGACATAATCATGGGTATTGCTGCCCCAGAACAAAGAGTAGAGACTGCTACCCCTGATTCAGCAGAAGTTATCACAGAGGAACCGGCAGCAGTAGTTGTTGAAGAACCAGTGGCTGAGCCAATGGCAGAAGCAACGACAGTAGAAGCAGCAGCAGAACGGTGCCTGTTATGGAAGCAGAGCTGCCTACATCACCAGTGTCACAGCATACACAAGTCCTCATCGACTTGGATTCGCCACCGAGAGACATTGCTCCAGCACAGTCTCACACATCTAGCGTTCAAGGGCCTCACGTCCCTCCTAGTGAAGTTCGCCGAGATTCTATTTGGCTCGAAGGCTTCCTAGGAAGGAAGAGGGAAAAACCCTCATATGAGCTTGACTTTACCGAATTCGACCACGTCCCACAAGACACGTCGGCGAAGAAGTTAAAGAAGCAAGTTCACATAGAAAGGAATGCAGAGTGTGAGATCATCATAGAGACTGCCGCTCGACCAGTAGAGAAAAGCATACACGAGGTTCAAGTAGAGGACTACACTTTGTCTCAACTTAACCTCGGGAAGACTACACGACGGGTAGAGGCGGATCTTCTCGGAATAGCTTCGGTGAGCGCACAAGAAAGAATGGCCAAGGATGGTAAAGAAAAGGCAGCCTTAAAAGCTGAAAATCAGAAACTGAGGTCTTACATAACTAGCTTGATACATGGCACACCAAACGTCTCAGCCTTACCAGCAGGACTACTAGATCTCCCCGTCGAACAAAATCATCGGCAATTGTTAACATTCGGCAAACACTTGAGAAATCAAGTGGAAGAGTTTGTTCTCAAGGGTAGATGCGTACTGGCAAACCTATACCAGTTTCGGGATAGAGCACATGGACTTCGTGCAGAGATCTAGCAGTCAGAACAAAGGATTGCAGAAAAGAGGCTTGAAGACGAAAGTACAATTGCAGATTTGCAATTACCATATCAATCAGTATACTCTGAGGAAAACAAGCAACACCTTTTTGCTTGGAAGGAACAATTAGCGTACAAGGTGAAAGCCTACGACGCTCATTCAGTAGAGTTGATTGATTACAGAAGGGTGGTTTCCACTATTATCAACTTCGCAAGAATGTTGGTAATATCTTTCCCTTGCATGGAATATCAGCGTGAAGGAGGAGAATACGTCGAGTTGGTGACTGTACATAACCAGTTCAGAGATGTCATCCGCAGTACCTTTCTTGATGATCCAGAGGGTTGCAAGCTGGCTAAGGTAGCAGCTTTATCAACCAAGTTAGAAGAGGCAACATCTCAATGCATTGACTTCGGAAATCAGCTCACAACGGGTGAGATCATGCTGCGACGCCACGACATCATCCTACAGAGCATTAACTCCCCAGAAGCCGATGAAGTCAATCAATGGATTGAGACACTGTTGATTAATGGCGAATTATAAATGCACCCAAAAAGGACGCCATACACCCTCCAAGTGGCATTCATGAGACTTGAGTTTGACTTGATGCTTCTTTCCAAGTCAACTCAAGGTGCTATTAAATGTAGTTGGAGTTAACTTGATGCCTCTTTCCAAGTTTAACTCCACTTTCCTTAAATCATGCGTTGTCAAATCCCACTGATTAAGGATGTCTAATTGGCTTCCATGATTCGTGGATCTTAGATCTCCACTAAATGTGGATGTCTATTTTGGAGGGATACTTTTCATTTAAGTTCACTTCTAGTTTGCTTTCAGTCAATTGAAGTAGTTTCCAGTTGACTCTTTGTTTACTTTCAGTTAACTGAAGTAGTTTTCCAGTTAACTGCTTGTTCCCCCTTTTTAGGAATAAATCTTGCTAATTGATTGGCAAGAACTCATTGTTAACTCAAGGAGATTTTGGGGTTGCCCACTCCTTTGAGTTCTATAAATAAGAGCCTTGGGCTCATTATTTGTTTAACTTTTACTTGCTATGCAAAATTGCTGCGCCATTGTTGCCAACACTTTGAAAGCGGATATTTGTTCACTCTTGGATGAGAGTTCGTTGGTTGATTGTAATTGTGCATGATTTCGTGCCTTTGCTCTCCCAACTTTTGTAATTCGTTGATGAAGCATTGAAGAAGAATATCGAAGCTTGCATTTTGATCATCTTATTTGAGTTATGTCTACGTCTTGTGTCTAATAGCTTGTTGTCTCATTTCCCTCCTCGGATAGGAGTTCCTCCTCCTTGGATATTTGTTATTGACAGTTATCGTTTGATGTTGTTTAATGTATTGACTTCCAAGCTATACTTCGGATAGGAGTCCCTCCTCCTTAGCAAGCTCGTTGGCCAAGGCATCGTGATTTTGTTGTTTCTAGTAAACTATTTCTTAAGCCCATACCTCGGATAGGAGTCCCTCCTCCTTGGCAGGTCTCAGATCTAGTTTACCGTGTAGAGTGTTTGCTTGTACCAACCTTATCCCGGTGTATACCCGAGAGTTCAGAGCCTCGGTCATATTCTCTGGAGACGGCGAATTCAGGTGATCCAACCATCCCATTCCCGCTCCTTTACCCTCATGCTCTGTTTACCTTGAAGGTATTGGATAGATAGAAGCTAGTTAGTCGTAGTTGAGATCTGCAGAAACCAGAGAAAAGCTTAGCTACGGCGCATTGTGTTTGTGCACCCTTGTGTCCTGCCGCTGAAGCATAAAAAGATAGGAACTTTAGTTACATTTCCCTTCCCTACGCATTGCTCCCAGCAGAGAGGGACTTCTCCTCTTTAAATAACGAAGAAGTGTTGCAAAACATTTGAAATAGCTGAACGTTTACAATCAGCACTCCAGAGGTGCTAATTTAAACGCCAACACATACCACATCCCCAAAATCAAAATCAGCAAAGTGAAAGTTTGCAATGTGGTGAAAACTATAGGTCATATTCCAAATTCACATTCAATGGTTTGTAAAATTTTGACATATAATGGATGTTTGAAATTCCAAATTTTTGCATTTGACAGTATGTAAATTTTTGACATAGTGGATGTTTGTAATAATAAAGATAAAAAGTTGTATAGTGAAAATTTAGAATATCTAGAATGCACATTGCAATGGTTTATTGAACTTACAACCATTAAATATTTTTTACATGAATAAAACCCAAAAGAAAAAAAACATTTTTACAAGAGTTTAATAGATCAAACCAATCATTCACGTAAACATTGTGACTTAACTACAAGGTTAAGATGAGGCTAGAAGAAATTGGGTAGAGTTTTTATAAATTTTACCTTTTATCAAAAGACCTTCACTGAAAAGTCTTTGGCAAGCATGACCAAGCACTGGTGCACCTTCCTATGCACTTGATCAACTTTGCCTCTCATACATTGAACACTCAAATATGGGATGTGAGGCAAAATCACACCATTTTCATAATTTCACCCATACATGAAATATGGATGTCAAGTTCTATTTTTAGTTATATTTTTGGTATTTTTGGTGTGCATGTGATAACTATGCTATGCTAATGGTCAAGTTTCATTGGAATAATAGTTTTTTAAAACATGTTCAATATGGAAAACTGGACTATTTTTTAATGAATCATGTTGTCAAGCCTATGAAATGCCATCCAATATTCATAGAATTACCACCCAAATCTGTTTTATCTCAAATTGTTAAAGCAATGATTGTTTTTTATTATGATATGGGTGTACAAGTTTAATTTTGTGCTTAACACCCCAAGTTTAACTACTTAAATTGTTAATGCAACGATTGTTTTCTATTATGTTATGGGTGTACACAAGTTTAATTTTGTGCTTAACATCCCAAGTTTAACTACTTGACCATGAACTATCATTCATCTTGAGGATCTTGGATGGTGAGAGCTACAAACATGTAGCTCAAGTTTAATTTTCTCCATAAGTGTCGATCTAATCTCTTATACCACACACTAATAATATCCCGAATGTGACAAACTATATTACTACCCTTAACAATATCCCAAATGTGACAAACTATATTACTACCCTTAACTGGAATTGTAAATGAAATAGCAATGACCTAAAGAATGAATGCTAGAATTTTAGCAATTAAATAAATGCTACAGTAACTAGTCAATGCCATGGCCATGAGAAACTTACAAATATCAAATAACATTTAGTGTAATTCCTTGACAAAGGACCAAAATTTAGTGAGGATAGAGTCCCTCCACTATTCTCTCAATTAAGAATACTCTCCAATTTGCAAAATTGAGCATCATATTTCATCTCAACATTCCTAAGATGCCTACTTGTGAAGGTGTCGACTCGTTTTATTTCCTTTGTAGGTAATGATTCATAGAGTTGTTAAACCCTATGTCTACCATACTATAATAATAATAACACAATATATGCCTCATTAAGTAACCCATTTCAAAGCAACAAATTAAAGCCCAAGGAACTCAAATCCTTTTTTTGTAGGGTTTTATGTCAAACCTAGATCATTGCTGATTGAATTTGTTGATACGTGAAATTACTTGTACATATAAAATGATGGAGTTAAGATAGTTGAAAGGTTTATCATTTTTTATATTAATGGCATGAAATAAGATATTCTGAAAGTTAACAATGCAATTGAATATATCTTTGAAATCCACCTAGGATTCATCAAAAGTGAATCAATTCTATTCTATCATATCTAATATTTTGCTGGGTAAAGCATATATCTCACTACTTTCCAAGTTTCCTAAGCTTGATGGGTATAAACATAACGTCTACTGGCGTTTTCAGGCAAAATCATTCTGCCCTTATTATTAGTATATTCATGTAACAAATGTGAATGAAAAGCCATTTTTTCAAAACAAATGATAAATAAAGCTGTGTAATTATTTTTTCTTATAACTACTTCAAGACATAGTCCATAACATGTTTTGGAGATTTTTTAATCTCAGATTTGACATTGATAACCATTTAAGTTACAGATTTTTCAAACGTTAGAAATCCATTAAAATTCAATATAGAAGGAATCAACATGAAATACTCTAGCATATGTGATGTCTCATATTTAAACAGTACCTGTTAAAGACCTCAAGTGACAATTGTTACTATTTTATTTTATATTAAGAACTAATGTGAATATACCATTTAATTTTGCTTCATTATCATGGGCAAGCTAAAAACAAAATCCTTACCCCGGAAAGTGACTATGGGGATTCAATTCTGGGGGGTTTGATTATTTTTGTAAGACAGAATAAACGACTTTTTTGGTGACCTTTAAACTGAAATGAAAACGAGGCACTTAGAGAAGGGAAAAAAATGCATTTATGGACAGAGACAGGCAACAAGACAACTCTGAACTCCCAACAAGGAACTTTGGCAGGACAGGCACCATTGGTTGTTTGACAACCCCTACACTCACAGGCATGGGGAAACAACCTCAGCCATTTGCATGTGCAAATTTATCTAAGGACATAGTTTTCCTCAAGCTATTGCGTAGGTTTAATGTTTTTGCCATGATTTCCCTAGCAAATCTGGATCTCCGTTTGATCACATTCCTTTCCCAGGTCAGCTTCATGCCACCCTCGAGAGTTCCAGCTGGCAAACCACAATGTGATAATTCCACTCTAAAAGTACTAAGCTCAAGAGGTCCTTTATTGAATGCAGTAACTGCAGATGCCAAAGGAATGGCAGCATAGCCTGCACCGTTAAAAGACAAAACATATAAAAGAGGTTCTTGTACCGAGATTTCTCACTATTTGTATTAATAAACCAGAAATTGTTTGTTTAACTTGGGCTATGACTTAGCTACAATTGAACATGCTTTGGTATTTTTTGAGCATTATCATATATAGCAGAGAAGACATAATAAAATTTCCCAGGATTCTCACCAAGAATGTCATTTGTGGATCGAGAATCGTGATCGTGCACCTGAACCATCAGATATTCCTTTTCTAGCCGTTGCAGAGGGAATATGTTGAGTACTAGTGTTGGTAATTCCTGGGCATGACGGCAATAGCAAGAGATGAAAAGGTTAATCAAAATCTAATCCACTTGCAAATGGCAAAACAAGCTCTCACATAATCCATGCAAAGATGAAAACACGTTTATATGGAAAATCTTCAATCAGAAGACAATGTCCTAATTCTATTGGATGTGTTTTTTTGGGGCTGATATTTATACCCTTATTTCTTTTAATTAATTACAGTTATAGAAAGTTATTTCCTAATTATAATGAGGGTTGCTGCATTTGTTCAAATGATGCTTTTGAATTATTGTCTATTTATTAAATGAGAGTGAGCATGGCAACTCTGGTTGAGCAACAAACTGTGAGCCCAACTCAAAGTGGAGGAAGGAGTCTTGGACCAAATGTGGTATTGTCAATAGAGGTTATACCCTATGGTGGTTTGTCGATTGTCAGACTATCTTATATTTAAGGATTTGAATACTGACTTACCATCACAGTTCCTTTAGTGCTTGAGTGGGTTACATTGAAACATTAACCATTGCTACAGCTATTTTGTCTCCACGTATGCATATCAGCCCTAGGTAGATGGTTCCCAGTAATTAGTAGTAATTTACTCTCTTACCGTGACACACAAGCCATAAATATTGGCATACAACACAAATTAGTTGAGCATAACTAAATGGAAATCACGACCTAAAACAGAATACTCAGGATACAGAATCTTTATTGCTTTGCATAATAGAGATTATACCCTATGGTGGTTTGTCCATTGTCATCCTATCCTATTAAGGAGTTAAATACTGATTTAACCATTACAGTCCCTTTAGTGCTTGAGTGGGTTGTATCGAAACCTTAACCATTGCTACAGCCATTTTTGTCTCCACATATATATATTAGCCCCAGGGAGGTGTTTCTCTATATTTGGTGGTAATGTACTCTCTTACACACAAGCCATAAGTTTTTGGCATACAACACAAATCACTTAAGCATAATTGAACGAAAATCATGACCAAAAACATAATACTCAGGATACAGAATCTCTATGGCTTTGCATTATTAGAATTATTTGGACTAGCCCATGCTTTTTTAATCTCAAAGTTTCTTGGTGGCCTTTTACCAAGGTCTTAAAAAAAAAATGTATCTCCAGATCCACACAATGAACCTCTCTCAAGTCTTGAAGCAACATGTATATGTGAGTGTATGCTTCTGAATTAAACTCTGTTGTTTTTTGAACATCTAGCTTTGCAACATATATACTCAAAATCATGAGAGATAGTGTTAAACTCTTAAGAGAAATGATATTCCTAAAAAATACGAGGGTGAATCCCACCTTAAACACAAGGGTGCCCACCTTGAACACATAAGAAGACACTTAAAGAGATAATATGGACAGTCTAATAATATTGTAGGTCAGTATCATGGCAGAAGACAAGGGCTGAAACACATGGTCTAATAATATTGTAGGTCAGTATCATGGTAGAAGACAAGGTCTGAAACACATGGTAGAGCCGCTACATCCATTTCAGCTCCCACAGTGAGGACATCTAGGCTGACTCAAGAAAGGTAGATAATGCACTCAAGATGCATTTGAGCAAGAAATATCAATTTATATCCTCCAAATAGTGTGAAATCTATGCTCCGCAGAGTTTCGGGGACAGGGATGGTGGGACATGTTTCCGGTATGGGGGTACTTTTGAGCCACTTTTTAGGGGATGGCAGGGGACGGCTGTAAAAAAAATAGGGAATTTTTAAAAAATATAGAGAAATTTCAAATATTCATATCATAACATTGATAAAGCATTCATACATAACATTAGACTTGAATTGAGATTTCACATGAGAATTGACAAACAAATTAAAGAAATTCAAATGCTTTCATTGTGAATGTACATACATATTACATAAGAATTATAAAAAAATGCCTAAAGGCTCCAAGTTTCAACTATAAAATGACAAAAACATTGAAAATATATGACTCCAAGTTAAATGGGCCTTTTGCATAGGTTTTGAGGACTTCGGAAGGATGTTTAAATGGGTTTGAAGTTGTTGGCCCTGCTACACTCCCACTGCCTAAAGAAACCCCAATGGCTGCCATACTTCTATGAGTTCTAATTCTAGGTCTACTTCTTTCATACATTTGAACCTCAACCTCCTCACTATCATTACTAGTAATCTCACTACTGCTCATGATTTTTTGGTTAAGAATTGAAAAGAGAGCTGAAAGTTCAAATAAAGGAAAAAATAAAGTCACAATGCCCTTCCTATGTGGTAAAAAATTTGGAAAAAACTTGAAAAAATGGAAAACAAATTGAAAAAACAAATGTAAAATGTAGAACTTACCTCTAACGAAGTAGATTTGATGCCCTAGTCTCCCCTTTCAACTGCTGTTCTCTCCTCTTTCACTTGCTGCTCTTCACCTCAAGTTTGCCAATGTCAAAATGAGAATGTTTTTTTCCTTTTGTTGTTTTGATACGTCAAGTAGGTTTGGGTTTTGTTTAAAGGGATGGGGGGGTCCTTGTGGGCCCGACCATCCCCTTTTTTAAATTTTAAAATGTGTTTTTTTACAAAAAATAAAGATGTTGTTGGGCCATAGGGGACGGCTAGCAGTCCCTTGCTATCCGTCCCTTGCCTTTTTTGGGACGTTTCCTAGCCATCCCCAAGTCCCCAAAATGATTCGGGTACAAGGACAAGGGTACAAGCCCAGGGGACGCGTCCTCGTGGAGCATAGTGTGAAATACAACATATTAAGCAGGTTAGATGTCAGTACATCACCATGTGTTAAGAACACATGCAAATCCTCCTGTTACCTGTGGATTAGTATGTCATCCTATGAATATGTATTAATGTGGGATTGGTACCTATTGCTTGTTTCCTCAACATGAGATCTGTAAGTTATGATGTGAAGACTAGTCCATAAATGATGCTTGTAAACCATTCGCATTGAGAGCAACATTTGATATCCATGCTTATAGGATATCGTTAAATGGTGATTTATGACAAGTTAGATACCTTCTATGATGGTATTTGTTCATTTTTTCTATTTTGTTAGTTTTGTGTGTGAAGGTAAAGATAAGTTAATTGGAGCGTAAAAATCAAGTTAAGGTGATTCTCATTCATTTAATGATCAAACCATAGTGAGGATGGTTAAGATATCATGCCTATTTATGGATTCAAGGTGCTTTCATCTATCTTTTAGTTGGGCGGCATCCTTATTTGACAGGGTGGGCACCAATGAACATGCATCTAGAGCCCATCCATGCCATATGTCTTAAGCAATTATTCAACCATGAAAGAATGGTCCAAGAAACAAGCAAGATAAAAGTCAAGGTCAAAAGAAGATGGAGAGTGGGTTTCCATTCCAAATTAGAAATGCCTTATTGGCAATTAAAGTCAAGAATTTGTAATGTCCCAATTTTTCCAGGATTTGTATGAGAGCAGTGGTTAGCCTACTATTTGGTTCCTGTAGGCTAGCGAGATGTGTAGGGGGCCCTTTGGAGGGTATTCAAGGACTTTGGCATGCTTGTTGTTTTCATTTCGGCATCTTCAGCTCAGTGATCGAGTATTTTGCTTGGTAGGCCTTACGAAGGCAGTTTAGGAGTTCATTCACACTTGCTATTTATAGTAAGTACCATCAGGTTCAGTGGCGGCACACCTGTAGTTGGTATTTGTGTTAGGACACTCTCAGGAGGTTATTGCTAGATAATTGTTGGGAGTAATTAAATCATTAAAGTCATAAAAGTGACTTTATGATTTAATGTTATAAAGTTACTTTTAATAAAGTACTTTATAATATGGCGTTATAAGGTGAATAAAGTAACTTTAATTAAAATAATATATTTTAAGTTACTTTATTATTGTAGACATATGATTTCCACAGTCCATAATGTTGAGAGTAAGAAACTTCTGGATTTGACTGTGTGAGTTTTTTTCTCTCAATGTTTTGGATCAAACTTCATGATCCATCATCAGGAGAGCAAGACAAGAGAAGAGAATGAAGTATGTTTCAAAAAGTGAATTTAATTAAAAGATTTAAAGAGGCCAAGTGAGGCGTTGGTTTTTGGAAAGGGATTACTTTATTATTTTAATAAAATTAATTGCCAAGAGGGGCGTAGGGTTTGAAGGTGAATAAAAAAAGCAAAGAGAAGTCACTTTTCATTATCCAAGTTATTATTTGCAAATTGAAGAGAGCTGAGAAACAAGGTTTGTAGACATGACGTTTCAAGCTGTTCTGGGGACGATAACCCTCAAATAGGACAATGTCTACAGGTGTGGAAGATCACCCAAGGACATTCTAAGAGATAGTCTCATATAGAGATTATTATAGAGCTTCATTTATTTTCTTGAAGATCTTCATTCAAGGGGTTTACAGAGTTTACAGAGTTGAAGATTATTGATATTCATAGCTGCTGATCAAGCAATCCCAGATCTGAGTTTTATGTTGTTGATTCTGGGTATGGATTTTATGTATTTCTTGAAGCATTAATAAAATCTGGTTATTTAATTCCTTACAACTGTTTGGAAATTGGTTTATTTGCAAATATCTATGTTTTGTATTTCTTGGTTAAACCCCAGATCAAAGGGGGTTACTACATTGGTATTAGAGCACATAATCTCCTGCTAGCCTATGGAGAGGAGATAAATTTCAAGGATATTTTCAGATTGTTTGGTTAATTATCATTTTCGAAGACAAAATCTTAGGACTTTTGAACAAATTTCAGTGCTATATGTTGGGTCTTTGGTATACGGGACAAATTTATTGGAATATGTCTGATTGGTAAACAAATAATAATGTTGTGGGATCTAAATATAGCTTTGTAGCTAGTCGCCATAACTATCATTATTTCCAATGTCGTGGTAATATAGTTCCAGACAAAACGAGGGTTAGAGTTGGTAAATGGAATAAGAACTTCATTTGCGGATAAAGACAAGCTGTATGGTTTTGAGGAGAATATTTAAAATGAAAAACTGTCGCCTATCCTTTGAAGGAAAATCAGGAGATTTAATATCTACCGCCAGAGTCAGAGGTTACCTCAGCTCCAAAGAGAACATTATCCCTTTTGCAAATAGGACAAAACAAAGATGAAAACAAACATATAGGCCATCACAGATGTAAGGAAAAGACAAGACAAAAATCAAACAGGTCCCATTCAGTATTCCGTCTTAAATTTCCCCTTTTATTTTTTTTAATGAGCAGCTCAATGATTTTAAATCTCCAGATTTATTTGTGACTTGCGGCTAGCTGGAAGCTCCTCCCGACATGTCAATATGAAAGAAGTTTCTTTTTTATTCAGAATCATCTATCTGTCTTCATGCTTTCACCACTTGTTGACGTGGTTTTTGTGACCGCACCAAACAGCAGAACAAAATAGTTTGGGGCTACTCCGTTCTCTCTTGATCAAAGTATTCCGTGCGCTAAGATTGCGAGAAAGTTCGCACGTTCAACTCCAAGGTTCCTTAAGTGTGAATAGACCCAGTTTGGTTGATGTGTATTGCTGTGTTCTTACGAGGGGACTTACGCAATTGTTCAGACTTCTTACAGTTAGCAACTGGTATGTGATTTGAAGGGGATTCTTGCGCATATGATTTGGCAATGTAGTTCGTTTTCCTAAAACTAATCGGAAATGTGCGGAAAGTAAAAGAGTATAAGGCTTAAGAAACTTATATTCTACTCTAAATGCAGGATATGTGAGGCTTCGTTTCAATAGAATTCAACCAGATTTCACCTAGCCTCGCGTCGGACAGCCTCAGTAAAATCGGTGCAATCTTCAAAGGGATAACAAAAGATGTTCAAATTATGATTCAATATGCATACACCATCACAACGACGCATATAAGCATATCAATCACAATTGAAGTTAAAATAAAGATGATTTCCAGTCGACCACGCAAGGCAAGCTTATCATCAACAAGCTGCTAGTGGTATGGAGTAAAGTGAAGCTATCTCAATAAAACACCACACATCAAAGTAAACTACTTGCATGAAATGAAAATTATACTACTTGGATTTGAAAGGAAGAAGAGACCTTGCTAGCTATTCATGACAAGACAAATTCCATCATCAATGAAAAGATCTATTATCATGAAAGTGTTACACAACAATCTCCACAAAAGTTTTCAAAGGGAAAACTTTCTTTCTCCTCCACACTAACAAAATGTCTACAATGCTCTACTATGCAATCTCTCCAATCTCTAACTCTAATGCTAATGCCTGATCTAATTGTCTACTGTCTACTGTGTTACAAATGAGGGGGACTCCCCCTTTATATAGCTAGCCAAGCCCCGAAAGATGGCTAGGGTTACAATCAATAGAGTGGCCAGAATCGTGCCACCTCAGCCCTAACCCTAAAAACTGCCAGAATGGGGAGTGGTACATTAAATGATCAAAGATTCCCACTCACTCCCAAAAATAGTAAAGGTAATAAATGACCACAATCAGTCTTCTAGAAGATCCTCGTCTAGTAGTGCGTTCCCATTTTCCTTCTCTCTGACTGCAAAGTCAACAAATCTGCCAAGTACTGCCTCAATCTCCTGAACTGAAATAGGGGGAATGCAATCTAGCTGAAACTCTAACACTGTGACTGAATGCTCATGCCTTGTACAAGATTTTCTCCAAGCAATCAAGAAGTCCTGTGTGTTCTGGATCAAGGTGGAGAAAGTAGAAGTATTCTCGAAATCATCTTGTACAAAGGTCTTAACATCAGAAAAGAAAGGCACCAACAAACCCCTCAAATTATCAACATTAACTTCATCTGGATTCAATCGCCTAGCAAATATGGCCTCGAAAGTGTTTTGAACTCCATCAATAATATTGGCCATGGCCTTATGTATTCTAGCTGAATCCACCTGTGCCGCATCGAAGAAACCACGCCCCGTGATCGCCGAAGAATACCATCTGGAAAAATCGTACCTGTCATTCTCCTGAATGACACCTCCATCAATCAGCAACCGCAACGGAACATGCCTCAATGCCTCGAGACGCTGGATTACCTTGCTCTGATAGATAGAAGCATCTCCCCAAGCATGATCCACTGCATCCATCCGTGTCAGAATACTAGAGGCCTGCTGAAAAGCAAAAGCGAGGTCCTCCATAAACTTCTCAGTCTCAACACGAACCCCTGTGACCCACTTGTCTGCTTCTTGTGCCATCTTTCCTAACTCCACCAAGCTGCTGATCAACTCTCTAGGTATCTCCGCTGGAGGCTCTATCACTGGAATATCCTGCCCTCGAGAACGAGACAACTGCTGTACATATCCAATTAAGGCCTTGTGTTCTCTTTTCAACTTCTTATACTTCCCTTCTTTCTTGAATAATCTATCCTTGAGGGCAAGGAAGGAGTTATCACACTCCTCTACAATCTGCGCACCAGTAGGGCGTCCCAAATCCAAGGTTGTGACCACATAATTCTCAGGAATTGCTTCATTTTGGTCACACTCAACTCGTGGCATAGCTACATGAAGGGTGCGAGAGCCATCCTCTTCAGTGGATATCTTCGAAAATTTCCTTGCTTTCTTCTTCTGTGGAGGTGCACTGATCCTGTTCAAAAACTCCTCCATCTCAATTGCTGGATCAAGCTCCTCACTGGGGCTTCTTCTCATTCTGTCCTTAAGCCAATCAGGCACATCATACTGTATATCGAAGGGCTGCTGCTCCTGTGCCTCTACTTCTCTAACCTGTTCAACCTCTACATCATTCTGGCGAGGCTCGTCGTCCTCAAGTGGCTGAGTGTCACCTGAAACTATATCATCATCATCGTTCATGGCCACCTCTAATTCTTGCTGAAACTGAGGGTCAGTAATAGTCCCCTCATCATCTTGCTGATCAATCCTACCAGGTGCGTTGACGCTCTGGCCAACCGACTCTCTCCGTGGAGGCTGAATATTATCCTGTACTACTTGCACCTGATTCAATGCATTCCTCTGATCAGCAAACAAAGAGACCTCTTGTATACTTGGAGAACGTGTCTCCAATGGTGTTGCAACTATAACTCGTGGAGGCTTTGGCTGAGTAGGCTCCTGTCTAACTAACTCTTTCTTTCTGGACTCTGGTCCTCGTGTAATCTGTTTCTTTCTCCCAGTGGTGGGCATCCTGTGATCTCCCATCAAGTTGTAAGTCAAAGCAATTGACCTACTCTTCAACCTGTTCACTCGTTTGTCAACCCATGCTCGAGTGAATGTCAGGACCGGGATAGAAAGAGTATCTAAATCTGCAACCTCAGGCTCTGACCAATCTGGAGGTGGAAGTGGAGTATCTCTAACAGCTGCATAGTCCGGATGGACAACATCCATATCCTCGTTGACCTGGTCCGGAACTAGAACAACCTCACACTCCCTGATCAAAGTGATGGGCAACCGAGAAAACATCCTTTTCCTTACTTCAATCTCATGAGCTGCATCAGCCCAATAATCCTCAATGGTTGCCTTATGTTTGAACTCCTCTGACAGTACCCATTTGATATTATGATGTGGGTCGTAGTGCTGTCGGCTAGTATGATATGAAAAATGATAAAACTGAAGTTCACTTTCAGCTTCCCTAGCTGTCTGTATTGAGGGGCACACTTCATCCAAGTTGCCCATTACAATTGGAAATTCAATTCCTCCCTTTTTCTTCTTCTTTTGAATTTTATCATAGGCAAGCAGTTGCCTAGATATCTCTAGCATTAAAATCTTATCGGTTGGGTACTTAGGCAGCCTATATGGGTAGGAAGAAAAACCTTGCAGCCTAATGTAAGAAAATTTTGGAAACTGTATGAACCAGCACCCATACCTTTCAATTAGCTCTTGGGCATCCCTCGAGATTCTGTGATGTAATCGCTCCTGAAGCAATCTCGTGATATACATGGTGAAGGAATCGTTGACACGCTTGTAGTGAGTTGTGCTCGCCAAATGCAACTGCGGACAAGCCTCATGGATCTTGAACTAGTGAGAGCCACAATCGACAGGCTCCTTGTAAGATATCCCCCTGTACTTCGTCATCCGTGCCAACATATAGATGAGATAGGAGCTCATATAAAAGGTCTTCGTTCTCCTCAAGCTCAGGAGCTGCTCATGTAGATTATCACTGATCATTTCGGCCCAATTAACATAATCCTTCCCTTCCAGCACGAGGTTGATGTAGTAAAACATCCAAGGCTCAAAAATGAAGGATTGCGGGCAACCACCAACCCTACTCAGCATCATGATGAGATCACAGTATTCTTGCTTCAAATCCTCTGCAATGATCTGCTTGGGCAACTTCGTACGAGAAGGCTTGGGAGTGCTCATCCAGTGAGTGTTAATCGTCTCCGTGCATCTCTCAAATGCAGAAGCATACATCCGCTCAGCTCGCTCTCTGGATTTGTAGACCATATTTCTGTGCACAGGGATCTCGAAAGCCTCACCAATGGCCGCTGGAGTAAGATTTACTAGCACTTGGCCATCAGGTGACGTGATTGACCAATGATCCTTCTCATAGTAATTGGCGCACTCCATTATCAGCTCCGAGCACTGAATGGCTGGTGGGAAACCAGCAGCTACATATAACCCACTTCGAACAATATTGTGCGAAGTGGTCGAAGGCCTATGACTCCCAATTCCCAACATCCGGTTCTTGAAGGTCTCCAGGTTGACGGAGCCCAGGTTGGTGTCTGTCAGCTTGCCCAACTTTGAAATGAATTTCGACTCTGGCATGAACGTCTTACTCAGCTTCTTGATCACAGCTTGCCTGGATGCACCATTGTCCTTGCCAGTCGCCCTTGCCTTAGCCATCTCAGCTTCTTCTTCTTCAATAAATTCGAACTTCAACACTTAGAACAGATTTCTAAGTGGACCTTAGTGACTTCACTTCACTACTCTTAATCAACAATTTGAACTTTTATAACTTCGTATCAGCAAATTAGCAATCAACAAATTCACACTTTGAAAACTCCCAGCAATTCACTTCACTTCAAGGCGTCCCCTCCAACTGGCAACTTCCACTTTAGCAAGGAATCAAGCTTCAGCCACTACACTAGCAAAGTTGTACCTTTTCCAACCAGCAAGTGCGCACCTTTTGTCTTCAGATTTTCAAGGCGTCCTTCTCCAGCTGCAGATTTGAGTCTTCAGCAAATTGCAAGTTCTTACCTCTTAGCTTCAGCAATATTTGAATTTTCAACACTTGTACTCCCACTCAAGGCGTCCTTCTCCAGCTGGCAACTTCAACTCTGCTCAACAAGTCGAGCTCTGGTAACAAGCAAATTCGCACCTCTTAGCTCTGGCAACTTCAAGGCGTACTTCTTCAATAGCCTCAGCAACTTCAGCAAACTCCAAACTTAACCAAATTTCGAATTCCTTCAAGCAATTCTCAAACTTCAGAGCAAGTCGAATTCTTCGCAACTGTGAAAAAGAAGTGAGAAACTTGTTCATTTTATAGCCAAAATTCGAATTCTAGAAGAAGCCAATTTTAGCTAGTGCATTAAACTTCCACTACTCCACTTCAAAAATTCGAATTCTCCCTCTCTGGTATTTCTGACACTTGTCTCTCGACGTCCGGAATCTTGCTCTTCTAGAAACTTGACTTTGACTGGCATCTTTGAATTTGTTTTTGAAAAAATTTAATTTAAATCCATCTTTTTAATTCACCAGCCGGAGCTCTGTCACTTGAAATTCGAACTTGACTCTTCATCATCTCTGGAAAATTCATCTTCGAAGAATTCAATCAAAATTATCTAGGCAACTCACTTCAAATTCATCGTTCGAAGAAATTCACTTTGAAAAGACATTTTATTCAAATTTGCCTTAGAAAATTTAAAATTCTCCCTTAGGAAAATTCACAATTTGAGCACGGATTAAATTCTTTACTGAAAAAGTGTCGGCGAAGTGTGGCAGACTTTGAAATCCATCTATCATCGCAAATGTTCAGTACCCAGAAGAGAATTTTCTCCAGAAAGCTTCGAATCCATGGGTACCCAACGAACGGGTTCATTTAATTTTTGAATTTTGAACCTTAGAAAATACTATTTTATCAAATTTAAATCCATTCTTCGCCTGTGATCATCCTGTGTTGCTCCAATTTGAAGAACTTGAATTCATCCTGCATTATCATCATTCTCTGACTTCACTGCTGAGAAAATTTGCTCGAGCTCTACGAAGAAAAATTCCACCACCCTGAGTTCCAGGCGTATTTTCTAAGGGGGAAAATATTTTTTGCCTTAGAAAAATTTTTAAATCATCTTGCACTTTGAGAATTTGCCTTAGAAAATTTTATTTGTTCGCCGGTGGTGGAAACTTCATCAACTTCACTAGAAATTTTTTATTCGTGCCTAGCACACTTTTATTTCTCGCTCACCATACTAGCATTTTACTCCCCATTTGCAAGGTGATTTTATTTAAACTCCAACGCCCTAGAAATATCTCATCACTCATCTTACCACCCTTGGCGCATAGCATTTGGAGAATAATATTACCACGCCTTAGAACTTTTCTAACACTTTATGACTCTCATCACCCTTGGCGCCTAACATACTTGTCATTTTATCTTGGGATATTTTCTACACCACCCTGGGCGCATTTTGGCCTTGAAGAGGAATAACGCCTAGCATATTATCTTTAACACTTACCACCTTAGGTGCGCCTAGCATTTACCTTACATTGACCACGCCTTGAGGTATTTTCACTCACCTTTTACTCCATTTACTTACCTTTTACCACCTCAACTTGGGCGCATTTGAGCTTGGCAAGAGGATGAATTTTCAACTTCCGTTTTTTGTCTTCACATGCTTGTTTTGGGCGCATTTAGGAGGGTGAGGAGGACGAGTTTCCTTGACTTGTTGACTCTTCTTCTAACTTGAGCGCATTTTTATGTAGGAGAAGGATAAAGCATGTTACCACGTCCCTTGTGACCCTTCATCTTCTCCGTTTTCGTCTTTACTTGACCTTGTTTGGGCGCATTTCACCCATGCAGGAGGATAAAAACTTTGACTTTGTTTTGACCAATTTGCTTTGGGCGCATTTTAGCCTGTGAAGAGGATGAGCTTGTAATTTGGGCGCATTTTGAGGGGTGAGGAGGATATCCAGACTTAGAAATTTTTTCAACCTTCCTGAGCTCTCTTGGGCGCATTTTGACATGCCTTCAGGATGAAAAGAGTTGACTTTCATTGACCACTTGTACCTTGGGCGCATTTTGCCCCTGATGAAGGATGAACTTCGTACTTAGAATTTTTCTGAGCTTGGCATATGCTTTGAAGGCGTATTTAGGCTGGGCAAAAGGATGAAAGACGTTGACCTTCTTTGACTTTCTTCTCCTTGGGCGCATTTTGGCCTATGTACTGGATGAACTCAACACTCTTAGAAATTTTCCATGCCTTCTCATCAACTGGGCGCATTTCACCATGTCTACTGGATGAAGTTCCAGACTTAGAATTTTTCTTCGTTTTCACCAGCTTACATGCCCTGCTATTTATAGTAAGTCCTCTGAATTTGCATCTCTGATGCTCGGAATGATTTGAAATTTTGCACACTGCATCCTTATGTCCTCGTTGTCCTGTCAACACTGCCATTTTTAGTCACCCTGCTACTTTTAGCCCATTTTTGAAGGTGGTTTACTATAAATAGTAACCTCCATTTCTGATAGCTCCATTGTTGTTCATGAATGTTAATCCTGCTACAGCTCTTATTGGATAATGGCCTTAATGATAAAGCTGAGACTTGGACTGTAGTGAAGGGAAGTTTTCAACTAATCAAGTTAGCAAAAATTCAATGATTTGAATATGTTGATAAATGGTGATTTCACTGTGCTACTATGACAGCTGCTTGTCATTGTTTACATGCAAATTTAATTGTTAAATATAAGAATCATTTCTTGTATATGTTTGACTAGTGGAACAAATTATATTGGGACTGCATTTCATAAATATATATATTCATGTTCTTGAGAATACACAAAAACAACATCAGAACTGCAAAGCATCAAACTGTTCGACAAAATGTCTCACATTGTGAAACTATATTAATTGAACAAATTCACAAAGGAAAATTCAGATCAGTAGTGGGACATCCCAGTGGTAAAAGATGACTACAGTTGATAAGTCTATATGTGAGCTGATACAGGAGTTGTATAAGCTAATGAAGGATCCAAAAACGAAACAGGGATTTCTAAGGAGGGTTGCAAAGCCAAAACATTTGAATAAGGAAAATGAATTGCTTCAAAGTGATTCACAACCTATAGGTGATCATGGTGAAGGAGTTTGCATAGGTGCATTTGGATTTGTTGGAGCCTCATCTATCGGTTGGGAAAATAGATGAGTAGTGGACAACAGTGGTTTTAGGTGACGAGGATGCCATACCTCATGATGGCTGTTTGGCAAAGTTCCAAGATGGTTCTCTGAATGTACATGCATATATTCTGGAAGAGGAAGTGTGGAATGAGGTTGTCAAATCAGCAACCTCTAATATTCCATTGGAGTCAACCTATGAGGTTCATAACACCAATGCATATGACGAGGATGTGTGCAATGGTGATGGCACACATGACGATGCTTTCCAATCAGTTAATGACAATGATTCAACATCTTATCATAGTGCCGATTACAAATCAGAAAATTTGTATGGGGATGACAAGTCTCAAGGGTCCCATCATTTGGCATGACAATTGAAGGTGAATGAAGGTATGATTGATACAGTCATAGAACATTTTGATGTCGCTCAGCAGTTGATGGAAAACTGTTGGTGGACTTTGGGAACACAAGAGCACTTTGATGGTGAACTTTTCTTAGTAGAATTTTAGGCACTCAGAGAAGCGTTGGGGGTAATGAAAACTAATTAACTACAGTTACCATCAGATAGAGATCATCTTCTCATGCTTGATGAGGTTTATTATGATGCACTAAGGGTGAAAGAAGAAGAGGTTGATGAGCTCACTCATGAGCTTGAGGTCACCATGGACTCTTTGAAGAGCACTCAAATGGCCCTTCAAGAGTCGGAGACTTGAATTCACGAGCTCACCATGGAGTTGAGTTTGGTGCGGTCTTCACCACCCACAACTGAAATTCAGCTACCTATGGAAGCCATTGGTGATGAGCATACATCCACGGATTGTGGGAATGTACATATTGGAGATGTGGAAACATCCACTTTGTTTACAGGAGTAGATGACACAATTGGGGTGAGTGCATGGGATGAGCATAACAGGGAGCAGTATTTGCAGCAGATGTCCCTGAAGGAGAACACTTTATAGGTGATATAGGCCCAAGTCTCTACATTGGTGGTGTGGAGAATACTATTGACAGGTCTTGTGATGAAGAGGTGGATTCTGCTAAGAGTTGTGTGATTGATTAGAATGCTGATCCATCTTCCTTATAGGAGGATTGTAGGGCATCATCTAGTGGGAAAATTGGTTTTCATGTTGATATGTTTTCCCCTTCTGAAAGCAAATCAAAAAAATTATTTTATGCAGCCGATTGTGATCAACGCCCTAATGAGTTGTAGGGATGTAAGGATCAGTTGAAGGTCACTAGAGATAAGGTTGACCAAACCTTATCACACCTTGATTGCATGGTGAGGTGTGCTCACCATTTTTCATTCAACCCACTCACATTTGATTGGACTATGATGTAGAAGACACGCAAGTGTGAGATGGATGGTTGGTATGAGGTATTTCTTTTTGTGGATGAAGCGGACAAACCTTACAGGTCTTTTGAGCTGCTTCTATAGGGTAATTATGCTATTGGGATACATGTTACAGGGGCAGATTTTGAGTAGTTTAGCATTCTTGATGTAGCTAGAATGGTGCAGTAGGAACCATCAAGAGACGGTGAGGACAAATTCCAAATTTTTCCATGGGATCCTGTAATGTCCCCAATTTTGCGAGCATCAGAGTTTGGTGGATTTAGCCTATTCCTGGCCCTCGTAGGCTAATATGTCTAGTTAGAGGGTCTCTTTTGGCGGTGATTAGAGGAATTTCTCCTTCAGCGTCTCATGTGGATTCAAGCTTAGCCTTCAGTTGACTCAGTTTCACATACTTACTGTTTACAGTAAGTCAGCCGACAAGCAATTCTATTTATAGGAGGGCACCTGAAGTTCACATGTTGGTAGTGTCGATTCCCAAATTTAGTTGAGTTGGTGAAATAAGGAGTTTTGCCTAAGTTATAACGTTTAATTATTATTAAAGGTGACTTTAATAATAATTAATATTTTACTATTATATTATAACATTATATTTGCACTTTATGACTTGAGGGTCCATTCATATTAAAAAGGGGGCCATTTTAATTAATTACTTGGGTGCCTATTTCAAGGACATATTTTAATATTCCAAAGTGCAAACATTATATTATTTTAAAATGATTTAAAAGGCAAAATGGAGGGAATCGGCCTATTATCTTTTATCCCACATTGGTGAGAAAAGTGTGTGAGCTCCTCCAGGAAAAGTATAAAAGAATCTTAAGGGGCTCATTTGGGTTATGGAGGATTTGATATTTGGTTTATGATTTCTCTTTGGTGTTTGGAGAAGGGAGCCCTAATGTTTTCTGCCAGGGTATCGGCATTGGAGAGCGTAGCTACTTCATTGCAACAACATTCTGAGGTTGTGAAATATCAGCTGAAGGTGCTTACTATTGGCTTCATCCAGAGGTCAAGTTGGTGCTTCATCGGATCACAAAAGAATTTTTAGAATAAGGGTTTCAACATCTTTCAATATCAGAGGACTGTATTTCCGGGTATGCCCTATTGTAAATTTTTTCAAAAGGGAATCAATAAAATTATCTATTTGCTGCAGTAGGGTTTTATATTCCATTTCTTGTATTTTATTGCATGCTTGGCTTTATAATTCAAAAAATACACAAAAAGGAAAATATATAGAAAACCACAGATAAATTCAGAAACCCTCGTTAGAAGTACAAAGCAACAGAAGTTGAGAGGAGACGAGCTCTTATAGTGGTATCAGAGCGGTTTCCTGCCATCCTGTGTTGTTTTTCGAAAATTTTCAAGGGGATAGAGTTTGAAGAATTTTTTAGAGGGTTTTCTTTTTAAATTTTTTTTTTTCCAGATTAAAAAGAAGTTTTCAGACTATGCCAGGGTTTGATGAAATTTAGAATATCAAGCAAATTGTGGAAGTATTTGAATAAAGTCAAAAATAATATCTGCCACAAGAGAATCGTGGCAATTGGAGGATCGGACTTGAAAAAGGAATTCGATATTTGAAGGACGCCTTGATAGAAAAGGAAAATACAGATAAAGACAAGTTTTAATAAAGATGAAACTTGGACACATGCGGCTACAGGAAATCAAAAGAGATCAATAGATTGGTGTGAAGTGTCGCCTAGCGGACTTTATTAGGAATCTGACAGGATATACTCAGATGCCATATCATCATCTGGAATTTTGAATAAGACAAATTGGTAATAAGAGAAGAGGACTTCACTTGGTGTTATATTGAACCACTTTTGGGAGTATCGGGGGTTGTAACAAGAGTAAAGACATGTCTTAGAAATAGACAAAGAATCGATTTGGTGCCCAGGATCTGCCGCTAATGACAAAGTGGTGAAAGCATGAAGACGGATAGATGATTCTAAATAAAAAAGAAACTTCTTTCATATTGACCTGTCGGGAGGAGCTTCCAGCTAGCTGCAAGTCACAAATAAATCTGGAGATTTAAAATCATTGAGCTGCTCATTAAAAAAAATAAAAGGGGAAATTT
This sequence comes from Sequoia sempervirens, assembly GCA_007258455.2. NCBI lineage: Eukaryota > Viridiplantae > Streptophyta > Pinopsida > Cupressales > Cupressaceae > Sequoia > Sequoia sempervirens. The sequence continues at coordinate 725,274,629 of VDFB02058242.1, read as the reverse complement.
AAGACAAAATACTGAATGGGACCTGTTTGATTTTTCCCAGCTGCGTCATATTGCAACTAATAATTACGGGAGCAATTCTTTTGAGACAAAGAAGCACCACTTTGAGAATCCCATTTTATTTATGCAAATATTTGAAGACGAATTTGAAACTTTCGGGAGCTACTTGTGTCTTTGGCTTATTGAAGAATATAGAATTTTGGCTTAAGACAAATCACAGGAAGATTAGTGAATTGAATCGAAGATTGAATAAGACAAATTCCAACAAAGAAATCATTGATCGTGGGACTCTTGGAAGAGTATTGAACATTATTTGTTAAAGATTGTGGAGCAAATTCTGACATAAACAGACAAAGAAGAACCGCTGGAAGGAGAATTTCGATATAGACCCAAGCAGGAAGGATGGCAACACTTTAGTCATTGTTGAAAGTCAGAATCACACCCATAGATACCCTATCGAGAGCAGCTTGAAGTCGATATCAAAGGAAAGGGAGTCTTGTGAATAGCCGACGCATAGAGCTAGAGGGCATGGCATAGTGTTGGATTGTAGAGAAGACAAAGCCCGGCGGATGAGACAAATTCAGTATATACGTATCATTCGCTGGCTGCTTAATCTTCTTAGTATATATTTAATAGAAGGCATATTGACGGGACAAATTCAAAGGAAGACAACAGTTTTTTTTCTTCAGGAAATCGAGAGTTGCTTAAGGGAGTTCGAGCTTTGGGAAGGATCGAGCTTGTTAGATACTATCCATAAGAAAAAGACATATTGAAGAATATTCAGAAGCAGATCAAAATAGATTGAATTTTGCTGGACAGATGTCGAATCTGCCATCATCAAGGGAAACGGAAAATAAAGAATGAAGTTGATTCATTAGTGGGAAGTCTTGTTCACTGTGTATTGAAAGGAAATCTATTTGAAAACAAGTACAAATAGTGGGCGAACAAATGTTTGACAAAATACCTCATTGTTGTAGCTGGGAATTTGCATGAGTTTTAGCCAATCTAGTGGAATGAGAATTTAGAGCAGTGTCAGCATAGGGATATCCGAAAGTTCTGCAGAGGAGGTAAAAAAAATCGAGATCATTTTTATCAACCGACAAATTGGGGCAGCGAAATGGGCTTCTTGACAAAATTGTTTCCTTGGACAGAGTGGAAAGATTTTTTATACATTTGACGTTTAGTCCAAACACTTGGGAGTTTGGAAGGAGGCTTTCATCCAATTCAGTTTCCTATCCAAACCCCGTGCGCAAAACAAAAAAGAAGTTGGTGAGAAGACAGGAGAAAGAGCCTATGAAAACCTTCAATTGCCTTTTGACCTAAGGGCAAAGGTTAGACTCGTGTGGGCACCCTATGAGCATTCAAAACCTGAAAATCTGAGTCAGGACCCGGGACTCTACAAGTGAGGGCAAGAAATCCTACAATGAGTTTTGAAATTGGTGAGCTAATATCCACGGTTGTGATTGTGAGCAGGTTGACATAACTGGACATCCACCACACTTTCTTGGTCACCACAACAATAAATGAGCATTGCTTGAGTTGCAGTGAGCCACATGTTGCGCACGGTTCAATGAGAAGTCCCATATCATGGGTAATGTAGGGCAGACCAATTAGCTCCTATGACTGGGGTTGTTTACTCCCCAAAAGTTGTGACACAGCCTCGACACTACAGAACACTTACAAGAGATGGCATGTGTCAGAGTAGGGAATGAAAGAACAGTAGATTTGTTTCCCCCTCCTAAGCAAATCAATCATTCATCCCATCAAAATTATGATCGCAGTTAGTTGGTCCGATTCATGAGTATGATTCAATTATTGTTCTGGGGATTCAGTTGGATGATTCAGACAAATAGAGTCAAATCCGTTATTTGAAACATGGTGGTTTCGAAATGATAATCCACTCTTGAGTTGGGCCGGACACTCCTGAAACAGTTCAGGGTTCCATCACTCGGATGTTTGGAATTTCCTAGAGCATCGTCCCACCAATAGGGCTCAGGAGAGTTTACATGTGTACTCAGTGTGAGGAGTCATATAGTTTCAACACTCAGAATTACACATGATTTGTATTTTGTGCAGCCCTTCTACAAGGATGATTTTTGGTGCAGTCGAGGAGAAAATCCAATACTGTGCAGAGAGATTGTACCAAAAGATGGATATGCGGGCACTAACGCGAAAGTGTTTTTCAGGGATTACTTGCAGGGAAAACCCCAGTTAGGTTAATGCTGATTTATCCACATGGTTGCTACTTTAATGTCACAGGAATTTATCGGTTATGGGATAGAGTGATATGGTGTTAGTGGACGATGGATTGGCTAGTTACACATCCTGGGGTTTATGGAGGGTAGAGAGATTTGGCACCTCCTGCTTCCAGTATCCTCGTCTTCTTGAGGCAAGCATCCCAGACTACAGAGGACTGGGATCCAGGTGTGATAGGTTTGACTTAAGTATTGGATGGGTCCCATTGGGCTACTTCACCACTCCTCAATTTTGAAGTTGGAAGCAGATAAAGCGCGAAAAAATCCGGAATGTCCTTGGATTCTCCTCTATTTTTGGGTTTAATATCCAGGATAGCTTGCGTAGTTGTGTTTTTGCTGAGCTACTCCATAGTTAGATGTGGGGGTGCTCACAAATTTCTTTTGGCCTTCCGAGGAGTTAAGTTCTTGCAGTAGAGGAAGCTTGAAGGACAAAATTTTTAAGGAGGGCGACTGTAATGTGAAAATTTTGAAGCATTAGAGTTCGGTGGGGAAGTCTATATGAGGCACCAGTAGGAAAGATGTCTCTTAAGAAGCACCTAGTTTGTGGTGGAATCCTCCAATAAATCCTCAGCCCGTTGTGTGAGAAGCTTACATTGTAGAGGGCCTTACATACCTTGCCTAAGGAGGTCCACAGCAATCTTTTATAGTGTGGGCACCTATGAGGATTTCAAAACCTGAAAAATCAGTTTTGAGTCAGGACATGGGATCTCTACAACTTGGAGCCAATTTCAAGGACATATCTAGAAAAACATTATTATTTTCTACAATCGACCATTAATCTTTATCCCACATTGGTATAAAAGTGTTGAGCCCAAAGAAGGTGTATAAAGAATCTTAAGGGCTCATTTGGGTTGGGAGGGAACAATATTGGTAGCATTGTCTTTGGCGTTTGGAGAAGAGCTGTAGGGGTTTTCTGTGGTCGATCACCAGATGAGAGCGGCTGTTCCATAGTTGAGACTCGAGAAAATTGGTGTTTTTTTTTAAAAACGAGTTTTTTTGTTTAACTCGGGGGGAGTCCCAAGAGAGTTTTTTCAAAAATACAAGTTTTGAAGGTTTTTTCAAAAAATCGGAGTTTTGCCGAGTTTTGAAAAACTCATGATTTAAAAAAAAAGTTTTTCTTATGAAATTTAAGCAATTTTTTAAGTTTCCGAGTTTTTCCGAGCTTTTGGCGAGTTTTAAAAAACTCTCCAATTTTTGGCTTGGCGAGTTTTTCTTTGGGGCGAGTTTTCCAACTATGGTTGCTTCATTGCAACAACATTTTGAGGTTGTGAAATATCAGTTGAGGGTGCTTACTGTTGATTCATCTAGAGGTCAAGTTGGTGCTTCATCGGATCACGAAAGAATTTTCAAAATAAGGGTTTCAGCATCTTTCAATATCAGAGGATTGTATTTCCCGGTATGCCCTATTGTAAAAGTTTTCAAAAGGGAATCAATAAAATTATCTATTTGCTGTAGTATTTTTTTATGTTCCATTTCCTGATTTTATTGCATGCTTGGCTTTATAACATCAAAATTACACAAAAAGGAAATATATTGAATAAAATAGATAAATTCATAAACCCTCATTAGAAGTACAAGAGCAACAAAAGTTGAGAGGAGACTGCTCTTACAGATCCCATGGAATACACCCATGGAGGGTCATACTACTTGGAATATGGTTTAAGATGCTTCGCCATCAAGTCTTGAATGCAGCGGGGGTCAGCAGGGAGAAGTATGGTAGGCTTCCATTGGGTTGCAGACTTTGGGACCTTTGGAGTATGCTACTTGGGTTTGACAGGAGTTTAGTTCTACTCTAGTGGTTGGAGTAGCTCAATTGGTTTGTGATCCTAGCATTTAGGTTGTGTTTTACAAGCTGATGCTACCGAAGATAGTTAGATGTGTATGTGTCAGGGACACTTGATGTATTCATTCACAATGATTCTTCTTTTGGCTCCTTCCGGTGATCAGAGGGGTATTTGTTGAAGACACTCTTAGGAGGTAAGCTAGATCATTGTTAACTGAAATCATTAAAGTCATTAAAGTGACTTTGTGATTTAAAGTTAATTTACTTTTAATAAAGTACTTTATAAGTGGCAAGTAAGGTGAATAAAGTTGGAAAATTAAAATGATATATTTTAAGGACTTTATTAATTTCATTAAAGGTTTAATATAGTGAATTTATTAAAGATTTAAAGAATATTTTATTACTAATTAAAATTTCGTGTTAATGGTCAATAATGCTGGCCATTTATAGAATGAATTCTTGCTTTTGATTGCGATTGTTTCTTTTTAGAAACCATCGACTCTTTGTGGAAATCTATATATGTACATTTCTTTTGTAAATAATTTCATGATCAATATTTTACCATTGCTCTTGTTCACATGGGCTATCAAAACGGGAAACTTGATTTTTTTTTGAATAAAAAAAAATCAAGGATCTAAAATTCGTCACTCTTTATCAGAGGGTTTGTTGGACGAATTTGTGGGCATTTTGTTTTAGAATTAAAATTGTGGGTTCTTTTCTTTACAAAATCAAGTCAAATTTAAAATCGCGGGTCTCAAATCAGATTTGGCAATTTTTTGGTAAACTCGCGAAAAAGGAATTTTGGCATGGATTTTCTTCTTGTTTGGACGCAATTTAAGCCCTCTCAGGATGCGATTTTCTATTCTCTCTTTGGCCACATGTTTTCTTGTTCCTGGGCATAACTTTTGGGTCATGATTCTCACAAGAGTTTTCTTTGTGTGCGGATTTTGTTTTACTTTTCTGGCTTCATTAAGTTGTGTTGGCATTTCGATTAGCACCTCTGGAGTGCTTATTGGATATTGTCAACTATTGCAAGCTATTAGTGTTTTCTTCTTCAAATTGGGAGGGGAAGATCCCTCTCGTTGCTGATTTTTTGTGTAAGAAGAATAAAGAAAGTAAACTACTATCCTATCTTTTTTATGAGTGGTAGGACACAAGGGTGCATAAACACAATGCGCCGTAGCTAAGCTTTTCGGTTTCGCATTCCAAAATGGCTTTTAATCTATCCTAGTCTCCTCAAGATTAAAAAGCATGAGGGCATAGGAGAGAGAATGGGTGGTTTGATCACTTGGTCGAATTAGTCTCCCAGGATGCATCCAAAGGCTCTGAACTCCCAGATCCGTATTGAAATCAGCTCCACACAAGTAATCCTTACGGTAATTTATGTCTTAGGATTCCCAAGGAGGTACCAGACCTTTCCAAGGTGTAGGCTGAAAAGAAATCATGAAAACAACAAAGGGACGATAATCTTATTTCCTAAATTCCCAAGAAGGCACCAAGGCCTTTCTGAGGTGTTTGATTGAAAACAAATTATTATTATTATTATCATTATTTTTAGGCTGTAGAATCGGGTTTGTATAGATGGCCCCCTAAAACTGCAGCGCGCCTGGTAAAATTTTTAACGTGACCTGTGGCGCTGGTGCGACACGTCCTCTGGTACCACGGGACGGGGGAGACTAGAACTCGTGACCAGCCACCTGACAACAGGAAATACTTAACCAACCGAGCTAGGGCCCTTGCCCAGATTGAAAACAAATTATTAAACACAACACACAATGAATAAAACCTTGAGACTTTTGGATCAAGGCATGGTAACTCTCTTGATTTATTGAATCAATACTTCACCAAAGAATATACATTGGGACAACATTTATGTCACAGAGACAATCACACATGCTGCGAGACAACCAATGATACATGAACAAAGATTGGACATCCTATATAAGTACTTTTGCTTACCTACAACAAATACGATCCACAACAATACTAAGCGAACAATATGAAGGAAAAATTGCTCAGTGTTTTGCTGCCGTGAAGTAAAGTTACAAAATAAGAGCCCAAGGCTCTTATTTATAGAACTCAAAAGAGTAGGCAATCCCTAAAATCTCCTTGAGTTAACATTGAGTTCTTTCCAATCAATTAGCAAGATTTATTCCTTGTCTAAAAGTAGGTGATCAATCATTAACTGGAAATCTACTTCAGTTAACTGAAACTGAACAAAGAGTCAACCAGTGTCTACTTCGTTCACTGAAACTGAAACTACAAGTGAACTTTAATTACAAAATGTGTCTCCAACATAGGCATCCACATTTAGTGGAGTTTGAGATCCAAAATTCATGGAAGTCAAAATAGACATCCTTAATTAGAGGGATCTGACATGCATATCCGTGGGACAGGAGTTAACTTGGAAAGAGGCATCAAGTTAACTTCAGTCACCATTAATGCTACTTTCGAGGGTAGGAGGTCCTTTGTGGGTGCTTTACACCTCATCATCTCCAGTCAACAGTTCTTCTAACTGGCGTTGACTTCTTTTGTTTCTTGCAAACTGCTTTTGATATTTGATCTTCTTTGCAGCTGCATCATTAGCCTTACTGACATGGAATGTGGAAGGTAGTGTGGTAGTAACTGGTGGCGGTTCTGTTGTTTGAAATGACTACCTTCTGCATTTGGCTATCCATTGAACAGTGATGTCATTTACGCTTTCCAAGGCATCCGTCTTGACTACGAGCTTCACTTGAATCATTTCCGTCTCGAGTGTTTTTAGAAATTCGTGAAGTAGGACCATTTTGGTCTTGATTTCAATTTGAGAGTACTATATTCCAAAAAACTTGATCAGTTGGAGGGATTGGTCGGAAGATGAAGCCAGAGGACATGGTAGTAATCACCTTGAAAAGTCTACCGAAGTCCTATGAGCAGTTTTTTGAGACTCTCAACATTATGTCTGCTAATGTTGACCTAAAGTTTCTGGAGCTTTGTACAATCCTCTTGCAGGGAGGACCGCTGGAAACAACAGTTTGGTAGTAGTGTCCCATCATCCTCTATAGCAACAAGTCTTTGCAGCTAAAACTTACCCTAAAAACAAAGGGAAAAGGTCATCCTTCGTAGCAGAAAGGCTCAAGTCAACCTCTGAAGCAGCCCTAAGAAAAATAACATTTCGTGTAGTTTTGCCACAAATATGATCATCAGAAGAAGGATTTCCATTAGTGTTTGGCTTCTGAACAAAAGAAGTAGGGAGGGTCTCAGCAGAAAGCGAATGTTGTTGAGCACACTGACAGAGGGTTCTTCCTTTTACACTTTTATGGCTAAAAGGCTTGCAGATCATATGAAGTCCTCTGCCTGGTACATTGATTCAGGTGCTTCGCGACACTTCACACATCGGTGTGACAGGTTCATTGACTTCTTTTTGCATTGACTCAGTTATTTTTGGAGGAGGTGAAGAATACACAGTTGTCGGGTATGGGCCACTGTTTTAGAAGTTCAGTCTGGTGGGAGGAATCTCATTTTCCTCAATGTATACTATGTTTTTGACATGGAACTAAACCTTCTCTTGAGTCAGTCAGATCATGCGACATTCTCCTCAGGGTTTGGATGTGGTATTCAGTGCACACAAATGTTCCATTGTTGATCGGGAGACTCGCACTACTGTGGCTGTTGGTATTGAGGATCATGCGTCTATACAGACTTTACTATTTATAGTGGATACAGGTGATTGTCTCCAGAGTTAGCCATGAGCAACCGGAAATTTTGCTATCACCAATCTTTGGCATCAACACTTATGGGCACTGCTGGCAAATGTGCTAAGTCTAGTCTCTCTCAGCTAGCTGTTTCAGGGCACTTCAAAAGTCAGCTGGTCTACCTGAGATCCAAACTCAGCATCATGGCGTTTGTGGAGCTCACCCAAGGGGAAGCAGCACAGGACCACGTTCAGGATGAAACTCATGGCGAGCCTCTAAGGTCTATACAAAGGTTCATTTTGATATTTGTCATCCATGAATACACCTTCTGTTATTGGTCTCAGTCATTTCTTGCCACAAATGTTGATGATTTCAGTCATAAAATGGAAGGTTAGATTTTCTTAGACAGGTTATAAGCTAAAGTTTACTACCTCCAGAAGGAAAGGCCTTAGTAGAAAAGGGTCTGGTTGTTGCATAATGGGGTCTTAATGTTAGATAAGTGGGGGGGAGGATTGTTCTATTGCTTTCTCCAACTTCTGTGATACACATGGAATCAAATGCCAGTTAACCACACCCTACACTCCTCAGCAAAACGGTGTCGTAGAGCGACGCAATCATACAATTGTTGAGATGGCCCACTCCATGTTACAACACAAGAGTGTTCATAACAAATACTGGGCAGAAGCAATCTACACTGTTGTTCATAACAAATACCGGGCAGAAGCAATCTACACTGTTGTCTATCTCCTTAATCAATCTCCTACCCATGCTGTTAAGGGGAAGACTCCTAAGGAAGCTTGGACTAGTCGCAAACCTAGGATCAGTCATTTGAAATTTTTTGGCTCTTTAGCATATGTATGGATTCCAGATGCCAAGTGCTCAAAGTTGGATTCCAAGAGTCAAAAGCTTATGTTCACTGGGTACAATGACAACCATAAGGCTTACCGATTGATTGATGTAGACACTGATAATCTTATCTTTAGCCGGGATGTTGTCTTTGATGAAGAACGAGGACCTTTTCATCTTTCCTCGCCTGTATAGCATTCTAAGGATCAGCCTTTGAAGGCTTCTGATTTGGGTGTTCGAATTTCATTAGGTTCAGCTGATGGGAGAGATGATGAACAAGAGCAAACAAAAACATACAGTTAATTTTGCTCTCATGGCCAACATTCACAGTGTCTATGAGCCTCAAACATATTCAGAGGCTAAAGGAATTCCTGAGTGGGAAAATGCTATGGAGGTTGAATACCAAAGTCTTCATAAGAATCACACTTGGGTCCTTTCTGATCTTCCTCCAGGGAAAAAGCCCATTAGCTGCAAATGGGTGTATAAGGTTACATAAAAAGCTAACGAAACCCTTGACAAGTACAAATCTCGTCTTGCTACTAGGGGGTTCTCACAGAAAGAAGGCATTGACTACGAGGAGACCTTTGCTCCTACAACCAAGATGAGTACCATTCGGCTCGTCCTTGCCTTAGCAACCCAGTTTGTTTGGAAAGTCCATCAGATGGATGTAAGAGTGCTTTCCTCAATGGTGAGTTGACGGAAGAAGTCTACATGATGCAACCTCCAGGGTTCAAGGTTGTCGGTCAAGAACACAAGGTGTGCAGATTGGTAAAAGCACTCTATGGCCTAAAACAAGCTCCTTGGGCTTGGTACATCAATATTGACAAGTATCTCATAAATCATGGCTTTTAGAGGAGTCCATCTGACTCTAATCTGTATGTCAAACATACTGGTAGTGATATATTTATTGTTGTTGTGTATGTGGACGACTTGATCATTACTGGCATCTCGACACATTTGATCGCTATGATCAAATAGGATTTGTGCAGCACATTTGACATGATAGATTTGGGACTTTTGCATTACTCTTTAGGTGTTGAGGTTTGGAAAACCAAGAGAGTAGTATCTTCATCTCCCAGTCCAAATATGCTCGAAGTCTATTGGATAAGTTCCAAATGCAGGATTGCAAACCTACCTCCACACCCATGGAAAAAGGGCTTAAGTTGTCAGCTAAGTTAGACTCACCAGTAGTGGATGAATCATTGTTCACGCAACTAGTGGGAAGCTTCATCTATCTCACTGCTACTAGACCTGACCTTAGTTTTGCAGTGAGCTACATCTCACACTTCATGACAGCCCCCAAGGTTGATCATTGGGTAGCAACGAAGCGTGTGCTGCATTATGTGAAGAGTACTTCTGATTATGGACTTCTTTACACTACGAGTAACGATCCTCGACTCAGTGGTTTCACAGAATCAGATTGGGAAAGTTTTGTTGATAACAGGAAATCAACATCTGGGTATGTGTTCAGTTTGGGATTTGGTGTAGTCACATGGACTAGTAAGAAGCAGCAGGTAGTGACTCTCTCCTCAATAGAAGCAGAGTACCGGGGAGCAGTTAAGGTAGCTTGTGAGGCAGTTTGGCTTTGTTGGATGCTTGCGGATATGCAAATATCTCAAGCAGGTTTGACTCCCTTGTTCTGTGATAATCAGGGAGTTCTCAAACTTGCCAAGAATCCAGTCTTCCATGAAAGAACCAAGCATGTGGAAACTCATTGTCACTTCATTCGAAAGCTTGTTGAAGATGGATCAGTTCAGTAGCTGTATGTTCCGACAGAGGAGCAGACAGCTGATATTCTCACCAAGTCTCTCAGTCCAGATAAGTTTGTAAATTCAGAGGGAATCTTGGTGTGGTTGACAGATTGACCATTAAGGGAGGGTATTAGAATAATTAAAATTTATTATTAATGGTCAATAATGTTGTCAAATAGAATGTTTCTATTCTTGCTTCTGATCGATTGTTTCTTTTTAGAAACATCAACTCTTTGTAAATCTATATATGTACATTTCTTTTGTAAATAATTTCATTCAATTTTTTACCATCACTCTTGTTCACACAAATGAGGCATTGGTTTTTGGAAATGGATTACTTTATTATTTTAATAAAGTTAATTGCCAAGAGGGGCGTAGGGCTTGAAGGTGAATAAAAAGAGAAAAGAGAAGTCATTTTTCATTATCCAAGTTATTATTTGCAAATTGAAGAGAGTTGAACAACAAGGTTTGCAAGCAAGGCATTTCAAGTTGTTCTGAGGATGATAAACCTCGAATAGGACAATGTCTACAGGCGTGGAAGATCACCCAAGGACATTCTGAGAGATAGTCTCATATAGAGATTATTACAGAGCTTCATTTATTTTCTTGAAGGACATTTTGAGAGATAGTCTCATATAGAGATTATTACAGAACTTCGTTTATTTTCCTAAAAATCTTCATTCAGGGGTTTATAGAGTTTATAGGGTTGAAGATTGTTGATATTCACTGCTGCTGATCAAGCAATCCCAGATTTGAGTTTTATGCTGTTGATTTCGGGTACGGATTTTATATATTTCCTGAAGCATTAATAAAATCTAGTTATTTAATTTTTTCAATTGTTTGGAAATTGGTTTATTTGCAAATATCTATGTTTTGTATTTCCTTGTTAAACCCCAGACCAAAGGGGGTTACTGTAGAACTAATTGACTTCTCTAGCATGGTTTAGTGATGGTCTTCCCCCTTTGTGATTTTTGGATCACTAACTTGTGAAGTTGGAGATTCAAGAATGTCCAACCAAGATTGTTTTACTATACTTTCCCATTGTGTACAAGTATTCCAATGAGATTGTCCATAAAAATGCCGGGGAATATGTAGCCCAACATATCAAACCAGCATAATGAGTGCCACCAAGATTTTTATGTTGTTAGAAGAGCAAGACAAAGTGGAATTCTAGGATACAATTTTTTTTTGTGATTACAACATCTAGATTGGCAAAATCTATCCAACCATCAAGATCCACCAGCAGCCATGATCGGTGTTTCTTTGATAGGTACAAGGTGGGAGATGGGAGATGGGAATTGGTAGATGGTGAGATGGATTCAGGCACTAGCTATCCAACATATTCCCTATGCATCATGAATGTTGGCTAACTAGTGCAACCAGGAATGTGTTGGTTTGTTTTTACAATTTCCAACTAGATCTTGAAATTGTCTAAAGCATAGCCAATTCTTCTATTCAATAATTTCAAGGGGTTGGCCAACGAATAGGAGAAGAATTAGCTAATTTTCTCCTCTACACTTTATGCTCTGAAAAACCTAGGAGGGTGGTCCTTTTCAATATCTAATTAACTTACACTCAATTTACAACAAGATATTGTTATAACCATAGTCTCGAGACTCGCCTGGAAGCGCCTGGATGCGGCGAGTTGCGCTCCGCGTAGCTCTGGCCGCATCCTGGGCTCGTTGGCGCGGATGCAACCGTGTCCAGACCCGCCGGACGCGCAATGTCAAGGAGAGTCCCGACCCCTGGACGCGGCCGGTGCAGCTAAGGCCAAAAAGGCCAAAAAAATAGAAACTCAAAGCTTTTTTATTTTATTTTTTGACTTATATTCTCTCCTTAGCCCTAAAAGCAACCTCATTTCATTCATTTGGAAAAATAGGAGGAGAAGAGAGAGTTGTGAAGAAAAAAAGGAGAAGAGAGGGCAACCAACAAGCTGTTGAAGACAAATCCAGGGTCATATATCATTTGGGGAGCTTCATACCAGCAAGGAGGTGCATTGAGAGCTCATTACCAGTGATTGGGAGGAGTTTGCATTGCATTCCAAGCCAAATCTAAGAGGTAAGTTTGATTTTAATTGATTTTTTTTGTGTTTTTTTAATAAATAATTCATTGTAATTTGTAAAATCATTGTTTTTTTGAGTTTGCATATTTTTTTTACAAACCCTACTTGCAACTTAAATAATTTTAGAAACCCTACTTTTGTAGCCACATTCATTTGCAAATCAAACCATATTATTTTCACAATGTCTCAAACCCCAATCAAAAAAGACCCTGCTTGGAAACATGCTGAAATCTTTCTCGGAATGAAAAGAGGAGACGTAAAATGTAACTATTGCAAAACAATATATCATGGAGGCATAAATAGATTAAAATACCATCTTGCACGCATACCCACCCATGATGCAGTGGGTTGCACTAGAGCACCTCCTAAGGTTGTTCGTGAAGTGCAGGTGCAATTAGAAACTTTTGAAATGGAAAAAGAAATGAAAAAGAAACAGAAGCAGGAGTTGGTGAGTGTTGGAGTTGGATAGGGACTTGGTGTTGTTGGAGATGCTTCTTCCATGCCTCCATACCATCCTAGTGCTAGTGCTTCTGTTTCTGCATCAACTATGCCTATGCGTACTCTTAGTGCTGGTGGCGCTGCTACTGCTAGTGGTAGTGGCAGTATTAGCATTGGCCCCAGAGTTCGTAAATCTAGGGTGGACTCATATTTTGTACCACGCACTACACCTGGTTCCCAACTGTCGCTTGAGAGCATGGGTTGGAACAAGGACGCACATGATGCAACAAAAAAGACAATTCTAGACTTTTGGTACTACTGCACCATTCCCTTCCATGTAGCCAAGTAATTCTTTTTCGTTTAATTGTTTTAAAATTTATATTTAAATTTTAGAATCTAGATGTATCTCATTTTACAATACTTATGTAACTTATTAATTTATTTATGACATGTTTTAGGTCACCTTTCTGGCAAAACATGGTTGATGCCATAACCATATGTGGGGCGGGTTCAAAGCCCCTAGTGAAGATGAATTAAAGGGCCCACTTTTGACTCAAAAGTGGCAGATGTGAAAGCACAATTAGAGGAGCAGCGCAAGCAGTGGAGGATGATTGGTTGCACCATCATGACTGATGGTTGGACCGATAGGAGAAATAGGACGTTGCTTAATTTCCTAGTTTCCTCTAGAGGTAATTGTACTTCCCTCAATGCATTGAAATTTGAATTTGATTTAGTGATTAATAATTTAATATGGCTGATTTATGTTTTTTAATTTATTGAATAATTGGTTTTGCTTATTTTTTCAGGTGACACTATCTTTATGAAGTCCATTGATGCTTCTGCCCAATTCAAAAATGCCACATACCTGCGTGAGGCTATAGAGGAGGTGATAGCTGATGTGGGGGAAGAGAATGTAGTGCAAGTGGTGATAGATAATGCAACAAATTATGTTGCTGCTAGTAGATTATTGATGGAGAGTCACCCTACTATATTTTGGACTCCATGTGCCGCCCATTGCATTGACCTCATGTTGGAGGATCTTGGCAAGCTCCCATGGATCAAAACATGTGTGGATGCAGCAAAAAACATATGCAAATTTGTATACAATCACACATGGGTGCTTAACCTTATGAGGCAATACACGGGGTTGAGGGAGTTGTCTCGTCCTGGCATCACTAGGTTTGCAACAAATTTTATCACGATGCAATCCTTGATTCGGTCAAGGGCAGCTTTAAGGCGCATGTTTACTAGTGAGGAGTGGTCTTCCTCATCCTTTTCTACAAGCACTGCAGGGATTGATGTGGCTGATTGCATTTTTGATGAGCAAGGGTTTTGGACACCAATGGACGAGATTGTGAAGGTAAATTTAATTCTTTATTATGTTTTAATATTTAATCATATCTTACTTTTATTTGTTTATTTTCGTTCACACTTATTTGTGAAACATGTTTGCACTTTGCAGTTTATTGAGCCCTTGCTAGTTCTCCTACGAGTTGCAGATGGGGAGAATCCTACAATGGGCTACATATATGAGGGCATGGATAGGGCCAAAGAGGCCATTGGATCAGTCTATGGTGGAGTTGAGGAGAAGTATCGTCCCATTTGGGATATCATTGATAGGAGATGGAAAACCAACTTCATAGGCCCATCCATGCAGCCACATGTTTCCTAATCCAGCCTTCCAATTCCACTGTGATCTCCGTGTAGATAGAGAAATTCTTAGTGGGCTCTACACGACGATAGAGCAGATGTTTCCCGCTGTTACTACACAGATGGTGCAGGAGATAGATGCCTTCACTAAGGCACAAGGAGGCTTCTTTGCACGTCAAATGTGCAAAGATAATAGGACAACATTATTGCCAGCTAAAAATATATTTAAGGGCATAATTTTCATCTTTTTATATTATAATTTATTATTAAATGTTGAACTTGAACTTGAAACTTGAAATGAGATTGATTTTGTTTCTTTTTCTCATCTCAGATAGCTGGTGGCATATGTTTGGTTCTGATACACCGATCCTGCAAAATATTGCCATTCGTATATTGAGCCAGCCATGCAGTTCATCTGGTTGTGAGGGCAATTGGAGTATGTTTGAGCACATACACGGCGCAATAGATTGATAGTGGAGAGGATGAATGACTTGGTATATGTTCATTACAACCTTCGACTCAGATACAGGAAGCTTTTTGACCACAACAAAACCCCGATCAGTCTAGAGGAGGTTGATCCACAGTCTGAGTGGATCACTAAGGCTACAAATGCAGTCTTTAGTGACAAGGACATTGATTGGGTGGACCAGGCTGAGGCCGAGGTTGTAGCCATGGCTGAGGAGGCTAGAGCACGAGGAGACATAGCTGCTGTCGATGAGAGTGGCATGGAGAGTCAGATACAGGCAGAGACTATGGATGCAACTACAACATCATCCAGGACCCTTAGATGCCTTCGTAGGAAGGATGTTGGCTCCACTATGCCATAGGGCAGTCATAGACTTATAGCTATTGTTTTACTTTTGATATTTCATATTTGTATGGAACATTTGATGTCATGGATTTCATATTCCATGAGTTTTGTATACATTTGACTAATTTTATATATCTAAGTATGCTATTTCCTTCAGCAACGCAACTACAATTTGTGTACTTTATACTTATGTGATCTTTGTATACTTGTGCATGTGATCAAATTTTCTATTATTTGTGTTGTATTCAATAAAGGGTGCTTGAAACAAGTTTTAAATCCTTAAAAATCTCTAAATTTCTAGGGTTTTTTCAACTTTTTTTCATTTTTCCGCGTTTACACCGAGTCCGAGTCTCGAGTCGCCGAGTCGCGCGCTGAGTCGCCCTTGCCGAGTCTGAGTCTCGTTACTATGGTTATAACAAATATCTTCTCTCAGGATAAACCAAGGATTGCAAATGAAACTCACTTAATAGGCTAGATTCTTGGAGGTTTTATGCATTGTTGGTTCTAAGAACATAAAATAATGTTAAGAAATAAATTACAACAGAAAGGGAAATGTGATTTTGAAAATCGATGACCATGAATATGCAATCATAACACATTTAGATTGGTGTCTTAAACCTAGGCCATGGAGTCAAAACGAGAATGCAACTATATTTTGAACAACAAATTTCAATCAAATTCAATAGAAGCATACATACCACTGTCTTGCAATGATATTCTTCAGAATTTACAACCAATTCTTCTTATCAATCCCTACATACATTCACAACCCTCAAGATTTCTAATACATTAATTTAATCTACTACTTGAATAGACGCTATGGAAGAAACATTCATTTGCAAGAAATCTGCAATGATGAACATAAATGATCCTTGATCAATTTATATTCATCAGTGTAATGAAGTATACAATTTAGGAGAAAATTGATTGTGAAATTATCACAATTCACTCATATATTCAGAATTTGTATTGCTATAAAAAATGACAATTACAATCACAATCCTTCTCTGAAATACTTAGATCTGACTAGTACAAACCTAAAATGTAAAACATTTGCTTACAAAAATCCAAGATCCCCAACAAATGTCCCTGAATTCCCTTTTATAAAGACAAGGGCGCAACAAGCTTCAGGCCATGGATAGATGCCACGTTTTCATTTGACAATCTTATCCTAGGATCAGACAAAAAAGGTTAGAACCAACTAGCAAGAGACAAAAATGCACCGCTAGAAGGCAAAACAGTTAGAAGTTGCCTGAGGAGATATTTTTTTACATACATGATGAGACAAGAAGGAGAAGGCTTGTGCACTTTGTTAGTTGTATTTCTCCATCCATGTTACAAAACATCTTCTAATGGCCAAGGATTTGCCAAAATTGATTTGATGTGAAGCAAATGATTAAAATATCCCCCATCAATCCACAGTCATGCCCCTGACTTTTCCTTATACTTAGGAACATTGCAGCAATATAAATACATCGACCAAGCAAACTAATTCCCCAAAAAGCTGTGATTAAATAGTCAATGCCCTTTATGAAATCGTCTCACTTGACAATAAAGAATATTATCTACTATAGTGATTATGTTATAAATATTATAAGAGAAGGCAGCAATTGAGTTTCATACGATGAAGATTAAGAAATGATTAACAAAACACAACCGACTACCTTGAAATGGTGCACCCCATCTATGTGAAAGGATGCAAAGAAATGGTGGTGATTAGAATGATAAGACCAACGATTAGTCTAAGGGACTTGTCCCTTATCAAGGGAGGGCATAATGTATAGTTGTGCCTATTCCACCATGAGAATACAAAAAGAGGCATGCTTCCAAACAAGGATCAGCGAATCATCTTTAGAAAATACATTTACATTCAAGCAACCAATACATATAGAACTGCAATATGCTAACCAATTTTTTCATTGAATTGCACAACACAAACCAGCACTTGGCCAATTTGATTAGCGTTAGCTCCACAACCAAAATCTATCAAAGCAACTCTAACCAAGAATGGGCCCTAAAACCATTTAAGGAAGAGGGGCGGGCATATGGTCAGAGGATCCCTAGGATTCAACTTGATACAAAAATTGAATACAACTGAACTAAAAATAAAACTCAACGTCAAGAATGTGCACTCAAGATCCCAGTGAGGGCGAGGTGCTAACATATGATGGAGTAATTAATAGAAATTGAAACTAATTGATTCTTCTGCTGTGGGGGGATTCACCACTTGATAATGGGTACAAGAGAGATACAAATTTAATTCTCCACACTGGCAGTAAACCATCCAAGGGTACTTAATGTGAAATTAAAGAAATAATTGCAGCAATAAAGGATTGGAACAGTACTACTGTTTATAGTCTTACAATATGGCAAAAGAGCTGCAAATTACATGAAAATTACAATAGATTCAAAGTACCATGATACTGGATGATTCCATGTTAGACATTAACAATAAGTGATGAAGAAAGGACTATAGATTCGAACTTAAACAAGTTTGATGTAAAACAACAATTCTGGAAATGAATAACTAGCAACTGTGAAACCAATTAAATGCTCATAACTTCACCAAATTACTTCCGAGTTGAGTGATGTCTTTTGCAGAAGCCTTCTAGGAGGTAGGTGCCCAAAAATCAGATCACAAAACAGCATCAGAACTCAGCATATAATTCTAGCACAAATCCCAAGGCTTTCAAGAATAGTACGACCCTCCTTGAGGGGCGATTTTGACATTAAAAATCAGCAACTCAAAACTAAAATCTGAAAACTTGTGGAAGGGGTCGCCCAAAGCATAGAAATCAGATTCTTAAATGCCCAAAACAAAATAAAAATTATTCACAAAGCTGTATACAAATTCGACTTTCAGCTATGATTGTATCAACAACTTCAAAACTAGAAATTTCTGCAAAATCTTCAACTGTTGAGCTCAATCTACTAGTCTGATTTGAGAAGCAGCAAATGTCCAACAAGGTGTTGTATTTCAAACATGAAATTGGTGAGAGGCTAGGAGGCAGCATCCTCGAAGCAAATTATCAATTGTCATTTCGATAGCATAACTTTAGCATAATTTTATGGATACCAAATGCTGGAGCAAGCTTCACTTTTATAGAAAGAATAAAACTCATCAACTTCCCTTCAAGGCACGCCAAAAGCCACAAGAGAAACTTTTCAAATTTCCAAAGTTCATAATTCCTCAAAAAGGTGTCCCACTTCAAGGCACATAAAAACTTTATTAAAAAATATTAAAACACCTTAATGAAGGCATCCCACTTCAAGCCCCTCTTTTAAACACAACTTCAAGTTATTCCACTAGGCCAAGGGGTCAGCTGCAAATTATAACATTAATGCCTTGTAATTAAAGACATGCCACAAATATTGCATATAGAAGTCTGCATCAAAAATACCAACTGCTCCAACAAGAAAAGAACACACTGAAGCACTGCCAACAAGACCACTACTAAAAATAGTATTTACTATAAATAGTAAACACCTAGAGAAATGCCTCAAACCTCCAAGCAAAGAAACCCTAATTTTACTTCAACGAGCCTACGGGCCTCCGGAATAGGCTGAGAGTAACTGAGCTAATCACTGGTGAGAAGGGGACATTACAATCCGCCCTCCTCGAGATTGCTTGTCCTCAAGCAACCGTAAAGATGGATGCAACAAAATATGTTCTCCTTCCCACGTGGCATCTTCAATGGGCAAGTTCCTCCATCTAACCAAGTACTCCTTGATTGTTCTTCTCAAAGAACACTCTCTAGTGTCAAGAATCTCTTTTGGAATCAACACCAACTGACCTTTCTCATCCAATGGAGGTAATTCTAAAGTAGTCACAACATTGTGCCCACGTGCCTTCTTGAGGCATGACACATGAAAGATGTTATGCACCCTACTTTCAGTTGGAAGCTCCAACTCATATGCCACTTCACCAATCCTTTTGGTGACTTTGAAGGGACCATAATAGCATGGCTTCAACTTTTTTGCACCACTCTTCTTAAGGGAAGATTGTCGATAGGGATGAAGTCTCAAATAGACCATGTCTCCCACTTCAAAAGATCTCTCAATACGCTGTTGATCAGCGTATAACTTCTGCTGATTTTGAGCTTGTTGCAGATTTTCCTTGAGAGATTTCAAGATGTCTTGGCTTTGCTGAAGCATATCCTTTGCCTATGGAGCTCTACTACACCAAACACCAAATCTACAAAGTTAGGAGCATCATAACCATAAAGAGCCATAAAAGGAGACATCTTAATTGACATATGATAGGAAGAGTTGTAGCAATACTCTCCCAAATGAAGCCACTTAATCCAAGCTCTTTGCTGCCCCGAAACATAATTTCTAAGGTAGCCTTCTAGCCACTTGTTGACAATCTCAGATTGCCCATTTGTTTGTGGATGATAACTACTGCTTGGAGTAAGCACTGTACCACTCAACCTGAAGATCTCTTGCCAAAAAGCACTTAGGAACTTGCTGTCCCTATCACTGACAATGGTTTTAGGCAAACCATGCAAACGAAAAACTTCTTTAAAGAATAACTCAGCCACTTGAGCTACTGTAAATGAAGTTGTGATAGCATAAAAATGTGAAAACTTAGTCAATCTATCTACCACAACAAAAATACAATCACGTCCTTGCACATTAGGCAACCCAGTGATGAAATCCATTGCAATGCTCTCCTATTTTTGATTTGGGATTAGCAAGGGCTGCAACAAACCAGCTGGAAAAGAATGTTCATTTTTATTCTTTTGAAAAAAAGAACATTCTCTTAGTCTTATGTAATTCATGATCTCATCCTTCATCCCTTTCCAAGCAAACCTTTCTCTAATCTGCTTATAAGTCTTGAACATGCCTTGATGACCAGCAAGAGGAACATCATGAAAAGATTGTAGAATCTTTTTTTTAAGCTTAGATTCAGGTACTAAAAAGATCCTACCTTTATAGTGAATCAACCCATCAACCAACTTATACCTTTCATCATCCAAATGGCCTTCAATCAAGCTCGTTGCAAACCGATTTTTAGCATAATTAGCAGCAATTAACTCCTTCCAATCTGCTGAAACCTCACAAAGTGACTGTAAATGGGGTCTTCTTGAAAGAGCATCAACCACTACATTATTTTTCCCTTTGACATACTCAATGTCAAAGTCATAATCTTGGAGCTTACTTACCCACTTCTGTTGTCTTTTATTTAAATCTTTTTGGTGCATGAAGTGTTTAAGACTGTTATGATCAGTCTTAACAACAAATTTACTTCCCACCAAATATTGACGAAACTTAGATAATGTGTGCATAATAGCAAGCATTTCTTTGTCATATATTGAGTAAGATTTTTCTGCTCCTCTCAACTTTCTGCTCTCAAAGACAATGGGGTGCTTGTCTTGCACAAGAACAGCTCCGACTCCCTCACTTGAAGCATCACATTGCAATTCAAACGGCTTTGTGAAATCTGGTAGGGCCAACACTGGACATGAGCTCATTATGTGCTTGAACTTGTCGAAGACTCCTTGTTCCTTATTTGTCCATAGGAAAGCTCCTTTCTTTGTAAGATCTATAAGGGGGGCTGCCATGTGAGAATATCCTTTAACAAATCTTCTGTGGAATCCGCACAAACCCAAAAATCCTCTCAAGTGAGAAATATTCTTTGGAGGTGGCCAATCAAGGATGGCTTTAATCTTCTTTGTGTCAACTTTGACACCCTTGGCACTAATAATGTGGCCGAGATACAATAGCTCTGTCATCCCGAACTCACACTTTGATTCTTTGGAAAACAAACATTTTGCCTCCAAAATGCTAAGCACTTCTTCTAAGTGCTTGAGGTGCTCTTCCCAAGACTTACTAAAAATGAGAATATCGTCGAAGAAGATGAGCACGATCTTCCTCAATTGCTGTCTAAAAATCTTGTTCATACAAGATTGGAATGTAGCTGGAGCATTTTTCAAACCAAAAGGCATGACAAGAAATTCAAAATGCCCAAAATGGCATCTAAAAGCTATCTTCTCAATATCCGGCTCCCTCATTCTGATTTGATGATAGCCCGAACGAAGATCAATTTTCGAGAAAAACCTAGCCCCATGGAGCTCATCAATAAGCTCATCAATCCTAGGAATAGGATATCTATCCTTGATGGTCTTCTAATTTAATGCGCGGTAGTCAACACACATACGTATTGTTCCATCTTTCTTTTTTACTAACACCACAGCTAAAACAAAAGGGCTTTTTCTTGGCCGAATAAAACCCATCTCCAAAAACTCTTTGATGGCTTTCTCAATTTCATCTTTTTGCTTCTTGGGATAACGGTAAGCCGTGGTGATGACGGGCTTTGCTCCTTGTTCTACTTCAATCACATGCTCAAAACCTATTTCAGGAGGTCTCCCAGGAGGTAGGCTACCAAAGACTTTACTCTTCTTGGTAAGTAAGGCTTGGATATCAGGATGATATTGCCTCTTCTCTTCCACTGGATTAGCTGGTAGGACCATACACTCTGCTGCCCATTCAACTTGATCATGACGGATCAACCTTTCCATTCTTTTCAAGGACACAATTCGAGGGCCCCCATTTGACATCCTGTTGACGTGGTTTTTGAGACCGCACCAACACAGAACAAAGTCGCCCAACGGACGCTCTATTCTCTCTTGATCAAAGTATTCCGCACGCTAAGATTGCCAGAAAGTTCGTGCGTTCAACTCCAAGGTTCCTTTAGTGCGAATAGGCTCAGTTTGGCTTGATGTGATATTGCTGGTATGTCAAGGGGACTTACGTAGTTGTTCAGACTTCTCGCAGTTAGCAGTTGATATGTAATTTGAAGGGGATTCTTACGTGTATGATTTGGCAGTGTGTATCCTTTTCTAAAACTAACAAGAAGTATGCGGAAAGTAAAAGGGAAAGGGCCTAAGAAATTTGTACTCTATTCTAAATGCAAGGTATGTGGGGCTTCGTCTCAATAGACTTCAACCAGATTTCACCTAGCCTCCGTCGGACAGCCTCAGCAAAATCGGTGCAATCTTCAAAGGGGATAGCGAAAGGTATTCAAGTTATAGTTTAACATACGTACACCATCAGAACAACGCATATAAGTATGTAAGCCATAACCGAAGTCAAGCACAAGATAATGTCCAGTTGACCACGCAAGGCAGACTTATCATCAACAAGCCGCTAGTGGTATGGAATAAAATGAAGCTATCTCAATGAAACACCACACACCAAAGTAAGCTACTTGCATGAATTTAATCTACTTGGATACGAAAGGAAGAAGAAACCTTGCTAGCATTTCATGACAAGACAATTCCATCATCAATGAAAAGATCTATTATCACAAAATGTGTTACACAACAGTCTCTTCAAAAGTTTTCAAAGGGAAAACTTTCTCTCTTCTCCAAATTATGCAAAATGCTCTACAATCTAGCTCTAACTCTATCTCAATTCTAGCTCTGATCTAATCTCTGATCTCTAATTCTATTCTAATGCCTTACAAATGAGGGGGACTCCCCCTTTTATAGCTAGCCAAGTCCCAAAGGACGGCTAGGGTTACAATCAATAGAGTGGCCAGAATCGTGCCACCTCAGCCCTAACCCTAAAAACTGCCAGAATAGGGAGTGGTACATTAAATGAATCAAAGATTCCCACTCACTCCCAAAATAGCAAATGCAATAAATGCTCCATACTCAGTCTTCTAGAAGATCCTCGTCCAGTAGTGTGTTCCCATTAGCCTTCTCTCTGACTGCCAACTCAACAAATCTGCTAAGTACGGCCTCAACCTCCTCAACTGAAATAGATGGAACACAATCTAACTGAAACTCTAACACTGTAACTGAGTGCTCGTGCCTCGTACAAGATTTTCTCCAAGCAGCCAATGAGTCCTGCGTGTTCTGGATCAAAGTGGAGAATGTAGCAGTATTTTCAAAGTCATCTTGTACGAAGGTCTTAACATCTGCGAAGAAGGGAACCAGCAAACCCCTCAAATTATCAAAACTTATCTCCTCTGGACTCAGCCGCCTCGCGAAGATGGCCTCGAATGTGTTCTGAACTCCATTTATGATATTGGCCATAGCCTTGTGAATCCTGGCTGAATCCGCCTGTGCTGCATCGAAGAAGCCACGCCCTGTGATAGCCGAAGAATACCACCGAGAGAAATCATATCGGTCATTCGCTTGAATGACACCTCCATCAATCAGCAACTGCAATGGCACATGCCTCAACACCTCAAGACGCTGGATCACCTTACTCTGATAGATAGAGGCATCACCCCAAGCATGATCCACCGCATCCATTCGTGCCAAAATAGTAGAGGCCTGCTGAAAAGCAAAAGATAAGTCCTCCATGAATTTCTCTGTCTCCGCACGAACTCCTGTGACCCATTTGTCTGCCTCTTGTGCCATCCTCCCCAACTCTACTAAGCCGCTGATCGATTCTCTAGGAATATCCGCTGGAGGCTCTATCACTGGTACATCCTGCCCTCGAGAACGAGACAACTGCTGAACATATCCAACTAACGCCTTGTGTTCTCGTTTCAACTTCTTGTACTTTCCTTCTTTCTTGAATAATCTATCCTTGAGGGAAAGGAAGGAGTTATCACACTCCTCAACAATCTGTGCACCAGTAGGGCGTCCCAAATCAAGAGTGGTGACCACATAGTTTTCCGGAGCTGCTTCATTCCGGTCACACTCGACTCGTGGGACAGCAACGTGAAGAGTACGAGAGCCATCCTCATCAGTGGAGATCTTCGAAAATTTTCTTGCCTTCTTCTTTGGCGGAGGAGCACTGATCCGGTTCAAAACTCTTCCATCTCAACCGCTGGATCAATTTCCTCACTCGGGCTTCTTCGCATTCTGTCTCTAAGCCAATCGGGCACCTCATATAATATATCGAAAGGCCGCTGCTCCTGTGCCTCGACTTCTCTAACCTGTTCAACTTCTTCTTCATTCTGGCGAGGCTCATCGTCCTCAAGTGGCTGAGTGTCGCCTGACACTATATCATCATCGTCGCCATCATTCATGGCCGCCTCTATCTTCTGCTGAAATTGAGGGTCAGTAATAGTCCCCTCATCATCCTGTTGATCAAGCCGGACAGGTACATTGGCACTCTGGCCAATCGACTCCTCGTGGAGGCTGAATATCATTCTTACTACCGTACTGATTCACTGCAACCCTCTGATCAGCAAATAAAGACACCTCCTGTATGCTTGGAGAACGTGTCTCCAAAGGTGCTGCTACTGTAACTCGTGGAGGTTCTGGCTGAACTAATTCTTTCCTTCTGGACTCTGGTCCTCTTGTGATCTGTTTCTTCCTTCCTGTGGTGGGCGTCCTGTGATCTCCCATCAAGTTGTAGGTCAAGGCAATTGACCTACCTTTCAATCTGCTCACTCGCCTATCGACCCATGCCCTGGTGAATGTCATAACCGGGATAGAGAGAGTATCAAGGTCGGCAACCTCGGGCTCTGACCAATCAATAGGCGGAAGTGGAGTGTCCCGAACGGCTGCATAGTCTGGATGAACAACATCCATGTCCTCATTAACCTGGTCCGGAACCGGAACTACCTCACACTCCCTGATCAGAGTAATCGGCAATCTAGAGAACATCCTCTTTCTCACTTCAATCTCATCAATTGCATCAGCCCAATAATCCTCAATGGTGGCCTTGTGTTTGAATTCCTCTGACAACACCCAGTTGATGTTATGGTGCGGGTCATAGTGTTGTCTACTTGTGTGATATGAGAAATGATAGAATTGAAGCTCACTTTCAGCTTCTCTACATGCCTGTATCGAAGGACAAACGCCCGAAGGTTCCATCACAACCGGAAACTCTATCCCTCCTTTCTTCTTTTTCTGGATTTTGTCAAAGGCTAGCAACTGTCTAGCTATCTCTAGCATTATTATTTTATCACATTTGGGTACTTAGGCAGCCTATAAGGGTATGAAGAAAATCCTTGCTTCTAATATATGAAAATCTTGGAAACTGTATAAAACCAGCATACCTTTCAATTAGCTCCTGGGCATTTCTAGAGATTCTGCTTTGTAACCTCTCCTGAAGCAGCCTCGTGATGTACATGGTGAATGAATCGTTGACACGCTTGTAATGGGTTGTGCTCGAAAGGTGCAACTGCGTACACGCCTCATGATTTTGAATTGGTGAGAGCCACAACCGATGGGTTCCTTGTAAGAAATTCCTCTGTACCTCGGTCATCCGTGCCAACATATAAATGAGATAGGAGCTCATGTAAAACGTTTTAGTCCTCCGCAAGCTCAGGAGCTGCTCATGTATATTATCGCTGATCATCTCAGCCCAATTGACATAATCCTTGCCCTCCAACACCAGGTTGATGTAATAAAACATCCACGGCTCAAAAATGTAAGACTGTGGGCAACCACCAACCCTGCTCAGCAACATGATAAGATCACAATATTCCTGCTTCAAGTCCTCTGCTATGATCTGCTTCGGCAACTTCGTACGAGACGGTCTCGGAGTGCTCATCCAGTGAGTGTTAATAGTGTCCATGCATCGTTCAAAGGCAGAAGCATACATACGCTCGGCTCGCTCCCTGGACTTGTAGATCATGCTTCTATGTACCGGGATCCCAAAAGCTTCACCAATGGCTGCGGGTGAGTTGGCAGGTGCCAGCCCATCCATGGCGTGATCGACGATGTTCTTTCACTTTAACGGTTGGCGCTCCATAATCAACTCCGAACACTGTATAGGCTGGCGGAAAACCAGCAGCTGCATATAACCACTTCGGACGATGTTGTGCGAAGTGACCGAAGCCCGATGACTTCCAATCCCAAACAGCCTGTTCTTGAATGTTTCCAGGTTGACAGAGCCCAGGTTCGTGTCCGTCAACTTGCCCAACTTTGAAATAAACTTCGTCTCCGGCATGAATGTCTTGCTCAGCTTCTTGATCGTAGCCTGTCTGGAGGCACCATTGTCCTTTCCGGTTGTCCTCACTTCAGCCATCTGCAACATAACAAACATTTCATCAGCAATCAGATTTAATAAAATAAGACATGATATAGGGGCTGCAGTTGAATTCTAGAAGCTGCAATATCTTTCGTGTTTGCAAACCTCAGCTTCTTCTCTTGAATAAATTCGAATTCCAACACTTAGAACAGATTTCTAAGTGAACCTTGATGACTTCACTTCACTTAATCAGCAATCAACAAATTGAACTTCAACTATTTCGTATCAGCAATCAGCAATCTTAACTTCTATGTCTTTGTATCAGCAATCAGCAATCTTGCAAGCTAGCAAATTCGTACTTTAAAAGTTCCTCAATGTTTCATCTCAATACAAGGCGTCCCTTTCAACTTTACTTCAGCAATGGCGTTTTACTTCACTAAGCTTAATTAATGTAAGCAAGTATGAATCCAAATTCTTAGCAACCGGCGTACTTACTTTAGCAATGAATCAGATTTCAGCCACTAGCAAAGTCGTACCTCCTTCAACTCTCAGCACAAGCAACTCCGAACTTCAGCAAAAAAAAAAAAAACCTCCTTAGCAATGGCGTACCTTTCTTCACTTTCACTCCTCAGCAAAATTCGAACTTCAGCAACTTAAGGCGTCCTCTTCTCAGCAACTCTCAAATGCGCCTCCTCAGCAACTTGCACTCTTTAGCAAAATTCGAACTTCCTCAAACCTCAGTCAGACTTAGCAACTTGCCTTTCTCCAGTTGTGAAAATGAGTGAAAAACTTCTCCATTTTATAGCTAAATTCGAATTCTAGAAGGTTATTTTAGCCAGTGCCATTAAACTCCACTACTCCACTTCAAGAATTCGAATTTTCCCTCTCTGATGTTTCTGACACTTGTCTCCAGTCGTCGGGAATATTATTCTTCTAGAAACTTGACTTTGACTGGCGTTTTGAATTCCTCTTCGAAAAATTTAATTTAACTTCATCATATTTTACTCACCAGCTGGAGCTCCGTCACTTAAATTCGAATTCTTAACCTCATCATCTGCTCTGGAAAATTCATCTTTGAAGAATTTAATCACAATCATCTAGGCAACTCCCTTCAGACTCATCGTTCGAAGAAAATTCACTCTGAAAACTCATTTTATTTGAATTTGCCTTAGAAAATTTAAAATTCTCCCTTAGGAAAATTCATAACTTAAGCACTGATCAAATTCCTTACTGAAAAAGTGTCGGCGAAGCTTGAAAGATTTGGAAATCCATTCATCATCGCAAATGTTCAGTACCCAGAAGCAAATTTTCTTCAGAACGCCTCGAATTCATGGGTACCCAACGAACGGGTTCATTTAATTTTTCGAATTTTGAACCTTAGAAAAATATCATTTTCATCATTTAAACTCGTTCTTCGCCCGTGATCACTCTGCGTTGCTCTGACTTCTAAAAAAAATGAATCACCTTGCGTTATCATCATCTCTGACTTCATCACTGAGAAAAATTGCTTGCCTCGAAAAATTTTCATCAACTTGAAGCTCTAGGCGTATTTTCTAAGAAAAATAACTTTCCTTAGAAAATATTTTAAAATCTTCTTGTACCTTTGAAATCTTGCCTTAGAAAAAATTTGTTGATCGCCAGTGGAGAGGAATTCTCATTTAGAAAAAAAAATTTATATCAACTCCATTCCCGGCACGCCTTGCACATTTTATCTTTACTTCATCACTTGGAAAATATTCATTTTAAAAGCCCAACGCCTTAGAGAAATTTTTTTAGCACTTAGGCAATATCTTATTTTCCCCCCCTGAGGCGCCTAGCACACTTCATCCTATTTTCACCACCTTCAAACATTTCAACGCCTTCAAGATATTTCTAACACCTTATAACTCCCTTCAAACATTGGCGCATACTTGATATTCTATTCTCCATACTTTCAAATATTTTCCAACGCCACATCACCTTAGGCGTCCAACACCCTTGGAGAAATCACGCCTAGCAAAATTATCTAAGGCCCACCACCTTGGGCGCATTCTAGCCATGAAGGAGGATAACGCCTATCTTTTACCATCTTTCACCATGTCTTGGTAATATTTTTCACTTTACTTACCACTTGTATTTACCACTTACACTTCAAATATGGGCGCATTTCCTTGTAGGAGGAGGACGAACTTGCTTATACCTTCAGGTGACTTTTCAACTTCCGTTTTTTGTCCTGACTTGCATGATTTGGGCGCATTTTAGCCTTGGAGAAGGATGAACAACCTTTGACCACGCTTTGACTCCTCTGTGTTGGGCGCATTTTGATGAGAGAGAAGGATGGGCGCATTTCCTCTTGTGTGAAGGATGAAAATCAACCTTGGGCGCATTTCCTTGAGGGTGGCGGATTTTCCATGTTTGACCTTGCTTTGACCACCTTGTGAACTGGGCGCATTTTGATGAGAGAGAAGGATGGGCGCATTTTGACCCCTGAGGCGGATTTCTCATACTTAGAATTTTTTCTCAACTTTTCCCTCTTTCACCTTGGGCGCATTTGGACCCCTGAACAGGATGAAATCTTGTTGACTTTCTTTTGACTTTTTTTACCTTGGGCGCATTTTGCCCTGTGTGAAGGATGAACTTGCATCTTGAAAAATTTTCTACGCCTCTTCATCAATCTGGGCGCATTTTGCCTTGCCTGCTGGACGAGACTCCAGACTTAGACAAAATTTTATCCTCGCCAGCCTACGTGCCCTGCTATTTATAGTAAGTTCTCTGTATTCGCGCCTCTGAAGCTCGGAATGGCCTGAAATTTTAAACACAGCTTCTTCACGACTTTATCAACCTGTTGGTACTGCCACTCTTAGTCACCCTGCTATTTATAGCCTGTTTCTGAAGGTGGCTTACTATAAATAGTAAGCTTCTGATTCTGATAGCTCCCAAGCTCCGATCGACGTGAAATTTTGCCGAGGCGCTCACCACGCGACTTTGCTGCCGATATCGATGGCATGCAGAACTGATTTACTATTTTTAGCACGCTTCAATTTGACTTACTATAAATAGTAAGTGCTCGCTTTGACTTGAAATTTCACCAACAGTAAAATTAAGGATCGCCGGGACGCTGGCGGTTTCTACATCTGCTGAAGATTTTGACTTTTGATGCCTATTTTAGGCTCCGGCCGAAACCCTAATTTACACCGCATGCGACAAAAGATCTCCTCGCTGGCTCTCGCGCACCGCGATCAGCTCGTGAATTCAATCACCGCCGAGGCCGCCGGGCATACCGCTAAAATAGCAAAGTTCCTTACCGAGTGAGAATCCTTGTTTGCATGTCACACCATCGCTGCTCAAAACCCATCAGAATCATCGACATGCAAAAAAAAAAGCTCTAATATGCAAACCTCTAAAAATAGCCTCTGAAGGTCAATCTCCGAAGTGGTCATCTCGACTTGCATGTTATATCACCCCGGTCTTGAAAACCCGTGTATGAATATCCGTACATGCAAAGAAAATCTCTCAAGATGCAAACCCTAAAAATAATAGCCTCTGGCGTCAATCGAAGTGGTCATCTCGACTTCGTATGTTATATCACCCAAGGTCTTGGAAAACCCGTATGAAATATCCGCATTACGTAAAGAAAATCTCTCAAGATTCCGACCCCTCGAAATCCTGCCCCGAAGCCGGACTGCTAAAAATAGTAAGTCGTCCGTTTTTGCTCAAATTTGGCATGCAAGCAGTCTGATGTACTCTGAACGCTGTGTGATGATTGGAATCTCGAAAATGCTGACAGATTGCCCAGGATTGCAGACTTACTAAAAATAGTAAGTATCTCTGAATCTGATGAAATTTGGCTGGAAGCCTGCTGGATGTCTACTGACAACATTGCTAAGTTCAATTTTCAATTTACTGGCCCTTCTTGACCTTGACTTGACCAAAAATGATGAAACCCTAATTTTGGAATTGGCCAATATCTTCACGTTTAAGCTCAATGACGACACAACCCCGAAAGACCTGACACCGTAAAAGGACGTAGAGAGAGAGAGAGAGAAACCTGCCAAAAAGACCCGAATGTTAAAAATAAGGGGGTCCCCATCTTGAATGGGGGCTTATGTGTGAAAAGGTCACAAATGCGATCCAAGTAGCTTAAATTCATGCAAGTAGCTTATTTTGGTGTGTGGTGTTTTATTGAGATAGCTTCGCTTTATTCCATACCACTAGCGGCTTGTTGATGATAAGTTCGCCTTGCGTGGTCGACTGGAGATTATTTTGTGTTTAACTTCGGTTGTGGTTTACATACTTATATGCGTCGTTCTGATGGTGTATGTATGTTAAATTATAACTTGAACATCTTTCGCTGTTTCCCTTGAAGATTGCACCGATTTTACTGAGGCTGTCCGACGGAGGCTAGGTGAAATCTGGTTGAAGTCTATTGAAACGAAGCCCCACATATCCTGCATTTAGAATAGAATATAAATTTCTTAGGCCTTATACCCTTTACTTTCCGCACATTTCCGATTAGTATTAGGAATCCCGTGCTCACCTGCCAAATCATTCGAATTACATGAAAACCCTTAGTCCGCTGTCTGCTGTCAACCGCCGAACAATTGTGTAAGTCCCCTTGACATACCAGCAATATCACATCGAGCCAAACTGAGCCTATTCGCACTTAAGGAACCTTGGAGTTGAAAGCATGATCTTACTCGCAATCTTAGCATGCTGAATACTTTGTTCAAGAGAGGATAGAATCCATTGGGAGACTTTATTCGTGTTGGTGCGGTCTCAAAACCACCAACAGGTGTAGCTGCATATTTAGCTCATGAAACTTCATCTATTGCATTTGAAGATACAAAAAGAAATCTGCATTGCATCTAGGATCTTGTTTAATCATCATAGAAGTTTTTTGCAAGTAGTATATGCATTGGATATCATTGGGAAAACATTTGTATCAAACTGAAACACCCAGACCAGCAAGTTACAAGATTGCATGTGAATTGTTTGACAAAATTACAAGCTGCAAATTAAGGCAAATTGTGAGCAAGGCTCATTACATTTGACTTGGAGAGAAGACGCAAGACAGCCAAGAGCATGGACGCCACACCTGGGAGCAAAGTGGGCCAATTCCAAGAGAAGTTCGATTGATTTCTTCATGCCATAGTTCCTCCAATCGACGTCTTCAGGTTTTGTTTTCAGTTGGACCCATCTTGTGGTCATTGCATTATCAATAGTATTTGCATTGTATTTAATGGTTGTTTCAATCGCTGTTATCACAGTGATATTGGATTGTGACACTTGCATATGAATAGTCATAAAGTCTGCATCACTGTCATTAGATCAAAGATAGCCTATGTTTGCATCTCCTCCATTGCTGGACTGTAAGAACTTAAGTGAAACTGATCGTAAACTTTGTCAAAATCTGCTCATTGTAGATGTTGTCCAGGAAGTCTAAATATACACTTTCAGTTGTCTCTTATATGACAAACATTGTAATCAATTACATATCAGCAATACCATATTAGAGGAGTTGGGTTTTGGTTTGCAATATGGTTGCTAAAATGTCCATCTGTTGTAGCTATGGAGTTATTTAGTTTCTTGCATTTTCAGCCATTCTTTAGTTTGGGAAAATCAGAAAGTGTTACATTTGCATATCTCCCTTCAATTGCAAGTTGTAGTTGAAGTCTTTTGGCATTGCTTAGTTAGTTTTTGATGCGTTTGATCATCAATCAAACAAGAAAGGGCAACAGAAAACATTTACCAGCAGTTATAGGCCAAGTGTTTGACGAAAAGTCCAAGAGCTAAAACTGAAAACTTACATCATAATTAGCAAGGGACATTACATCATGGTTTGGATAATGTTTATACTTGTCATTTTTATCAATTATGACCTTAATGGTTAGTAGTAAGTGATTTCATATTGTTGTGATAGGTTTTCCTATCAACACTTATACTCAAAAATCAATTGAATGGACCATGTAGTCAATTATCTATAATTCATAACCACCCCCCAAAGGGCTAATAGTCATTCCCTACCATTAGTGAATCTCCAAATCTAGTGATCAATTGTCAATATCAATGAATCACCACTTAAGTAAAAATTCTTGACTATAGAAGAACATCTACTAGTGAAGATAACTAGTTATTATGTTATGCCAATGTACATTTATCTAGGCTCTATAGGTATATATATTTTATATAGAAACATACAAGAGACTACTTTTGTGAGGATTCAAATACTACATCCTAATTGCCTTCTAATACGAATTGAAATGGTAATATTAATCTATGCATATCAATTCATGTGTTGTGTTTCTATGTTCCAATGAATATATTCTAAATTGGATATATGAGTGAGAGTCACTATGTACCCATCTCTGTCAAACCATTCCACATGTTTTACAACTAGGTAAGGGTGAGGGGATAGTTTCTATTTTTCAACATACATCACCCCATATGAGGACACGAATATAACTTTCAGTTATCACTATGGAAATCAAAGACCAAAAGAAACAAAATATGTGTAATGTCCCCATTTTCCTGAGCATCAGTTTTTAGAGGGATTAGCCTATTTCCTGACCCTCGTAATGGAGTTGTTCAGAGGGTCCTGTTTGGCAGATGTTTGGTTGACTTCTTCGTCAGAGCTTAGTTGGGTTCAGGATTGGCCTTCGTTTGACTCAGTTTCACACACTTACTATTTATAGTAAGTCACCTTGTCAGTGGAATCTAGTATTTCTACATTTAGTAAGGCACCTGAACAGGTCTTGGATGCAGGGTCGATTTCCATGTTCAGTTGGTTTAGCAAAATAATGGTTATTAAAGGAGTTATTATCATTAAGGTCTTTTTAATGATAATAAAATGATATAAAGGTTTATTATAAAGTTTATAATGTCACTTTATGATCAATGGGGCCATGACCCTCAATTAAGTGACTTAAAGTACATTAAGGATATTTTAAAAGGAGAGCCTATATATTAATGCATTTAATAAAGTCAATGGGGAAACATTAAATATCACTTTAAATGATTTAAAAGCCTCGTGAGGGAATCGACCAACTTGAGAGGAGTATATAAAGACCCAAAAAGAGTTATTATTGTTCATTCACTCATTTTGATCATTTGAAGAATTTGGAGTTGTGTTCGTGCTCTTCTCTTGGAGATGTTGAAAACGAGGGTTTGCTGGTATAAGCTTTGGAGAACGTAGTCTCTTCATAGTTTTGCTACCTGAGGGTGTGAGACATCAAGGCTGCAATCTGTTGGTAGCTTCAATCAGAGGTTACACTTGTGCAAATTGGAGTAGAATCAAGGAGTTTCATAGGGTTTCATTGCAGATTTGAATATCAAAGTATTCTCATCATTGAATACATTCATGGTTGTGTGCATATTCCTCATCCAGCCCGTGGGAATTAATGTGCATCAGATGTAAAGATTATCTTCAGCAAATAAGAAGGGTTTGTAGAATAAATGCCATATTATTCCATGCTATCCTATGCTGAGATTTCAATTGGTGTATATTCATCTTCTCACAGCCACATGAGTTACAGAAGAGCAGATTATAATTTGTAGTAGCCTGTACAAAGCTTCAGGCAGGGACATGTTGCACTAGGCTCCAAACGCCTAGCCTATTCAATGTATATCATTCTTATAGGGGGCGTCTTGCTCTACTAAGGGATTTGGTATCAGTTTGGAGGTGGGAAAATTCATCTACAGCAGCCATTCTATTTCTTAACCAGTCATCATCTTGCTGCAATCATTTCCAGGTTTTTATATATATTTGATATCTAAATATTCGGGTATGGACTTAATGTTTTTGCAAGCAATGTAAGTAGCTTTGTATTGAAAGTTCGTAATCTGATTAGTAATGAATATTTAAAGGCTTGCTTCAGCAGCTAGCATACAATGAGAATTATATAATCAGATTTATGATAGGAGTTTAATTGTTGAGCATATTTACTTTGCAATTGGTATATGTGTTTACACTTCATTCTATCCCGGAAAAGTATTCAAACACCTATCAAACAAACATTGATTTGTAAACCCAAGTTATCAAACAAAGGCAGAAAATTGGTTTTGGCTATATTCCACCTGGGTGGGATACTACAATATGCATGTCAGCCTTCTCAATGACTGATTGTAATGATAAGATACATGCCATAATTTAAAATGACTTCTAATGAAGAAGAATTTGCAAAGAAACAAAGAAGAGCAACACCAAAATGATGATTATTGGATAAAATCTAGTAGCAAAAAGCCACAAATTGAATCCACTAACTCAATTAAGGAAGGTAGTGTTATCGCGAATCTAAGCAGCTCGTTCCACGGATAACCCCCCTACGAAACTTGTCCGTTTCCTAGGATTCGTGAAGTTCAAGTACGCACAACGGGGTGATTTTCGAGTCACCTCGAAGTGCGTTCCCAAGTCTCGAATAGTCAATTCGAGCATTCCACCTTGTTCTCCTCGCAAAGACCTTCGAAACGAGATCTTTCGCGACTTTTCACTGTTAATACTTTGCAAATTACGGAAGATGCAGTAGCACTCAAAAAGTGCGCCCCTGCAGGGAAAATCCAAAATTTGGCTAAGTCTGGAAATGTAAGGGCGCTAAAATTTAGCGCCCCTGCATGAAGTGAAAATTCTAAAAAATGCAAGAGCGCTAAATTTTAGCGCCATTACATTTTTTCTCAACACTTAAACTTTTTTCATTCCTCTGGCACGTTTCTTCACAATTTCGCGTTTTTCGTCAATCGTGCCACTTTTCGTGCCTAAATTTATTGCACGACTTGAGTTAGGTTTTTAATTTTCATTTGCAAAGTTAAGTGAATGAATTCGCCACTTTTGTTGTTTATGTTTTATTTCTTTTGCATCTCCTCTTGCTGTGCGTTTGCCTTTCATCTGCAAAATCACGTTTTTTGGAGATTCGCCATTTCTCTCTTCAACAAGCTTCGCGTTTTGCCCTGGTAAGACTTTCATTTCGGCTTTGTATTGTCATTTGTATATGATCTTTGTACATTCGCGTTTTGATTTCTTCATTCACGTTTTTATTTCATTCGTTTTTTCTATTCGCGTCTTCCTTCATTCGCGTTTTCCTACACGTTTATGCAATGGAACCTTCATTCATGGTTTTGAATTCGCGTTCTCCCCTGTGCGTGTTCATTTAGTGCTCATTCCTTCTTTTCATTTCCATGCTCTTACCCTATACACTCGCGTTTTTGTTCTCGCCTTTCAAAGTGTTCTTCATTCGCGTTTTCTGTCCATCGTTTGTCTTCATCGTGGCGAGCCTTTGTTACCCTACGCATTCTTCTCTCGCCACCTACGCGTTCTTCTCTTATCCGCCAATATGGTCGATGTTCTGTGGGCACTCGTATCTATCCAACGTATCCATGTTGTCTCTCTCTATGCGTTTTGGTGAACGTTGAAGAGATCTGTTATTGTGAAAAAGAATTCCCTCAAAAATGGGAGGCGTATGTAATAGAATGAAAGCAAACTCAAGCTCTCATGATTCAAACAAATTTCCATCTCCAAGCCTGAGCGCTATCGCCATTCCCTCTTGCATCTACATCTCAAAAGTTTCAAGAAAAAGCAGAGGCGCTGAATTTTAGCGCTAGAACATTTTTGAGAAAATGAGAAATTACCTAACACTGTAAGATGTAAGGGCGCTAAAATTTAGCGCCCTTGCATCAAAATCATCTTTCACCAAAAAGCTAAAGCGCTGAATTCTAGCGCCATGACATCAAAAGAATGTCATAAAATTGCCTAACACTAAAAATGTAAGGGCGCTAAAATTTAGCGCCCTTACACCAAAAGCAATTTCTCAGAATGTAAGGGCGCTGAATTTTAGCGCCCTTACACTTTTTTCTGGCTTTTTCCAGACCTTTCCAAATGCACCCCATTTTTGACCAGTGCATCCTTGAGCTCCATTTTTCCGCATTCGTGCATCGTTTTGCGTGCCTCGCCATCATCTCTATGCTTTTCCACCCTCGTGCTCGTTTCACGCTTTCCCATGTTTCCTAACAAATTGGTGTTTGTTCTGGCTAGACGGATTGCAGTCTACTCTCAGAGATCGTCCAGTTAAGAGTGCTCAGTGTTCCAGTTTCTTTTGATGACTGCAACGAAACCTCCTTCTTCTTCGAAAGCAAAAAGCAAGATGAAGTACAAATATCAAGGCGTCTATCCGCCAACTATGGTACTTTCGAAAGTTGAAGAAATAAAGGATACAGAAGTTGGCCATCAAGATTTGGTTGACTTTGCAAAGTTGACAGAGACGAAGCCTCTTCCTGATTCAATGAGGGCAATAGTACACAGTAATCTCCACTTGGTGGCAATGTTCCCCACAGCTGCGCACAATACTGAGTTTGTTCTTCAAGTTGCGTCTCATTACATCCGAGAAAGCAGAAGTGTGATCGACTCTTCCGGGCATGAGATTCTAAGACTCGACCCCGATTTCTTTGACATCGTCTTCAAGGTTCCTCACATGGACAAATATATTGACATTTCTATATCAAAAGCACAGGAGATTTTCGATGCTGATCCTAATAAAGCCAAACAGTTGATAAATACTCAATGGCTTAAAAAGCCTAGATCGTCTGTTTCCAGATGGCCGAAAGGACTCCTGAGAAGTGACTTCAAAGATGACGTCAAGGATATGATCACGTTTCTGAGCAGAGTGAAAGGTTTGCCGGAATCATCCACCTTTCACGATTGGATGTATGAATACATCAGGATCATAAGGAGGCAGAAAGTGCATATTGACTGGGGTAAACAAATCAGTGATGAGATGCACGAACAGTTGATCAATGCTCCTTCTACATTGAAGTTCTACATGACTTCTTACCTGGTGTACGCAGCAGCTGTGATGAGGCAATTCCCAGGTCTATCTACAAAGGGGAATCGGATGATGGTGCCTGTGTACAGATATTTCTATCAGTTGGAGCTAAAGGAAAGCTTTCATCATTTCAGACGGGTCACTGATGCTTTCTTTGCGCCCTTACTCTTCAACTTTGATCCATCCTTGGAAAGAAGAAGAGTGTCTGATGAGGCTTATAAGGTGGTAAGTAAAGTTGGATGTATTTTTCTTCAATTCCCAACGTTTACTTACTTGAGAGTAGGTTGTTACACCGGTTGTCCCTACATGCTACCACGTTATCCTTCGGATAAGTGGGTTCTCATGGAAACATGCGAACTGATGTCGCGAAAGAACGAAGAAGCAACCACAAGCGCGGATTCAAGTTCTAACCATCGGCCGATATACTATCCCGGTGCACAAAAAGGCTAAGTCCGTCTATCCGAGATGCGATCGCGACCATCAAAACCTACAGTATAGGTTTGATTTTGACTACCGAGATGTCAGAAAGAAGTTGCAAAAGGGTCACCAACACAGGTACCGTTTTGAAGACATCTGGGCAGATTGCAGAGATGAAGAAGCCATTCGAAAGATGGACTATTGCAGATTGACAGTTCAACAAATCAGAGATCTTGGTATCGCTGACCTACCAGAGGATTTTGAGGATCCAGGTGATATCATGAACGCTGTCTATGATGAACAAGGCGTTGCTAAGAGGCCGTTACCTGCAATACAGTGGTCTAGGAAAGAGGTCACCAGCATGAGAGAAAGGCTGAGACCAATCCTAGCCAATACAGAAGAATGGTTACACAAACATGGTTATGCAATGAAAAGTTTCAGGACAGACTCAGAAGGAGAAGAGTCCGAGGCAGAAGCACGCCAACAGCAAGAACTTCGCGACAAAAACAAGTCAGCGGCCGTTCCCACTTCTTCGCGGAGAGGCCCTAGGATTAAGTTCACTGTTGGTAAGAAAGATACCCAGGCTGTCCAAGAGACAGAAATGACGGAATCTCACCCATCTCGCTCTAAGGGTAAAAAGCCCATCTCAGAGGAGATAGATTCCGATGAAGAAGATACTTCAAGCGACCAATCCGCTGAAGATGAAGATTCAGCAGAAGCAGACTCCGATGCCGAAGAGGTTTCTGAAAGCGGGCAAGAGTCTGATGAAGATTCTGAAGAAGGATCTGAAGGTGACTTCGAAGGTGAACCAGAATCGGAGAGGCAAGAGGGTGATCAACAGGAACCCGAGCATGATGAAGAAATAACTACTTCTCCTCCCGAGAACGTAGTTGAGGAAATTCACAGAACATCATCGCCCGTGACTTCAAACGTTCCTCATACCCCTTTTGAGTCAAGAATTCCTTCACCTCCTGCTCCCTCGTCACCTATTCCTACCACGAGCATTCCTGCAGCCGAGATATCCCCTATCCCTGCAGCATCAACCCAGCTTGATACTCCATCAGTCACAAGCATTCATACGGTTGATATACTGTCAAGCCCACCATCGTCCATTCCTAGCTTGTCTTCGCCAACGTATGATATCACTTCTGAGAACGAATTCAATCGTTTCATGAATGAGTCAATGCGTGATCAGCTCAATGTGTCAACTACAGGAGCGATGATGACAAACACTTCTCCAATTGTCACGATACCATTGGTGAGTTCAGATGTGACAATAACTTCAGAGGTGGCAATGGCGACCGACTTGACAGTAAATCCAGAAGTTCACACTTCTTTTCTTCCTCCTTGGCTAATATCTCAAGTGTCGAAGCGTAAAAAGCAAATGATTTCTCCAGAGGAACTCGACCTTGAAGAGATAGTTCTTCCAAAGGCTAAAGGGAAGAAGAAGGCAAAAGTATACTCGAGGCTGAATGTTGATAAATCTGGCCACAAGTATGCTGAAATTGGCATACCACCGAATCAAGAAGGTGATGTCAATATGGAGGACTACACAGTAACAAAGGTCCAGCTTGGCAAGGTTACCAACGAAAGTGCAAAAGCCGATGCGCAAGTCACTTTGGATATCTTGGCAGGAAGGCTGGACAAAGTTGAGCAATCTCGTAACATGTACAAACAGAGGGCAGAGCATTATGCCACTGTTGTAAAGAGACTTGCCGGTTCTCCAAGCAATGCACAACCGCTGACAGTGGTAAGTATTGAAGACCCAGCTGTCAAGAAAGCTGAGAAATTCGCCTCCAAAGGCAGAGTGTTGTATGACTTTGTTGAAAAGATCATTGAACACGGATCTCAGATAATTTTGGCTGCGGATGAGAAAACCACCATGTTGGCCAAGCTCACCACAGAGCTTGACAAAGAAAAGGGCGTACTTTCCCAGGAGCGCAGAGACATGGAAAAATGCCTGTTGTCATGGTCGGAAATGAAACAGGTAAAGCTCAGCAAATTGGTGGAGGTTGGGGTAATTCCCGACAAAGAAAAGTTTGTAGAGGTAAAAGAATCACTGAAACACAAGATCCAAGTGGTTCAATCTCTCATTGAAGACCTTCACCAAGTACAGGAAGATGTCGATGGGCATCGCAACATTCTTGACAAAAGTATCAGAGAGTTGCCTGGTCAACTTCTTGAGGACAATCGTATCTTCCTACCGGCCGCAGAAATATCCCGATCTTCAAAGAAGCCATCATGAATTTGATTGACAGCCAGACTTCTCAGAAGCTTCAGCGAACATCATTTGTGATACAAGGCTCACATTGGACAACCTGAAGACGCATCTTGACAGGTGCAAGAAGGTTCACTCAT
Organism: Sequoia sempervirens; assembly: GCA_007258455.2. Taxonomy (NCBI): domain Eukaryota; kingdom Viridiplantae; phylum Streptophyta; class Pinopsida; order Cupressales; family Cupressaceae; genus Sequoia; species Sequoia sempervirens. The sequence continues at coordinate 725,234,916 of VDFB02058242.1, read as the reverse complement.
CTGCCATGAGATCGATCACGAGAATCCACACCATTGTGGATTACACCGTTGGTCCAGATGAGAAGTTCGTGCAGGAGACTAGGAGGAAATTTGAAGACTTCCGCGCCCAATGCAAAAAGACGTGAAGCAGCCTCCTATTCTCCAGTGTTAGACATTTCCGGTGCATCCCATTATGCATCTTGTAAATATTTCTCGACATTTTCGAATGTCATTTTGTAAATTGTAATTACACCAAGTCCAAAGATGTAATATTTTGAAAACAAATTACACTTTGACTTTGGTCAAAGTTAGGTGAGATCTCCAAAAATCGCTCACCTAACTTTCCTTAATTTTCTCAATCTCTTTCCTTATTTTGCTCATCCCTCTTTCTATATATTGTGAGGGATTTTCATTGTAACATATCTTTTAGCCTTTTGCAACGAAGTGCTGCCCTTTTGTAAGAAAACTTGTGAAACTTTGCGTTCATATTTTGTGAATGAGATTCAATCAATAAAGGAAAGGATTGCAAGCCAAACTTTGTGTTGGATTCGATACTTTTGTAAGTTGATTCGATTTGGTAGTGATTAGTTCGAGGAATCTGAAAGACTCTAAGTGGTTGATGTAAACTTTGTGTTACATTTATTATTTAGATTGCATTGTTATTTTGTTTATCATTGGTTGAGTGATCTATAAGACTTTGCGCTTATAATCATTCATGCTCATGCATGTTCTTGTTGGATAATCTATGAGACTTTGTGCTTATAATTATTCATTCTCTTGGATACTTTGTCGAAAGATCTACAAGACTTTGTGCTTGTAATCGTTCGTGCTCGTTGACATTTTGGTTGGATGATCTACAAGACTTTGTGCTTGTAATCGTTCATGCTGTTCGAAGAATTGTTGCGTCTAAGAAGACTTTGTGCTTCTAACGTAGCAAACGGTACGTTTATGCAGATCCGACATTGATAAAGCTACGGAACGACTTTGTGCCTTCGTGAGCTTTCCCATTTTATTTTCTTTTGTTTGTTGTTGATTACTTCTGGTATCTCTACGCTTCGCTTTGACGAGATAGAGATATTGGCATTACTGCTGGTTGTTAGTTTTTAGTTATCAAGAATTCGGAACTTCCAACACGTGAAACATTGTAAACATCTTCTCTGAAAAAAGAGAGAAGTATGAATGTAACACACCCCCCCCACTCCGTGACTTTCGTGTACATTGTGTAATTACTTTTGTGATTTACTATTGTTTCTCTTAGTAGTAAGAAGGGCGCCTCCCCTTTCCGAGAGGAGAGATTCACATCTCACATAGCTGTGGCTGAAGTCCAAGTTGTGTAATCTTTCGAAAGTTGATTACATAATTTCACCCAATAGGTAGCACAGAAATAAGATAGTTCTTGATAATATGAAAGGATAAGGTTTGCACACTATTTCACAATCCAAAATGACCAGGTAAACCTTAGCATTTGACAAGTCTAATGTAATGTGAAAGTTCAAAATCTTACTTTATTTATCAATCATTCACTATTCTTACCACAATCTGCAAAGAAACAAAGAAGAGCAACACCAAAATGATGATTATTGGATAAAATCTAGTAGCAAAAAGCCACAAATTGAATCCACTAACTCAATTAAGGAAGGTAGCACTGAAATAAGATTGTTCTTGATAATATGAAAGGATAAGGTTTGCACACTATTTCACAATCCAAAATGACCAGTAAACCTTAGCATTTGACAAGTCTAATGTAATGTGAAAGTTCAAAATCTTACTTTATTTATCAATCATTCACTATTCTTACCACAATCTTCCCTATAAATCTAAAAAATCCTTGCAGTGACAACCACAAGAGTGGATATTCAAAGCCCAATACTATGTGCAAGATGCTTATACCTAACGCTAGGAATGGTGTTGAAGATATTTTTGATTTAGGAGCTAAAACTTTGCCTCTCCGTTTGCCTCTAGTGTTACTTCCTCCAACACCACTTACACACTTCCATGATTTTCTTGCTCTCCTCAGACAGCGGGATCAATTTCACCTCCTTTCTGACTGAAGAAATTGTCCCCAAAAGGCACTACGAACTTTTTCATCACCTATTCCTCTACGAACTTTTTCATCACCTATTCCTTCCCTCCCCTCTTCATTCTTGCCTCTCTACTTTTCACTATATCTGAAAAATCCATCCTTTAATCTTGAAGTACATCCATAGCTTTTTCGTAATCTCTCCTTTAAGCACAAGAAAGAAGATAGGATGTCATCAAAGGTTGTGGAGCCTGGCTTTACTCCTACCAATTGCATTTGGTTGAAAGTTCCTAATGCCTTTTGAACAAATCCATTTTTGACAATAGCCTACCTACCAACACATTCACAAAACTATTTAAAGACTATATGAACAGTTATCACAATTTTTAAACACCTAAGATCCCAAACCAAATTTCTAATCAGTTCATAGATATTTTTAATAAGCCCATGTTGTGAATATGCAACATTTTCAAATACTAGCTTAATCTTGGATGTTCTGAGCTTGATCTCCTCTAAACCTGAGCTGATCTCTTCAACAACATCTTCAACCTCTTTGATGTCAAAGGTGGGTCCCTTCATGAACTTGTTAACAGAAAATTCATCTACTCGAGTAATAGCTTGCATGCAATCCTTTTACAAAATCAGGTATTCATCCAAGACCTTATCAAAGTCATTTTCTGTCTCCAATATCTGGTAGTTATTCCTAGAATTCCAGTCATCAATCATGTTCCTCACCTTAATGTTCCAGCAATTTAATTATGACATAATTCTACTTCTATTAGTTCAGCCTGGTCTCTTAAGGCAAATCTTTACTTTTATCGCACTCAAAAGGATTGGAACAATCCAAAAAAACATCCATATCAACATAGATGTAATTGAAATCAATTCTCTAGATTTACTTAAATTGAGAACAGTTTTGGTTCTTTCCTTAGACAAAAAATTCAGCAACTGACATTCCTCAAAAGTTTGATTTGCAAGAACTTTAGCAATAATCAGTTGACTTCGTACTATAAGTTGGAATTATCTTTAGATTGTTAAACGGAAAAAGCCCATAGAAAATGTAAAACATTAATACAAATAAGATAGCTCACAGAAAGACTTCAGGTATAACTTCAAGTCCAATAACATAGAAACATAGGTATTATAAGTCCAATAACATAGAAAACATAGCTATTATGAGTCGAATAACATGTAATGGACTAGTCTTGGTTTGGATTTTCAAAACTGTGGCACCGTGGCTACAAATATAAATTAGGAAAATGACTCTAAAAACTTTAAACTTGTGTGACAGCAGAAAACAATTCTTAGCATTGGTGCATTTTTTAATCCATTTAGCTACAAGGAAAAAGTCATTATCCAATAAGTTCAGTTCTATGTATAATTTATAATTAGAGCATACAAAGGATATGGTTTCTAAATATTTAAGTGAAGAATTAGGAACTCCTTTTAAGACCTTGCAAAAGATTCTGAGGAAAAAAGAGGAGGTTAGAACTCAAACAAGATTCCTCAAAAACGACAAAAATTCATCAAAATAAGTTGTAATGGCATGAGCTCAAATGGTAAACATAAATGGACTAAATAGAACAACCCTAAGTTCAAACCCCAAGGGACATAATTCAAATTGAGTGAAAATTGCATCCAACATGCTTAGTGCAACACAACCCAACATATGAAGCCGAGACAAGATCACATATTGAAATTGGTTACGTATTGCATCCAATATGCAAAGTATAGAGTACCCAAGTTGATGAGGTAAGGTTCAAGTAAGATCAAGGCTACCCAAAAAGGAGGGATTTCATTCAATTGAACTTTTTTTTAAATATCAGAATTAAATGCCGAAGAAACTTAAAAACTCATGTAGAAAATACTTAATAATGGTATGTAACAATAATTTGACAATGAAAAAAAAAGGTAAAAATTTTGATTACAATAATATTGTATACACATTCACTAATGGACCAAAAAAGAAGAAAATCTACCTGGAATTGGAAGCCAATCTATATTTGTTAACCCCGTCCTACCTTCTTTTGCGAACCCATATGTTCAAACCTGCAATATGAAAAATGGTCAACCAAAAAAATCATTTATAAATCATCTTAAAGAGACTATACTTGAAATTGGTGGGTATTTTCTAATTATTTTAGCTACATGGAAAGACATATCATAACAGTAAGTTTGATTTGTATATAGTGTTTAAATAAGCATGCAAAGAATCCAGCTCTCTAAATATCAAAGTGAAGAATAAACAGTTCCTCTTGTGACCCTCAAAAATTTTGAAGGGAAAAAGAGAAAGAAGTTAAGAACTCACAACTGAAATTAAGAGGTGAATAAAATATTTCAAATACTAAACAATAAAAGTTCATCAGAGATAAATCAAATAATATGAGCACAAGTGGTACAAGTAAATGGACTTTCAAAGCAGAGACCTGAGCTTTAACCTAAGGAAACATTTTAATGTATTCAATCAGAACTTTTAAAGAAGAAGGCCAAGTTTAAATTTTAGAAGACATGATAATGTGTTAAAATTGGGTAAATACTGTGGCAAACACATCCCCATGGATGAGTCAGAGACATAAACCCCTGGAATCATGGTAACGTGTTAAGATTGAACAATTAAAGCACCCAGCATATCTCAATGGACGAAACAGGGGCATAATAACGTATTGAAACTGGTAAATACCATATCCACATAATGATGTATAAAATGTGAGTAAAGACCATATACACAATAGGCTAGATGCAGGTACTGAAACTGAATGAATACACAAATTAGGTAAAACACACAGAATGAAGGGATTGAAATTGAATAGATACAAGTTACAACAAATTGGGTACTACAAACCGGGTACAGGTATTGAAATTTAACGGATACATCGAACTGGGTAAAACATACTGGGTATTGAAATTGAAAGGATACAACTCGGTGACAATGCCAGTTACAAGTAGACCCAAGGTTGACCCAAAAGATAAAAAGAAAAGAAAACTTATAAAAGAAAGCATGGAGAGAACACTGGAAACAGCAAATAATAATAATTTGAAAATATTAAGAAAAGAAGAATGGTCCAGAAATTTGAGTACATACCCATATTGTAAACAGAATTATAAAATCCACGTGGAATAGCAGGCTAAATGACCGAATTCTCTATATTTCTTGGCCCTCTTCTGCAGATCAAACCTGCAAGCAAGAGTAATTAAGAAAAGAAACCACAAAAGAAACCCAAAAATCAACTGATTGATCATTTTATTGCAAACAGAATTATTATACCCACATGGAATTGGAGACTGAAATGACCGAATTCTCTATGAATCTTGGCCCATTTCTGTAGATCAAACCTGCACATAGGAAAGAAACCCAAAAATCAATTGGTTAATCATGTAAAGGAAATTAAACTAAATAAATTTGCATTAACCCAGGAGTCCTTACAAATTCTAAAAGATATATGCTCTGTTTGTAGATAAACCACAAAAGAAACCAAAAATCAACTGGTTGATCATTTTATTGTAAACAGAATTATTATACCCACATGGAATTGGAGACTGAAATGACCAAATTCTCTATGAATCTTGGCCCATTTCTGTAGATCAAACCTGCACATAGGAAAGAAACCCAAAAATCAATTGGTTAATCATGTAAAGGAAATTAAACTAAATAAATTTGCATTAACCCAGGAGTCCTTACAAATTCTAAAAGATATATGCTCTGTTTGTAGATAAACCACAAAAGAAACCCAAAAATCAACTGGTTGATCATTTTATTGCAAACAGAATCATTATACCCACGTGGAATTGGAGATTGAAATGACAGAAATCTATATGTATCTTGGCCATTTCTGTAGATCAAACCTGCACATAGGAAAGAAACCCAAAAATCAACTGGTTAATTATGTAAAGGAAGTTAAACTAAATAAATTTGCGTGCACCCAGGAGTCCTTACAATTTCTAAAAGATATATGCTCTGTTTGTAAATACATTAAAATAAATTGCAGGCCCCTTAGTGACTCTAAACACTCAAGAAAATTATTCTAGCGAAAAATTCATTGGCTATGGGAAATTAGATTACAAATTTCCGTAAGAATGCCTACAATCTGTAATGCATATACTGTCTGGTCGTAACCTTAATTTTGTCAATTGCAGACAACTCGTTTGAAAGCGCCCAGGGGAAGATATCCAGCTCGTAGCCTGAGACAAAAATAACAAAGTTCAAAGTTCTTTGAAGTTTTGTTGTATAATGAATTTTTTTGTGAACGTTTGAGCCGCGTTTGTCTTTATTTATTTGAATTTGAATCGTGTTTTTTCTTAGGATTTGAATCTCAAAATTTTCGTGGGACGTTTGAGCGCATTTGTTTTTTTTTTCTCTCTCTCTTTAGTTTTTTTTGGGCCGCTGCGGGTAAATTAGGCCTGGTTTACTTATATAAATTAATTGATAATAATTGAATGGGTAAAATGTAAATGGAAAATCATTGGAATTA
>VDFB02058242.1:724842791-725228348 GCA_007258455.2 Sequoia sempervirens | reverse complement strand
ATTTAACTTAATGCCCTTTTATTAAAGTCACATCGACTTTAATATATTTTATATCACTTAAAATGTTCAAAAAGGAGATTTAATATTTTTATGACTTAAAATATTAAAGTGCGCTCATGTATTAAGTCTGGACTATTAAAAAGGACTTAATAAAATATTAAAAGATTTAAATGATTTCAAAATGGCGTATCTTCTTGGAAATGCGTGCCATTTGGGTATAAAGCATTTCTTGGCAATAGAAACTCATCTTTGACAATTTCACTTTGCCTTGTGCTATTTTTCCTGTGCATTCTCCTGTGACCAGGGTTTGAACAATTTGTCCATTGAGGAACGATAACTCTTCAGTGTTGAGTGCTTTTGAGGCTGTGAAAGATCAGCTGAATCAGTACAGTTGAGAGCTTCATACAGAGGTTCTACAGATACAGACAGAGATTATATATATTCAGATTTCTTGTTGTTTGCAAATAAATGAGGGTTTCTTCCTGGTGGCGCATCCTTCTTCAGAGTCAGAGGCTTCCAGCAGAGGTTCTTTGCATTCTTTCCTTGGCCGTACGGCCTACCTTGGAATTCGTGCCTAGAGAGAGGCGTGTGAAGGGTTAGGCTGAAACGCCTCCCTTTTGTTTGATTTTGGTCTTCCTTCATGGGCGTCCAGCATTTCCAGAGCATTGTATCCAGTTTTGAGGCAGGAGAAATGAGGTCTGGAGATTTTGCGTGCTTATATGCTTGATTTCACCATTTCCGACTGTCAAACTGGCAACTTCTTTAATTAAATAATCTGGAGTTATTCTGGTATGTGTATTACTTGCAATCTATTTGTTACAGTAAAATAATGCAATCTACACTTTCATTCTGAAGCAAATAGTGTAAATTTACCTTTTATGAGCATTTATGATATGCGCCCCTTCTCTTCTGTCTATCAAAAATTCTCTAAAAAACTAAATAACACCTAAAGACTTAAGAAAATTGGGGTTTTTGAGTTGAGAGCCAGCAGGGCTCATCACAGTGGTATCAGAGCTCTGATTCTGCCAGCTTGTGGGGTTAGAGAAATTTATGAAGTCACACAAAGAGGGTTTTGACAAGTTTTATTCCATAGGGGGTCCTAGAAATCAGAGAGGTGATCAAAATCCTTTCCCACCATTTCCGTTTGCAGAACAGGAGGAGGAATTAGATTGGGACAATATGGCGAACAGGGCAGGAGAAAGTTCTCACAGGAATCCTTGGGATGATGAGGACAGAGAAGCTAAAGACGTGCTCATGGTTGCAGGGCAAGAATAGGTGGCGACTATTCTTCAACAACTCAGCACGAATGTTCAAAATTTGACAATTAATAGGGCTCATAGTTTGGATCACGATCGTGAAGGCAGTATTCACAGAGAGCCTCAGAGAGTCATAGCTCCAACACGCACCTTTGAGAGAGCTACATGTCCTACTTTTACCAGAGATGATGCTGAGGAAGTGGACGAAGTTGAACAGGGTGGCGAGATTAATTTTGCAGATAACATTATGGCTATGCATGATGAGTGGGATAGTTTGCCACCGAGAGTTAAGGAGCACCTTAACTTCGACAGATTCATGAGCCAGAAGAGAGAACACACCAGAAGTAGGAATGACAGGCGGCCTAGATTCAAGCATAATGATCTTAGACAGGCTACCAATAAGCTTACTTTGGCGAACTTTGATGGCAGTGGTAGAGTTACAGCACGTGCCTGGGTTAGTAAGCTTGACACATTCTTGACACTACGCCCCATGCCTGAGGAGGATGCCATTCGATTTGCAGCACTTCACCTTGATGGCGTGGCACATGACTGGTGGATTCATGGTATGGCTACTCTTCATCATGACAGGATTACCTCGTACCAGGAGTTTACTGATAGACTGGTAGAGAGATTTGACAGAAGGGATCCTGAGCTATTCTTCAGAGATTTGGCACAACTGAAACAGTTAGGTAGCTTGGAATCGTACATTGGTGAATTCCAAAGACTATCTGTGATGGTGACAGGAATCTCAGAAAGAAGGCTGATCATATTGTTCATTGAGGGTCTTTTCGAGCCCATGAAAGGTTGGATAAAAGCATTTGATCCACCTACTTTACAGGAGGCCATGAGGAAAGCTCGCAGCATGGAGCTCTCTACACCTCATAAGCCATTTGGCTCGAAGCCTACTACCTCATACACGGAGAATAAATCAGATCCAAAGAAGGCTGATAATGCAGATCAAAAGAAGAAATTTACAGCCCCTTTAGATCGAGAAACCATGAATGATTTACGAAGAAGAAAACTCTGTTTTTACTGCAAAGGTCCGTATGACTTTAATCATGACTGCCCCCTCAAACCTAAAGGGAAAAACAAACACATGGAGTGGTTTTATGAGGGAGAAGCGTTGACTGATTTTTCTGATCAGCAAGCTCCAATCTATGATACAGATGGAGAAGAGTCAGAAAATGAGGCAGAAATTGTAGTGGAAACACAACTAAAGGAGGCTCATATGTCCAGCATGCAGAAAGAGGGTTCTTTCAGACTCCGTGGGATCCTAGCTGGTCAAAGGGTCATATCTCTTCTAGATACAGGTGCAACCCACAACTTCATCGATTCACGATTAGTGGAGAAACGTGGAATTCAAACTCAGCAGTTTGAAGGCATACGTGTGAAGGTTGCAGATGGATACACTCTCAACTGCGAGAGGATGATACCTGACTTGCCTTTGAAACTTAACAATTTTGAGTTCAAGGCAGATTTTTATGTTGTAAACATGGGAGGAACGGATATAGTTCTGGGCATGAAGTGGCTTCATGCAATAGGAGAGTTCACGCTTAATTTGCGTGACATGGAGATGAAATTCAACATTGATGGCACAAATCATATTCTAAAAGCCATCAAGGACAGCAACCTTAGAGAAATTTCACTCCGGAGAATGGAACGTTTGATTCGTAATGATATGGTAGAGTGGGCTGCTGAGTGCAAGCTAATGCCTTCACAGTTGGAGCAGCAAGCTTCTTCTTACCATCCAGATGTGCAGGAACTTCAAATCAAACATGCAAAGGTGTTCAGTGCAATTCCACCAGGCAGACCTCCTGATAGAGGTATTGAGCATATTATAGAGCTGGATGAGGGCACGAAACCGATTATGATTACTCCTTACCGGCACCCCAAGCGTTTAAAAGACGAGATTGAGAAAACTATTAAGGAGCTTTTAGCTATGGGGCACATTAGGCCGAGTAAGTCACCCTTTGCTTCATCAATTGTTTTGGTGAAGAAAAAGGATGGTACACTCAGGATGTGTATTGACTACAGAATGCTCAACAGCAAGACAATAAAGAACAGGTATCCTATTCCACGGATAGATGAGTTGATAGACGAGCTTCATGGGGTTTGCTACTTCTCAAAGATTGATTTGAGGACAGGGTATCATCAGATTAGAGTCCGAGAGGAGGACATAGAGAAAACTGCGTTCAGATGTCACTGTGGACACTTTGATTTCTTGGTTATGCCATTCGGTTTAACCAATGCTCCAGCCACGTTTCAATCTACAATGAATAGGGTTTTCCATCCTCACTTGAGGAAATTTGTATTGGTGTTCTTCGACAACATCCTGGTTTATAGCAAATCATGGGAGGAACACTTGGTTCACTTGGATGAGGTACTGAGTATACTTGACAGGGAGTCCTTGTACGCCAAGGAGTCCAAGTGTGCTTTAGGCATGGCAGAGCTTTTATATTTGGGACACATCATCAGCCGTGCAGGAGTCAGCATGGATCCAAAGAAAGTTTGAGCCATCATCGATTGGCCTACACCTGAGACTTTGACACAACTCAGGGGTTTTGTAGGATTGTGTGCCTTCTATCGTCGGTTTGTTAGTGGATTCTCGCGGCATGCTGCGCCACTAACTGATTTGACTAAGAAAGGTGCTTTTGTGTGGACACCACTAGCGCAGGCGTGCTTTGAGAAGTTCAAACTTCTCATGACTACGTGTCCAGTTTTGGCTCTACCGGACTTCACTAAACCCTTTGAGTTACATTGTGATGCCAGTGGTGAGGGTATTGGTGCAGTTATCATGTAGGATCGACACCCGATAGCTTTCGAGAGCAGGAAGCTAAGAGGTCCTGAACGGAGCTTCAGTATCTATGATAAGGAAATGTTGGCCATCATGCATGCCATGGCCAAATTCAGGCAGTACTTGATTGGTAGTAAATTCACTGTGAAAACCGATCATAATAGTCTGAAGCATTTTCTTGGGCAGCGAGATCTTAATGAAAGGCAACAAAAATGGGTCAGCAAGCTTCAGTCCTACGATTTTGACATCTCCTATGTCAAGGGCACTTAGAATGTGGTTGCTGATGCTTTATCTCGCCGTCCTCACTTGAGCTCTATTACACTGGTTTCAGAGGACTGGAGACATCTGATAGTAGCAGAGTATGCTAAGGACCCATGGGCTTCTAGCATAGTAGATGGATCAGTACAGGATGACAGGTATTCACTTGTAGATGATCTTATCATCTACAAAGGGAGGATTTTATTGGTCCCAGGTTCTGAGATGAGGGACAGAGTATTGAGGTCATTCCATGATTCACCCATGGCAGGACATCCCGGTTACTTTAAGACCTACAGGCAGGTACGGGAGAGATTCTCTTGGAAGGGTCTCAAGTCTTATGTTCTCCAGTATGTCAGGGAATGTCTTGTTTGTCAGCAGAACAAGCAAGAGCATACATACCCTGCAGGTTTACTCCAGCCGCTTCCTATTCCTGAGAGGAAGTGGGATTGTTTGTCCATGGACTTCGTCACGGGCTTGCCAAAAGCTCAAGGGAAGGACAGCATTTTCGTGGTGGTAGATCGATTGACGAAATATGCACACTTTTTCGCAATCACTACTACACACACGGCTACCCAGGTGGCAGACTTGTTCTTCCGAGAGGTATTTAGGCTGCACGGTTTACCTCACAGTATAGTCAGTGACAGGGACAGCAGGTTTATGAGTAACTTCTGGCAGGAGTTATTCAAACTTTGCGGGACAGAGCTCACCCCGAGTACTAGCTACCACCCCCAGACAGATGGGCAGACTGAGATCGTCAACAAATGGGTGGAAGGGTACTTGCGAAATTATAGTTCAGGGCAGCAAAAGGCATGGGTGAGGTGGTTATACCTTTGTGAGTATTGCTACAATACCACCCATCACATGAGCATCCAGATGACACCTTACCGAGCATTATATGGATATGATGCTCCGAGCTTTCTAGACTTATTGCTGAGTGACAGTAGAGTTCCCAGTGCTGGTGATTTATTACAGGAGAACCAGGATATTATGAGGGCACTCAGAGAGAATATACAGAAAGCCCAAAATCAGCAAAAGCAATATGCTGATCAGAGACGAGTAGAGCGGTCTTTCGAGATCGATGATTTGGTGTACCTGATGCTTCAGCCTTATAGGCAGTCCACCCTTCGTAAGAAGGGCTCCGAGAAACTTAAGCCGCGATACTATGGGCCTTTCGAGTTGTCAGACGTGTCGGTCAAGTGGCTTATGAGTTAGATCTTCCGGTGGACAGTAGGGTTCACAACGTGTTCCATGTGTCGCGCCTCAAAAAGGCGTTGGGACAACACGTAATTCCTTCTATTGATTTGCCACCCCTGGATGATGAGGGGAAACTGGTTTTGATACCTGAGGCCATTTTGGACTCCAGAGAGCGTCATCTTCGGAGGCGGGTTATCAGGGAATACTTGGTTAAGTGGAGGGATCTACCGGTAGAGGATGCTACTTGGGAGAGTGACAGTATTCTTCAGCATCCGGCTTTGAGTTTGCTTGTGGACAAGCAAATTCGGGGAGGGCGGACTGTGATGTCCCCTCGCTAGACAGTTCTCGGGAACAGTGTGTTAGCCCTTTATTGGACCCTTGTGGGCTAGCCAAATTGGTTAGAGGGTCAGTGGTATTTTCTGGAGAGTTTGATCGTTTTGGTTTTCAGAGCCCAGTGACTGCTTCACAGCAGGCGTTGGCATTTCAGGAGTCCACAGCTTCTAACGGCACAGAGATATTCTGAGTTTTGAGCGAGTTATGGAATTTTAAGTGATTAAGTTAATTATTTAACTTAATGCCTTTTTATTAAAGTCACATCGACTTTAATATATTTTATATCACTTAAAATGTTCAAAAAGGAGATTTAATATTTTTATGACTTAAAATATTAAAGTGCGCTCATGTATTAAGTCTGGACTATTAAAAAGGACTTAATAAAATATTAAAAGATTTAAATGATTTCAAAATGGCGTATCTTCTTGGAAATGCGTGCCATTTGGGTATAAAGCATTTCTTGGCAATAGAAACTCATCTTTGACAATTTCACTTTGCCTTGTGCTATTTTTTCCTGTGCATTCTCCTGTGACCAGGGTTTGAACAATTTATCCATTGAGGAACGATAACTCTTCAGTGTTGAGTGCTTTTGAGGCTGTGAAAGATCAGCTGAATCAGTACAGTTGAGAGCTTCATACAGAGGTTCTACAGATACAGACAGAGATTATATATATTCAGATTTCTTGTTGTTTGCAAATAAATGAGGGTTTCTTCCTGGTGGCGCATCCTTCTTCAGAGTCAGAGGCTTCCAGCAGAGGTTCTTTGCATTCTTTCCTTGGCCGTACGGCCTACCTTGGAATTCGTGCCTAGAGAGAGGCGTGTGAAGGGTTAGGCTGAAACGCCTCCCTTTTGTTTGATTTTGGTCTTCCTTCATGGGCGTCCAGCATTTCCAGAGCATTGTATCCAGTTTTGAGGCAGGAGAAATGAGGTCTGGAGATTTTGCGTGCTTATATGCTTGATTTCACCATTTCCGGCTGTCAAACTGGCAACTTCTTTAATTAAATAATCTGGAGTTATTCTGGTATGTGTATTACTTGCAATCTATTTGTTATAGTAAAATAATGCAATCTACACTTTCATTCTGAAGCAAATAGTGTAAATTTACCTTTTATGAGCATTTATGATATGCGCCCCTTCTCTTCTGTCTATCAAAAATTCTCTAAAAAACTAAATAACACCTAAAGACTTAAGAAAATTGGGGTTTTTGAGTTGAGAGCCAGCAGGGCTCATCACAAACTTCCTCTTTGCTTTCGAGGATTGCAGCTTTGGCAGAGGCGTGGGACAATGCTTAGGATATCCAAGAAAGAATCATTTCGTGCCTCAAAGTGTTGAAAGGAGTCCCGAAGCAGGAACTAGTTGATGAAAGGTGATTGCAGCAGGTGCAACATATGACTTCAATAGCTGGTACATGGCATTGATTACACAGAATGAAGTCCTAGAGAAGGTGAAGGCTGATACTATCCGAGTTGAGGAAAGGATGAAGGAAGTCTGGGAGAAGATTCTATCTGTGGCTGTAGATGCACTTAAGAAGGACATTGTTCGAGCAAATAACATGCAACTGGAAAACTTGAAGCACAAAGTTCAAGAAATCTTCTTCACCACTACTTGGCTGATCCTTAAACAAAATTTGACTAAGGCAGCCAACTTCTTGTCCATCTGGCATGCCTTCCAACGACAAGAATCAGAGTGGGAAATTTCTTTTGCAGAATGTTCGGATGATTTGGACCTGCTCGAATACAAGGTAAATGCGCTACCACTCGTCACGATCAAGGAAGTCAACACAATAGTTTCTAGATTTATCCAGTACAATGCCACTTGGAAGGATAAGGATGCACCCCCTCAAAGATAGCTCCTCACACCACTTCACTCATTGATAACTCGCTGATCACTGATTGTATTCTGGGAAACCCTAGTTAGGGTTACTTTCTTTTAATCTCTGCCATTGATCTTGAATCAATCTTGGCCGTTTTTTTCAGTTTCAAAACTCTATATAAACTCTTGTTTTCCCATGTCATTGTATGGGAGAGAGACTTATGAAATTGTTGCTTATAACTGTTTTGATAATAAAAGTTCATATTGCATGAGTTGCTTTGAATCCTTCTATTGTCAAGTGGTTGCATGGTTACATATTTTTCTTCCACATAGAGTAGATTAAAGTAGTATTGGATTTGAATGCATGTTAGATGAATGATAGATTGATAGTATAGATTGGTGGAACTTCCGCTCATACTTTCTTTGAATGGATGATTTTCGTTCAATGCGTAAAGTTAGACTGAGCTTATAATGTGGATGCTTCAATGCTTACTTTGAATAATATTGTTCTCTTGATGGTATCATTCATGGTAAAGAAATCTTAAGCATAAATCCTTGAAGATTGCACTTGCTTTGTGTAGTTGTCGTTATCGTGGTGAAACAAGATATTGTTCCTTAGTTTCACCTAATCCTACCGTCTCTTGATTTCATGGGAATAGTATAGGACTTCTAAACCCTCATCCCTTTTTTCTTTTTTTTAGAATCTCAAAATTGAAAATTCCCAAAAATAAAATATAGAGCATTCAATGTCAAATCCACCTAAGTCCTTACTTTTGAGTAATTTGCTAACATAGGTCCCTTTGTGTCACCAGCATATCACAACGCCCATTGAGCTTATCCACACTTGACTTAAGAAACATTGGAATTGCCGTATGATCTTTCTTGTAATCTTAGCATACGAGGTAGTTTTTCAAAAGAGGATAGAGCGTCCTTGGACCCTTTATTCTAGAGTGTTTGGTGTGTCATAAAACACACATCAACACAACCCTCCTTAGAAATCCCCGTTTGGTCTTTGGATCCTTCATTAGCTTATACAACTTCTGCATCAGCTCACATATAGACTTATCAACTATAGTCATCTTTTACCACTGCGATGTCCCACTGCTGATCTGAATTTTCCTTTGCGAATTTGCTCGATTGATATAGTTTCACAATGTGAGACATTTTTGCGAACAGTTTGATGCTTTGTGGTTTTGATGTTGTTTTTGTGTATTCTCAGGAACATGAATATATATATATATATATTAATGAAATGCAGCCCTAATATAATTTGTTCCAATAGTCAAATATATACAGGAAATGATTCTTATATTTAACAATTAAATTTGCATGTAAACAATGACAAGCAGCTGTCACAGTAGCACAGTGAAATCACCATTTATCAGCATATTCAAATTATTTAATGTTTGCTAACCTGATTAGTCAAAAACTTCCCTTCATTACAGTCCAAGACTTAGCTTTATCATTAAGGCCATTATCCCTTAAGAGCTGTAGCAGGATTAACATTCATGAACAGCAATAATGCATACATTGGCTTCTCATCCTCTACCAGTTATGTTTAATGTTGCCTTCTATCCCAACAATTATCATTCCAAATTGTATGGTGCCAACAAAAGGAGTAAGCAAGCACCCAGGACCCGATTTGCAAAGGGAAGGGTCTGATTTGGCTTTATTCCAAAACCCACGTTGGCTGCCAAGTGTAAAGGAAGCTATCCGAGAGGGAAGCAATAGACTTAGAGGATTTAGTTATTCAAGATTCTGAGCCATAAATATGAAAATCAGAGCTGACCTAAACATCCTCGTCCTCTTATGAATGGGATGGCTGACCAACAATATAATTCGGCGGCTCCTTGTTTATGCGACGGTAGAAATAATATGGTGTGGCTCATAAATATTTAAGTCTCTTTCTTCCACTCATCGGCCTTTGAATATATATATGACTCTATATGGTGTGGCTCTTTAAAATAATATTTGAAACTTTGTATAAGACAATCTGTCTTATTCGATTGAGGATCAGGTATTGTCTAAACATTCATCGCTCATCCAATATGATATCAACTTCCTCTAGCTATGGGAGTTATCAACTTCACACACAAGCAGCTCCCGACTCTTCCTTGTTTAAGCGGCTAGATGCAAATAGAAATATCGCCTTCCTTTTGAACCGACCTTGGGTCCATGTGGCAAACAAGCTTCCCAAATTGATACGGCTCCTTCGTGAACTATTCTGGCTGTGTGACAAATCAACAGCTGACTTCTCCCTTTGACCTATGATCTATTGAGTGGACCTCCACATCAACCAATGTCTCCGCAAACCCTTATTCCTTCATACGGCGGCCAGGAATTAACCTGTCTTTTTGTGGCTGATAAAGATGGCAAGTAGGTAGGCAGGGCCTGATCCTTCCTTGCAAGCTGATAATCTATAGGTAGCATGGGATTCAAACTCATTTAAGTTTGTCTTTATCTCAACTTTGATTAAATCTAACTTCTGGGGTTTGTCTTTTTCTGCTCTTGTAGATATATTATTTTGAAAGCCTATGCTTCCAAAGCTAGTGCTAATACTTTGAACAGTCAATTGTCTTGTCTTTTCCTTAAATCTACAATGGCATATATGTTTGTCTTCATCAGTGTTTTTTCCTATCTGCAAAAGGGATAATGTTATCTTTGGAGCTGCGGTAACCTATGACTCTAGCGGCAAATATGAAATCTCCTGATTTTCCTTCAAAGGATAGGCAGAAGTTTTAAATTAAATATTCTCCTCCTTAAAACCATACAGCTTTTCTTTATCCATAGATGAAGTTCTTATGCCATTTACCAACTTTGACCCCCGTTTTGTCTAGAACTGTATTACCACAACACTGGAAATAATGATAGTTATGGCAACTAATTACAAAGCTATATTCAGATCCCACAACATTATTATTTGTTTACCAATCAGACATATTCCAATAAATTTGTCTCGTATACCAAAGACCCAACATATAGCACTGAAATTTGTACAAAAATCCTCGAGATTTTTTCTCCGGAAACAATAATTAATCAAACAGTCTGAAAATATCTTTGAAATTTATCTCCTCTCCATAGGCTGGCAGGAGATTATGTGCTCTTATACCAATGTACTAACCCCCTTTGATCTGGGGTTTAACCAGGAAATACAAAACATGGATATTTGCAAATGAACCAATTTCCAAATAGTTGCAAGAAATTAAATAACAAGATTTTATTAATGCTTTAGGAAATACATAAAATCCATACCCGGAATCAACAGCATAAGACTCAGATCTGGGATTGCTTGATCAGCAGCTGTGAATATCAACAATCTTCAACCCTGTAAACTCTATAAAGCCCTAAATGGAGATCTTCAGGAAAATAAATGAAGTTCTATAATAATCTCTATATGAGAATGGAGATCTTCAGGAAAATAAATGAAGTTTTGTAATAATCTCTATATGAGACTATCTCTTAGAATGTCCTTGGGTGATCTTCCACACCTGTAGACATTGTCCTATTCAAGGATTATCATCCTCAAAACAGCTTGAAACGCCATGCCTGCAAACCTTGTTTCTCAGTTCTCTTAAATTTGCAAATAATAACTTGGATAATGAAAAGTGACTTCTCTTTGCTTTGTTTATTCACCTTCAAACCCTATGCCCCTCTTGGCAATTAACTTTATTAAAATAATAAAGTAATCCCTTTCCAAAAACCAACGCCTCATGCATCTTTAAATCTTTTAATTAAATTCACTTTTCAAAACATACTTCATTCTCTTCTCTTTTCTTGCTCTCCTGATGATGGATCATGAAGTTTGATCCAAACGTTGAGAGAAAAAAAACTCACACAGTCAAATCCAGAAATTTCTTGCTCTAACATTATGGACTATGGAAATCATATGTCTACAATAATAAAGTAACTTAAAATATATCATTTTAATTAAAGTTACTTTATTCACCTTATAACGCCATATTATAAAGTACTTTATTAAAAGTAACTTTATAACATTAATTTATAAAGTCACTTTAATGACTTTAATGATTTAATTACTTTCAACAATTATCTAGCAATAACCTCTTGAGAGTGTCCTAACACAAATACCAACTGTAGGTGTGCTGCCACTGAACCTGATAGCACTTACTATAAATGCCAAGTGTGAACAAAGAACTCCTGAACTGCCTTCATAAGGCCTACCAAGCAAAATACTTGATCACTAAGCTGAAGATGCCGAAATGAAAACATCAAGTGTGTTGAAGTCCTTGAATACCCTTCAAAGGGCCCCCTACACATCTTGCTAGCCTATAGGAACCAAATAGTAGGCTAACCACTGCTCTAATACAGATCTCAGGAAAAAGGGGACATTACAAATTCTTGACTATAATTGCCAATAAGGCATTTCTAATTTGGAATGGAAACCCACTCTCCATCTTCTTTTGACCTTGACTTATCTTGCTTGTTTCTTGGACCATTCTTTCATGGTTGAGTAATTGCTTAAGACATATGGCATGGATGGGCTATAGATGCATCTTCATTGGAGCCCACCTTGTCAAATAGGAAGGATGCCACCCAACTAAAAGATGGATGAAAGCACCTTGAATCCATAAATAGGCATGATATTTTAACCATCCTCACTATGGTTTGATCATTAAATCAATGAGAATCACCTTAACTTGATTTTTACCCTCCAATTAACTTATCTTTACCTTCACACACAAAACTAATAGAATAGAAAAAATGAATAAATATCATCATAGAAGGTATCTAACTTGTCATAAATCATCATTTAACAATATCCCATAAACATGGATATCAGATGTTGCTCTCAATGCGAATGATTTACAAGCATCATTTATGGACCAGTCTTCACATCATAACTTACAGATCTCATATTGAGGAAACAAGCAACAGGTACCAATCACACATTAATACATATTCATAGGATGACATATTGATCCACAGGTAACAGGAGGATTTGCATGTGTTCTTAACACATGGTGGTGTATTGGCATCTAACCTGCTTAATATGTTGTATTTCACACTATGCTCCATGGGGACGCATTCCCTGGCCTTGTACCCTCATCGCCATACTCGAAACATTTCGGGAACTTAGGGATGGCTAGGAAACATCCCTTACCCGTCTCCTTTCTCTGCAAAATTTAGGAAACATCCTCGAAATGTCCCAAAAAAGGCAGGGGACAGCAGGGGACTGCTAGCCATCCCCTATGGCCCAGCAACATCTTTATTTTTTTGCAAAAAAAAAACATTTTTAAATTAAAAGAAGGGGATGGACAGGCCCACAAGGACCCCCCCACCCCTTTAAACAAAACCCCAACCTACTTGACTTATCAAAACAACAAAAAGAAAAAAACATTCTCATTTTGACATTTGCAAACTTGAGGTGAAGAGCAGCAAGTGAAAAAGGAGAGAACAACAGTTGAAAAGGGAGACTAGGGCATCAAATCTACTTCATTAGAGGTAAGTTCTACATTATACATTTGTTTTTTCAATTTGTTTTCCATTTTTTCAAGTTTTTTTACAACATAGGAAGGGCATTGTGACTTTATTTTATTTGTTTCCTTATTTGAACTTGCAGTTCTCTTTTCAATTCTTCACTAAAAAAAATCATGAGCAGCAATGAGATTACTAGTAATGATAGTGAGGAGGTTGAGGTTCAAATGCATGAAAGAAGTAGACCTAGAAGTAGAACTCATAGAAGTATGGCAGCCACTGGGGGTTCTTCAGGCAGTGGGAGTGTAGCAGGGCCAACAACTTCAAACCCATTTGAATGTCCTTATGAAGTCCTCAAAACCTATGCAAAAGGCCCATTTAACTTGGAGTCATATATTTTCTATGTTTTTGTCATTGTATAGTTGAAACTTGGAGCCTTTGGGCATTTTTTTATAATTCTTATGTAATATGTATGTACATTCACAATGAAAGCATTTGAATTTCTTTAATTTGTTTGTCAATTCTCATGTGAAATCTCAATTCAAGTCTAATGTTATGTATTATTCTTCTACAATGTCTATGATGAATGCTTTATCAATGTTATGGTATGAATATTTGAAATTTCTCTATATTTTTAAAAATTTCCCTATTTTTTTAACAGACATCCCCTGCCATCCCTTAAAAAATGGCCCAAAAGTACCCCCGTACCGGAAACACGTCTTGCCATCCCCGTCCCCAAAACTTTGTGGAGCATAGATTTCACACTATTTGGAGGATATAAATTGATATCTCTTGCTCAAATGCATCTTGAGTGCATTATCTACCTTTCTTGAATCAGCCTAGATGTCCTCACTGTGGGAGCTGAAATGGATGTAGCAGCTCTACCATGTGTTTCAGCCCTTGTCTTCTGCCATGATACTGGCCTACAATATTATTAGACTGTCCATATTATCTCTTTAAGTGTCTTCTTATGTGTTCAAGGTGGGCACCCTTGTGTTTAAGGTGGGATTCACCCTTGTATTTTATTTTTTAGGAATATCATTTCTCTTAAGTGTTTAACACTATCTCTCATGATTTTGAGTATATATGTTGCAAAGCTAGATGTTCAAAAAACAACAGAGTTTAATTCAGAAGCATACACTCACATATACATGTTGGTTCAAGACTTGAGAGAGGTTCATTGTGTGGATCTGGAGATTCATTGTTTTTTGTTGGACCTTGGTAAAAGGCCACCAAGAAACTTGAGATTAAAAAAGCATGGGCTAGTCCAAATAATTCTAATTATGCAAAGCCATAGAGATTCTGTATCCTGAATATTCTGTTTTTGGTCGTGATTTTCATTGAATTATGCTCAAGTGATTTGTTTTGTATGCCAAAAACTTATGGCTTGTGTGTAAGAGAGTACATTACCACCAAATACAGAGAAACACCTCACTGGGGCTAATATACATATGTGGAGACAAAAATGGCTGTAGCAATGGTTAATGTTTCGATACAACCCACTCAAGCACTAAAGGGACTGTAATGGTTAAATCAGTATTTAACTCCTTAATAGGATAGTCTGACAATGGACAAATCACCATAGGGTATAATCTCTACTATGCAAAGCAATAAAGATTCTGTATCCTGAGTATTCTGTTTTAGGTCGTGATTTTCAATCAGTTATGCTCAACTAATTTGTGTTGTACGCCAAAAATTTATGGCTTGTGTGTCACGGTAATAGAGTAAATTACTACCAATTACTGGGAACCATCTACCTAGGGCTGATATGCATACGTGGAGACAAAATAGCGGTAGCAATGGTTAAAGGAATTGTGATGATAAGTCAGTATTCAAATCCTTAAAAATAAGATAGTCTGACAATAGACAAACCACCATAGGGTATAACCTCTATTGCCAATACCACATTTGGTCCAAGGCTCCTTCCTCCACTTTGAGTTGGGCTCACAGTTTGTTGCTCAACAAGCGTTGCCATGCTCACTCTCATTTAATAAATAGACAATAATTCAAAAGCATCATTTGAACAAATGCAGCAACCCTCATTATAATTATAAGTATAACTGCAATTAATTAAAAGAAATAAGGGTATATATATCAGCCCCAAAAAAATACATCCAATAGAACTACGACATTTTCTTCTGATTGAAGATTTTCCATATAAACGTGTTTTCATCTTTGCATAGATTATGTGGGAGCTTGTTTTGCCATTTGCCAGTGGATTATATTTTGATTAACCTTTTCATCTCTTGCTATTGCCGTGATGTCCAGGAATTACCAACACTAGTACTCAACATATTCCCTCTACAACGGCTAGAAAAGGAATACCTGATGGTTCAGGTGCACGATCACGATTCTCGATCCACAAATGACATTCTTGGTGAGAATCCTGGGAAATTTTATTATGTCTTCTCTGTTATATATGATAATGCTCAAAAATACCAAAGCATGTTCAATTGTAGCAAAGTCATAGCCCAAGTTCAACAAACAATTTCTGGTTTATTAATACAAGTAGTGAGAAATCTCGGTACAAGGACCTCTTTTATATGTTTTGTCTTTTAATGGTGCAGGCTATGCTACCATTCCATTGGCATCTGCAGTTACTGCATTCAATAAAGGGCCTCTTCAGCTTAGTACTTTTAGAGTGGAACTATCACATTGTGGTTTGCCAGCTGGAACTCTCGAGGGTGGCATGAAGCTGACCTGGGAAAGGAATGTGATCAAACGGAGATCCAGATTTGCTAGGGAAATCATGGCAAAAACATTAAACCTACGCAATAGCTTGAGGAAAACTATGTCCTTAGATAAATTTGCACATGCAAATGGCTGAGGTTGTTTCCCCATACCTGTGAGTGTAGGGGTTGTCAAACAACCAATGGTGCCTGTCCTGCCAAGGTTCCTTGTTGGGAGTTCAGAGTTGTCTTGTTGCCTGTCTCTGTCCATAAATGCATTTTTTTCCCTTCTCTAAGTGCCTCGTTTTCATTTCAGTTTAAAGGTCACCAAAAAAGTCGTTTATTCTGTCTTATAAAAATAATCAAACCCCCCAGAATTGAATCCCCATAGTCACTTTCCGGGGTAAGGATTTTGCTTTTAGCTTGCCCATGATAATGAAGCAAAATTAAATGGTATATTCACATTAGTTCTTAATATAAAATAAAATAGTAACAACTGTCACGTGAGGTCTTTAACAGGTACTGTTTAAATATGAGACATCACATATGCTAGAGTATTTCATGTTGATTCCTTCTATATTGAATTTTAATGGATTTCTAGCGTTTGAAAAATCTGTAACTTAAATGGTTATCAATGTCAAATCTGAGATTAAAAAATCTCCAAAACATGTTATGGACTATGTTTTGAAGTAGTTATAAGAAAAAATAATTACACAGCTTTATTTATCATTTGTTTTGAAAAAATGGCTTTTCATTCACATTTGTTACATTAATATACTAATAATAATAAGGGCAGAATGAATTTGCCTGAAAACGCCAGTAGACATTATGTTTATACTCATCAAGCTTAGGAAACTTGGAAAGTAGTGAGATATATGTTTTACCCAGCAAAATATTAGATATGATAGAATAGAATTGATTCACTTTTGATGAATCCTAGGTGGATTTCAAAGATATATTCAATTGCATTGTTAACTTTCAGAATATCTTATTTCATGCCATTAATATAAAAAATGATAAACCTTTCATATATCTTAACTCCATCATTTTATATGTACAAGTAATTTCATGTATCAACAAATTCAATCAGCAATGATCTAGGTTTGACATAAAACCCTACAAAAAAAAAAGGATTTGAGTTCCTTGGGCTTTAATTTGTTGCTTTGAAATGTGTTACTTAACGAGGGATATATTGTGTTATTATTATTATAGTAATGGTAGACATAGGGTTTAACAACTCTATGAATCATTATCTACAAAGGAAATAAAACGAGTCAACACCTTCACAAGTAGGCATCTTAGGAATGTTGAGATGAAATATGATGCTCAATTTTGCAAATTGGAGAGTATTCTTAATTGAGAGAATAGTGGAGGGACTCTATCCTCACTAATTTTTGGTCCTTTGTCAAGGAATTACACTAAATGTTATTTGATATTTGTAAGTTTCTCATGGCCATGGCATTGACTAGTTACTGTAGCATTTATTTAATTGCTAAAATTCTAGCATTCATTCTCTAGGTCATTGCTATTTCATTTACAATTCCAGTTAAGGGTAGTAATATCGTTTGTCACATTTGGGATATTGTTAAGGGTAGTAATATAGTTTGTCACATTTGGGATATTATTAGTGTGTGGTATAAGAGATTAGATCGATACTTATGGAGAAAATTAAACTTGGGTGCATGTTTGTAGCTCTCACCATCCAAGATCCTCAAGATGAATGATAGTTCGTGGTCAAGTAGTTAAACTTGGGATGTTGAGCACAAAATTAAACTTGTGTACACCCATAACATAATAGAAAACAATCGTTGCATTAACCATTTAAGTAGTTAAACTTGGGATGTTAAGCACAAAATTAAACTTGTACACCCATATCATAATAAAAAACAATCATTGCTTTAACATTTTGAGATAAAACAGATTTGGGTGGTAATTCTATGAATATTGGATGGCATTTCATAGGCTTGACAACATGATTCATTAAAAAATAGTCAAGTTTTCCATATTGAACATGTTTTAAAAAACTATTATTCCAATGAAACTTGACCATTAGCATAGCATAGTTATCACATGCACACCAAAAATACCAAAAATGTAACTAAAAATAGAACTTGACATCCATATTTCATGTATGGGTGAAATTATGAAAATGGTGTGATTTTGCCTCACATCCCATATTTGAGTGTTCAATGTATGAGAGGCAAAGTTGATCAAGTGCATAGGAAGGTGCACCAGTGCTTGGTCATGCTTGCAAAAGACTTTTCAGTGAAGGTCTTTTGAGAAAAGGTAAAAATTATAAAAACTCTACCCAATTTCTTCTAGCCTCATCTTAACCTTGTAGTTAAGTCGCAATGTTTACGTGAATGATTGGTTTGATCTATCAAACTCTTGTAAAAATGTTTTTTTTTTTTCTTTTGGGTTTTATTCATGTAAAAAATATTTAATGGTTGTAAGTTCAGTAAACCATTGCAATGTGCATTCTAGATATTCTAAATTTTCACTATACAACTTTTTATCTTTATTATTACATCCACTATGTCAAAAATTTACAAACCATCAAATACAAAAATTTGGAATTTCAAACATCCATTATATGTCAAAATTTTACAAACCACTGAATGTGAATTTGGAATATGACCTATGGTTTTCACCACATTGCAAACTTTCACTTTGCTGATTTTGATTTTGGGGATGTGATATGTAAATAAAATTTTATATATTTTTGACAAATCATTTACCTAGCCTCAAATAGAAGTTAATATTACAAGTGTACAATTGAATATTACACACTTTGTACTATACACATTATGATTTTGAATTCATTTTGGTGTCCATTGCCTTACTCATATTTAGGCCACATTTAAACCATTTATTTAGCCCGACTTATTTGATGTGAAATGTAGGGTTTTAGATCCATTTTGTTATCATGGACCCTTCCTTGACAAATGGAACCCTGTGATTACTAAATTACCAAGTTCAAATTCAAATATTTAGTCCCAACCATTGAATCCCTAACCCTAGTTGTCTTAGAAAAATGTTATCAACAAATAGTTGTTTGGAATTGTTTTGTAAGTATACCTTCACCCTCATTTGAACTATTATTGATCTTCTTGCATTTTTAACCCTTGTTGCAACTAGAACTCATTTAGGTAATTATTTATCCCATTGTTATAACTTTTCTTTATATTTGGTAGCATATTATTTTCCCTTCTTCCATAATTTGTAATTGGCTACAAATCACTAATTTTCCTAAGATTTGCAAGCCCTCTCACTCCCATGACTTTCATTCTCACCATCATCTCCTCATACTATTTTTTCTCCTCCATTATCCCCAAAACTCTTATATTTGTAATTCCTTTTGTTCTCCCTCCATTGTTGTAGACCTATCTTCCTAGAAAAAAATTGCACATCCTTGGCACACTAGAGATCTCCATCACCTTATTTTTCTTCATAACATTCAAAAATGCCATTATACTAGAGATCCTCCTAGGATTGCATCATAGGTGCAAATATTTTCACACTACTACCAAAACCCCAATATCTAAGGATCACACACTCCTTAACTTAAGTGTTATAATTGAGATTGAAATATGCCACCTTAGGGCTTTGACTTAGGTAGTCTCCTGAGAGTACCTAACACTGTTTACTACCCCCATCAACTCTAGTCAATTGTATCTTTGTGATAACCAAACTTAGTTACTATAGTTTTTTTTAATATTCTCTTTCCACTATAACTTTCAACACTAAACTAATTATCATAAATACTTTGTTCATTAATACAAATCCAACTAATGTATATTCATTAATATAGATACACTATATTGTTTGTATGTTCACATAAACATTTAATAAGTAAAAGTAAACTCATTTTTCCCACAAGGTTATAAAAGAAAATCATTATGGATCACATTTACCAATAACAGAATCATGTAAAATTAAGTAGATGATGATCATTAATGAATTAACTTAGTAACCAATAAAGTCTTCACACATCTTGCCAATGAATAAGAACTACATGTGCATAAAAGATAATGAGCTACATTAGAAATATTTTTGTATATAACAATAATTTGGCACAATTGTATAATCCATCAATAAGACATTTATTATCCTCAACAAATATAAATAATTTTATATAATTAATACTCCATTCTTAGTTTCTATTACCGAGCATGAATAAGTTTTTTAGCAAGTTTGCAATAGGTGTTTGGTTCTAGTAAAATAGTGCAAGATGATCCTACCATGTGAGTATGCATCACCTATTCACCCCTCTAATGGATTATGCAAAACTATCAAATATGTGGTTCAAAATGTCTCTATTTGGTGGATATGAAGCCAAACATTCAAATTCATGTACACAAAATTACTATGTTAACATCAAGTTATGAACACATACCCATAAAGTGATTAATTGGTATAAAGAGTGATTGTGAATGTACTATGTAATCAAAATTTATATTATTTAGTCCACCAACACTTAAGCACTTTTTTATAATAAATGTGATTAGTTGAAAAATAGAAAGCTAATGCATTCCATGCTACACCATATGTTTTCCCCTATTTTGGTTCACTGTTAGTTATGCTAGAAATGCATGCATCCTATACTACTTTCCATCACTTGCAAGAGAAAGTATTGCATAATTCTCACTATTGGCATGCTCGCAATTTAACCAAATAAAACTAGTTAAAAGTTTTTTTTTTTAACATAAGAACTGTCCTATCATTACTACAAGCACAAACATGTGTTCTCAGCACATGCAACATCTCATGAATCCAATGTGTGGAAGGTACATGTCAATAATGCACAACTCCTATCAATGTATATTTATATATCTTAATTTATAAGAGTTATTCTTAAAAAATATAAATGTACATGTTGTATCTTAACAAGTTTATAGGTCTATACTTTTTAACAAGCATATACATTTTTATTTTTTCAAAGAATTGTATTTTGTTAAAAAACAATGTTTTGGGGATTTGGTGTCAGTGGTCTTTTTGACATTTCATGCCACCCTTTAATGACCCATCATTAATAACCAATCTGAGAGATCTCACATGGGTCAACTTGCATAAGTCTTCCTTGAAAACCCCAAAATTGGCCAAATATGATTTTTTTGGTGTGTCGAGCTTTCACTTGCCTTCTTCCCTTCATCCCTCCTCTTCACCCCCGATCCCTTTCTTCTTCCTCCCTTCTCTTCATAGTTTTGATCTCTTAAAAAATCACTAAGTGTTGATTTGTCAAGGATCAAGCTTCATCCTTCCCCGATCCCCTCTTCTACAAATTGAAAATCGACTAAGTGTCGATCTTTCGCGGATCGAGCATTGGGTTTTCACTTTACCTCTTATCGTAGTTATGATAAGAGGTAGGGAATCCTTTTGATGCTTGAAACATTCTTCTATGTGCAATTCTTTCGAACTTCACTCCCTTGTCTTACGCTTTACCACTTTGTGGTAAGCAGTAAGAGCTTCCCCAAACCCCAACGACCTACTTTCGAGTATCAGGGTTCTCTCTTCCCCTTTACCATTTTCTGACTATTGGCAAGAGATAAACCCTCCTCCCGACCTCCAACCTCTAATGCCTCACCCTTCATCGAACCTCAACCTTCACACTTCCTCCTTTCCCCTTACCACTTAATGATAAGCAGTATTCGGTCAGCCCAACCTCCAATGCCCTTTAAGTATGACAAGTGTCGTGCTCTTTGGTTCCCTGCTATCTCGCCGAGCCTTTTGGGTGGACCTACAGTTGGCCCATGGGGATACAGTAGGGTGCCACATGTCTAGTGGCCCCACAGGCTTTCAAGCACGATGGTGGCGGGTCGATCTTTGAAGGTTCTTATTGAACCACATGGAGCAACGATAGTCATTCCCCGCCATCCCGCAGGCCATATCTTTGAAGGCCTTGGTTGATTGCGGGGGTGTGGAATGATGCCAAGTGGCAATATCTCAACCATCAAATGAAAGGAAAGTAAAGGTTTAAATTTTTTATTAAGTATGGAGCAGCATAGGAAGGGCGAAGAACGTGATTGGCACGTTTTTTGGCAATGGCACCATTAATGTTGTGACGACTCTTCCTCAGCTACTAGAGTTGATTTTTTAAAAGGATGAGTGGTCTTAAATGCTACTTTTATCTACTCCCATTAATAGGGATGTTTTTCGTGCTTTCTTTGTGTGTCGCCAACCTTCTTTCTATCAAGGTTCCATCCTTTTTCATGATTTTTTGTGGATTTCATGGAGGTTTTCTGCACAATTTGTGTGCTCATTAATGTGGTGGCTTTTCATGGATTCCTAGAGCATTTATGGTGGATATCTTCTCAAATCTGTACATATTTTTGCAATGATTTTCTAGGGTTTCAGCATGGGTTTTTTCTCAGATGTGTACCTTCTTCCATTCTCACGACCTGCTAATGAAAAAGGACACTTGGGGGTATGGTCTGCAGGTTATGTTTTCTCCAGGATCTCTTTCTGGCATGGATTTCATGAGCAGATCTTTCCTTGATCGGATCTCCTTGATTGCTAACCCTAGCTAGTTAGGGTTTGGTTTGAGATCATCTAAGTTATGCTTGATCTATAAAATCAACACTTGTATTCTTTTTATGGGTTCTTCCTCTGGCTCCTCTGGGGTTTTTCTTTTGCAGACATTGTATTTTACACTTTGCCATTGTAAAGATTGGCTTTTGCCTCTACATTAATGAAATCAAGCAAGCTTGCCTCTTCTCAACTTTTATGTTTGTATAAGTTCATTTCCTTCATATCTAAGTGTTTTTTTGTCCTTTCATGCATACATTTTTGAGTTAAATTATTTACAATTGTTATTTTGAGAAACCTTCCTTTCATTCTAGCAACTTTTCAAACACTAACCTTATTGTATGCCTCTAGGAATCAACCAAACAAAGAGTTGTGTGAGTCCTCTAGTCCCTCTTCAATGATGTACTAAGCAGTCTAAGATTGGAAGAAACAACTTTCCATCTGGTATACCACCTCCATTTCCATTTTATGCACTCCTTCTCCCCTTTTCCCTATGAGTTGTTAGAGTAGGATAGTGGTAGGTTTTCATGTGTTGGGTTGGACCAACACATTGCACTTGGATAGAAAGAGGAAGTTGGCCTTCTTCGGAGACTCGACCTCATATGCACAAAGGTCACACACCTTGAGGTTGTTTCCATTGTGTCATTAGAATGTTGAACTTTGTGTTCAACAAGGTGCAATTTCATGTGACAACAGTTTTTGGCACAG
This sequence comes from Sequoia sempervirens, assembly GCA_007258455.2. NCBI lineage: Eukaryota > Viridiplantae > Streptophyta > Pinopsida > Cupressales > Cupressaceae > Sequoia > Sequoia sempervirens. The sequence continues at coordinate 725,205,363 of VDFB02058242.1, read as the reverse complement.
TCGGTGGGACTACCTTCTCTATGTTGAAGAATTTGGTGTTTTCTTCAACACATTTTACCTTTTGAGGCATATCTTCAAACACCATGGTGACTCCATTCATATCTATTGGTTAAAATAGTGCTAATTTTATTTCATTTTGTTGAGGATTTGGTGTGTTCTTCAACATTTCATCCTTTGGAGGCATTCTACAAGCACTTGGTGACTCTACATCATCTATCATTTGGGTGACTTTGTTGGTATGTACCGAAAATCTTTCATTGGACACCTCTGTTCTCATTTTAAGTTTTCAAAGCGTGTCGTGTCATTCCCATGCATAATAATGTCAAGCTATAATGTAAATTGTATGTACACTCCCCCATTTCATGGTAATGCTAACTTTGTTCCCCCATCAACAATATCGGATTGGTTATGCCTCCCATTTCATTTCACAGAACCATGTTGTTGTGGGTTATCAACCTTATCAAAATGCTTACCACCCACCCCCCTACTTAGTCTTATGGCGCATCTACATATTCCTATCAGCAACCCCAAGAGACTCATCATTTTGAAAATCAGCCTTGTTTCTCTCCATATCAGCCCCAAAGTTCTAGTAATATGAGTGCAAGTGAAATTACAAGTATATTGATTGATTTCAATAGATGACTGGATCATATTTAGAGACAACAAGAGTTTGAACTACAACAAGAGGAGTGGGATAATCAAGCCTATCAGGGGCAGCAAGGTTGTTTCCCACAACAAAATAAGCTTGTCCATCAAGCTCACTATCCTCCACAACAAAATATAGAAGATCAATGGACGTATGAACAACAATTGGAGGCACAAAGAAAGAAACAAGAGGAGTATACAACAAAGGATGTTGCTAGGAAAGAGCAACTCAGGCTTGCCCTTGCTCTAGCACAAATTCCTAAGACTTAGGTAGCCCCTTGTGTGCCTAGTTTCAAACAAACACCTCCACCAGTTCCAAAACAACCTGCTAAGGAGGAGGTAAGAAAACATAAATTTGTAAGTTTCAAGAACCCGAAAAAACCTCTTGAAACTTCCATTATCCCTCCTTTTTTTTAGAACAACCTATTGTGCAAGAGGTATGAAAGCGCAAAAATTTTAGTTTCAAGAATCCTAATCAGCCTCTTCAAACCCTTATGGAACCCCCTGTGTCATCAAGCAAATCTTCTAGGTTGGAGATCGCAAGTTTTGAGAGCCTTCATTCCTCACAAGAACCAATCCTTGAGGAGGCTTAACTTTTTTTCTCCTATTGAGCAGTCCCTTCCAAAACTTCAACAAGAGTTTCAATGCCCTTTTGACCGTTTTGCTCCCCCTATTGCTATTTCACTCTTCATGGGTGGACTTGTTGTATGAGATCCTAATTGGTCAAAAGAACAAAAGAGGGAAATGTTCCAGGCTAGGAGTGAAGACGTTTTTGATGAGCCTTCATGTGCTCCAAAAATTAAGTTTCTTAGTTTGCTCCAAAAAATAAGTTTCTTAGTTTGCTGCAAGAAATAGGTGTTACAACAACAAGACACTATACTAGTAAAGAAAATTGATATAGTAGAGGAACCAGTCCTCTCATTTGATGCCCTCCTTTATTTTGTTGAAGATGAGGAGGAAAGATCACATGTACCTACATCAAAAGAAGCCTCTAAGCAGCCTAAGCTTGGCCTGATGGATGAAGACAACTCCATGGTTTTGGAGCAATAGAAGTAGACATGTTCAGCCCCTATTACAGTGGAGTAAGCTCCCCTTTCTAATGAGGTTTGCAGTTCTAAGGTGGAGGACCTCTTTTGGGATGATTTAGAAGCTTTTTGTTCAAGCTTGGATGCCAATCCTTCACCCCCAAAAGAGGAGTTTTTTGGGAAACAACATAGGAGTAAGGAAACAAAAGAATATGTGGTAGCCATTACATGCCAAGATTTTGATTTTTTTGCAGTCAGTTGCCAAGAAGAAATAAAAACAGAGAGGCAACTTGAAGAATTTGGTTCTTCACTTGAAGTGTCTCAAAAATATGGGGTTTTTGTTGATGAAATGTGCATCAATACAAGTAATTTAGTAGTTATTGAGCAACCACACATTTGTTTGGAGATTGATGCTCCTTCTACTCAATTTGATAGTATTCCTGAGCTTCAAAGCTTTTCATTTGAGGTGCATGAAGAAGAGATTCCTTGTGCAGATCAAAAAATAGGTTTGGCATATTTTGCATCTCCATGTGAGCTAGAAACTTTCCCTTTTGGTTTTAGTTTATGCAATGAGGAGGTCAGTGGTGATATTATTGGCCTATCCTTTTGTGAGGTGAGTTCTCTTCCCTCTACAGAATTTTTTCTCTTGAATGTTGACCTGCCTTCAAAAGGTTTCACCCCTGCTATTGTATGTTCACTCGAGGCACCAGTGTTAGATGAAATTGACACTTGCATCATATGCTTCCCCTAAAATGGAAAAGTTTACAATGAAGTGACCCTTCACCTTGCAGGCATTTTATGTAGTTACATACATGTTGACAATGGTTTTCAGTGGTTGCGGCTGGGTGAAGTCTGCAACTATGATCTGAGGGAGATCAACTCCTTCAAAAGGTTCATCTTTCACAGAGGAAAATCTCCATCTTTTTCTTTTTGTTAGTTTAATTTATAGATTGTAAATATCTTGCTTTCCTTGAAAGTCCCTTGCACACCTTGCATTCTCCTTAAGGAAATGTATGTTCCTAATTTCTATGATTTTCTCCAAGTGTATGCATGCACATGTTTTGTAAATCCCCTTCATGACTTTATGCCCAATGGACTAATAAGGCCCATAGTTTCCATGATTAGCAGGCAATCATCTTGTAGAAATCACCAAAAATGCTGACATTTCATGCCACCCTTTGATGACCCATCATTAATAATCAATTTGAGAGATCTCACATGGGTCACCTTGCATAAGTCTTCCTTAAAAACCCCATAATTGGCTGAGTATGATTTTTTTGGTGTGTCGAGTTTTTGCTTGCCTTCTTCCCTACATCGCTCCTCTTCACACCTGATCCCTTTCTTCTTCCTCCCTTCTCTCCATTTTTTTACTCTTAAAAAATCACTAAGTGTCGATTTGTCAGGGATCAAGCTTCATCCTTCCCCTTTACCTCTTACCACTTTATGGTAAGAGGTAAGCTACCCTTCCACTCCCAGATCCTAGATCCCCTCTTCTGCAAAATGAAAATTGACTAAGCATCAATCTTTCAGGGATCGGGCATCAGGTTTTTACCTCTTACCATAGTTATGATAAGAGGTAGGGCATCCTTCTGATGCTCAAAAACTTCTTCTCTATGCAGTTCTTTCAGACTTCGCTCCCTTGTCTTATGCTTTACTACTTTGTGGTAAGCAGTACGAGATCCCCCCAAAACCTCGACAACCTACTCTCAGATATTAGGGTTCTCTCTTCCCCTTTACCATTTTCTAACTATTAGCAGGAGGTAAACCCTCCTCCCAACCTCTGATCTCTGATGTCTTTCCCTCCATCGAACCTCAACCTTCATGCTTCCTCCTTTCCCCTTACCGATTAGTGATAAGTGGTATTCGGTCAGCCTGACCTCTAACGCCCTTTAAGTATGACATGTGGTGTGCTCTTTGGTTCCTTTCCATCCCACCAAGCCTTTTGGGAAAACCTATAGTTGGCCCGTGGGGATGTAGTAGGGTGCCACATGTCCAATGGCCCCACAAGCTTTCAAGCATGATGGTGACAAGCCTATCTTTGAAGATCCTTATTGAACCATGTAGAGCAACAATAGTCGTTCCCCACCATCCCACATGTCGTATCTTTGAAGGCCTTTGTTGATCGTGGGGGTACCCGATGATGCCAGGTGGTGATATCTCGACCATCAAATGAAAGGAAAGTAAAGGCTTAAATATTTTATTATGGAGTGGCATAGGAAGGGTGAAGAACGCGATTGGCACATTTTTTGGTGATTGCACCATTAATATTGCGGTGACTCTTCCTCAGCTACCAGAGTTGATCTTTTGAAGGATGGGTGGTCTTAAATGCTACTTTTATCTAATCCCATTAATGGGGATGTTTCCCATTCCTTCTTTGTGTGTTTTCAACCTTCTTTTTGTCAAGGTTACATCCTTTGTCATGATTTGTTGTGTATTTCATGGAGGTTTTCTTCACAATTTGTATTCTCATTAATGTGGTGGCTTGTCATGGATTCCTGAAGCATTTATGGTGGATATCTTCTTAGATCTATATGCCATGTTTTTGTAAGGTTTTCCTATGGTTTCAACATGGTTTTTTGTTCAGACATGTACCTTCTTCCATTCTCACGACCTGCTAATGAAAAAGGACACTTGGGGGTATGGCGTGTAGGTTATTTTTTCTCTAGACTCTCTTTCTAGCATGGATTTCATGAGAAAATCTTTCCTTGATTGGATCTCCTTGATTTTTAACCCTAGTTGGTTAGGGTTTAGTTTGAGATCATCTAAGTTATGCTTGATCGATAAAAGCAACACTTATATTATTTTTACGGGTTCTTCCTCTAGCTCCTCTAGGGTTTTTATTTTACAGACACTATATTTTACACTCTGTCATTATAAAGATGGATTTTTCCTCTACATTAATGAAATCAAGCAAGCTTGCCTCTTCACAAATTTGTTATGTTTCTATAAGTTCATTGCCTTCATATCTAAGTGTTTTTTTTTTCTTTCCATGCATACATGTTTGAGTTAAATTGTTTACAGTTGTTATTTTGAGAAACCTTCCTTTCCTTCCAGCAACTTGTCAAACACTAACCTTCTTGTATGCCTCTAGGAATTGACCAAACAAAGAGTTGTGTGAGTCCCCCAGTCCCTCTTCAATGATGTACTGATCAATCTAAGCCAAGAAGAAACAATTTTCCATCTAGTGTACCACCTTCATTTCCCTTTTATGCATTCCTTCTCCTCTTTTCCTTGTGAGTTGTTAGTGTAGAATAGGGTAAAATTAAGGTAAAAGGAATGAATCAATAATACTCAAACCCTAAAGGCCCTAAACCAACAATGAAGCACAAATGAACATAAAAAACATAAAATAATGAAGCAATATTACCAATATTCCTATCCCATGGTTGATTCACCTTCATTGCCCTTCTCCATTTTGCTTTATATGCTTTCTTGCCCTCAAATCTTGAGTATGCAACAATAAGCCTAGTGATAATGATAGAAAAATATTGAAGATTGTACTTGTCTCCTCTAATAGCATGTACTTCAATTGGGGATGAAATGAAAATGATAGGTATCTTTTATAGAAAACTAAATTTGAATGAAGGACTAGGATTAAAAGCCAATATGATATGAAAATCAATGGCCAAGATTGCTTGAGAAGCAACGAAACAAGGTTAGGGAAGAATTAGGACAAAGATAGGGTTTGGTTAAGGATGGAAGACTGAGATTAAAAGGTAATAAAACCTTATCAAGGGTGAAATTAATTGAGATGTGAAGGGATAAGAATGGCACAGATAAAGAGGTTGGCACAAAAAAAGAGGTTGTTGGAGTAAATTAAATTATTATAAAATCATTTAATCTAGGAGAGAAAGTGAATAATTAAATAAAAATGATTATTTAATTATAGAAGAAAGGGAAAAGGTTGACTTTTAGTTAAAATAACAATTTAATTAAAAGTGGAGGAAAAGGAAAAAACATTAAATAATTAAAATAATTATTTAATAATGGAGGGAAAGGTGGAAAATAATTAAATAAACACAATTTATTTAATTATAGAAGAAGAGGCTAATGAATAATTAAATAATTTAAATAATTATTTAATTATAGTGGGAAAATGATAATAAATAATTAAATAAATAAGAATTTTTTTTTTGGTCGGTAATAAGTGTTTTTGTATTGTTGTAAAAGAGATTACATCATCATTTTCAATTTGCTTCCCATAAAAAAAACCCCATCTTCTGCCTAGATTAATTCAATGAGCACTTAAACATGCAGAGTAGAACAAAAAACCCCTTTTTCCCAGAATGAAACTACTACGAAAAGCAACTACCCAAAATGCATTTAAGCATGCAGAGCACATCAAAAAACCCCATTCCTAGATTGACACTACAACAACCAGCTACCATCCAAACTACTATCTACTACATCCGTAATAAATTTGATCTTATTTATCATAGTTCCTCCTACTACATTGCATAAATAAAAAATATTATATGAAAGTTTAAATATATAACAAAAGGACATAAAAGTCCATTTTCATCAATTAACACTACCTTGCACCGTCGTTTCTGCAACTTCCTTCAAGGTCTGCTTCTTCTAGCACTTTTGCTTCTTCTTCAACCAACACTTTGTTTTTATCTTATTCTTCTCCTTGCTCTGCAATTCTGCTTTCGCCCGCTCTATCACCTCTTCCAACTCCATTAACTCAATGAAGATTTTGAGAGCCTGCCACCCCAGATGAGCTTCCTCCCTACATCTCACCTTATATTTACTTTTTGGCCACCGAATAAAATACATATAGCCATCCGACCCAAAGAGTTCTACTATTTCTTCGTCCATGATCCCTTCACTGATGGCTATCCCGACCCCAGGGACTGACCACTCCAAAATGGATTTCATGCCACCTAGAAAGTCCTCATGGACAATTAGCTCCATTACCTTGTGAACTGTCTCCACTTTTTCACCCAAATATAATCCCCATGCCGCAATCAAGGCATAGACATCCATATTGGTTCTATATCTATGCTGCAAATTTCCAAAATCCTTTCCTAAAATCATTCTAACACATTGCCTCAATCTGCCATCCTCCACCAGGAATAAACCCATTAGCCTGTTATCTGAGGCCTCGCCATAGAAGGGTTTGAGCTCTCTACAGGAGCAGAAGGTAAAGTTAGCTTCCATTGAAGCTCTGTAAAAATCAACTCTAAAACTACCCCCACTCTAATGTTTTTCCTTGCTCACCACTCACACCACAAAAGCATGCCAATTGCTTCTCCAAGACCAAGGGTCGAAGAGTAAATACACCTTGGAGTTCCCATTTCTAATGAATGCAATTAGTACTATAGAGCCACCAATTGCCTTCCCCGTGTTTCTCCTGTCATGTCCAACCTGCCTTAGATTACCTTTATTCGCATTCATTAAATGCAATGTCCTCTCTAGTGGCGCTAGTTAATCCACTAAATCGACTTCACTAAAGTCCTCTATCATCAAATCCCCAACCCCCTTAAAAGTTAGAGCCCATTTGGATAGGATGTCAATTTCCATATTACCCAATATTCTTATGTGGCTCACACAAAAATTAACGCACATTGCCAATTCTTCCCTAATCTTTTCAATGACATTCTAAAGATGCCAAGCACCTATAGTTCCTTTTATCACAAATAATAATTTATTTAATTATAGAGGAAAAGGGGTAATTAGTGACGTAATTAAATAGATATAATTTATTTAATTAATCAAAGAAAGAATAAAAGGGAAAATGAATTAATTAAATAATTAAAATTATTTAATTAATAGAAGAAATATGACTTTAAACCATAACCAAATAATTAAAATATTTAATTATGCAGGGGAAGAAGGGAAATTGATTGTGAAAAATAAGGTTCGTAGGATTAGGACATTTTTGAGTGTCTACAATTACAGTAGGATAGTGGTAGGTTTTCATTTGTTGGGTTGGACCAACACATTGCACTTGGATTGAAAGAGGAAGTCGGCCTTCTCCGGAGACTCAACTTCATATGCACAAAGGTCCCACAACTTGAAGTTGTTTCCATTGTGTCATGGGAATGTTAGCAGGGTGCAATTTCATGTGACAACAAGCCTCACATGGCCATGGTCCCTTGTGAGTTGCCACACTTACAAGAGGTGTCACAACCCCATGGTGGTTTGTGACCCTTGTTACTATCTACTATTTAATATTTATTTATTTATTATTGTGTGTTGTGTGTTTTATATGAATATATATTACACACATACATATTGCAACAAATTCCTATTTATATATATTAAAAAATGTTATATATGCAAACATGTTTTTTTAAACATTTTTTTAATATTCAAAATATGTATGTATATCAACTAAATATGTGTATGTACTCAATCAATTAAATAATTTTTTATATATATATGCATACAAATTAGAAATAATGCACACGCACACATATCCAACAATATTATCAAATGAAAATATATTTATATTTATGAGTACATATATGTAAACATCCATTTTCTAACTATGTTGTACCCATACAAAAAAATTCTAATCAATATTAGGTGAAATATGTTTAAGGTATTGTCTATTCTCTTTGTCTTGTCATCCTTTGTTGTCTTCTAATATTTTAGGGTCATATAATCTAGTCATCCAAATTAGGGCTTGGCCTGAAAGCTCGCACAGATAGTGGAGGAGGCTTAAGTCTCGAGTTTGCTCCTCGAGGCCTTGGGTTTGAGTCTGAGGTCTGGCCTTACCTGATGCATGTAGCTTGCGAGTTCCTATGTGCATCCCTAGAGGATTAGTATCGCCTCAGCTTGCTCCTTCCTGACCCCAACTTGGCAGTTTGTAAGCCCAAGGCAAGGCAGGCTAGGCTGCTAGGCTGAGTCGCAGGGACACCTCTAAGTTATTAAAAAATAAAAAATAAAAAATTAGTTATCCAAATCATTCATTTAGGTGAAGAAGGATTGGTTGTTGCTAAAGAACATGCACACAAATGCACCTTTAAGACAAAACATTTCAAAAATAAAAATTGGCTAAGTTTGAAGATCATGGGAATATTTCACCAAAAAGGATGGGATTCGATAGTCAAATATTTGTACACACTATTAGGTGTGCACTTGATGTATAGGTGTGTTTAATGCTCCAAACCACACAACCAAGTCATTAGCTAACTAAATTTTTTTTAAGAACAACTCTTATCAATTGAGATATAACATTGAAATGTCACACCACATGTTAATGTGCACACATGACACACAAGACATAACCAAGTTGTTGTGATGATGCTTCACATCGTGCACAATTTTGAACAATTAAAATATCTACAAGTCTAAATCACCCTTGCACCAAGCAAGGTGGCACATTAGAAAACTTACCAATCGTGGGATAAAATCACCATAATCAATAAATAAGAGAGTAGAAATACACCACAATGATGATTGAGGCATGATTGCATTCTATTGTGAACACCACACACTGGTAGGATGATGAAACCATCTACCTCAAATCCAATCCCTACATACACTTGACAACACTATCAACACCAAGAGAAACATGCACAAGCAATGGGACAACTAAGAGACATCACATCTCAACTAAATAAATTATTTTTTGTTTCCCTTGATGCAAGGATCAATTACAAAGGCCAAGTTGGGATTTCCCAACCAAATACATCCAATACAAGGGGAAACCTTCATGAGAGGTTTTCCTACAAGGGGGTACAAACCCTCCATTAGAACTTAGAACAATAATAGGCCATTTTCATGCAAGGGAACACTTTCCAATGCTAAATATGGAATAAATTTTAGATAATGACACTTGTCAACAAAAGGATTACATGGGAAGAATCACAAGGCCAAGGGGAACAATTATTGTATACAAAATTTTCATAGAAAATTCCTCAAATTATGCATTGTCTAACAAAATAGTAGACTACAACATCTAGAAAGGATGTTGGCATGTCGAAAGGACACTAATGAAAGTCCACAAGTGTAATTTTTTTGGTAGAGTCCAAAATTTGTGTTGTCATGTTTATGCATTATAGCCATTTTTTTATTCTATAGTCCTAACTAGATACTAAATGGATGGCCATTTATAGGTCTTATACTCAAGGAAAAGGCCCAGGAATCTCAAAAAACATTACAACACAAAAAATCCAAAATGGCCACAAATGCTTGAGAGACCAAGGTGGATAAACTCGTGTGATCTTTGAAACACCAACAAAATCAATAGGACACTTTCCAAGGACTGGGAGGTCAACAAGGGACTCTCAGATGAGTCCAAGGACATGAGGGACAAAGTGAAATATTCTCCACACTCTCAACTTGTCCTCCTACCAAGAGGGTGACCAAATTTACATCACCCCATGGTGGGTCTTATCACACAACCTAAGCCTAGGAAGACAAAACCAATACATCTTCTAAAGATGTCATAATTAAATATTTTTCATTACATTGCATTCATTTTAAGCCTAAATATAAATGTGGATAGTTTATTTTACCAACATAAAAATATTAATGACAGGAATATAAAATGACATACATATTTGATGCCAACATCAATATGTGATAAATGCAAAAAATCACATCATTTTTGTTTACACTAGTGGTTTACAATTCATCCAAATTATGAGGTATAACTATAACATTAGACTTACATATAGGGACAAAAATGTCCTAAATTATAAATTTTTACTTTTGCAAATGAGATAATCAAGAGAGATATGAAACCTTCATCTTGTGCCTAATCCTAGGCCACTCCAATGGGTACACTAGTCCCCAATATTTTTTGTGTGGCACACAACCATGTGGTACCCATAGGTCCACCTCACCATGCTAGGAGATAGTTGCATGGGATAACAAACACACTCACACCAAACAAGGGGTATATCTCTCATACATGTTAAGCAATATGAAAAACCATCATAACATACACAAGATAAATAGTATGATAACCTAACATAGCATAGCATGCCAACAATCATGATCCACCAAACACAACATAAAAATTCCCAAAGGGAAACATCACCACATATAGGCATAATAGGAACTACACCACATAGCAACACATGTCAACCATTAAGTGTATAACACAAATATAACCTATATAATCAAGGTCTTAACCAAACACAACACACATGGCTAGATATGAGTGTCATGTTAGACACAAATACAATAGTATTGTCATGCCCAATTTTTTTGGCTAAGAACAGCCTACTATTTTTTGTAACACATTAATTAAGGTATGTATCTCTCTAAGTGCTTGAGGTGTATCATCTAGTAATAATACAATTCATGCACCTTTGTGTATTCACCTCTTAACTTAAATGTGAGAAATATTTAAAGAATTAGTTAAACTATCACCACTATGTCTTACTCACAACACACCACCTTGCATCCTCCTAGTGTCAACTAGGTTAGCCTAGATCTTGATTTGGTTGGGATAGATCTTGTAATATTAAGGTCTAGGATTGAGGGTTGATCATTTATTAGTTCAAACACACATTAGGTTCAATCAGGTTTATTACCAGGGTTAAACATCCATTGAAAGCTAAGGGATTTATAATCCTTTGGTTTTACTTTGATCTAACTGTGTAACATGACATTGTGAGAATTAGTTGATTTTATTTCTTGAGTGAGATATTAATATTTTTCTCGTAAATTATTAGATTACGATCCACCATTAATTTTACCTTAACTCCTTAATGTACTCTAACATGATTGATACCAAGGGGGTGATGATTCCAGACATTAGATAGTTTCCTTATGTTTTTATGCAAGTTCATAGAAATTCTTAGACATTTATCTTATACATATCCCTACACTATGCTATCTTTTATGCTTATTATACAACCTTGAACCTGATTTAAAGTATATGGAAATATGGTTATAATGTGATGGCTATTGCATAATTTATGTGTGGATATGTATGAATTGTAATGGATATTTGTGCTTCGCTATGGTTGTTAGTATTGTGTGCATGTTTTGTGAACTAACTCTTTGCAGCTAAAGGGGGTAGACTATAGCCTGCAACAATTACAAGGTGCAGCCTACAACCAAAGGACTTCTTAGACAACAAAGTAGGGGAGGTTCTAGAATAAATTGAGTGCAACAACTACAACATGGAGGCACTTAATGAAGATGATTGTGCATCATTATGATGTCCAATAAATATGTTGAAGGAGAAGAAACCTATTGTAGATAGGAGTCTAACGTGACTAATTCAACTAGTCCATGTTCTAGTTCTATTACAACAGAGTCTCAATTCTACTTGGACTCTTCTTCCTTTTTTAGTTATAGATTGCTTAGTCTTTATCACTCTCTGATATATAGGGAGTGGTGATTTATGGTTTTAGTTTAGAGTCCTTGTTTTAATAAAATTCCCTTGTGCCTATATGTATGGCTCGGTGGTTGAGGTATTAGGAGTTAGTTAATTTTGATAAAGAGTAGATCTAGTTGTCAGATATTTTTAGTTGGTTGTTATTCTTACACAAACAATGTTTATTGCTAAAATCATGATTTCATGAATAAGATATCTCAATAGAATCTTATGTGATATTTTGGAGTTGTGTAATGAATACTTTGAGTTATTATGATTGTGTTAATCTAAGAATCTAGATTTGAGTTAGATCAATGGAGGTAGTCACTTGAGCAAGGGCCACTCAAGGTATTTATCCCTCACTTCATTTCCTATGTAGTTACTTCTATTGTAGCAATTATTTCATAAATGCATGTTAATTAGATTTCCTATGTTATTCATGAAAAATCCTTATTTCACTTTTATGCTTTGGTTTTCTTAAGTTTTTTGTACTACATAGTGTAGGTTTAGTCATTAGTATTAGTTAAATACCAACATTCATTTCTTGACAATAATTAGTTACAGTCTTATATTGTAGGTACCCATAGAAACAGAGTCAACATTACTTTATTGTTATATAGTTTTATGATTTCTCAGCAAGTATAACACCTGTACTACGATGAATTAGGTAGTTATAAGTCTTTAAAATCACATACAATGCTAGTACCATCACAAGCTTACTAGCCCTGGTCGATAATTCAATGGAGGTCTTTCCAAAGGTTCAAGTGGACTGTTCAGCTAGGTTTTTCCTCTGAATTGTTTGATTCCCACCAAGTTTACTAGACATTAGTAGGGACTCTACATTTTTGGAACCGTTGTCAAGGATGGTGCTACTTTCAAATATTAGTTTATGTTATTTCCAAGATTTCCTAGTTTAGAATTTTCTTTCAATATTAGGACAATTAGGTTTCATTCCTTCAAATACTAGAACAGTTCACTAAAATTATGTGGGAGCCATTGCTATACAAAGTGATACCTATTGTGTGTGAAGGCAAAAAGATGCTTTGGGAAGATTCCTCCCCTCAAACCAACAAGCCAAAGTAGATATTGGTGACCATAGTGATTAGAGTGATGGTATTGCTAAAGAAGAAATTTCCATTTCACCAACATCTACTATAGACACAAAGGGGACCTTCCAAACAATGGTTGATGCAACAATGGATGATCCAGCAGAACACATGACTTTTGAATTTCCAATTACCAACCAAGAGAGGGCTACTGTGTTGAAGAATATACCTCCTTCAACATTACCAGTCTGCTATGTTTTGGTAACTGAAGATCCATAAACATTCTTGTTTGATTTTGATGTCCTATGTAGGAGCTATGAATACACAGTTGATGTGCATATGCTCAAGCTATTTCCTACAACTTTGAAGGATGCTACCATGAGATGGTTCAAGGGACTGGGCAAAGATGTTGTTCTAGATTGGAACACCATGAAAATAAAATTCTTGTAGAAATATCAAGATATTGCAGAGGAGTTGATAGGAGAAGAGATGATATTTTTAGAATGACTCAAAAAGAGGATGAACCATTGGAGAATTATGTAGAAAGGCTCCAATTCCGCTTGAAGAAAAACCCACAAAATAGACTCTTAGATGAGTCCCAGAAGCTTGTGTTCTTAAGAGGTGTCAATGATGATTGCATGGATGCCCTCAATATGATTGGGGCAGGGGATGTGTCTCAATTAACCTTTGAATATATCTGCAAGGTCTGTAGAAATTACTCAAGGACCTTTACCAAAAGGTCAAGAGGGGAAAGAACATCTACCATTGGCAAGACATCTAATGGGGTTTCAAGAGTGGAGTTAAGTAACCTATTATCCAACATGAAGGAAGATATTATAAGTCACCTAGCTACTCATTTGGACACTCTACATGTAAAGAAGAAGTAGGAGGAGGCTAATACAATACTCATTGAATACTACCCCAATTATAGACAAAGAAAAGCCAACTGCAAGTGTAAAAGGGTGGAAAGTATTACAAAAGACAAATCAGAGAAACCAAATTTTTAACCACTAGAAGGAGAATATGGATAGCTATTCTACATTGCACAAAGAAGGCCATGGAAACCAAGACAAGGTATGCCACAAGACCCTTTAAATTTCAATACATCTTTTCCAACTAGTAATCATAATTTCTCTTATTGGAATTCTTAGCCTTGGACAAATAACCAAAACCAATGGAAAAAACCTCAACAAAATTGGAACCCAAAACAACCAAATGTATGGCCACAACAAAATTTCCAAGGTTCCAATTATAACCCTCAATGGTCAGTGCAACAAAACTAGTGGTAGCCACAATGGAAAAAAGGCCAATAGTGGCAACACCAAAATGTGAATTACCAATAGCCTTTGTTTCCTTCTTAGCCACAACAATAGGCTGTTATGCCCAAGCCATCAAACCCAACATCTCAGCCACCAAGAGCACCACAATTACCTACCCAACCTGCACCTAACCCCAATACAATACCCCACTAATGAGGATATACAATACCCCACTTATGGGGTAAAGGTGAGCGATGTCCACCTTAGGTCAGGGAAAACACTAGTTGGACCTTCATCCCCTCAAATCACTAATATGGTGGGCGAGGAACCCACAACTGAAGCTTTAGACAATTCACCTCTAGAGCCTGGATCAAATCAGGTAAACTAGACTATCTCAAGTCTAGAGCCTCCTTTCCCTTTGGACTATGTAATGCCCCAACCACTTTCTAGAGGGAAGTGCTAAGTATCTTCTTAGATTATGCTCATGACTCCATGTAAATCTACATGGATGAATTCACTACCTATGGAGAAACATATGAAGAGGCACTCAACAATCTAGAGAAGGTTTTGAAAAGATGTCAAGAACACAATCTTTCTTTGAGTCATGAAAAATGTTTTATGATGATGAATCAAGGAATTATTCTAGGGAAATTTATCTCAAGTGAAGGAATTCAAGTGGACCCCAATAAGATTGAGATCATTTCTACACTCCCTATGCCACAAAATAAAAAATATGTAAGGAACTTTCTAGGACATGCAGGCTACTATAGGAGGTTCATTCAAGACTTTGGTAAAATTGTACAAACCTTGTTTGTTCTACTCACCAAAGACATAGAATTTGAATGAACTACAGAATGTCAACACTCCTTTGAAGCACTTAAGACAACTTTGACACAAGCACTTGTCTTGAGAGGGCCAAACTAGACACAACATTTCCACATACACACTAATGCTTTTGATTTTTCTATAAGAGCAGTATTGGGATAGAAAGAAGGTAACAAGGACTATGATATCTACTACATCAGAAAAAAATTATAAGGAGTTGAACTTATCTACATTGTCACAAAGAAAGAGACGTTGGTTGATTTTTATGCTATCAACAAGTTTAGGCATTACATTACTGGCTATCCAATCTTTATCCACACAAATCATACTTCCATAAGGTACTTAATGAAAAAACCTTTGGTTGGGGGGAGGCTAGTTAGATGGTTGCTCTTACTATAGGAGTTTGATATAACAATAGTGGATAAGCCTAGGAAAGCTAATGTGGTGGAATATTTTTTGTCTATATTGCCCAAACAAATAGAAGGTGTTGTGGATGACTCTTTTCTAGATGATATTTTTTTCTCTTACTATACATACACCATGGTTTGTTGATATTGCAAATTACTTAGTGGTGGGGTAGATACCATCACATTTCTCTCCTAGAGAAAAGAGACTATTGGACACTAGGAACACTTAGAGGGGGGGTGAATCAGTGTTCCACAATATTTAATTTTCAAAATAGATCTTAAACTATCAACAACAATAATTAAACCCTCAATAACATCCACAACATATCAACTGAAGGAAACATGCATCACATTAACCAACACCATAACACCTAGATTTTTACATGGAAACCCTGTCAGGGGAAAAACTACGGTGGAGATTAATCCACAAAGTATACTCTGTTAAAAGTATGATAAAAGAGGAATGCACTTGCATTTAGGCGCACTGCCTAGAGCTCACTGCTCAAGAGAGAAAGGCTTACTGCCTTACAAAGTATAGTTGAAATTACAACAAAATCTTGAACTGAGAGAGTAGCATCTACAAATGCTCGGATTCAATTTCAATTAAGCGCACAATCAGATTCCAGATCTTTCTATCCAGTTCACACTTCTGCCCTACTCTGCTCTACTTTGCATTCAAAACCTTTTATGCCCTTAAATAATTGATCTTTCCATTTTTTCTCTCTTCTACATATACACTTCTATCTTTTTCACAACTACTTCACACACTCTTATTTTTAAAATGATTTTCCAATCTCCTTTATATACCCACTAACAAGGAATTCATTGTATGTCAGCTTCAAAACAAAATAGAATACTTTTCCTTATGTCGGCCCAAATAATTAATTAGAATTGATGCGTACCTACACAAGTTGGCAAGACTATAGTAGGGACCCAAGCCAAAATTCCAAACATAAGAAATAGAAAAACATATACTCCACAGGCATCCAGGACATGACATATACATCAGGTCGACCAGAATAAGAAAATAAGCAGTAAATCATTCTTCTAAATATCTTAACTTGTACTCCGACTAATGAAACACCACAAAGTTGTCCAAAGGGATAGTACACATGCTAAGAAGACTTCCCTAGAGATCCACACCATAAAATAGTGATCCAATGAAGTGATCAGATCAGCTTATCAACCAGATGTCTTGTTCTTCATACTTTTTGCTTGTAGATTACAATCACTCACTCCACTTGCCGATAGGAGAAAATACTACACTGTGGACCATACTGTTGACTCCAGTTGCCATCAATGACAACATAAGAAGCCAAGAATAGTCTCTCCAAGCCATATGCCAACAATCTCTCCCTTTGGCATTAATGACAACACTTAGCGAAAATGACTAAGTGTCAACACTCAAAAACTTATCAAAACCAAAATTATTGTTTCCCCTCAAGATGTCAAGGAATTTTTAATTGTATTCTCTCCCCCTTTGACATCAATGACAAAGCTTCTACTACATTTTTTGCACTTCTTTCCTTCAAAATTTCATTACTCTCTCCCCTTTAGCAAAATTGAGAGTTTTGATCAAAAATTGGAAAACTGTTGCACAAACTAGAAGATTATTTTATACTTAGCTTTAATTTCTGGAAGGAACTTCTTCCAAGAGTCCACCACTATTACAATAGCTATAATCAATCTGTTATTCTCTGATGTTCTATTCATAATTTGGACAAGGGATTCAGGAATGGTGATTGCTTCTTCCATCTTTTCTCCTATCTTTAGTACTTCAATCATTTGCTCTACTCTGCCTTCAGTTAGGCCTTTTACTCTCCAGAAGGTGTCCATGAGAGTATTTCTAGCAAGGTGAACCTTTGCATGTTCACCCTATAGATCATGAACCTTTTTCTTAACCTTTCCATCCTTATCCAAAAACATATTGCAGTCCTATCTAATTCTAACAAGCTCTTTTTCAATTTTCTCCAACCTATCCTTGTACTTTCCAAACACATGAGGCCACCTTAGACAGTAATTGAAGACTTTATTGGCCAAATCAATGCATTGTCTTAGCACATTCATTTTCTTCTTCAGTTTAGCAAGAGAGCCTAAACTGCTTCTTCAAATGAGAAATCATTTCCTCCTCTTTCCTATCCATAGGCACAGATTCCATAGCCTCCTTAACACACTCAATCAATTCTTCTGGGAGAAAATCCTGCAAACTCTCCAATTCAATATTGTTATCAGCAAAGTATCTTCCCAAAGTGTCCTCAATGACATCCTACTCATAGGATGGTCCATTCAACCATATATCAGTTATCTTTTGCATTCCATCCTCATTCTGGATAATCTGTAATATCTTTGTTTTAAACAGAGCACCTTCATCATCACTCTCTTCTCCAATTTCCACAACCGGTTCAACTAGTTTTGTTTCTTTTCTTGGAGTATATTCCTCAAAGTCTTCATCCTCTACATCCACAACCAACTGTTCTTTTCCTTTTTCCTCAACTCTTGCTGACTTGGGTGTCGAAGGAGTGACACCAGCCAAATCTCTTCCTCTCTTCTGCTTTTTCTCTGCCTTTCCAGAGGATGATCCAACTTCAGATATCTTTACCATAAGAGGAATAACACTTACACCAAACTTTTCTAACACCTTTCTAAAGAAGTTTTCATAAACTCTTTCACCATTTTCAAACAAGTTGAAATGTTCAATTTTTTTTTGCAGACCGGTACATTTTCTTTCCACACCACATTGTCATTCAGAGGCAAGCAATTTAGAAAATACATCATACTACATACTACAAGGGTGCCAAACCTGAAGGAGTAATCAATATCCTTCATTAGTTGTACATTCTCCATCAATTGATCCTTCAACATACTACATAGGTCAAAGTCTTCTCCTTCTATTATCATTTTGTGCAATATATACTGCACCTACCGAGGTTGATCCTTCTTGGTTTCTGAAGAATATTTTATATGAAATTCCATGTGCAACATACCTTGTCAATGGATCTTTAATTGATTAAATTATTAGAGCCCTCTGATCTCCCCTTATTTCGGTTAGGGCTTCGACCTCAGTGTTTCAAATCGACTTCTTCTTCAGAATATAACCAACATTGCACAGACCTGTTAGATTCTTGATTACATCCTCCGAGATTTGATAGGGTTTATCCAAAGTGAGGATATCTCCATCCAATTTTTTTAAGATAAATTGAATCATTTCTGTATTGACAAAATGAGGAAATTCATTCCATATATCCAAATTCTTATGCTTCGATCCTTCAAGCCTCCTCAATTCTGTGGGAGGCAAAAAAATTATTTCATTCCTAATTTTATGACTATTATACTCATCCAAGATTAATGTTCCTTTGGTTTGTTTCATTTTTGTGCTAAGTAGGGTTCCACCAATCGCCAAAACACTATGAAATTGACGAGCAACAGATATACCTGGAGAATTCACCGCTAGATTGACTTTTCACACCTTCAGAATCTTGCTAAAAGAGCACTCCAACTATTCTCTTTCAATCGACAATGACGAATTAGGGTTTTAAATGCCCTCTTATAACTTCACATACTTAATTTTTTGTCGCATTAAATGTGTTGCCCTAGAAGTTTCGGTTACACTAAAAACTCAGACAACAAGTGAAGAATCTGACTTCAGACTTCCAACATTTCATCTGACACAACAAATGATCATTGATACATTTGTCAAAGAATAACACAACTGTTGATGGCATCCATCGATTCAGAGCCAACTATACACAAGGGGACAAAGGATTTTTCATGAGAAACTCCCCCTAGGCCTCTGGCCTAAAGTCAATTTCTGAAAGAATTACCGGAGGGAGCTTCTGGTACATCCTTGTTTCCTTCATCAGATTCACTTTTCTTTACCCATGTTTTCTTCATCTGATCTCTTATCTCTTCCATAGATGCTTTTTCTTTTCCTTTGTTGTTTTTTTGTGAATTTCTTCTTTGATAAACCAGACCTCTTTTGTTCAAGTTTTTGTTCCTGCAAAACTTTGCAATGTGCCCAAGTTTATTACAAGTATAGCATACTAGATCTTTTTGTCTATACCATCCATTCCACTGATTTCCTCCTAATCTGCATTGATTAGCAACATGTCCAAATCATCCATAGGTATAGCATTTGATGTTATTTGCACTAACAGACATACTTCTGCATTCTAATGCCTTATGACCAAACTTCTTGCAATTAAAGCACTGACCAGAAAATGATGGAATACTAGGGTTTATCTTTCTTCTACACTAAGAAGCCATATGTCCAAATTTATTACAAACAAAGCAATATCCATTAAATTTTTGAGCATTGGGTTGCCTTACCAGATGTCTTCTTCATTTGTTCTTCTTTTTAAGGTTATTTTGTTCAGATCTAGAGTTCTCACCCTTCTCATAGCCAAGACCTTGCTTGTCATTTGCATCCTTTTATCCTTTGGTTATCTCATCAAACCTAGCAGAGCTTATCCTAAATTTATCCTTGAATTCATTTGCAGTAGCAAGCTCATTTCCGAGGATAACTACCTATCTCTCAAGCTCTTATTCATTATTTCTGGATTGTTGCAGTTCAATTTCCAACTGAATGAATCCATTGTTAATTCTGCTACATTCTTCAGATTTCTCTTTTAGGGATTGGGCCAAATTCTCCTCATTCTTTTTTCTCTCTTCAATCTCTTTGGTAAACTTCATCGCCACAGATTCCCTTCCTCTTTTCCCTTGACTCATTTATCTTATCCTTCAATGATTGAATAAATTTTTCGGCATCCACAAGATTTGCTTTAAGTTCCATAACCTCTGCTTTGGACTGATCAAGATCATCAAGTTCCACCATAAGCTATTGTTGAAGACCATCGATGTCCATTGTAATTCAAGATCCACCTCAAGCTGTTAAACTTCAGAAGAGGAACCAACTCTCATACCAATTGATGGACACTAGGAACACTGAGAGGGGGGGTCAATCAGTGTTCCATAATATTTAATTTTCAAAACAAATTTTAAACTATCAACAACAATAATTAAACCCCTCAATAACATCCACAACAAATAAACAGAAGAAAACATGTATCATATTAACCAACACCATAACACCTATATTTTTACGTGGAAACCCTATTAGGGGAAAAACCATAGTGGAGATTAATCCACAAAGTATACTCTGTTAAAAGTATGATAAAAGAGGAATGCACTTGCATTCAGGCACACTGCCTAGAGCTCACTACTCAAGAGAGAAAGGATCACTGCCTTACAAAGTATAGTTGAAATTACAAAAAAATCTTGAACTAAGAGTAGCATCTACAAATGCTCAGATTCAATTCCAATTAAGTGCACAATCAAATTATGGATATTTCTATCCAGTTCACACTTCTACCTTGCTCTACTCTGCTCTACATTCAAAACCTTTTCTTCCCTTAAATAATTGATCTATCCATTTTCTCTCTCTTCTACATATACACTTCTATCTTTTTCACAACTACTTCACACACTCTTATTTTTAAAATGATTTTCCAATCTCCTTTATATACCCGCTAACAAGGAATTCATTGTATGTTGGCTTCAAAACAAAATATAATACTTTTCCTTATGTCGGCCCAAATCATTAATTAGAATTGATGTGTACCTACACAAGTCAGCTAGACTATAGTAGGGACCCAAGCTGAAATTCCAAACATAAGAAATAGCAAAACATATACTCCACATACATCCACGACACGACATATACATCGAGTCGGCCAGAATAAGAAAATAAGTAGTAAATCATTCTTCTAAATCTCTTAACTCATACTCCGACTAATGAAACACCAAAAAGATATACAAAGGGATAATACACATGCTAAGAAGACTTCACTAGAGATCCACACCACAAAATAGTGATTCGGTGAAGTGATCAGATCAGCTTATCAACTGGATGTCCTGTTCTTCATACTTTTTGCTGGTAGATTATAGTCACTCACTCCACTTTCCAGTAGGAGCAACTACTACACTGTGGACCATACTATTGACTCCAGTTTCCATCAATGACAACATAAGAAGCCAAGAACAGTCTCTCCAAGCCATATGCCAATAGAGACAACTAGTGCATAAAAGCTTTCCATACTCTTGGGTAGCTGGTTACCTATTCTATACTGGTCCAAATAATATCACGGGGATATTATAATAGAGGATGAGGTCTTTGACATCCTAAAATATTTCCATGATGAGCCTTGTGGATGTCACTTTGCAACCAAAAGGACAACATTTAAGATCTTAACAATAGGTTCTATTGGCCAAATCTCCATAACGATTCAATAAAGTATACAAGGACCTGTGAAAGATGTCATAGAATGGGAAAAATTATTGTGCAGACAGTTGTCATTGAACCAAAAGATCGACTTGTCAATGCCTGATACAACCACCAGATTTATACAAGATCCAAGATCCATTGGAGGCAGTTAATCCATGTCACGAACCCAAGTGTCGCACTGCACAATACAAGGAGACCAAGGGTGAAAATCTTGTAGCAATCCCCCCAACACAAGCAAGGGGTTCAAACCTATGACCTTAGCTCTAATACCAATTGTTGCATAGGTGACTTCCGTTGCACCAAAAGATCGACCTGTCAATGCCCAATACAACCACCAAATTTATACAAGATCCAAGATCTACAAGAGGCGGTTAAGCCATGTCACGAACCCAAGCACCATGTTGCATAGCACAAGGAGACCAAGGGTGAAACTCTTGCAACAAAACCAACAAGGACATATGAGATACCTTTGCAACCATAAATGGCACTAGCACCATTTGACAAATGGAGGCTAGATTTCATTGGGCCAATTTCACTAGCCTCTAATAACAAAGAGTATATTTTGGTTTGTACAAATTATCTAACAAAATGGGTTGAAGTTAAGGCATTATAGTTTGCAAGAGATGAGAATGTAGCTAAGTTCTTGTATGAAGACATCTTTACCAGGTATGGAGTACCTAGAGAAATTGTAACTGATTAAGGTCCCTAGTTTACTTATGAACTCATCTCTAAATTGGTTGAAGATTATGAAATAATACATAGAAAATCTACACCTTATCACACCCAAGCCAATGGATAGGTGGAGGTTACAAATGGAGAAATTGAAAATATTCTAACCAAAATAGTACAAATTCATAGAAAATACTAGGCAACCAAATTACCTGAAGTAGTGTGGGCCTACAAAACAACATGGAAAACAACTATAGGTTTCACACCTTATGAACTAGTCTATGGTAAAAAAATAGTTTTTCCAATAGAGTTTGAATACAAGACACTTATGTCAATAGTGTAATTAGAAATAGATTTGACAACCGCATAGAAGGAAATGATACACAATTTGAATGGGTTAGATGAAATTAGAATGGAGGCCATGTATCACATAGAGATAATTCAAAAACAAAGGACTAAATGGCATGATCAGTTTATAAAGACTAAAGAATTCAATGTGGGTAACTGGGATTTATTATATGATTTCAGATATAAAGGTTACAAGGGGAAGCTAAAATCTAGATGGTTGGGACCCTATGAATTTCAATAGGTATTTCCTAATGGAGTAGTGAAATTATAGACCATAGATGCAGTTAGATTCTAATTGTTGGTTAATGGACATAGATTGAAGATATACAAGCAGAAAGCTCAGAAGGATGATTTTCTTCTTTCTCTAATGCATCAATATGGTCAAAAAAATGGTTCTAATATAGACATACTATCACAAGATAATAACTCAACAACATATACTATTGATTCTCATTGTGCCTCAGCAAATGAGCTACACAACTCACCTCCTGAGGGAACTCAGGTATAATTCCTTATCCTACTTCACGTACACACACAACATAGGTATCACAATCAACATTATTTTTTAAGACCACTTCCTTATGTAGTAGGGACTTGTAGCATCATAAATAAAAAGTTACCATAGTTCAGTTTGGGACTTGATGATGAAGGTATCTACAACCACTACCTATCAAAGCATTCAATTTTTTTCACCAAATTACTTGTAGTTCATCCACATTGATTCCACATTTTCCACACATGCAACCTTCAACCTATCATATCAATACATGTAGCTTGATCACTCCACTCCACATTGCCTATTTCAAATTCAATGCATTGAAACTATCACTTCACATTCCACCAACCATACATACTACATCTTTTCAATCACATGCGCCAACCTGTCATTTATTCCATCACACATTGCAATTAACTAATTTCAAATCAAACTCATGTTTTGGACACTCTTCTAACAACTTCACACATGTGAAGTCATGTTCATCTCATCCGACAAGTATGCATACTAATATTCCATAATTAACATGGATTCCCAATGCTTTCATTATGTACTCACATTTAAATTTTGTATTCTTTGCACTAATTAATCTTATTTCCATATTCATTAATCATAACCTCTACCTAGTCACATGTATTGAAGTGAGGTCACTTCAATATTTTAAGTTGAGTGGGGGATATTATATATTCCAAAATTTTGTTTCGCCACTAAAAGAAAAACACAAAAAACCATACAAACCCTTTTTGCCTTTATACCTTTCTGCACCTACAACCTTTTTGTTGTCAATTCCCTAGATTTCAAGCCAAGTTGAAGCCAATTCAAGCTGAAAAAGAGGAGGAAGGGACATAATAGTTGAAGTTGTAGTGAAAGAAGTACATGCAAGCATAGTAGATATAGAGGGTTTGTGGGTGGTTGAAATCAAAATTTGAGCTGAATTTCTAGAGTTTTGAATAGAGTTAAGATATTTCACCATGGGAGGTGATATTTTCATAAGGGAACCATCAACACACAAGAAAATATTGGAGGACAAGTTAATTCTTCCCATTTACAAAAGAGCAAGATGGTTAGACTACTTTTTAAAGTTGACATAGTTTAATGAAGATATGACAAGGAAATTTGTAGTGACATTACAACATGATGAAGCCATTGGCAAGGGTTTGAGAGAGGATGCTTTAGAGGATGCAATTATAGAAGTGTCTAGTCTACCAAGGAATGGAGTTGAATTCCCTATTAGAGTGAATGCAATAGCTACCAGGGATGAGTTCAGGGAGGTAGGAGAAAACCTTGATTCATCATCACAAGGTATAAAGAGATTGTTGAACAAAACAATTGAGCAGGGGGGTGAATCAATTGTCATAGATTTAAACTTTTATTCATTCACTGGAACTAATCCTTAACACTGCTTAAATGATTAAACATTAAATACTAGTGAAAAAATTGAAAACCATCACATAAACACAGTAACACAATATTTACATGGAAACTCCAATAAGGGAAAAACCACGATGAGGATTAACTCACACTATATAGAATATCAAAACCAATTACAAGAGGTTCACTTCCTGAGAAACAAGGTTCATTGTCAAGACAAAGACTTACTATCCAAATCAAGACTCACTGTCCAATAGGGCTAACAACCCAGAGGGCTCACTACCAAAGAGATAAAAGGAAGATAGAAGAGATACATTACAGAGAGAAGAAAATCTCAATGCAATGGAGATATCCACCACAATTTTCTCAACAACTTACAAACATGCATGAATGATAGAATACACCATTAGCTCACTACATCTGAAAACTTAGCATTTAGGATTTGCACTGATCTGCTACACTCACATCGTACACTCACTGATTTGCACCAATCTCACATCTAACTGCTCTATTCCTTTGCACTTATCTCTCTTTCTTCTTTCTATATCTTATTTCACCACTAACTTATCCTATATTTATACCATCTTCAACTTTGAAACATATCCAAAGTCAGCCATCCAAATTTAAATTCAAATTAGGTTGGTGCAAAAACATCCTCGGGTGGAATTAGAATGAGGGAGACCCAAACACATGCTTCATAAGGACCCAAATAGATCAAAAATTCTTCATTAACTCTGAAGATAGTGTTCAACACAAGGTCAACCAAACTAGTGTAAAACACATAGAACAATTAAGCACGAACCTTCCAAATACCAAAATTATCTTCAATACAATCAAAACAACTCAACTCTAGAACTGCAAGTCATAAGACTTTAACAAAGAGAAACCTGAACCAACAACATTTCTCCCAGACCTCAACCAGAAACACAAAAAACCATAGTTCACAACTAGTGAACATAACTCGCACTGTACAAAGAATTAACATCCAAAAATATGGATATAGTAGCTTCCAACAACCATGATCAATATATCTGAACCACACAAACATAGGAACAAATCTGAAGCAAAAACTGGAGCAACCACTAAACACCTACAACAAATCTTCATTACAATTTTCTCAATATCCTCGACATATACAACCAATGACCTGTATCCATGACACTAATGACAACAATAATAAGTTGATAACCAATTGACTAGTTGACATCAATGAAAAAACATTCATTCTTTCTATTCTTGCAACAATATCCCCCTTTCTCATTGATGGCAACACATGATGTGAAAAACCATCAAAGACACCATACTAGCTTTGAATATAGTTCTCAAGATTTTTCTTTATGTTTCTTTTTGTTTTCTCCCCCTTAGTAGATAGTCGTTTATATTCTTCTTCTTTTGTTTGTTTTCTTGCTCTTTTTTTTATGTTTCCTCTCCTTTTTCACATGCTTCCTCCCCCCCTTTGACATCAATGGAAAAGGAAAAAGATATTTTACATTGATTTCCCCTATGACATAAAAAAATAGAATACTCTTAATGACAACACTTGACACTACCTACTCCTCCTGAGAGGTAGCCACCAAAACATTAGTACAGAAGAAAGATAGATCCATAGATCCATCGAATTGATGCATCTCCATATGCATCTAGTTCAAGAAAGGATTTGAAATGACCCCTAACTTCTCCCAGAGATACTCAAAAGTATCTTTAGGAAGACCCTTCATAAATATATCAACAATTTGATCCTTCATCAAAACATACTCAAGCTTTACTTCATTTTCCATGACCTTCTCACTCAATAAATGATACCTTATAGTTATATGCTTCATCCTCGAGTGCATCACATGATTCTTTGAAATGTTAATTGCACTTGTATTATCATAGAAGATAGAAATAGGATCAGCATACACCACTGTGATATCTTTCAATGTTTGTTTCATCCATAGAACTTGTGTATAGTAAGATGTAGCAGTAACATATTCAGCTTCAGTAGTAGACAAGGAGACTGAATCTTGCTTTTTACTCAACCATGCCACCAATTTGCAACAAAGAAAGAATGCACCACCACTTGTACTTTTCCTATCATCTACACATCCAACTCAATCTGCATTTGTATATGTACTTAGAGTAAAATTAGTATCTCTAGGATACCATAATCCATAATTCAGAGTGCCATTCAAATATCTAGATATTCTTTTAATAGCAACAACATGTGTTTCCTTAGGATCTTCTTGAAATCTAACCACAAGATAGACAACATGCATAATATTTGGTCTAGTATTAGTCAAATACAATAGTCCACCAATCATAGATCTATACTTTCTTTGATCAACATTAGGTGAATCATCATCTTTACCCGATTTTCAACTAGTCACCATAGGAGTACATAACAGTTTGGAACCATCCATCCCAAACATCTTCAACATTTCTTTCACATACTTAGACTATGAAATGCAAATTCCTTTCTCTGTTTGATTAATCTATAGCCCAAGAAAGAAATTCATCTCTCCAAACATAGACATTTCAAATTATTTTTGCATCTCTTCCACAAACATCTCTCACATATTTTCATTTCCTCCAAAAATAATGTCATCAACATATACAACTACAATCAATATTTTTTCATTTTCAATCTTAAAGAATAGATTACTATCTATTATACCTTTGTTGAATCCTTGTTGAATCAAATACTTGTCTAACCTTGCATACCAAGCTCTAGGATCTTGCTTCAATCCATATAAGGATTTCTTCAATCTGCACACCATATCTAGTTGATCTGAAAATTGAAATCCTTATGTTTGTTCCATGCAAACCTCTTCTTCCAACTCACCATTCAAAAATGTTGACTTGACATCCATCTGGTAGACCTTGAAGTCTTTATGTGCAGCAAATGCTAAGAACATCCTTATAGCTTCCATTCTTGCTATTGGAGCAAAAGTTTCCTGAAAATATATGCCTTCTACTTGTGAGTAACCTTTCCACACAAACCTTGCTTTATTTCTAACCACTTCTCCATTCTCATTCAACCTATTTTTGAATACCCACTTTAATCCAATAATATTTTTATCTGTCGGTCTTGGGACCAATTCCCAAGTTTGATTCTTCTCAATCTGCATAAGTTCTTCTTTCATGAATTCCATCCAATTTTCATCTTTACATGTTTCACTTACAGTCTTCAGTTCAATCTCATAAAATAAACACAGATTAACTTCAGTAGTAGCTCTGCTTCTAGTTAATACTCCTTTAGTCGTATCTCCAATAATCTGACTCTCTAAATGATTCTTCTGCACATATCTAGGTGTCTTAGGTGACACCATCAAAGCTTCTTCTTCTCTTTCATTCTGTTCATTCTGCTTCTCTTGATCATCCTTTTCATGTTCTTCCACAATCTCTTCAATTCTTACACAATCAGGTTCATCAGATACATATCCATCAATGTCAACTGAATTCTTCATTGTCTCGTCAACCTTGACATTCCTTAACATTTACACTTTCTAAAATCTTCCTTAGTCTTTTATTGAAACATTTGTATGATTTGCTTCTAGTAGAACATCCAAGAAAAATTCCTTCATTACTTCTTACATCAAACTTACCTAATGTTTCTTCATCTCTTCTAATATAACATTTTCTTCTAAATACTTTGAAATACTGGAAAGTAGGAATTCTTCCAAACCATAGCTCATAGGGGGTCTTTGTACTATTTTTTCTTGCTTGAATTTGATTGAATACATACACAATAGTATGAATAGCTTCTCTCCAGTAAACTTCCAGTAAACCACCCTCAGTAATCATTGATCTAGTAGCCTCTTGAACTATTCTTATATTTTTCCTTTCAACAACTTCATTCTACTGAGGAGTCCTTAGAGCAAATAATTGTCTTCTTATTCCATGCACTTCACAAAACATATTAAACTCATGGGAGGTGAATTATCCACCTTTGTCAAACCTTAAGAATTTTATCTTCAAATTTACTTTATTTTCAACCATAGCTTTGAATGTCTTGAATCTATCTAATGCATTTGATTTCTCTCTAAGAAATGTAACCCATGTATATCTAGAATAATCATCAATCAAAAGCATAAGGTACCTTTCAGCTTGTAGACTTATCACTCTTGTAGGACCACATAGATCTGTATGAGTTCAATCCAATAGTCTAGTAGTAGACTGTTTCTTTGATTTATACTCACTACTTGCTTGCTTTCCAAACTGACAATTCCTACAAATAGTATTAACAAACTTTGTAATTATTGGTAAATCTCTCAAGACCTAAATTGTACTAATCCACGCCAAGTTATAAAATTTCATGTGACACATTCTCCTATGGCATAACCAACTTTGATTAATCTGAGTCATAAAACATCATCCATCAACACCCTTAAGTTGATAGATATTTCCTTCAGATTTCTTTCCTGCGGAAATCAATGTTCCAGATCCTTTTTGGATTTCACATCTCTCATCCTTAAACACAATATCATGTCCTTTACTGAACATCTTTCCAACACTCAAAATATTATGCCTTAAACCCTTAACATAGTAGACATCATCATTATTATGCTTGCCATCAAAACTTACTGAACATATCCCACAAATTTTAGCACCAGTATCATCTCCAAACATAACCAATCCTCCATCATATTTTTCAAGTTTAACAAACTTAATTTTATCACCAGTCATGTGATGTGAACAACCATTTTCAACAACCCAATAGTTCTTTTCTTGTTTAGCATGTAGGGAAGAGATAATAGTACCTTCATTTTTCTCCTTCTCCGGAGGGATTTCCTTAACTTGTTTTACAGAAGTAGCAGAAGTAGGTTCATCCTTTATAGCTAAGAACAAGCATTCATTTTCATCGGGATATTCATAATCAGAATCTTCATCAGATATACTAGCATTCTCATTCACATAATATGCATTGTTGATCTTCTTTCCTTTCTTTTCTTTCTCATGTCTTTGTTTATTCCTCTTAGCTCTTTTCAGAAACTTTGCAACATAATGACCTATTTCTCCACAACTAAAGCATTTAAAGGGTAACTTACCTTCATACTTACCAGAGCCTTTCCTCATCCTTCTCACAAAGTTAGCTTTTATTTCATCAAAATTTTCTTCTTCCAGATCTTCAACTTTTGTAGCCTTAAAAGTAGTTTCTAATTTGCATCCATTCCTTAGATTTGACTTCCTCATCTCATAAGATGTCAGAAATCCCAACAATAGATATTTAGTGCAGGTCTTACAATCTATACTTTGTTCAATGGCACCCATCTTCTCACTATAAGCATCAAGGATAGTTCTAAAAATCTTCTTTACAATTCTGGTTTCATCTACAGTAGCACCAATTCCTCACATTTCGACCACTATCTCATCCAATCTCTATACATAAGCTTTAACATTCTCATCTTTAGACATGTGTGGAAGCTCAAATTGTGTCTCCAAATTCTATAATTTTGATTCTTTAACTCTTTCATCACCTCCATGCACCCTTTCCAAAGCATCCCAGACTTCCTTAGCAGTCTTCATATTCTAAACCTTAATTAACTTGGAATGTACCAAACTATTCTTCAAAATGTACTTCTCCATATCGTTCACTTCACATGCTTTGATCTCATCAACCATACTCAAACCATTAGTAGGAGGAGTGTAAGGATTCTTGTAAGATTTCTCCACATCATATCCACAATACTCCATATATTCTTCCATCAATATTTTTTATATAGCATAATTAGTTCCATCGAACCTCGGATAATCATAAGTCATTTTTCCATCCATCCCAAACCTTCCTCAAGTGGTTAAGCTCTTCACCAAGGAACCAAGCTCTCATACCAATTGTTGAAAAATACAACTAAGAGGGGGGGTGAATCAATTGTCATATATTTAAACTTTAATTCATTCATTGGAACTAATCCTTAACACTGCTTAAATGATTAAACATTAAATAGTAGAGCAAAAATTGAAAACCATCACATAAACACAATAACACCAGATTTACATGGAAAACCCAATAAGGGAAAAACCATGGCAAGGATTAACTCACACTATAGAGAATATCAAAACTGATTACAAGAGGCTAACTTTCTGAGAAACAAGGCTCACTACCAAGACAAAGACTCACTGTCCAAATCAGGACTCACTTTCCAACAGGGCTAACAGCCCAGAGGGCTCACTGGAATAGAGATACAAAGAATATAGAAGAGATACGTTATAGAGAGAATAAAATCTCAATGCAATGGATAAAAATCCACCACAATTCGCTCAACAACTTGCAGACATGCATGAATGATAGAGTACACCATCAGCTCATTGCATCCAAAAACTCAACATTTAGGCTTCACACTGATCTACCACACTTGCATCACACACACTCACTGATTCACATCAATCTCACATATATTTTCTCTATTCCTTTGCACTTATATCTCTTTCTTCTTTCTATATCTTATTTCACCACTAACTTATCCTATATTTATACCATCTTCAACTTTGAAACATATCCAAAGTTGGCCGTCCAAATTCAAATTCAAATTAGGTCGGCGCCAAAACATCCTAGTGTGGAATTAGAATGAGGGCAGCCCAAACACATGCTTCATAAGGACCCAAATAGATCTAACATGCTTCATCAACTCTAAAGATAGTGTTCAACACAAGGTCGACCAAACCAGTATAAAACACATAGAAAAATTAAGCACGAACCTTCTAGATACCAAAATTATCTTCAATACAATCAAAACAACTCAACTCTAGAACTGCAAGTCATAAGACTTTAACAAAGAGAAATCTGGACCAAGAACATTTCTCCTGGACCTCAACCAGAAACACAAAAAACCACAGTTCACAACTCGTGAACATAACTTACACTGTACAAAGAATTAACAGCCAAAAAATCTGGATATAGTAGCTTCCAACAACTGTGATCAACATATCTGAACCACACAAACATAGGAGAAAATTCGGAGCAAAACCCAAAGCAACCACTAAACACCTACCACAAATATTCATTACAATTTTCTCAATCTCCTCGATATATACATCCAATGACTTGCATCCATGAGACTAATGACAACAACAATCAATTGATAACCAATTGACCAATTGACATCAATTACAACACCTTCATTCTTTTCATTCTTGCAACAAAGATTGTCACTTCCATGGGTATGGGCCTCTTGTGCTTCTTATATTATTAACTATCACTTGTGATGGTAGAAAATCCCTCTTGTATACTATGCATTTTAAGCTACTAAGTCACCTACGTCACAATAAATTGGTCAATGTACCTAATTTTCTTTATAATTTGTTGAAAATAATGGGGTCTAAATACCAAAGGAAGATAAATGATTCAGGTTTTTCACATCACTATTTCGTAACATTTTTAGTAAGGAAGGATCCTTAGGGTTCAACATCCATAGGTGTCCTAGGAGATATTTTTAATTTGTAAAGACATTAACCATATTCTTGAGGAACCAACAATTTTTGAAAACCTAGAGTCACCTGTTGCATCTTTAAGGGAAACTCTTCATGTTTCACTTGTTGCTTCACCTACTCGCGTTAGGGGATAATTAGAGGGACAAAGTGTGCAAATATAACCACATGCAACATATGATCAACTTGCAGCAAAAGAGGTACATGAAACCCCAACAAACACTATAAAAACATCTAAAACCAAAAGAAAGAAAGGTGGTTCTTCTTTTGCAACTTCAAAGGTGTAGAAAAAGAAACCCACTCAACCAAGGAGTTCACATAGCCTAAGAAGGAAATGTATTAGGAGGGGTAGTATTGACAAACCAGAAGATGAAAAAGATGTTATGATAGTGGGTATTGACTTAGAGCTGAAGGACAATGTGTCTGAGAATGTGCAAGTTCCTACAAAAAATAAATGGTATATATCTACTACCTCTAACTCAGATTCAGAGGATATTTTTGTTGCTAATATAACCAGGAAAAGAACCCTTGTTATCCCTGATAGTGATTGTTTTGAATACAAGGTGATGAGTAGTTTTTGAAAGATAAGGAATTTTTTTTAGAAGAAAGAAATGTCAAAAAATAATTGCAAGAAGCATTAGAGAGGATCAAAAAATTGGAATAACTGGTAAAAACCTATGAGAAAAGGGACAAAGAAAGGGAAATGAACATACAGGAATTGGAGGAAAAATTACACACTTATGGACATGGGTCAAAGTTATATTTTCTTACGCAACTAGCAATAGTTAAAGTAGGAAACAAAGAACTTGTAATTGATAACAAAATACCCCCTACCACAAAAACTCCAACCTATCATACAACTATGTCCTTAGGATACCAATTGTGGAAAGTCACTCAATAGTTTTCTAAGCAAAAAGAGGAATGGAAGAAGGAAAAAGAAGCAATGATCTCAAAGCATACTGGGGTACTGGAGAGCAAGGATTTTGAATTGAGAAGGTTAGCAGTCAAGGTGGAAGAAGTAACATATAAGGTTTCCTAGATTGTTAAATGCAAACCTCTAGCCAAAACATATGCTTTGTTTTTGCAAAAAAAAAAATTGATTTTTCAATTCAGTAGGTTGATTAGTAACCAACCAGTTGCTATGAGCAAAAAAATTGATTTTCTAAATATCTTTTTTATACCACAATAGAAGAACAAGATCAATTGTGTGAATATTATTTGCATAATTATGTTGTGCTTGAAGACACGAAATGGAACCCATTAATCTTTGTTGGAGATTTATAGTTAATGCCACTAGCATCCTATTTTAGAAATAAAATTTTTAGGGGAAAAATCATGTAAGAGTATATGGAGAGAGAGAAATCAGTTGATCTCCTAATCAAGAAAGAATCTAAAACCCCTAAGGTGATCATAGAAGAATGGTTACAACTCTTGGACCACAAAGGTGTAGGAAGGAAGATCATGAACTTGAGAGCACATGATTATAGAAGGATGCAAATATTGACTATTGGACTTATCCACCATTCCTACCGGTTTGTGCATGAAAGATGAGATGAACTAACTCTTGAATTGCGAAGGAAAGAGCCCCACTCCGTTTACAATTCTATAGCCATGCTTGAAAGAACAAGAAGGTATATGGATATTTCCAGAGATAAAGGACTCGAATGGGTGCCACTTACATTCCAGCCACCAATGCTCTTATACCTAATACCACACTAGATAGGGGAGAATAATGAAGAATGTGAGAGGGTAGAGGTTATCATATTGAAAAAACTTGCATTCTATAGAGGATTCTATTTAAAACAGGTCAAAGGAGTGGATACTGTCATAGATCTTAGGGAAATCATTTTGCACTACAACCTCCAACCCTAGTTAATTTGCTTGAGGACAAGCAAATGGATAGTTGGGGGAATGATGAGTCTAGTCATTAGATAGTTTTCTTATGTTTTTATGCAAGTTCATAGACATTCTTGAACATGTATCTTATACATATCCCTACACTATGTTATCTTTTATGCTTATTATACAACCTTGAACCTAATTTAAAGTATATGGAAATATGGCTATAATTTGATGGTTAATGCATAATTATGTGTGGATATGTATGAATTGTAATGGATATCTATGCTTATCTATGGTTGTTAGTATTTTGTGCATGTTTTGTGAACTAACTCTTTGCAGCTAGAGGAGGTAGATTGTAGCCCGTAGCAATTGCGAGGTGCAACCCATAGCCAACGGAGTTCCCAAATAGCAAAGCAAGGGAGTTTCTAGAATAAATTGAGCACAACAACTACAACATGGAGGAACTTAATGAAGATGATTGTGCATCATTATGATGTACAATAAATATGTTGAAGGAGAAGAACCTTGTTGTAGATAAGAGTTAACATGAGTGATGCAACTAGTCCACATTCCAGTCCTGTTACGACAGAGTCTCGGTTCTACTTGGACTCTTCTTTCTTTTTCAGTTATATATTTCTTAGTCTTTATCATGCTATGACAGATAGGAAGTGGTGATTTATGGTTTCAGTTTAGATTCCTTGTTTTAATAAACTTCCCTTGTCCCTATATGTATGGCTCGGTGGTTGAGGTATTAGGAGTTATTTAATTTTGTTCAAGAGAAAATCTAGTTGCCAAATATTTTCAATTGGTTGTTGTTCTTACACATATAATGTTTATTGTTCAAATCATGATTTCATGAATAAGATATCTCAGTAGAATCTTATGTGATATTTTGGAGTTGTGCAATGAATGGTTTGAGTTGTTTTGATTGTGTTAATCTAAGAAGCTAGATTTGAGTTAAATCGGTGGAAGTAGTCACTTGAGCAAGGGCCACTTAAGGTAATTGTCCCTCACTTCATTTCCTATGCAGTTACTTTTGTTGTAGCAATTATTTCATAAATGCATGTTAATTAAATTTCTTATGTTATTCATGAACAATCCTTGTTTCACATTTATGCTTTGGTTTTCTTAAGTTTTTTGTACTCAAGAGTGTAGGTTTATTGATTAGTATCTATTAAATACCATAATTCATTTCTTGATAGTAATTAGTTACAATCTTATATTGTAGGTACCCATAGCAATAGTGCTAGCATTACTTCCATTACTATTATATAGTTTTCTGATTTCTTAGCAAGTGTAACACCTGCACTAGGATGAATTAGTTAGTTTTAAGTCTTTGAAAGCACATACAATGCCAATACCATCACAAGCTTACTAGCCCTGGTCAATAATTCAATGAAGGTCTTTCCAAAGGTTTAAGTGGACTGTTCAACTAGGTTTTTCCTTTGAATTGTGTGGTTGCCACCAAGTTTACTAGACATTAGTAGGGACTCTACAGGGGGTTGTTCCATTCCTCAAAACTTAAAAATATGAGTTACAATCTAGAGTTAACATAGAATGATCAAATACATTTGCCATCCAATTACTATCATAGCATGGTTTTAGCTCAAATTGAATAACCTAGTATTTTCTTTTATTAAGATGAATTAAGATAAAACTTGGTATGATTTGTGTAATGAAAAATCCATACATCTCTAGTTAGCTAATGAATCAATATCTTGTTGATAATCTATTCCCCAAACATAGGTACTCGATTTGATATGCTAATTAAAACGAAGGACCCTACTATTAGGATTTAGGTGACATCAACCTTGTAAATCCATTAATTAATTTATTTCCTAATGTATTTTGTAAATTACCCATAAGAGATGAAACTGTTTAACCAATGGTGGTGAAAGAGCTCATGTAAAGATGAAGTTACTATTACCATTTGTCTTCTAGGAAAAAGGACAAAATAGCTAGGCATTCCATTTGGAATCTCCTATTTTTGGAGAGTTATGACATCCATCATAATTTGTAAGAATATCTATGACACTATGACAACTGTCATAAGATGCTATGAAAACTATGACAACATTTATGATAGATTCCTTCCATAGGCACCCATGCATGAGAGATGCCTTATGACAATTGTAAGAGCATCTATAAGTTGCTATTTTGGGTGGATTTGGTGGTTGAAAGGAGGTAGGTGTGGGTTTTTCAATGTGGTTTTGTTGCATGTTATTTGGTGATACCATGGTGGTATTCATCCCCACAAGTTTCTATAAAATGGGGCCTTGACCTAGAGTTCTTCATTCAACTTTTGTTCAATGTGCAAGTAACAGGGTGCTACCAGATTTTATAGAGATATTCAAAGAAGTGTATTGTTGTTGTACAATCTCTCATTATATTAGTAATATACTTTCCTCTCTCTTTCTATGGTGGAGGTTTTTCCCTTAGGGTTTCTCCATGTAAATCTAGTGTCATGTGTTATGATTTTCTATTTCTTTTTTTTGATTCTATAATCACATACATTTAAGGGTTAATATTTGGATTTAGATTTACAATTACAATTGGTTAAAGTTTTTATTTCAAGCTTTCTTCACCTTGTTTCACAACAGCTACTAGGTTTTACACTAAATAGTTGATTTTTTCGAAACTATATTCATCACCATAATATTTGGCTTAACTCTTATCATTTTTACATATAACTAATTGGCTATTTAATACAACACTAATAAGTTGGACTACCTCATGGTGTTAATTTAGAGCATTGAATTATTAGTCTAGGATGATCTTAAATGCTCTTGTTGATGTTTCTTTTAATTTTCCAACCATTTCACTCATGATTCCTCCTTGAATTATTACATCAATTACTTACTCTTTCTATAATTACTTGATTATTTAAATACTCAATATATATATATATATATATATATATATATTTTCTTTTAATTGATTAACTACTATAATTTTTCTTTATTTATTTTTTTAATTTATTTCTCGATTACTAATTAAGTCCAATTGAAATCAAAAGAAGTAAATTTTAAATATCTTTCTCAAACTACTAGATCAAATTTCTTGATGTCAATTTTTTTTGTTACTTATAAACATTCTTTATAACAAGTTCCATTGCAATAAAAGAATAAAATCAAATTGTGATGAATATTACTAATAGTGACAATTCAACTAAATAAAATAAAATATTGATTGACCTATTAAAATATCTATAATAGTTAGTTTAGGAAAATTAATGTCTTTAATTCTAAATTGAAATTTTCAAGTTTTCAAGTTGGAGGGTCAAAAAATTTGATAGTGCCCTAACCAACTCTTCAATTAATTGGGCGATCTTATGTTTAGACATACATCGATACATACTTGAGAGATAAGTCAAAGGAAACTTACTATGCCCTAATAAATTTGAAACCCTAAAGGGAAATAAAACCATTTCATATTTCTATTTATATATAGGTGTTGGGTGAAAATTTTGTAATTCCTTTACAAATTACAAAATAGGAGTTTCAGCCATAGTTATGATGAGAATGTTCTCTCCTCTCTAAAAGGGGAGACTCCCTTCTTACTGCATTGGAAAAAAATTAAACTATGCTAAACTAAAATTATTTACACTAGCTTTAACCATGTGGGGGGTGTGTTACATTCACCATTTTCTCTTCTTTCATAAAATATGTTTACAATGTTCCATAGTAATATTCTGCAATGCTATACACTTCTAAATATCTACCTAAGCAGTAATCACCAATATTCTTGATTAAATGTAAGAGTGATCAAAGAGTACCAATATAACTATATTATGAGTAACCAGAAGACACAAAAGCCCAAAGTCTTCTTACTTCCTTCTATCATAATTTTGCAGTAACAAATGATGCACGTTGTAGCACAAATTCTATCAACCCACTTCACCGATAGATTCACATACAAAGTAAATAAATCCAAGCTCAAATTCTTGATAATATTTCACCAAGAAACACTTACATCACACAATTCCAAGTAATCAATATAACAAAAAGTTTATATAAACTATCTTGAATGCCCTTCCAATCATAAAAATGAATTACCACTTATCCAATTAACAATACGAGAAATCAATGGGGCAGCGAAGGGAATCCCAGGCCTACTGGATGCAGGGGGTGTTAAGATATAACTTTGGCAGACTTCTTGGCACGATGGCACTCCCTTTGGGTACATAGAATAAGCATCCCACAGAGGTGGAGGTTGCATTCATGAGTGTTAGATATGCTATTAGTAAGGGGTTCTCCAAAGTTTGGGTGGAAGGTGATTCTATGAATATCATAAACTATTTGTGTGGTACTCATCCCCTGAACTGGAATGTGGATCAATTAATAAAGGATACAATAATGATGTTGCAATCTTGTGATGAGACTCGCGTCTCTCACATTTATTGGGAAGGAAACTCTCTTGTTGATTATTTTTCCAATTTTGCTGTTAGCCTTAGTGAATTTTGCTCGTGGGAGGAAGGGTCGGTCATTCTCAAGAATGTTAGAAACATTTTAAGAAATGATGGCATTGGATAAAGTTGATGTGGCTTTTATGGCCTTGTATGTCTCCCCATCTAGCATGTTTTCTGGGTATTTCACTTTCGTCTGGGTAGCTTTCGCCAGGGTTTTGTGTGTTATGTTTGGGCTACCATGGGCGATAAAAGAAGTCGAGTTGAGCCACACTCATGTCATGATATTCAGAGAAATAAGAAGCTCTAGAACATTCTTCGTCATGGCAATTTCACTCCATTTTTGGAGAGATTGCACGGTCATGACCCTAATGCCTCGGCCAAGTTTGTCTCTCTTTGGCATAACCGCAAGCTAGTGTTTAAAGGGCTGGAGGTGGAGGTGAATGAAGACCTTATTGCCACCATTATGAGCATACTGATTGTGGGAAGGAAAATTTTCAAAGACAAAAAGAGCAATGAAGAAGCGATGACCCAGTTTTTTAAGGATGACAAGCGGAAGAATTTGGTCAAGTTGGAGAGCTGGGGTTATGAAAAAACCTCCCTCATGAAAATCTGGGCTAGGGTTGTGGAGGTGATTATGTGATACATGATGCTAGAAGGGAGATTTAAGGTTCTTCTTGGCCACCATTTCACTCTCCTAAATCATTTTAGACATGGTTTACTTATTTCCTTTCCCTTCTTCCTTTTATCTTTGTTGGAATCCTCTATGTATGCTCATCTAAAGAATAGGAGGGCCCCTATCCTCCATGAAGGGCTAATTTTGCTTATTATGGAGCATGTCCAATCTCTAACCCTGACTCTAGCCATCAAAGGCAAGGAAGAGGTTTTAAGTGTTTTATCAGGGTCGTCGGATTCAGACTCCTCGTTGGAGGAGGAGGATGATTGGGATGAGGACGAGGAAGATGTCTCCCCTATAGTTGTGGCTTCGGCTTTCAAGAAAAGGAAGGTGGTAGAATCTAAGAGTAATAGGGCTCCTAAGAGGTTGGCCTTTTCTGGGAGTGATGATACAGAGGTTGGGTTCGATGGGTCCTCTCCTAAGGCTGCGGAAGTGGCTATTGATAAAGGTGTTGTTGGTGGGGCTCTTGAGGTTGGGGCCTAGGTTAATGTTGGGTCAGTTGAAAAATTGAGAAGATTTTTGAAGAGGTTGGCCAATTTGAAGAAAAAGGATTCTGTAGTTACGACCAGGGACCCCAAAGAGGCAAAGGATGGTAAGGTTCCTGCTGATAAAACAATGACTATGGAGGATTCTCCAGTTCATGGCATGCCTAAGGTGTCTCTTGTTAAGGAGGTTTGGGATCTGAATGTGGAGGAGGAGGAAAAGAAAAATCTTAATCCGCCCTTGAAGATTGATCCTCTTTCGGAGGATTTTTTGTACCTGGACGAGGATGATACTTCTATGTTTGGTTTGTTGGATATGGTGAGGGTTGGGGCAACAGGCACCTTCAAATTGGCCAAATGGACTTTGCAAGAATTCAATAAAATTAATATCAAGATAAGAGGCTTGAAGGCGAATATGCAGAATGTTCATAAGGCCTTTGTGTCTGACACCCTCATTGATAGAATGGTGGAATTGGAAGGTACTTTTAAAGACTTTAAGGTGTTGTGCAAGGAAAGACTACAGGCCCTTGAGGCCAAGGTTGTTGGCATAAATGGTGATATCAAAAAATTGTTGTAGGTAAGCCACACCTTGGTTAAGAATAGTGCAGAAGCTTTGGAAATTCTCTTTAAGAAAATTGGTCAACTCAAAGAAGATTAGGTTTTCTTCTTGGAGATCATGGAGAAAGAGAAAATGGCTAAGGGTAAGGGTAAAAAAGTTGTGAAGGATGATGAAAAGATACCTATGGTAGAGGGTCGGCTGAATGGAAGAAATTTTTTGATGCTGAGAAAAAGGAACTGTTGGATATGGTTGAAAAACTTAAAAACCAACAGATTGAGGTGGCCAAAACTCTGAGTGGCCTTAACTAGTTTCTTGTTTCTTTCTATTTATGTTTGGTGTTTGTCTTTTGTTGGTTGTTTTGTTGTTTTTTTGCTAGTGGGTGTTGTTAGTTGTTGATTGCCTTCTTTTAGTTTGGCACCCATGGTGGTTGGTTTTTTGGCTGTTGGGTTGCTGCTAGTAGACTTTTGATTTTTTTTTGGAGCAACATTTTGTTTCTAATGTAAAGGGTTTCGTGTCCCTTCAAAACTTATTTTTCCCTATTAATCAAAACAATAAGAGAAATCAACAAGAAAGCCATAAAAAAATTCTCAATCATACAAACTTGATTAAAAAAAAAGGTTGAAATAAAAATTTTCCTCCTTTCATTAATGGAATTTGATCTTGCAATTTGAACAAAAAGTTTCAAAGTTGAGTCACAATTTCGGTAGCACATTTTTGCATAAGATTAAAAAGGTCCCTATTACAAATGAGCTCTCTCATATTTATAAATGAGAGGAAAAGAGATAATCTAGGAAATAAATAACGAATTGGAATTATTCAACAATGCATGCATGCAAAGGAACTGGAAGATAAGAAAGAAGATTCCTATTTGAG
Organism: Sequoia sempervirens; assembly: GCA_007258455.2. Lineage (NCBI taxonomy): Eukaryota > Viridiplantae > Streptophyta > Pinopsida > Cupressales > Cupressaceae > Sequoia > Sequoia sempervirens. Next base: position 725,164,460 of record VDFB02058242.1, on the reverse strand, counting down.
GTGGAACTCAAATTTTTCTCTCTAGGGAGTATGATGCAAGGGCATTTTGATGCACCTTTTGAGTCAAGTGTTGTCATGATTGATAAATTTATTTCTTGGTTTCATTGGAGTCAATAAGGTCATTTAAGACCATTTGGAGTCATTTGGAGTCATTTAAATCCATTGTGTAATGTTTTGGAGTCAAGTTGCAAAAGTTGTTGAAAGTTGTCAAAATGTTGTCAAAAAGATGTAAAAGTTGTCATTAGAGTTAACTAAGAGGTTTTGGTCAGTTTTTTCAGTTGGAAATCATTGTAACATGTTAAAAATTCCTTGTATCCTCAACCCAAAGGGTTGGAGAAGGTTGGTTGAAGTTAGAATGAAGAAAATATCAAGTTTGCACATTCAAAACTGCATTTTCTTGCAAAATTTGACTGTTCTTTCACATTGTAGGGATTTGTACTTGTTGTTCCAGACTATAAGTTGATTGGGAAAGTTGTAGGGGTTCATCACCTTTTCAATTCTTTTTTTTAACTCAAATCCATTGATTTTTGAGGGAGATACAATAATTTTTGTGAAAATCACTCTAAACCCTGCCTAAGGTTTCAAACTTGCAAAAAAATGCCATAACTCGAGTTTCCACCATGGGAAAATTCTGAAAATTGGTGGAAAATTTTGTCTTGGAATCATATACATCCATGCAAGTTTTAGGATCATTTCATGCACGTGTGAAGGATATATCTTTGACAAAAATTTCAGATTTGCAATGAACAGTCCTAACAACCCTAGGTTTTTGGTGTCTTTGAATGATCCTTGCATTTTCTATTAATGGAGGGTTAAAGAAACATGTTGGAATGATGTTAGAATCCTACACAAGTCTGGAAACTTATATGACAAGCATGCTTTCCATTTTGTTTGAAGTCATTTCCTTGTCACACCTAGGGGAAATAATATCTAGTTTGCAAAAATCTTTGCAGTGATCATTTCTTTGGGGTTGTATAAGTTTGGGAACCCTTGGATAATGTTGAAACAAGTTTGAACACACCATTGTTTCCCTTACCCCGTGCTTCCCTTAAGGTTTGATTGATGTTAGGGCACGTTGTCCCATGTGTTAGGCTTAAGGAACACATTGCCAAAATGACCAAAGAAGCACTTGTACCTTGTTTGCCATGAAACCCTAATTGGAAAGTGTCAAGGATATTGTTTTGAGTCCTTCCTCTCTGCATCATATTTATAGATGAGACAAAAAGAGTTAATCTAGGAAATAGACATCTAATTTGAATTATTCAACATTGGAGTCCAAAATTATTGGTGGGATTCTCTATTTTTACATGTATTTACAATTCTAAAAAAGACATGTAAATTGTCTTGAACTAAATACAAAAATCATGAAAGATATTAAAAACTAAACTAAGGAAAAATCAAGGAATGTTCAACTTTTTCCACCATCCTTCTCCAAGAAATCATCATGCTTCTTCAAAATTGCTTGTACTTCATCATCATTTAGGTCTGAAGTATGCTTGAAGATGCGGCTGACTCTTGTAATTGAATCTCTAATGGTATTGTAGGCTTTTTCATGTCTTCCAATGGATACTTTCAAGTTGCATAATGTCAATTATATATCTAGGAGTTTATCCATCTGAGGCATTGAGAATGCCTAATCTTTGAACTCCTTTTGGACCATACTGGTGAACTCTTTAACAACTTCATCTAGTGAAAGAAACTTCTGATCATCATCACACAACTTACATGGAAGTTATTTGATCTTGTTAATAAGCTACGTATCATTTTCCTCACCAACTTCACAAGCAGCTTGTGGATCATTGAGTAGATCAGTGATGATGGTCTCTTTGTGAAGCATGGTTTCTTTCACTTCCACATATATACATCTCTATTGGGAATGATCCCAACTTCTATCAAGGTGTCGATCCTAATATTTTTCATTTTCACCAATTCTTGCCTTTTATTCTCCACATTTTCCTTCTCTTGAGAAAAAGTGTTAGTGGTTTCATCCAACTTTTCCTTTATGCCTTCCATTTTCTCAAGCTTTTCCATGGAAGAATTCAAAATTTTTGTTCCTTGTGCAACCAGTCAGTCAAGAAAAAAACCAACCACTTTTCCTCTAGTATGCATCTGCTCCACCTTTTGGATTACAGGATTGTCAATGCCAATTGCCACCACCTCATGTTCAATGGACTCAAAATATTAAGTAATCTTCCATAGTACAATTGTCATTTGTTATGTCTTTGCTTTGTAATGATCCTTCACCTTCTTTTCCTTATCAAACCTTTCTATGAGATATTTCAAGGTGGATTGAGCATCTTCCTTTGCACTCTCATGAGTAACCTTCCCTATATCAACTCTTGTGACAAAGTATTTTGTGATATCTAGATCTTCAAAGGTCTTGTCAGGAGAAGGGTGAGCTACCTCTACATACATGTTTCCTTCTTTTTCAACCATCAACCTTGAATGATTCTTCATCTTATTTTTTTCTTCATGGATGTAAGTTGTGCAAAGACAAAGACATCTAGGGAGATGACTTCTTTCTTTCTCTTTGGTCTTTGTGAAGAGAACCAAGGTGGAAGAGGTGAATCCTTATCTATATTTGTTTCCATAATCAGATTTGAAACTATTGCATAAACAAAAGTAGTTGTTACAATAGGAGAGGTATTTTTCAAAACAACATTTGGTATCTCAACACTTAACACTTGAGTAGATTCGTTCAAGAATTGGTCCAAATCAGACTGTGATGTAATTTCAAAGGATGGTGAGGATATGCTAGGAAAAGACATCGGTGATCTAGAAATATTGTTCAAACCTTGTTTAGGACTTTCAAAAGTTGACCTTATAGAAGGGGATGAATGTACAGATGGGACTATTACATTAGGAGGCACATTGGCTATAACTACAGGGGTAATAGTAGTAGTAGGAATATCTAAAATAGATGAAGATGTAGAAGGAGAAGTAGAATCAACATTGGAAATGGGAGGAGAGGAAATAGGTGGTTCTTTAGGAATGTTCTCATGGGGACATATTCACTCCTCCTCATGTTGGCCTTCTGCTCCTTTCCTTTCCTCATGTACAAACTCTTCTTTTCCTTGAATGGATGGTGCTTGTATGCTTGTTTTTATTTTATTCTTATTACCTTTTACCAAAAATGTAATCTTGGGCTTGGTAGGCTTACAAGAACTAGGAGCATCGCTCTTGTTCTTTGTCCTTAACTCTTACTTTTTACTGGCAGAATCTTGTGTTTCTTCCTCTAACCTAGTAAGGAAATACTTCAATTGAATTCCTCTTTCTAGCAACAAGACATTAGTGTTAGCAAGAATCAACTCAAATATTTCTCTTATTGAAGTTACCTCCTTTCTGGACCACTGAATAGGAGGAAGAGGAGATCTCACAATGTTTTTACGTACATAGGTAGGATCCAAGGTATCACAATCATCTTATATTCCCTCAAGATTATCGACCAAGTCTAATTCCCCAATTTGTTGCAAGGTTAGCCTGGAGTAATCCATCTTTATGATTTCCTCCTCTATCCTGATATCAACCCATACATATTCAATCTAATGAACATGTGAATAAGCTTTCTTCATTCAATCCTTCATACCTCGATAATCGAAATCAAGTCTTCTTTTGAACATTTTTAATGTTACACACTACATTTTTGGCTAAACTTTCTTGGCCTTAGGAGAGGTTTGGATGGAGTATTGACCAATTTCCAAAGGAAATTTGGAACCAGTTATGGGATTCCATCTGCTTGCTATCCACATTCATTATTTTCCTACACAACTCCATTAAAACAATCTTATCACTAGGGTAGTGAGGAAGCATGTAGGGGTAACAAGTGAAACAACCAACCCTTAGATATGTCATGTAGAATTTTGATGTAGAATGCACTTTTGTCAACTGAGCATGAATGGCATCTCTAATTTGTTTCCCTCAAAAGATTTGTTGCTTCCCCCTTGTTGGATCTCAAAAATGTAGGTTACAAACCCTAAGAGGATGTCAGGCTCTATGATCATACTTTCAACGTTCTTGAACCAATGAATGGATTTAACCTATATGGTTGATGACTCCCTACACTTCAGGCTCTACTAGACCTAGGCAGGTGGACCTTGATAGCTGAAGCAGATTGTCATGACTTATTTGGATTTATGGATCTATCCATAGTGGCATAAAGTGTGGAATAGATGAAGGATTACTAACTACTCCTACTGAAATTTAAAATGTGAATGTCTGGAGAAGATTTTATAAAATTATAAAATGGAATGGGTATGAATAGTGCCTACTTCTATTGGGCTAATGGAGTCAAGAGGCAAATGATATGTGACTTACTGACTACAGTTTGAATTGCTTAGCACAAGTGTGACTGCTTATACCTCGTATAAACGTGCAAGGATGTAACTATCAAACTCTTCTTATCAATCCAAATGATTCTTACCAGGTTACTATGACTTATTTAAAAGGATTTTAATCCTTCCTTGAAGGAATCAATTAAAATAATCACACAATGACAACAAGTGTGTATTGACAAATGAAGTATATCCTCAATTTGAATAACAAGATAGAACCAAACTGGAGATAGTGTGATAATTTTATCGATTATTGGGCTCTTCTTATTGATCCAAATAACACTTCTAGATTACTGTGATTGACTAGAAGTATTTGAATTCTTTTAAAGAAACCAATTAATCACACCACACAAGAACAACAAATGTGCCTTGATAAATTGAATATATACTTGATACACCAATTTAAATAATAAGGAAATATTAAGTTGGAGACAACCAAATAATCATATATTTTCAACAAACAATTGACACCAGATTTTAGCCACCAAATTAAAACTTCTTCTCCATTTGCATTATTTCAAAATATTTTGCAATACACAACATAATGTTCCATTTTGACAACTGATTTGTAACCCTTCGCGTGTCTGTCTGTGCAGTTCTTCTTTTTATTTTAATTAATTGCCTTCTGCAAATTAAAAAATTTCTATTATCTTCAGTCCTTATGAATAATAATCATTATTTTGTAATACTTTTGAAATCTTAATAATCTTCATTAATCTTAATCTCTTTTCTGGAAAATTTCCATTTATATCTTGCTTGGTGAAAAATATTCCACCTCCTAGTACAAATATTTTATAAATTTTACCTTTTATGCTTTCTTGGGTAAAATAATTATCCACTTTTAAATCCCCTCGATAGAAAAAATGTGAAGTTTACACTTTCTCAAAGTAATATTATCTTCCACCATAATCACACTTTATTAGTTCCTGCCGCCAGGCAGGAATACTTATGCATTCGCTCGGAATGCTTTTAACCGGCAGCATCGGCCAATCACATTTCACCATTTAACATATTACTTATTTTTTTGTATAGTTTGAATTTGGAGAGCTATTTTATATATTGGAAAATTAGCATTTATCTATTTTTCTATTCGTCCGAGTAGCTTTATAAATCATTATCATTTTAAAAATTTGGGAAAATGCGAACGCATAAATTGATTAAATAAATTTAAGCAAAGGCATAGTTTAAAAGTTGGTGGCTAGAGGTACGTAATCCATGAATGCAGATTAAATGCATTAACATATCAGGGAAATGCGAGCGCATAAATTGATTAAATAAATTTAACCAAAGGCATAGTTTATAAAAACTGGCGGGTAGACGTACGTAATGCATGAATACAAAGTAAATGCATCAAATGGCATCTGGCTCGAGGTGAAGGCGCTGGAATGGCTTGGTGGCCACGCGTGGCCAGGGTACTTTGGTCATTTAATATAGAGTTAAGCCACTTGCTATGCATCTTATTACTTTGCGTGTGTTGTTTTTGTGTTCTGTAAGCGCGTGTTCTGAGGAAGAGTTTGTAGCGACTGAGCAGGAGATGTTATAGTTGCAAAGTCCAGACCCAGAAACGAGTTACTTGAGGTGATAATTTGTTAATTTTTAGAGTTTCATTACATTAAAGTGCATAACGAAGTTGTATTTCATAGTGCTCTATTGTGTGGCCGAGCAGGGGATTTTGTAGTTGCAGAGTTGCACACTGGACAACGAGAGACGAATTGCTTGAGGTCAGAAGAGGTAACTTTTCGTTGTTTTCTTCTATTTGATATGAGAAATGAAAGTAGGGTTTCATAGTGCTTTAAGGCATTCTTATACTTTGATTATAAATTCGTTTTTAAACTACTTTTAGTATTATCTATTCGAATTTCTTGTTGAAATGCGAAGGTTTTGTATTTTAAACTACTTTTACTTCATGCATGTGAGCCCTGTAAAGTTTTTATATTTTTGATTACTGCAAAGCGGTCCCATAAAGAGGGATTTGGAACCAAAATTATGTCAACGTGTGCGATAATGAGAGCTTTCGAACAATGAGTCGACAGTGTGTTGCTTTGAGCTTTTCCGTTGTCATCAAAGCATAAAGGGTAGAGGGATTTTGTTAAAAATCATGGTTATTGTCCTTGTAGGCATAAATGCAAACAATGGGAGCATACAGAGAACAGGTGAACTATTTGACAAAACTCGTGAAAGAAAAACTATTATATATGATTAATTGTTTATATATTCATGCATTTGTAGAAGAAAAAATGGGAAACTAATACAACAGTGGGTAGTTATAACCCCCAAAAAGAATCAAACCTGGAACAAGAGCAACATCCAAAAAATTGCGCTTTAAAGTACCTGGTGCACTAGAGAATTTACCATAGCAGAATACAAATTTTCATTTGCACAGAGATAGACAAAAGAATGCAGTAGAAACCTATTTTCTGCCATCAAGCATTTAAATTTTTTCAAATGTCGTGGTTACTGTTCTCATAGGTAGACATGTAAAATACGAAAGCATTTATAAGGCAAGTGAACTATTTTACAAAACTCCTCAGGAAAATGGGCTTCCGGGGAATGCAATGAGTATTAAATCTGGACACCTTGATATTCACATGTTAACTTTGGCATTTTTATGGAGTTGGTAGCTCTCATTTACTCTTCTTTCATCTGATATCTAATTAATTAGGTGGTTGTTAATTAGTCTTTAAATACATAATAATAAAAAGAAAGAAATAATTATAAATATCCTTGTGGACATTTTAATTATGGGTTGTGATTTGTACTTGCATGTAGATGGATTAAGCACTCAAAAGTCACAGTATATGTAGCGTGTCAGCTAATAGGTCCATGTGACATTTATCCTTGTATCATTAGATAACTAATTAATTAGGTAGCTGTTAATTAGTCTTTAAATACATAGTAATTAAGAGAAAGAAAAAATTACAATTATCCTTGTGTACATTTTACCTGGTGATCAAATTCAAGGAACAAACATATGAAGCAAACAACAATTCGAGATTTTGTAATTGGAAAACTTAGACTGAATGCTTAGGAAGTTAGAAAATTGTATCTTGGGGTTAAAAAAAAACTATGTCAAATATGTTTTAGAATTCAAATTGCAATGTTGCCATAGAGCAGTCAAGTAATATTGCTTGATAAAATAATTTTAGACTTTGTGCAAAAGAGCAGTTAAATTCATTGCTAGAAGATTTGTGGTACAAGAACCTATGGCAACTAGTTTGTGTAGTTAATCTGATTTACATTTATACTTGTGTCTCTTGAATCTAAAAAATGCTTGCTAGTGTTTTAATGGTTTTGGCTATTAGTATCCATCGCAGTAGGAGTATTATATATTGCAATTGTAATTTTGGGAGTTGTTTGCATTTTGGTCATTTCCATGAGCTTTATTGCTATTCTTTTAGAAAAACAAACAAATGGTCTTTGTTTTCTAATCAAAGCTTATTACATGGTGCAATGCTTTTGATTGGAAGAAGAGAGGTGGTGTAGTGGTCCAACTGTAGCAAATTCTTCAAGAAAAGAGTACAGGGTGAGTTTCTAGAATGAACCTTCTCCTTTGTTTACAATTGCATAGAGTAGACAAAGAAAAAGGTTAATTCAAGATTCTCACTATATTGATTATACTTGTAGTCATATCGTTGCTTTTTGTTACAAGGACAATCTTTACAAATGGGTATTGTGAGTGGCATATGCTATATGGTTCATAAAAATTAAGCAATTGGGGTTCAAAAGTAGATCTTTGTTGCAATAACATGACATCAGAAATGCAATTATTATCCAATCAATATACAGGGCAAGTGAACTGTTTGACAAAATTTCTCGGTGAAATGTGGTCCCCTGGAATGCACTGAGTATTTAGTCTGCGCACCTTGATATTCACATGTTAACTTTGTCATTTTTATCTAGTGTCTAGTTCTCATTTACTCTTCTATCATCTTATATCTAATTAATTAGGTAACAGTTAATTAGTGTTTAAATCCATAAAATTTAAAAGGAAGAAATAATTATAATTATCCTTGTGCACATTACACCTATAACTCAAAGCCAATTAACAAAGCAACAATAGAAAACTATGTCCATCTTAATATGGTAGACAGTATGTATTTGTGCATAATTTTATAAGGATACCATGCATTGTGATTTCTGCTTGAATGAAGTTTGATTAAACAATTGATAGTTAGTGCTAGACAACCAAATGAAATTAACTTAGGTAAATGGAAATAGAATGACCCCATCCAATTGTAAAATGAATGTTTATGTGGCTTTTACATGATAACAGGCTTGCAGCCATGAGACTTCTTTGAAGCTTAAATGTCACAGTATATGTAGCATATTACCCAATAGCTCTATCTCACATTTCATTCATGTCGATTTAGGCAAGTTCATATTTCTCATTTACCCTTGTATCGTCTCATATCTAAATAATTAGGCAACTGCTAATTAGCCTTTAAGTACATAGCAATTAAAAGAAAGAAATAATTACAATTATCCTTGTGTACATTTGAACTATTAATCAAAGGCAATTAACAAACTAGCACTAGAAAACCATGTGTGTGTTAATGTGTTGGATAACATGTATTTGTGCATAGGTGTATATGGATGCTATGAGTTGTGATTTCTACCATTATGTAGCGCTTACTATTACTTGTACAGCCAAGCCACATGCAAGTAGAATTCATAATTCATGGCATCCAGATACACTCAAGGACAAATACAAATCAAGGTTGTTGGCATCCTGATAAGAAAGATGATGAGATACATCCAATTAATGTATGTCACAACATCTTATTGAATGAAGATGATTTGGATAGGGAGGTTACAAATGAGAATCCTTATTTGTGTGTGACTAATGCTCTTTTTAAAGACTTGTCAAGAAAATTGCATGCCAATACTATTAGAAAACAGGTGGAATCAGATTTATTGATTGACTATGATTGATGGGTCAAATGTGTACAAGGATAGTTAAATAATTAGGTAGTTGCTAATTAGTCTTTAAGTACATAATAATTAAAACAAAGAAATAATTACAATTATCCTTGTGTACATTTGAACTGTTGATCAAAGGCAATTAACAAACTAGCACTAGAAAACCATGTATGTGTTAATATGTTGGATAACATGTACTTGTGCATAGGTGTATATGGATGCTATGAATTGTGATTTCTGTTTGCATGTAGCTGGTTTAAACATTTAATAATTAGTGCTGGATAATGGAATGAAATGAACTTGGGAAAATGGAAATAGAATGACCCCATGGAATTGGAACATCAATGTTTACGTGGCTTTAACATGATAGCAGATTTGCGTCCATGAGACTTATTTGAATCTCAAATGTCATACTGTATGTGGCGTATTAGCTAATTGGCTTAACATGATAGCTTTCAAACAAGTTAATTCAGCGATCAATCAAGCTAATTGGCTGATGAATTAATTGTGTTGAGTGGTTAGTCATAGTTAATTATTAGTCATCTTTATCCTCCAAATCAGTTAAATCAATCTTGCCTATTCACATTCACAGATACACAATCTTTCTGACCATTTTGCCTGCTTTTAATAAAATAGGAGCTTTAGAACAGGATATGTACATTCATCTAAGCATGATAAGATGTGGATTTCTGACAGATATTATGGTTTGAAATGTTGTCATGAATATGCATACAAAATATGGAAGCACAAGAAAAACATGTAAACTGTTTGACATAATTCCTCGAAGAAATGTTGGCTCTTGGTGTGTAATGATTGCAAGTTATGCAGAGAATTATTTGTTGAAAAAGATTTTTGCAAACTTTCAAGCAAATTAACTAGATAGCTGATCAAGTTAACTGTGAATCAAGTTACTTGACCAGTCAATGAAACTAGTTCATTGATAGATCAATTTTCTTGAATAGTTAATTATAGTTAATTATAAATCATCTTTATTCACCAAATCAATTAAACCAATCATGGCCATTCATATGCAAAGAAATAATTTCTTGAAAAGGCTTTATAGACAAGGAAGCAAATGCAATTGCTAGGTGCAAACCGAAATTGCAAAACCTTCGCCAACATCTTCCTTTGTGTTTCTTGTGCTACAAATATTCAACAAGCTATAGCTGTCCATATTAATTGTATTCCTTTGTCTATGTTCAAGCCATCTGTTTATTCTATTGCTTTCACTATTATTTCATGAGAGCTCAAATGCCATAGTATATGTGGCGTATCCGCTAATAAGTCCATCTCACATTTCGCTCATGACAATTTAGTTTGTCTCATCTCTCTCTGATACATTAATCAAAGTCAATTAACAAATAAGTCAATCTTACACTTGACTCATGCAAATTAAGTCAATTCTATCTTTTACTCATTAATGAAATTAACTAATCAGCTTAACAAAATAGCTTTCAAACAAGTTAGGTCAGTGATCAATCAAGCTGTTTGACTGATGAGCCAATTGAGTTTAATAGTTAATCATAGTAATAGCAAAAAAATCCTTGTTAGATGATGTCATAGTTGAATTTGCTTTTGTGTGCCTGTTTGCACTTTTTCTATAGCTTGCTTCACACTTTTGCTATAGCTTGAAGCAATGATGCTTTATGGTTCAAGTATTAAGTGTAATTGGAAACCTTTCTTGATTTAAATTGATTGATTTAAATCTGTTTGGAAACCATACTTACAGTGGTTCTTTAGGCTCGATGCAAAACAACAATATAGTTAAAATGCATAGAAAAATCCTGTAGAGAACCATGCTCACACTTGTACATTTGGAATTCAAGAACCTATGATAAATAGTCTGCTAGGTTAATCTGTTTTCAATTAATACTTGTTTCTATTGAATCTAAAAAAATACTTGCTGGTGTTTTTCGGTGTTTTGACTATTAGTATCCATTACACTATCACTATCATCCATTGCAATTATAATTTTGGGAGTTGTTTGCACAAATGTGTTTTGATGCATTGTGAAACCCAAGTTGCATTTCTTGGATAAAATGAAGCAAAATAAATAAAAGTAGCAATTTGTTACCTTGAGTAACTCGTCTCTTGGTGTTCATTCAATGAGCACAGGAGCTTTTGATCTGTCACTATAAACGTTCCCTTTGTATTGATAAAAGCTGTCAGTTTTCAAATCTACGCCTTTGCTTAAATTTATTTGTATATGGAGTAACATTGTTTTCAAATGCATGACTGATAATAACACATATTAGAAAACTTTGAATCAAAATACACAAATCATTAAAAAATAATATTTCTCTCTTTGTCTTATATTGCTACAAATAGAGCTTCTTTTCAATCATCATATGTATACCTCACATATTCCTAGCCTAACTATATTAACTTAGAGAGTCTTGAAAAATTGCCAGAAGAGCTGACTATTTTCAGCTTTGCATAAGCCTCCACTGTATTCCACACTATATTATTGTTGTCTACCTTTTTACCATCAAAACTTGTCTACATATGGCAAATGACTAAAATTACACATCCTTTTGTTGGATTACTTACCATGTTCTGCCACCTTAATAAGATCAGGTACAACCGTAATGTATTAAAAATGAATTTATAACTGTGCAATGCAGTCAAGCCCCTGTTTTTCAAGTTATAGCCAAACAAACTATATGATTATACCACAAATGGAGATTCTTACTCCAAACAAGAGGGAATAAAAACATAAGATGCAATTGCTAGCCAGGTCCTTCATTGCTCCCTTGCTACTGGTAGATATCACAAAAAAGTAAAAACCTATTTCTAAGATGACAATGAATTTAAGGCACTTGAAATAAGTTTGTCTCTATAATATTGCTCACACTTATTTATCCCCAACAGCTATGTATTGGCTTATAGGTAGATATAACAGTTGAAAATGCTATCGTAGACATATATTCACAATGTGGAAATATAGACAAGGTCCAGGAATTGGAAACAAGGAATGCATAGGAAACATAAGCTATGAAATACAATGACATGTAGCATAAACAAGTAACAGTTTAAACTCCAATAATCTGTGAAAAAAGCTTTTGTGAACATTGATTTTTTATCAGATTACTTTTGCAAAATACACGTACAGTAATGCAAAAAGGGTATCTGGTAATTTTGCTATCAATTCATATCACCCAAGAACTGCTTCTGATAGAGAGACACTTCCTCCTCCATCTGTTTTAGTTTAGCAGAATCTGGTCAAGAACTTTATTTTGTTAAATGAAACAATCAGGAATTTGGAAAACAGAAAAAAAAATGGATTGTTGAGCTTTCTAATTCATCATGATTTTTCAATTTTTTTACCCCACTTTTACAGCATACTGAATAACAAGCAACTAAAAACAACATTCAGAACTCTACAATGCTCTTGTAGAATGAGAACACAAACAAGTATTCAAGGGTACCTATGCTGTTTACTTCTGCTCCAAACTCTAAAAGAAGGCTCGCACAGTCTTTGTATCTATTTGTTGTTGCAATGTGCTAAACACAGGATATCAAAAAGATTTGTCATATTGTTCTGACCTCTCAATAAAAAAAGAATCTCCATATCCTACCATCAAAGAAAATGCATTAAAGTCAAAGGAGTTTGAAATTGAAGATAACAAACCTAATAGCACTCACTTGGATAAACTATTTTGTATAGTCTGAATTTTATTGGTTCCTAGCGTCAAGGCAGGAATACTCATGCATTCGGTTGGAATGCTTTTAACTGGCAGCATTGGGCAATCACATTTCGGCATTTAACATATTACTTATTTTTTTGTATAGTTTGAATTTGGAGAGCTATTTTTTATATTGGAAAATTAGCATTTATCTATTTTCCTATTCGTCTGAGTAGCTTTATAAATCATTTTTGTTTTGAAAATTTGGGAAAATGCGAAATGCATAGATTGATTAAATAAATTTAAGCAAAGGCATAGTTTAAAAACTAGTGGCTAGAGGTACGTAATCCATGAATGCAGATTAAATGCATTAAAATATCAGGAAAATGCGAGCGCATAAATTGATTAAATAAATTTAAGCAAAGGCATAGTTTATAAAACTGGCGAGTAGACGTACGTACTGCATGAATACAAATTAAATGCATTAAATGGCATCTGGCTCGAGGTGAAGGCACTAGAATGGCTTGGTGGCCACGCGTGGCCATGGTACTTTGGTCATTTAATATAGAGTTAAGCCACTTGCTATGCATCTCTATTACTTTGTGTGTGTTGTTTTTGTGTTTGTAAGCACGTGTTCTGAGGAAGAGTTTGTAGCGACTGAGCAGGAGATGTTATAGTTGCAGAGTCCAGACCCAGAAACGAGTTACTTGAGGTGATAATTTGTTATTTTCCACAGTTTCTTTCCATTAAAGTGCATAATGAAGCTGTGTTTCATAGTGCTTTAGTTGGACTATCACTATCACTTTGTGCCTGATGTGTCGGTGCATGTATGTATGTATGCATGTCTCTATGTACATATGCATTTATCTATGTGCATATCTATGTAAACATTTGTAGATGCATATATGCATGTATGCATATGTCTCTGGATATATCTATGCATATATGTATTTATGCATATATGTATGTGTGTATAGATGCATCTATGTGTATATGCATGCATGCATATATGTTTACGTCCATACATGCATTTATGTGTGTCCACATGGATGTATCTATACATATATATACATGTGTATATATATATATGTGTGTGTCTATATGTCTTTTCTAGGAAAGAGTTTATAGTGACAGGGCAAAGGTTGTCATGGTTCCAAAAAGGACACTTGTAGACAAGTTACTTCAGGCAATAAATAGATTATTTTCATCAGTTTTATTTTATTTTAGAGTCCATAGGCAGATTGGGTTTCACAGTGCTCAGCCTACGCTAATCTTCATATACTAGTACCTCAAATGAAAAATTGTCTTTTGTCCAATGTACAATATGGGAGCTTAACAATAACTTGGTGCTTATGAGTCCTCTAAAGATTACATATCTTCAATTACTGCAGAACTGTTCCATAGTGCAAGCTTTAGAGCCATTGTGTTGTTAGCATCTGCCATAATGGGACCTTTCGAACAATATGTGGACAATGTGTTGAGAAGGCTTTACAAACTGTCAGGAAAATGCAATTTACAGATATAAGCCTAAACTCCACAATTGCTTTCAGCTTTCTCGCTATCATTAAAGCATAAAGGAAAGAGGATTTTTTCCAAACTTCTAATTTATGTACTTTTACATGATAATTCACCTTATTAATTAATGAATCAAATTATCTTAATTAATTAATGTTCTTTTCCCTTCTATCATTTCATATCTAATTAATTAGGTAACTGCTAAATAGTATTTACATACATAATAATTAAAACAAAGAAATAATTATAACTATTCTTGTGCACATTTGACCCATCAATCAAAGTCAATTAATAAATTTGATTCCACCTGTTCACTGATAGTATTGACATGCAATTTCCTTGAGAAGTCTTGAAAAAGAGGATTACTCACACACCAATAAGGATTCTCATTTGTAACGTCCCTATCCAAATCATCTTCATTGAATAAGATGTTGTGGCATACATTAATTGGATGTATCTCATCATCTTTCTTATCAGGATGCCAACAACCTTGGTTTGTATTTCTCCTTGAGTGTATCTAAATGCCATGAGTTATGAATTCTATTGCATGTGGCTTGATTGCACAAGTAATAGTAAGTGCTACATAATGGTACAAAATAAACTTATGCAAATGGAAATGAAATGACCCCATTTAGTTAGAAAATCAATATTTATCTGGCTTTCACTATTAAGTGATAGCTGGTCTAGCATTAAACAGTAGCTAGAAATTGTTTTTATCAGAACTTAACAGTGCTAGCACAGGTCTGTGTTGTTTTTTGGCTTAGTATTGACAGGTTGCCATGGCCTATTTACACTTCTTCAGACGCTTAAGCAAATATGGCATCTATTCCATTGATTGCTCTTAAAGAGCTTATGCCACCATTGCAATAACAAAATTACACTAATGCATGCATATGCAAAATATGTTCTATATTATAGGGTACACAAATAACAATAAGTATTTTAAAATTATAAAATGCAATTTGCATTATAAGAAACAAAAGTACTTACTTAGGTTCTTTCTCGTCGAAATGAATCTACATAAGAATTATGTTTTGTTTTTATGAATAACATAGTATATGTCACTCACTGTACTCATTTGTCTAAATTGTCCTTGTAACAGGGATCGGTGCTTTCAACTGTATTTAAACAATCATGCACAAACTGCAACGTGAGGTTAGCATATTAACCTTCTCCCTTTTTAAAAAAGAAAAACAATGCAGAGATTTCCAAATATGCGCTTCTAGGAAGATTTCCCATGGTTGTAGATGAAATAGTATATGTTTTTACAGTTTGCTCACTTCTCAATTTTGTCATTGTACTAGGAAAAATTGCTTGTGCCTATAATAATAGCCAGAATTTGTACATTGCTGCAAGTATACTTGATCATTCAATAGCATATTGCAAGGTCAGCTTTCCAAATTGTCTTTCTGCTTTTCTTGAAATGCTATTGAAATTCTTCAATATAATGACTACATAAAGTTCTTTTTCATGTTTTCATTTTGTCATCTTGTATTCCTCATTTCTTTGAACACAAATGATTTAAAAGGCTGCTTGCACATATAGAAATAGGAAAATGCATTTTCCACAATTGCAATAGTAATTTGTCTTCGAAAAATAGAACAAGTTTTGCTTATGTGTTAACTAGTTATACTTCCTCTATACAATATCCATAGAATAGAATGAACTGCTAGAATGCAATTTTTAAACCCTGTTTGTAGTTTCAAATAGCCTATAAAGTCATAAGTCTTTGTTTTATGTCAACTAGTTTTTACCTATATGCATTTAAGGAAATTTTGTTCATAAGACTACTTATATCTGTGGCAAGTTGCTATGCACTGTGCAAGTGAACGTATGTTTAATCTTCTTGTGTTGCAAAGAAAGACCACAAAGTTAATTTCAAAAGCTGACATGGCACATGAGTACAATGAATGATGTACTACGTTACTCATAGACATGACGCAATATTTTTCCATGGTCTTGTTTACATGCAAAATGACATTAACCACAATTTTTTTTTGCTCACATTGCCAATTTCACTATGTGCTTTAAACCTCTAAAGTAAGAGAAAACTGAGGAAAGAAACTATTTATTGCCTCAAGTAACTCGTTTCTGGTTCTGGACACTTGTAACTATAACAAAGTCTGCTCAATCACTGTAGACTCTCCTAGAACAAAGACTTGTAGAATAGAAAAACAATTTGCGCAAAGTAATAGTCATGCTTAACAAGTGACTTAAGTCTATAACAAATGAACAAAGCAGCCTGGCTATACATGTCCACCAAGCCATTCCAGCAGTTTCTCATCCACCCACATGCTATTTAATGCATTTACTTTGCATTTATGCACTGTGTGCCTACACCTCTGAGTTTTAATCTCTTTTTTTAATTATTTAATCGATCTATGCCTTCGCTTTTGCTCAATGGACCTATGCCTTTGCATTTTCCTCAAATTTTTAAAACTCAAATGATTTTTAAAGCTATTCCCACAAATAAGAAAAGCCATAGATCTTCTTTGATCAATCAATGCCTTTGCATTTCCCTAATTTTTTTAAAACATAAATGATTTATGAAACTATTCTCTACATGCCACTTAATTCATGTTTATGTGAATAGCTTTTAAAATCATTTTCTCTTTGAGAAAATCAGTCACTTAGAAGTACATAGAAACAAAGGAATCCAATTACACAAAACATTTAAAGACCATAGATTGAGATTGACAATGTGAGCAAAAAAGATTCTTATCCACCATTTCTTGCATGTAAACAAAGCTACCTGAAAATATTGTTTTGTGTTTGTGGCATTGAAAGTATACATCATGCATTGTACTCATTTATCCAATTTGTCAATGTAACAGGAATAAGTACATACAATCCTGGTGGGGGACAGTGGATGACAAGGTCAGGTTGAAGAATTAATACTATTTTTCCCTTGTGCTTCTAAAAAATTGTTTGCTATATAATATGTCACGTAGGCTTCTGCTACTACTCAAGATCCATTTTCCAACATATATAGAGATTATTATCTTCCAAGATGCTCGACAACATGATTAATACTATAGAATGCTATTGAGTAAAAGCACATAGGCAACATAGGAAAAAACTATAGATTTTGTAATCTAGATGATAGCGTTTGATACTATTCATACATAACATCTGCTATTCTCAAACACATTAGGATACAAAAGAAACAAAGAAAATGATAGACGTTGACACCTATGAATTGAAAAAGTGCCCCCAAATATCAAACATTGACTACACGCTTAAGGGCGAGGGGCTTTGTAGATTAAGTACTTTTGTATACAATGTTGGCAATTGTTTGTTTGACTCATTACAACTACTGCTTAACAATTGCTACACATCAATTCAACTATGAAACAGATCTATAGATTACTTCTTGAGTTTCCTTCAAAACAAGGACAAAGAAGCAATAAAATCATACAACTATGAACTAGACCCTGATACTCTATATACATTGCACAAAGTACATGATCCGCAAACATATTTCCGCAGAATGCGATTATCTGCAAAGCCACAGGAAAATTGCACTGAAAGTGGATTGTGGGGTGACTTATTCTGCATTCACTGGATATCCAAATGGTTGAATATACAAATATGCCTTTGGTCAAGCACAACAGGAAGAAGGTACTTACAGTTCAATAGTTTTGATTACACAGAATCAGTCTCTATACTATTTCATGACATGAATTCTTTAAGTGGACACTTTGAACCATTGCTAAAAATTGAAACACAAAACATAACTTCAAAACAGCCCGTAGGTTCACATGAAATTAAAAAACTGTGCACAAAGTATCCTCGAATATCAAACATTGACAATGTCCTTAGAGCTGAAGGCCTTTGTAGATTAAGCACATTTGCATACAATGCTGGTGATTGTTTTTTTGACTCGCTTCAAGTACTACTTAACAATCAGTACACCTCAACTCAATTATGAAATGGAGCTATAGATCATTTCCTAACTTGCCTTCAAAATAAGGACAAAGAAGCAATTAAATCATATAACAATGAACTAAATCCTAATACTTTATATACATTGCACAAAGTACATGACCAAGAAACATACTTCCGCAAAATGTGATTGTCTGCAAGACCATGCACAGACCATAGTGAATGTGGATTGTGGGGTGACTTGTTCTGCATTCACTGGATATCCAAATGGTTGAAAATACAAATAAGCCTCTGGTCATTGACAACATCAAGAAAGTACTTAGATTTCAATGATTCTGGATATACAGAATCAGTCTCTATACTGTTCCATGATACAAACCCTTTGGCTAGACATTTTGAGCTACTCCTAAGAATCAAAGCCCAAAATCTAACTCGCCAATGCTCAACAAGCTTACTCCAACTTAAAAAGTTGATCAGAAGTGTTCCACAATACAAAATTACTTACTTGAACAAGACACATGCTTTGCCAAAAAACAAGAAGAATTTGATGCCATTTGTCACAACAAACAATTTTAAACATAAATCAACAATAAGACTTAATCACCTGAAGAACTTGATTAGAAAAGAAAAACAAAAAGAAAGTATACCTACCAGTCCAAAGAAAAAAAAAACATTGTCACCAATAGAAATTTATAAAACAACAATACAAGATACACCAAAATAGCCATGTGCAATTTTCCAAGTGCTCTGTTTGAACAAGGATATCAGGACATTCAAAGAAAAACAAAAAGAACTATACTATAAGCTACTATAATAAGATTCCTTACCATTCACAGATTTCATATGCCATGTATGCTACTTTGCATTGAAACAGTCCACTATTCCAAAGTATGCTACCCCACAGAAAATAAGAACTAATAGACCATTGTGCTATGTGAAAAATTTAACTCAACTAGAAGAACGACTTGTCTCACTTAGAATTGCATTTGCATAGATTTGGGAACTAGGGTTCAAAAGGTCTCAAATAGGCCTAACAGGTTCTATTATAAATGTTCCTGTTAACATGAACATTGTACAAAGAGCATTACCACAATCAATTAACAACACAAACAATTGTTGTTTCGTTGAAAAGGCGCTTACAATACAAAAATGCATTTCAAAAAGGCATGGTACGCCCAAATGTCATCATGCAAGCTTTGACTCAATTAACAAGGAGACCATTATACAAAATGCACAAAGTCCACATAAACCAAGATTGGCAAGAAGTTCTCCAATGCACTCAAGAAAACGAAGACAATAGTCCACAAAATACAAGTGAAACAGAATCAAATAGTGAAATGGAAAATGAAAACCCATCAAAAACATTGATACATGGATTTACTGAGTCTAGAAGTATCCATAACATGGAAGACAAGATTATTGAAATTGCACCTGCAGAGGACAAGTATCCAATTGGAATATTTAAGGACATGTATGCTGAAGAAATGAATTTCCCAACTTTATTCTTTAGCAAACCACGTGATAATGACATTGTAAAAAACTTTAAATATCATAAAATAGTACACTGGGAGCTCTTACAGTCACAAATACAATTTGCATATCATACAACAAACATTTTTTTCAAAGCTATTAAGGTACTAATACAACAAGTACTGTCTACAATGACAATAAGAATCCGAAAAGGCCAGTTAAAATAGCGAAAGCTATTTGCAAAAGACGTTAAACACAAACCAAACCTAGAAAAAATTCTCAAATCAGATATTGGATATGTTGATTTCAAAAGAATAAGAATCTCTCCAGACTATTCACAACAACTTAAGAAAAATGTATTTGCTATGATTCGACAACTAGGACCACCGACATTTTTCATCACTTTCACTAGTGCTGAGCAAAATTGGGATCCACTAATTCAAACATTACAAGAGCTGCACAATCTACACCAATCAGCACAAAACCGTCAAGAATCTAATGACCCAACACACATTGACAAATTTGAACTAATCAAGAAAGATCCTATCACTTGTGCACGTTACTATAAACATAGAATAAATGCAATAAAAAAATTGATACTTATAGATGACTCTTTCTTTGGAAATGTCATTGATTACTTCTCAGTCACTGAGTTCCAAAATCAAGGAAATGAACATGATCATTT
Source organism: Sequoia sempervirens (assembly GCA_007258455.2). Classification (NCBI taxonomy): domain Eukaryota; kingdom Viridiplantae; phylum Streptophyta; class Pinopsida; order Cupressales; family Cupressaceae; genus Sequoia; species Sequoia sempervirens. The sequence goes on along the minus strand of VDFB02058242.1, from coordinate 725,144,028 downwards.
CCTCATATGGGTTAAAAATGCACCAATCTACACAGAAAATAACAACACGGACATCATAGCTTTTGTTGATAAGTATATTACTTGCGACACCAAAAATTTGGAACCTGCTTTGGCAATGCTACACAAACATCGTCATACAAAGAAATGCAAGAGATCAAGAAAATGACTTTGTAGATACAATTCTCCTTTCCCACCAATGCAAAAGTCAACTATACTTTTACCAATACTCCAAAAGACTGAAGCGATAACTGCAAATGCCACTGACATCTTTTCAAAACTCCAAAAAGCAAACTATGATGAAACATTCACTTTTCAAATGTTCTTAAAAGAAATAAACTTAACTGACAATGAATACATTGAAGCTTTGAGCTCAACATTAAACAGGCCTACGCTTTTTTTACAAAGAAAACCATCACAAATATGGAACAATAGTTTTTCAAGGAAAATTCCAGATCTTTGGAAGGCTAATACAGATGCACAGTTTGTTCTCAATGCATATGCTACTACAATGTATTGTAGCTCATATATTGCAAAAGTAGACAAGTCAATGACATATGCATTCAAAAGAATACGTACAGACCACAAGCAAGACAATATTGATGCAATACGAATGGTAAGTAAACTTGGAAATTCCATGCTTAACTTGCAACAAATGTCATCACAACAAGCTGCACATAGTGTTTTGTCATTGCCATTAAATTACAGTTCAAGAAAATGTATATTCATTGATACACGATCTGACAATGATCGCACATTTATACTAAAATTTGTTAAACAATTGAGCAATGAGCCAGACGAATCAGAAAACGTTCTTACGAAATCTATTATAGACTACTATTTAAAATGTCCTGAAACAATGGTGGACATATGTCTTGCAAAATTTGTTTCAAGATACAACAAATACGGTGCTACAATTGAACCAAAGGCCAAACCAAATGTGATACGGTTTATCAATTTCAACAAACACTTTGATATAGAGAATCATTGTAGAGAGCAATTGGTTCTCTATGTTCCATTTACCATTAATGAGCATACACTCAAACAAAACTTTGACTCTTGGGAACATGCATACATTTACCATGGACAAACCATTCAAACAAATAGTGCAAAGTTCATCCACAACACAAACTCTGCATGGGGTGACATTGACAAAGCTATAAATGATCTTCAGTCTCTAGAAGATGAAAAGCTCATTGACCTACCAATGCAAGCAAAGCTTCACCAGAAAGAACTATATGACATACAAACAGACCTTCCAAACATAGGCCGTTCTAACCCAAATACCATGCATTCCAATGGATTTGAAATTACAAAGCACCCACATATTATAGATAACAATGAATACTACAAGTTAAGACGAATGTTAAATAAAGAACAACAAGCAATTGTTAAAGATGTTCTCATAAAAAAGATGAAAAATCCACAAAATCCATTGCACTTGTTTTTGACTGGGGGAGCTAGAACAGGAAAGACTTTTACAGCAAAGGCCATCTACCAAGCTCTCATTCGCATCTATAGCAATTCTGTTGACAATAATCCAGACAAACCCAAGGGCTTATTAACTGCATATACAGGTAAAGCAGCATATAACATAGGGGGATTCACATTACATTCAGCATTTCACATTCCTTTTAATACATCAGAATTCCTGCCACTGAACACTGAAGTGCTTGACACTATGTCAAAGCACTATGATCAATTGTGCATACTTCTTATAGACGAGATATCATTAGTTGGCTCAACATTCCTACGGTATATTGATAGATGACTACGAGACATAATGCAAATGCCTACAACATACTTTGGAAACCTTGATAAAATATTTTGTGGTGACCTTTACCAGGCACAACCTGTCCTTGACTCTGTGGTTTTTGAAAATAGGCCTACTCCAATTGATTTAATGCCTTATAGTTTCTGGAAAGACCACATAAAATGCTATTTATTGGTGACTACCATGAGACAAAAAGATGAAATATTTATTTCAATCCTTAATAGACTACGAGTAGGCATTCAGACAACTCATGACATAGACTATCTCAACAAAATTTGCTTTCGTCCTGTACCATTTGATCCATTGCTCTCGCACCTTTTCTATAGGAGAATTGATGTTCAAGCACATAATAACAAAATGTTATCAATCATTCCAACCCAAATGATAGTGCTATATGCAATAGATGAACTTGAGGAGGACCTTAATGCAATACAAGTATACAGTCACACAATGACACTTCCATCACAAATATGCTTGAAACCAAACATTCTTGTTGAACTTTATGTAGACAATTACAATGTTCAAGATGGCCTTGTCAACGGTTCAGATGGAATTTTTAAAGCATATACAACACAAAACAAAATTGATATTGTCTGGATTAAATTTAATGACCCATCAATCAGACATCATCAACGCACAAAACTAGCACAATGCTATTCTACTATCATTGACAAAGACTGGGTGCCTATACAACACATTGCTAGGCCAATCCAGAAAATAACAACAAACAAGAAAATTACAATTAGAAAACAATTCTCAATACAAGTAGCATGTGCACAAACCATACATCAATCCCAAGGATTAACAATGGAGGCCTTGGCTTTTGATCCCACAGGCATTAGACAACATGGGCTAACCTATACAACTCTATCACGAACAAAATCAGTAGAATCATTATTTCTGTTACAACCTTTAACTACAAAAAACTTCAAAGTTAAAGAAAAAATACAACTAGAAATGTCTCGTCTCCAGACATGTGCACAATGGAAATTTGATAACCAAAGCACATGTTTAGAAAACAAATCACATATGCTCCTATGTACATTGAACACTCGTAGCTTGAAAGCACATGCAAAAGACATTGTCAATGACTATGGCATAATGCAATCTGATATCTTGTGTCTCCAAGAAACACATATGCATCCCTTTGAGCTAAATATCTTGTTGCATTATTTTGATAGCTTCTATGTACATAACATACATGGCATAACAACTTTAACCAGGAAAAATTTATTCCTGTAAAAAAAAAACAACATGAAACATCAAATATTGAAGCCATCACATCAACAGTAATGCTATCTAACAATGAACTCAATGTTTGTAATATTTATGCAAGACCTGCAACTGCCATACATGAAGTTATCGCAATCTTGCAAATAATTATTGCATCCACAAATTCAGAAAACATGCTGTACATTTTAGGCAATTTTAATGTGGACATGTTTTCAGAAAGCAGAAGCAAAAAAATACTTCACAGTTATATGCAGCAGAACAATATACAATTTATGTTGAACCAACAACATAGCATGGGCAAGTCAATCATTGACCACATTGGGTCCAACACGACTACAAATATATGCTCTATCTATAAATCATAAGCATATTGGACTGATCACAATCCAATTTTCCTAAAATTGCATGTTGCCCAATAGACAAATTCAACTTTATAGAACTTATAGCCTTATATCACTCTTATGCTTTGCAATGCCTTTTTCAATGCTATATCCATCATTTGCAGGAGATCTATGGATGAAACTAAAGGACAGTCAAAGAAAATACAAACCACACAAGAAGAATCAACACAACGGTAAAGCACTCATAGTATTATTCCTTCATACTCATTCACCCAAATCACAAATATTCAAATAACATTGTTCCAATTCTTTGCAGGACACCAAAAGATGTATCAAAAAGACAGGAAAAACAAGTGCAAATTGCACAGGAAGAGTCAACACAATGGTAAAGTGCTTGGTTCTTCATTGTACCGCCATTTGCCCAACTTGCTAATATTAAATTAGCATTCAATTGACATTATCCTTGTTCCTTGTAGGACAAGAGTCAAGAAACCTAAGATTGTTTCAATCGAACAGCTAAATGCAAAAAGAGTTGGAGACACCTTCCAAGGTGATGTGCTTGTTGTCTACAAAGCAACATTGGATAAGGCCAACAAAACACGGGAAATGTTGCGTGCTGATTTAACATATCACAAAGAAAAAATGACAATCACGTTAAATGTTAGTGGAAACCTTGTGTGTAAACATGAGCCTAAAATAGTCCCGAGGTCAGCTATCTCAATCTCAGATTTTCAAGTTGCACCTAGGAAAAATTATGACAGAGGTGAATGTGATTGCATTTTGATTTTAACAAACATAAGCACCACTAAAAACATCCCATGCCTCTGTCAAGAGTACAAATTCATTCCAAGTACGACTATCAGCCAACTACTAACAACTATCAATGAGTACCTAGCTGGCACAATAGCTACACTAGTAGTTGGTGCCAAGAAAATGGGTACCCAATTTGTAGTTGACATCAAAGATGGCCACACTGACATAGACAAAGCACAGGTATTTCGGTCTACAAAACTTTTTCCTGTTCTTTCAGTTTCAACCTTTTATCGTTCTACAGTGGTCTCTATAACAATTCCCGTAACAAAATCTAATTCTCTCATTGAATCGCAGGTGCTATTACGGTCAACATATGAGCAACAATACTTTGCAATCGAAGACCAGTTGCATACAAATAAAACACCTACAATGCTTTTCAAGAATGTTGTAAGGAAAACAGATCAAAAGAACACATTTCACACATGTCGGTCAACATTCATCTGTAACTTGAATGACAAAAGAAGCTTGGAAAAACTCAACAGCCTACTACATTCAACTTTTAAGGTAACGACATTCATTTTTTTTTAAACTATCGCATCCAAACCTGTATTTTTTGTCTCCTCTAAAATTTTTGAACCATATTCTATAGGTTTCTAGTACTCTAAAAGCAGCAAATGCATTTTCCAATCCATTTCATGCATGTTGTCCAAAATGCAAATGCAAATTCACTGCTTATGGCACACTCCAAGAAAAAACTGCTCACTGCAAACAGTGCAACCAACAAGTCAATTATACATTCTTTTTGCAACTTAAAACTATCATTACAACTTATGACACTCAAACAATTCAGTCTTCAATTGACCAGGTCACCATGCACCGTCTATTGCCCACACTGCAAAACCTCAGCTATGAAGACTATATCAAGGACAAGTCAGTAGTGATATTCATCCTACGGGACTTCAGCACTGAAGGACATTTTAGCCTTGACCAAAAAAATGCCATTGTTGAAGCCATTTGCATTGACAAATAAACAAGAAACATCACCAGAAGGTAAAAAAGTCATTCATATGTAAACTTTTTCTCTTGTGAACCAGCACCTCATATCACCATCCATACAAACTATGTTTCTAATACGTAGCATTTTCTTGGCTTTACAGGAAACTAGGAATACAGGAGTACAGATTTACATTGTTCAGACTTTAACTTTTTCACCTTTCCATGCTCCAAGACATTTCACTGGTTTTGAAATGTTAAAGACATCTTTGGTTTTAAAATACTCTATTGCTATTATACATTTAGACACTTTTATAGGTTACTATGTTAAAGTCTTCTCGAATATGGACATCTGAAAATCTAATTTTGTTTTTGCACCTACGAAGACAGTGGTTCTCTATGTACATCTGACATATATGTTCAATAATTATTACCCCTCTATGCATAATGCCATTCAAACTATATAGTTTAAATGTTTCCTTTTGCATTCTGTCGTTTCTAGCTTTTCCAATATTTGCTCTCTTTTTGTTATGTTTTCGACAGTTTATGGTGACTGAGTAGAATTTGTTATGGTTGCACACTCCAGACCCATAAACAAATTACTTGAGGCAATAAATAGTTATTTTCCTCTGACTTTTTTTCATTTTATGCTGTTAATGCAACCAAGTCTCAACACTGCTTTTATGCATTGTACTTTAAAGTCACTTTTCCATCACGCATTCTAATGTATAAAGTACATTCCTATATAGAGAAATCCATTTGTTGCTTTCGCTGCATATATGCATATTTACATGTATATATGCCTCTATGTCCATATGCACATATGCACATATTCATGTATGCATGTATTCATCTAAACTTCTACGTATCCTTGTATGCAATTGTGTATACATGCATCCATGCATTTATGGATGTGCCACTCTAGCCTTGTAGCAATTTATTCTATTCTATGGATATCACATATAGGAACACTAATTAGCTCTTTCACCGTAGATAACAATTGTTTTCGTAAATGCCAAATCGAGATTATATGTATCACGATACATATATACTCAGACTTAAAACTACTGATTTATGATCTCTATTGTTCCATTTTCATAGACATGTTACTATTGCAATCAAATGTGTAAAGCATTCATGTCCAAAGGAATTAGAAATAGGAGTGGCAATATGTTAAACAACCTTGTGTTATGCCTTTATAGCAGTTTTTTCATTGCACTTCAAGAAAAGCAGAAACTCAAATTTTATTCATATTATTTCATCTATGGCATTTACAGCTTTTGCAGTAATTATTACAGGCATAGAGTTTAGTGTTGAATAGTTCTATTGTTCATGTCATGGCTTCAACATTGTTCATGTCAAATTGCATTATCTAACAAAGTTAACTTGCGAAAACCAAAGTGTCCATTATGAACACTTATTGCATTCCATGGGACCACATTTCTTTGAGGAGTTTTCTCGAACAATTCGCTTCCCTTGTGTATGCTTCCATATTTTGCATATGTGCCTATGAGCACATTAACTATAATAGTTCACAAAATTCCTTTATCCTTTATGCTTTCATCATAGCGAAAAAGCTTAAAGCAATTGCAGAGTTTAGGTTTAGAGAACACAGGCTTACAAAACACAAAAACAACACACAAAAAGTAATAGAGATGCATAGCAAGTGGCTTAACTCTATATTAAATGACCAAAGTACCCTATCCATGTGTGGCCACCAAGCCATTCCAGCGCGTTCACCTCCAGCCAAATGCCATTTAATGCATTTAATTTGCATTCATGCATTGCGCTCACATTTTCCTGATATTTTAATGCATTTAATCTACATTCATGGATTACGTACCTCTAGCCGCCAACTTTTACACTATGCCTTTGCTTAAATTTATTTAATCAATTTATGCGTTCGCATTTTCCTGAATTTTTAAAACAAAAATGATTTATAAACCTACTCGGACGAATAGAAAAATAGATAAATGCTAATTTTCCAATATTAAAAATAGCTCTCCAAATTCAAACTATACAAAAAAAAAGTAATATGTTATATGCTGAAATGTGATTGGCCGATGCTGCTGGTTAAAAGCATTCCAGGCAAATGCATAGCCAAATTAAAAATGGGTTCACAGGAAAGAGCTTTTGATTCTGAATCCATATGCATACTTTGATTAAAACTAGTAGCTGAAGGTACATAATTCATTGATGCAAACTCAATGCATTGAATGGCATCTGACTAAAGGGGACGCTATTTGAATTGCTAATTAGTCTTTGAATATATAACAAGGTTCAAGGAGAAAACTCTCATTATCACACACGTTGACATAATTTTGGTTCCAAAGCTCTCTTTATGGGACCGCTTTGCAGTAATAAAAAATATACAAACTTTACAGGGCTCACATGCATGAAGTAAAATGGACAAGAGGGTTTCTACATAATTCCTATCAAACGCAGATGAAACCTTCTCATTTCAACAAGAAATTCGAATAGATAATACTAAAAGTAGTTTAAAATATGAATTTATAATCAAACTATAAGAATGCCTTAAAGCACTGTGAAACCCTACTTGCATTTCACAATTGTAAACAAAGAAAAAGGTTCATTCTAGAAACTCACCCTGTACTCTTTTCTTGAAAAATTTGCTACAATTGTAGAATTTAGGTTTACATTGTTCCAAACTTCTCATTACAACACAAGTTAACAACACATTGGTTCTAAAGCTCTCTCTATGGCACAACTCTACAACAATTGAAGATATATAGTCTTTACAGGGCTCACATGCAGTCAACAGAATAGACAAAAGGGTTTTTACATAATCCCTTTCGAACCACATTTCATGGATCCACATTTATTCCACGACTTTTGTCAAACAGTTCACTTGCCTTTTGTATGCTTCCATTTTTTGCATATGTGCCTATGAGGACAATAGCTATAACATTTGACAAAATTCTTCTATTTACATGCATCCATGCATCCTGCCCAGAGATACACATATACATGCATCCATGTGTACTGCAATACATGCATCTATGTATACATGCACCCATGGATATATGTATCTATGCAACTTCATATGCAATCCATGGATATTTCCATACATGCATATTTAAGCATTTATGTATCCAACTATGCATCTATCTATCTATCCATCCAACTATGTTTCTATGTATTCTTCTACCTATAGATGCATCCACGCATATATGTATCTGTGCTTCTATGTACATATGTATACAGCATCTATCCATATATGTGTCGATGTATCTATGGATACATCTATTCATAGATACATGTATCTACGCATCTATGGATACCATGATAGATGTCCACATCCATGTATCTATGGATACATGTATCAAGTAGCTCGTTTCTGGGTCTTGACTCTGCAGCAACAACATCTCCTGTGACTACACAGATCTGCAGAATAACAAAAATGAAACGCTCAAAGTAATCACAATGCATCTCTAGTCACTTAAATCTATATTACATGATAAATCCACATGCCATTTAATGCATTCACTTTGAAACACAAACAAGAAAACAGCTAAATACCACTTTCCAAATTAAAAAAATAACTTTTGAAACATCAACTTCCAGAATTAAATACCAATATGCACAAAGTGATCATATTACCCTAACTAGATGACTATGAAGCACATGTTACCTATGCAATCTAAAATCTAAAGATACATACCATCCTTATGCACCTATGCACAAATACATACTGTCTAACATATTAACATGTACATGGTTTTCCACTGCTGCTTTGTTAATTGGCTTTGATTAATAAGTGAAATCTGCAGAAGGATAGTTATAATTATTTCTTTCCTTTATTTCTTTCAGTTCCCAACCCGATGGGGTCATTCTATACTTACTATTAATTGTTTAATACAACTACATGCAAGTAGAAATCACAACTCATGGCATCCTTATACACTTATGCACAAATACATGCTCTCTAACATATTAACATGCACATGCTTTTCCATTGCTACTTTGTTAATTGGCTTTGATTAATAGCTGAAATGTGCACAACGATAATTATCATTATTTCTTTCTTTTAATTGTTATGTATTTAAAGACTAATTAGCAGCTACCTAATTAATTACATATGCATTATTACAAGGGTAAATGAGCACTACAAACTCGATAACAATGACACAGTTAACATGCCACTATCAAGGCGTTCAGTCTAAATACTCATTGATTGCAATATGCTAAACATATTTCAATTTTATATGCTTCCGTATATGCATATATAAATGTGTCTTTTTCTTCATTTCATTATGTATCTATGTATCCCTAGATGCAATCATGCATATATCGATTGATGCATTTATCTCGCCATCTCTCCATGCATCTGTCTATATATGTATGGATGTATCTATGGCTACATGTATACATCGATTTATGCATATATGCACCTATGAATTGCATGCACACATCCATGTATATATGCATCTATCGATATCTTGCATGGATACATGTATATATGCATGTATGGACTCATGCACCCATGTATTTGTCTTTGTCTCTGCCCATCTGCAGATGCATATATGCATATTTCTACACATCCATGTATCTGCACACCTCTCTCTGTAACATATCTATCTCTGTCTGCATACATGTGTCTATGCATCCATCTATGCATGTGTGCATGTACTACATGCACATATGCATTTGTGCATGCATATACAATACTCTTCCTTAGAACACAAGCATGTACAACAGAATACAACGTCCACAAAGTAGCTGTGATGCATTACAACTTGGCTTAAATCTATATTAAATGGCCAAAGTATGCTGGCCACCCATGGCCACCAAGCCATTCCAGCACCTTCCCCACCAGCCAGATGCCATTTAATGCATTTGCTTCAATTATTTTGACCTCTCTATGTGTTCGCATTTTCCTGATATTTCAATGCATTTAATTTGCACTCATGGATTACGTACCTCTACTCGCCAGTTTTATAAGCTATGCCTTTGCTTAAATTTATTTAATCAATCTATGCGATCGCATTTCAATGATTTTCTATAACAATAATGATTTATAAAGCTATTCTGATAAATAGAAACAGATAAATGCTAATTTTCCAATATAACAAAATTAAAAGTTATATGTTGACATACATTCATGCATATTGTCCATACATGCATTTATGCATATATGCTTTCATCCATATTTACATGTGTATATTAATACATACTTCCATGTAACATATGCATTTGTATCTATATGCAAATATGCATGCATCCATGTATACATGTATTCATTTCTCCATCTGTCCATGTAGTTCTGTTTTCTGTGTATACATGTCTTTGTTAATGCATCCATGCATATATCTGTGAATAGCTCTACATATTTCTCTCTCCATGCATTTATTGTTCTCTAACGCATCAGCATTTGCATTTTTTCAGTTTCATGATCTTCCATATTTATTGTTTTCATAGTATATGCATAACAACTTCCACTTTGTCTTCTGTTTTGACTCTTCTATCCTTAAATACCATTATATTTTTATATCTATTCCTCTCTTGTCACATTTCAAGGAAGCTCAAGGATCTCAACACCTTGTTCAGTACGAAGGAGAGTGAGAAATGGGACATGAGTCTTTTTTCTATGTTTATATTGACACACTCAGCCCTATGATGATTTTAAAAAGCATAACCAATAACAAACTAGACATTCTTCCACCCTTTGTTGGAAGAAATAATCACTTCATACCCTATCGATTCCATTCCTTTCCATTTCCACCCTTGCACGTCCTTTCTTCTCAAATCAAATACATTTCAAAATCCATTTATATGCTTGCCTTGCATCATACCAATGTGTTGCATTCCTTTTTTCATTCAATCCAGCTCACTCATTCAAATTTTTATTTCTTGCATTTAATTTTAAGCATATAACTAAAAAATGATAAATTCATACCATTTACATTCCATTCATTCTCATATCCACTCTCGCATATCCTTGCCTCCCATATCAAATACTTTTCATAACTTATTCATACACCTTACTTGCATCTCATCATTCTCTCAATTGCCTCTCTTTGTTGCACTCGCATAACTCATTCTTCTTTTTTACCCTCACATATCTTTATCTATCTATACCTCAAATATACCTTCATCCATCACAACAAAATTCACACCATACCAAACAAAGAAACAGATGAAGAATATATCAAGGTTATGCAATTAAACACTGAGGGCTTCGAAAATAACAATCATAATATAGAGTTGTATTCAAGAGTTCTTTCCAAAACGTCTTTTCTAAATCTTGTTTATTACAGATCCCTAAAAGTGTGTATGACAATTTCTTAAAGCCTAAAATGTGTAATCAGATTTAACAAATATTTACATGTATTCATGCATTCAAATGCATCATTAGATATCCTTTATACACTTGTTCAAAAAACAATAATGTATATGTTTCAAATGCAAATTGTTTCTGACATTTCTAACTTTATGCACACAGGCATTTATAGATTCTTGTTTATGTACCAAATTACATGGACACATGTATACATCCATGCATGCATTAATGTTTACATGGATCCTTATATTTATGCATTCCTTCGATATATGCATTGGTGATAAATAGTACATTTTTCCTGTTTTCTTTCGTTTAATACTGCAAATGCAAGTTGAGTCTCATTGTGCTTTGACAAATTTGTATTTCTAATCGATTTTAGTGTTTTCCATTCAAATTTCTCGTTCAAATGTCAAGGATGCTTTTCACTCTTCTATGCATTGTGTGCACATGGATACATGTATACATGCATGCATGTATACATAGATGGCTCAAGCATTGTTACAAATGTTTAAGATTATTTGCATTTAATAATTCAAACAAAATAATAATACATTTTTGCTTCCTGAATAAGATCTTAAAGGACGTTTGTTACTGCAAATGTATACATACACCCATGTAAAAATACAAGTATTCATTGGTATATCTATCAAAAAGTCCACGTATTTATTCTTTTCATAGTATATGCATAACAACTTTTGCTTTGTTTTCTCTTTTAACTCTTGTATCCTTAAATATCATTATATTTTTATATCTATTCTTCTCTTGTCACATTTCGAGGAAGCTCAAGGATCTTGGCACTTTGTTTAGTACGAAGGAGAGTGAGAAATGGGACATCAGTCTTTCTTCTGTGTTTGTATTGAGACACTCAGCCCTATGATGATTTTACAAAGCATAACCAATAACAAAATAGACATTCTTCCACCCTTTCTTGGAAGAAATGATCACTTCATACCCTATCGAATCCACTCATTTCCATTTCCACCCTTGCAAATCATTTATTCTCAAATCAAATACATTTCAAAATCCATTTATATGCTTGCGTTGCATCACACCAATGTGTTGCATTCCTTTTTTCTTTCAATCCAACTCACTCATTCAAATTTTTATATCTTGCATTTAATTTTAAGCGTACAACTCAAAAATGATACATTCATACCATTTACATTCCATTCATTCTCATATCCAGTCTCACATATCCTTGCCTCCCATATCAAATACTTTTCATAAGGCATTCATATACCTTACTTGCATCTCATCATTCTCTCAATTCCTTCTCTTTGTTGCACTTACATAGCTCATTCTTCTTTACTACCCTTACATATCTTTATCTATCTATAGCTCAAATATACCTTCATCCATCACAACAAAATTCACACCATACCAAAGAAAAAAATGAAGAAAATATCAAGGTTATGCAATTAAACACTGAGGGCTTTGAAAATAACTATCATAACATAGAGTTGTATTCAAGACTTCTTTTCAAAACATTTTTTCTAAATCCCGTTTATTACAGATAAGTAAGAGCACATATCATAGTTTCTTGGAGGCTAAAATGTATTGACAGATTTAACAAATATTTACATGTATCCATGCATTCAAATGCATCGTTAGATATCCTTTATACACTTGTTCAAAAAACAATAATGTATTATTCTTTTGTTTCGATCATAAATGTTTTTTGTATATCTTTCAAATGCAAATTGTTTCTAACATTTCTAACTTTATGCAAATGCAAGTTGAGTCTCATCATGCTTTCAGTCTCGTTCAGATGCCAAGGATGTTTTTCACTCTTCTATGCATTATGTGCACGTCGATACATGTATACATGCATACATGTATACATAGATGCCTTAAGCATTGTTACAAATGTTTCTCTCTCAATAATTTGCATGCAAAGTGCTATAAACATGTGAATTATTTTAGTGTAGCTACATTTTATCTTACGTAATAAGCTTCTTTATATCTTTCCAAATTATTTTTTGCTTAAAATATATACACAAAAATATTTATTCGTATTACATAAACAAGCGTAAAATCTTATTTATAATAAAATCAACACCTTTGTACTGTTTCATCTAAGAATTTATTGTAATATTAATTTCACTTATTACATTTTAATAAGTCAAATTATTACATTTAATTTTGAATGCAAAGTGCTATAAACATGTGAATTATTTTAGTCTAGCTACATTCTATCTCATGTAATAAGGTTCTTTATTATATCTTTGCAAATTACTTTTTGTTTAATATATATACACAAATATTTATTCGTATTACATAAACAAGATTAAAATCTTATTTATAATAAAATCAATAGCTTTCTAGTGATTCATCTAAGAATTTATTGTAATATAATTACATTGTTCTATACACAAAAAAATGTTTTCGTATTACATAAACAAGATTAAAATATTATTTATAATAAAATCAATAGCTTTATATAGAAGTAACCTTCATACTGCATTAAAAAAAAGATTGATTAATCTTAGAAAAGTATACACTCAAATGAGCTACCCCTATCAATGTTCCACCTAACACTAGTGTTTCTACTAGCACTTGCATATTGTCATATGATAAACTAAAATAACTCAGTTGTATTAATTAACGTAACATGTGTTTTAGAACATTACACTAAACATAATTTTATTTAAAAATAGACATAGAAGCGAAAAAAATAGATATGGTAAACTTTGTTTCACCATGCATATAAATATGGGTCATGTAAAGAATGCATTTTTTTTTAGTGCCTCCGCACATGTTTTTGTAAATTGTTGCAAATGATATTTAATGCTTTAGAAATATTCCTACATCAAAACTTTGTTCGAATTGAAATAACTAATGAATTTATGGAGTAGGAGGCTTATTAAAAAACAAATTAAAAAATTGTGCATTGGTCATAAGTAGTTTATTTCTCCTATTTTCTTTCATTTAATATTGCAAATGCAAATTGAGTCTCATCGTGCTTTGAGACTCATTCAGATGCCGAAGATGCTTTTCACTCTTCTATGCATTATGTGCACGTGGATACATGTATAAATGCATACATGTATACATAGATGGCTCAAGCATTGTTACAAACGTTTCAAGTTATTTGCATTTAATAATTTAAACAAAATAATAATACATTTTTGCTTCCTGTTTAAGATCATAAAGAATATTTCTTCTCGCAAATGTATACATTCACACATAAAAATACAAGTATTCATTGGTATATCTATAAAAAAGTCCACGTATACATGGTACCTATAAATACAATTTTGCATGCATCCATCAACACATGTTAACTGTTCACATGTCTCTATGGACCACGTTGCCCATGGACCCTAAACATACCACGCATTAATGCACCATTGCAAATAACTTCAAACTTTCCTAGCTATATTTAATACATTTATATTCCTATCCCCTATCTATTACTTTTTCTAACTCATAGCTAGATGCTTTTTACCTCTCGACAGGAACTCGACGCTTGCGTCACTTGTTTTAAAATATGCATTCACTATATTAGGGTGACTCAGTTACATCGAGAAGATGTATCTTATCTCCACCGATGAAAAAAGCTTGTTGGGCTATCGGTGGGACTTTCCCCGAAAACATTTTAGTTCCCCTCATCGGAGTAACTCATTCAGTCAGAGAGATCTGAGGGACTTGCTCTGATCATTCATATCTCTTCAATGTTTCATCAATTTTAGGGTTTCCTTGTGCTGACGCAGGAGGCTATCTTCACTCTTGGCAGATATTTCTCAACTGGCTTCACTTATCTTCCTTACACAAAGAATCAATCTCCATGGCAGTTTGAGCAGTGAATGAGAGGATTCTTCTTTGAATCTTTTTCCTCCTATCCCTTTTCCTTCTTCGTATTATTGGAGTGCTTATCATATTACAGGCTTCCGATGCAACTTGAGATCATAACCAATTCATCGGGTAGATTTAATTGCTTTAATTCCTTATTTTCACGAGGCAGTTCTCTGGATTCAATTGGTGCTTCATGCGACAGAGCTACATTGCTCCCACCTACCTTGGCATTGAATTTCAGAGCCAAATTTTCCAAATATTAGGAAGTGCTATTTTTTCTTACAGATCTTTCCCATCTTTCAAACAGGTGGCATTGCATTGCCAAGCCTATTTTGGTCTCGTAGATAAGCTTGAGGCTTTTGTAGCCAAGGTGCTTGCACTTCATTATACAACATAAAATCTATGGCTTCTTGTTTCTTTTGTTGAGGATTCCCTCTAGTGTTCTCTCCAGCGTTACCTCATCGTTTAAGAAGATCTCTAGTAGACCTCGCGAGAAAAAGGGGCTTTGTGTGATATAGATATCTAGTTGTTTGAACCTCATTACCATTTTTTGTGTAAACTTGTCTGCCGCGTCCTTGAGGTTTTTTGGGGTTTCTTGAGAAGTATATGATCCCCCAATTATTAATATTTTTCCCATTGAAAACAATGTTATAATTCATGTTCCATTGTCTTTGATGGCCCCGTGGACTTATCGGCTCCTTCTCATTCGCGCCCCATTACAAATAATGTACCTTCAACATTTAACAAAATCTGTCTTTCATTATGTTTTGATAGATGTCGATACCTCGTTATGCCTCTCTCATTCGATCACACCAGTGAATGTAGCTCATTGTGATTTATGTTTTGCCCAAAAGATTCAAAAGAACGTACTAAATCTCTTTGCAATCATCTTATTTACTTGGGACGACCTCCTTTTGAAGCACTGTCTTGAATAAGCTTCGATATTCTATGTGTATGGTAGTTGCACAGATGTACAGGTACAACCAAGATTTGCATATGTCTCATAGATGTTGGTTTCCTTCAAAAGTCCACCAATGTATCCATTGTAACCTTTTTTTGTTGATAAGAATCATTGTACATGTTTTGTGCATAGGAGGGCACTTCTACATCACTACCTCTGAAGTTTTATAATTCTATGATTGATGAGTGTGCACAACGTGTTTCATTGAAGGGCAATGTAGACCTTAAAGTAAAAGTCATTGTATGCGCAAAAGAGTCTTTCACAATCATTGCCACTGTATTCCCATGACAGAAATGGATACTTTAAAATGATACATGGATGCATCCAAAGCATAATGGTTAGAGGGTTCATTATGTTTGGTGTTCGCAGCCACCTTGATAGGTATGCAAAATGGTAAGGCATAGACACAAGGTTAGGAGAATTTGGGAAACCTCCAATTGGTAATGGGGAGTTCTTTGTTTCACTCTTGACATGGAGTATTTGGGCAACCTCCAATTGCTAATGAGCAAAATAAAATGTTGGAGGTGCTAGGCTGTTGTGGATTTGCTTGCTTGGATTCCAATATTCAGTGTCTATCAAGTAGTGGTTAATGGAACATAGGGATGTGATTATTTACCAAGGTTACTATTAATAAACTATGGGGAGGATGGAATTTAGGGTTTAGTTAGCAGTAAGAGGAGGGGAATTTTGTCAACCCTTTAAACCTGTTACTTTTGTTAAGCCTTTCAAGAGGTATTATTGATGTGTTGATCTCGCTAAAGATCAAATAGTAATTTTATAAGATTTGTCACCCATGGATCTAGTTTTCCTTGTGAACCCATAGTAGCAATCTTCTTTTGTCCAGATTCATCCATAATCAATTTCCAAAGGTAAAAACTTGCCAGGTTGTTTCTAAAAATTGTTCTTGTTTAACCAAGCTCTTCATGTGTTTCCTATCTCCTCAAGGAATAATCATTTGGATCCACGAATTACATCAAATTTTGGCATCCTTTCCAATTGTGACCACCTATTTCATTATTACCAATCTTGGCCCCATTTACAAAATGTGACAATCTTCGTTGTTTTTGACTTGAAGAGTGATTATGCACTATGATCAAAACGGATCAAATGGCCTCCAAAATTGCCTCGGAAAACTGATCAGACGATCTCCAAAAGCCACGAAAATGCACCACCATGTTCTGCTATGATAAGGGAGTGTGGTCGTCAAATGGATTGGCATGAATTCTTTTGGATTACAAACTGTTAATGTCCAAAGTTTCTCACTTAGTCATTTTTTGAAAACTGCCACTGTCAAACTCAACTAAAACCCACCAACTTGCCCTTTTTGAAAAAAATGTCAAATGTGATTTTGAGAAGCTTCCTCCCTGGATACTAGTTCATTTAGGTCAAATGAACATGTTTGCAAGAGGGTTTTCCATCATTTTATTTTCTTCACCAAATATCAAACACCAAAGTTGACCATTTTGCAATTGTTCTAAAAACGCAGTCTTCAAACTGGGTAAATCCATATTTGGTTTTAATTTTGAAAAAATATCAAATGATGTCCTAAAGCTCTGAAAATTGAAAAGGATGCACATTGAGATGGGGAGAATCTAAAGAACCAATTGATTTATCTTGAAAATCGTCCAGTTGCTTAATATTATCCTTCAAAGTTGGTCACTTTAACAGATTTTACTGTGTAGACAACAAACCTTCGTAGAACCCTTCAACTTGGCCCTTTGAAACCCTGACAAATCAGATCATAAGAAGCTGAAATTTGGTAGAGACACTCACATATGGTACATGAACACGTCTGCAAAGTGATTTTGCGTGAAATTGCACTAGCTTCATTTTGTGATTTTTCAAAGTGGGTCATTTGTGCAGATTTTCCGACTGAACTTTTGAATGCTAAAATCAATTTTTTCATTTTACGAGCCTTAAATCTTGCCATATTTTGCATGAAATTTTAGGCTCCAACATAGCTCATTATTATCTTGATGTAAAGATAAATCTAAACTTCAAATGTAGACGAGGTGGGAAAACCTTGCACTCTACTGAGAAGAGTGATTAGATTGTTTACCTCCTCAATGAAATCACTACAAGGGAAACTCTTGGGCCACCTAGAAATTCCTTTCTGAGGTTTCTTCAACCATTATTATTTATTTCCCACTTTGTAGCATCTGGGTCCTTATCATACTCTTGTTGTGCATAGTCCTTGGTGATATCTATGTAGGACTCAATTTTAGGACATAAGAAATCCTATGAAGGAATTTTGCATCTAGTCTCATGATTGTGTTTCCATTGGCATCTTTAACATTCCTATCATTCCTATTATAATGTGTTGCCACTTGAAGAACAAATTTTGGATTTTGTGCAGCTATAGGGAATGCAACTACCATATGAATGTTACTCTTAACAATCCATCTCATGCCATCACTCAATGGTTGTTTCCTTATTCTATCCAAAAACTTGAACATGTCCACATGCCCAATTTTTGTATGCTTAATATCATCAAAATTTAATGAAACCACTATAGCTAGAAATACACCTTAATACTTGTATTTCGTGGATTTGGATTTGCTAGGAGATGGATTTGTCATTAGCGAGATACATGCAACTGATCAAGTACTTGTAGGAAGGAAAGTGTGTAATTCTTGAAGTGCATGCATAATAAACTATATGGAAAAGTTTAGCATATTGGCAATGTTAGATAAATTTGCATATTGAAAATTGCAACGAGGAGAAAAAATCATAGTGATTGCACTTAAATTGGGGTTTGAGCATAGTGGGCATGAAAAATGAAGTGTGGGAGGATAATTTGGAAAAAGAGAAAATTTCCCAAAGTTAGAGCAGTTTTTGCATTTTTTGTCAGGTCGCTGAAAAATAGCGCCTCTACAAGTGAAAGTGGAGAAAAAATGAATGCAATTGTTCGGGTACTGAAAAATAACACCATTGCAAATGGGTTTTGGAGTTTGTAAATATTTTGCAAAGTTGTCAAATTTAACAACCTTGCAAAGGGGAAGTTCATTGATTCTTGCAAAGTAGGAGAAATTCTCTGACTATGCAATATGGGGGTAGAACATTGCTGACTTGTTTGTAGGGTTGGGGTTTTTTAATGACCCTACAACTTGCATATAACTTTCATGTATTGGTGGTGAATAACCCCGCTCATACACGAAACTTGGCGAAAACTTTTGCAAAGCCAATTGTAGGGTCAAGGAAAACACCAACCTTGCAATTTGATGGGTAGATCTTTTTGGTTTTTGTAAATTCAAAGAAATTCTCTAATATTGCAAAAATGGAAGTTCATTTGTTATATGCATAATCGGTAAAAATTACTGATTGTGCAAATATCACTTAGGAATGACAACATTTTGTATGTGCGGGGTTTTTTTTTACTACGCATACAACTCAAACTTAGGCTTTCACATGTACCATTCGTAAAAATTATTGATAGTGAAAATGACTTGGGAATTAACTTGTTGGTGTTTGATCGATGGAAACCATTAAAATCAAGCAAATGTTTGTTTGATTGCATACATAGTCAGTGAAAACTACCAACAATGCTTTGTGTTTTAGACTTAAAGAAAAATGTGGGGATAACCCACGAGCATACAAGTTGACCTCAATGTTATATTCATCGAACCCTCAAAAAAACCTAACGGGTCTGATAAACAAAAACTATGCTTCGCGAGACAAAAATCTTGCGATGCAAAACCCTAAAGGATAATACACACAAACAACAAAGACACAAGGTTAAATCTAGGGTTTACGAATAAACAGGTAAGATAAAAGGGGAATTCAACAACAAATTTTTTTTTGAATCTAAACGCAAACAAAAACAATTTTAAACACAATGAAATGTCATTTAAAGGAAAACTACAAACATTTAAATGGGAAAAACTATAAGGAAAACATGAAAACATACCCAGTCAAGAATAGAGGCAAGGTCGATGAAAACCCTAGCTAAATGGGTGATGAAAAATCCACTTGAATCCACAAACCAATGAACTTGTAGGTTCCAAAAGAACTCATAGTGAAGGTAGGAGAACAAACACCAAAAGAAATGAGGAATAAAAGAGTTCAAACCGATTTTGAGAGACATTAAAATGACATTAAATGTGACTCATGTGAAGTCCATAATTGCAAGAGCGAAAAAAATTGATGCCAATGTATTTAAAGCTCAGGGACACAAAATTTTAAGGTCACTAAAAATCAGCAACCTTGCAATCCTTTTTAATTTTATCTTGACTTGTAGGGGCGTTGAAATTCAACGCTCCTGCAAGTGTAAAATTTTTCCAACTCTCAACAACTGGATCTTCACAACTTGCAACAAAAGGTGAATTTCAACGAAATGAAAAGGGGAAAACACTCAGAATGACTTCCTGAGGCTAGGAGACCATGCACAAGGATCGATGCAATTTTCCTCATTTTGAGTGCTTAGAGTTTGTGAGCTACAAAGTGCACAAGTTTCGTAGTTGTTATCCTATGAATTGAGCATAGCTGAATTTGAGGATAATAGTTGGATCTAGTTGGGGAGCTTCCTTCAATAATCCTTTGAAATGATTTAAGGAAGAATAATTATAGTCTCTAAGTGCCTTAATCCATCCATTGGATGTAGAGTCAAGGAACAAAACAAAAAGACTCAAAAAGAAAATGACGTAAAGACTGTAAAAATATTTACAAAACTCATATATCAGCTCACTGAGTGAAATGCTTCAGATGTTGTTCGTTATATGGTGGAAAAAATGTAGTGTCGTCTTGGTATGCGAGCAAGAAACTGTTTTCACCATAGAGTTCGTAAATCTTGAAAGGACCTCTCCACAGTGAGTCAAACTTCTCGTGCATCCCTTTCGGTTCCCTTCTCTTGTCCCACAAGAGAACTAGATCTCCAACTTGGAATATTGAGACTTCTCTTTCTTGTCAAAAATCTTCTTCACTTGATTGTGGTGTTCTGCAATACGGTTCACCACTTGAACATGTGTTTCCTCCAACTCGGTGAGGTACATGATACACTTTTCAACAAAACTGTCAAATGTCTCATCTTTTATGGCCTTAGCCAAGTTCAATGTGAGCAATTCTAAGGTGATTGGAATTTTTGCATTCAACCCATACAAGAGTTGGAATGGTGACATGCCTATTTCCCAATTGGGGGTAATTCTATCAGCCCACAAAGCATCGTACAATGCCTTGTACCATGATCTCTAGTTCTCATCAACTAACTTTCAAATTATAGTGACCAAGTTCTTATTACAAATTCCTCCTGAACATTACCTTGAGGGTAATAATCTCATGAATGTGACAACATGATTCCATTCTCAAAATAGAACTCTATGATCTCACTTGATGAGAATGCAGTAGCATTGTCTGCTATGATTTTGTTTGGAACACCGAACCAGGAAATGATATCTTCTTTTAGGAACTTGCACACCACCTTTGAAGTAGCATGCTTCATTGGGATAGCCTCAACTCACTTGGTGAAGTAATCAGTGGTTGTGAGAACATAAACATATCCTGCACTAGAAGGTGGATTGATAGCACCAATGAAGTCAATTCCCCATTGCTAGAAAGGTTCCTTAATGATGACCAACTTGAGTGGAAGAGCAACCAACTTAGGCTTCCCTATGAACTATTGACAAAGTTCACATTTATGTAACCAATTATACACATCCTAAAATATTGTAGGCCAATATTAGTTAGCTCACAAGATTTTTGGAGTTGTTACAGGTGCAAAAAAAATGTATGTCACATGCCAAGTTATGGAAAGACTCCAACAACTTTCTTTATTGAGCTTTATTAATGCAGTGTAGAAAAGTATCGTCAAGAGATCTCTTGTACAAACCATTGTCCCATAAGACAAAATTTTTAGCCTTGAGCTTTACCACCCTTTTCTCCTTATATGTTAGATGCTCTGGACATTCTCCATATGTTAAAAATTAAGCAATGTTGGAATACCACTCTTCAGTTGTAATAGTAAATAGAACAACACGAACATCTTCAATTCTTACCTCTTCATAATTGGAAACTTCATCAAGCGTGTTTTCAGAAATGAGTTGGTACAAACCTTTCCCACACACCAATTTGTGGGCTTTATCTCCATATCATACTCTTAAATTTTGGATATCCAGTTGCCTCATTTTGTACCAAATTCCTATTGTGTCAAGATTGACTCGATTGAAGAATCTAACACTAGAGCAATGACATGGGAATTAAGTATGTAGAACTGAAAATGTTTCACTACCTTAACCACAAAAAACTTATTTTTTTCCATTTGAGAGTACTTCAACTCATGAGCCTTCAATGGGAAACTCATGAATGTAATAGGGGACTCAAACCCCTCACTATTTTGATGCACCAAAATGGTTGAAAGTGTATGCTTGAAAACATAACTATACATGATAAACTCTCTAGTATAATCTAGGAAGACTAACACTAGTGCATGCACAATAACTTATTTGATATCATTGAACACAACTTTACCTTCTGCAAACCAATGAAAAGTGGTATTTCCCTTCATCGTATTCACAATATGACATGTTTTTTCTACGAAGTCAAGAACAAACCTTCACAAGAAATTCACCTTTCTGAAGAATGAGTGAACTGATTTCTTACTCACAGGTAGAGTAAGAGCTTGAATTGCTTTGAACCGTTTAGGATCAATCTTTATACCCTCCTTGGACAGGATGTGGCCAAGAATTTTACCTTCAGTAATCCCAAAAATTAACTTCTTGGGATAAATAGATATTCCATGTTGTTGGAACCTCTCTAAGTCTTGTTGTAAATGATAAAAATAATCTTGATGTTTCTCAGAGAAGATCGTCAAGTCATCAAGATAAAAAACAATAAACTTACCCATAACATCAAGGAAAGCTAAGTCCATTGCTCATTGAAATGTGGCACTAGCATTAATAAGATGAAATGATGTTTTGCAGTAGGCAAAAGTACTCCATGGTGTAGTGAAGGCAGTCTTATGTTGATCTTCTATGCTGACCTCCACTTGATTGTATCCCAAAAACTATCCAACTTAGATAGCATCTTGGATCTATTTTCCTTTTGCAAGTCTTGATCCATTACTGGTAGGGGGTAATTGTCTTTCAATGACGACTGATTCAAATTTATGAAATCCACAAATATGTGAATTTCCCCATTCTTACAAACTAGAACGACATTTGCTATCAGTGTTGAATGGTGAATGGGAAACATGATCCTCGCATTGAACATCTTTTAGATTTATGAAATAATGGTACCAAAAATCTTGGGATTGTACTGCCTCTACTTTTGTTTATGAGGCAAAGATCCTGCTTTTGGTGGAATTTCATGTTGTACCTCCTTTGGGAAAAAGACTTCAAATCTTCATAAGAGTAGACAAGTACATCAATGTACTACCATAGTAATTCAACAAACTTGTCTTTCTCTTCTAGAGTACAACATTTACCTATATTCACCATCTTAGGATTTTCTTCGGTTTCCAAGTTGATTTGCTCAACTTCATTTGATGAATCAGAGCCAGACTGTTGTTGCTTTTTGACATAATGATCATGTTTATCAAAAATTCTTTCAAGAGAAACAAATCCTTTTATAATTTTGTTCCCTTTGAGCTGCAATTCTTCTTCGCCAGTATCAGGATCAACTTCTAAAATTGACTCTCGAGGAGAGTCGCTACCTTCAAAGTACAACTCATTGAAATTTTCAGCCTTCTCAAGAAATGCTACGATCTAATGATCATCATTGAAAATTTTCTAGTTATCTAAATTGTCTCAAACACTGGGCTGAAACATTAACTCAATAGTGTAGATAGAACCATGGAAATCCTTATATGGAATTAGGAGTGTAGCTGAAACTGCTAATGAATCAGCTTTTTCATTGTACTCTCTTGGAACTACAAAAATGTTAAAAGCTTCAAACTCTTCTACACCATCCCAAACTAAGTTACGGTAATGCCTTATTCATTCTTGGTTTGATATAGGTTCTCACTTGAAAAACTACATGTTAAGCATCACAGGCGTGCATATTTCTTATCCCTTTCCTTCATGCAACCTCCACACCTAACAACCATGCTTCATGCTCTAGAGTATTATTAGTATTGTCAATCTGAATTTTAAAAGAAAAAGGAAATAATTTCCCTTGAAGAGAAATAAAAACAATTCCCACCCCTGACCTTGATGAAGAAAAACTTCTATCAAACTCAATTGTCCAAATGTCATTTGGATGTCCTAAACTGGTAGTCTCAATATCTAAAACCTCTTGATCATATGCAATTTCACTGTTGCTTGTCAAATTTTGGCATCTGCTTCTAGCGGACAAGTTTTTCTCCTTCTGCTAGTTCTATAGTATGTTGGATGATTTCGGGATCATATCCTTTGAGGTCATCATATGACTAGGCCACTACTCCATATTTCTCACATAAATGGATGAGTCTTTCTTTATCGTGTTGCAGGACATCTTTTTCGACTTTGAGCTTCCTTCCATGTCCGACGTAAAGATCTGCATAGTCGCTTTTGTCTGCTACAAAATTCCTCTTGTCATTTCTTGCATCATCACAATCGAATAGGTTTCCAAGAGTGACCAATCCTTTTGGAAGCTTGTTGGACCTTAACTAAATAATTTCGCAATTGGTCCCCCCATTAACTGAGTTTCCCATAAGGCTGTTGCTTGTCAAATTTTGGCATCAACATTCACCATCTGTAAAAGACATATCATTCAAAGATTATTCTTCTAAAGAAGATGATTCTTTCTCTAAAATATCAATTTCTAACTCATTTCTTGTCTTTTTACTTGAAGATTCAACATCTTCATCCATCTACAAAAAGTATGTTCCCATACCTGAAGACTCAAACAGGTTTTGAGATCTTGGATCATTTCACTTGGTCACAATTTTTTTATTCCCTTTCAGGAAGTAGCTTTTGCATAACACCCTTGATGGGTATTCGGGCTTCAGACATATCCATATTCAACTCACCTCCTACATCTTTGCAGAATTTTTTTCCTAGAAATACCTCATAGGATTCAGGAACATCAGCCACCAAGACAATCATCTTGATTTTCTTATTTGGGAATGTGGAAAAATAAAATTGTGCATCTCTAATTTTCTCGATCAAAGAAACTTTTTTATTTTCCATAGAGAAGCAATGACCAAAATTCTTCATAAGATTCAATCCCAAAGTAGTAGCTACTTTGGCGGCCATGACATTATCAGATGCACCAGAATCTATTACACAGTTACTCAACTTATAATTGTTTACTAATAGAGAGATATAAAATGGATCTATCCTTCTAGGAATAGATGATGGAATAGATACCAAGTTGCTTTGTGAAGGTGTAGGATTGGAAACAGCTGGTATGTAATGAGAGGAATCACGGCTTGGATGAGTTCCCTTATCTTTGAAAAAATTAACAAGTTTGTCAAATTGGTTAGGATTAGCTTTTAAATATTCAGCCTCAGACATTTGAATATTTATGTTTTTTGCATGATCAGTTATATCAAAGGCTTGGAAATAACTTTGTAAAGAGGATGAAGTGATTCTATTGGTAGGTTTTGAAAATGGAACACTAGTCTTCAGAACCTAAGTATTGGCCTTAGGTGTTGAAGAAGATATAGGAGGATGAGTGGTACTTACTTTCTTTTTTGTAGTTGTATCTTTGGGTTGCACTAGCAAAGGAGTTCCCCTTTTGGCAGTAGTCACTGGTGGTCATGAACTATCCTTTGATTTTTTCGCATCAACTTGAGGTTCATCAAGTTGATTTCGTTGCGAATGTGTGAACACAACATAAGCATTAGTCACAAGATCCTCTTCATCAAATTCATTTTCAACATGTAGATAGCCAATATTTGAGTCACCAATCGGATCTACTTCCTCCTCTTGAAATTGATCAACATTTTCTTTAGTAGGATATTCTTGTTGTACATAATCATCTTGTTCAACTTCATAATAACCCATGGCTGCATTGGTGGGTGGAGCCTCAAGAGCAAGTATTCCTTGTAGTGCAGGACTTCTGTTTTGGTTCCTATTATTAGAATAGTTGGAAGAATTTGGAAAGGTTCTCCTTGGAACATCTTTGTATGGAGGATTGGATAGACCTTGAGAAACCTGTTTCTTCAATGCTAGAAATTCATTTGCTAGTTTCTACACCATAGGATTGGTGCTTGTGTTGGTAGATGAATACGAAGATGCTTGGACTTTATTTCTATTTGTTTCTTTTCTTACTTTACCATTAAGAATCAAATCATCTTCGAAGCTAGTAGCCAATTGTTGTGCTACTTCAAGATCAACTAGAACTACCCTCTGCAACAAGAAACTTACCTCTAGTAGTTTCATGTTAACGAAGAAACGTTTGAGATTATGACTTGTTGTCTTAGCCTCAGTAGGAATCCTTGTTACCAACTTATTGAATTTTTCCACAAACTCACCCTTGGGTTCATGTGCTTCTTTTCTCATAGTTGTAAGTTGTGCCAACAGGGCATGTGCATCTTCTACAGGCTTAAAGCATTCTTCAAATTTGGTATGGAGAGTATCCCAATTTGTAACAATACTAGAAGCAAGAGTGTAAAACCATTCCACTACTACTCCTTGTAAGGTATCAATGAATAACCTTATAGAAATGTCCTCATGTTCAACACCAAGAACACCACATACAATATAAAAAGCAACAATATGTTTTTCAGGATGCTCTTACCATCACCATAGAATATGGGGATGTTCTTGCACGAAACACGAGAAATTTCATATAAATTAGATGCCAAATTTTAAGGGCCAAAAGTGTTACCCCAAGGACCTGGTGGAGGTTGAGCTACCATAGTTTCTTGAACAACAGTCGTTTGAACTAGTGTGATAGATAAAGCCCTTAGAAAATTAGAAAATCCACTTGGAAGTGGTGATCTAATTCTTCAAGGAGGATAATTTATTGTACACTGTAATGGTGACCTTGTTCGCGGAGGATAAGGAATAATATTATGGCATTGTAACAACTCAAAAAAAGGATCAACTTGACCTTGCATTCTTTGACTACAAGTATATCTTTTGTATCCCAGAGTGTAGTCGTTGAAACAAAAAAAAAATAGTAAAAAAAATATATTCAAAAACTTACAATAAGACACTAGAATACTTGTCTACTTCAACCTAAAACGTGAGGCTTTGGTTGAGTGCTCGTATCCCCAACAAAGTTTCCGAAAAAACTGTTGGGTGAATATTTTGTAATTCCTTTACAAATTACAAAATAGGATTTTCAGCCAGAGTTATGTTGAGAATGTTCTCTCCTATCTGAAAGGGGAGGCTCCCTTCTTACTGCTTATTGGAACAAAATTAAACTATACTAAACTAAAAGTATTTACACTAGCTTTAACCATGTGGGAGGTGTGTTACATTTACAATGTTCCACCGTAATATTATGCAATTCTCTACACTTCTAAATAGCTACCTAAGCAATAATCACCAATATTCTTGATTAAACGTAAGAGTAATCAAAGAGTACCAGCATAACTATATTATGAGTAACCGGAAGACACACGAAAGCCCAAAGTCTTCTTGCTGCCCTCTATGATAATTCTATAGTAACAAATGATGCACATTGTAGCACAAAGTCTATCAACCTACTTCACTGATATATCCGCACACGAAGTAAATAAATCCAGGTTCAAAGTCTTGATAATCTTTCACCAAGAAACACTTACATCACACAATTCCAAGTAATCAATATAACACAAAGTTTATATAAACTATCTTGAACGTCCTTCCAATCATAAGAATGAATTACCACTTATCCAATTAACAATAAGAGAAATCAGCAAGAAAGACATAAGAACATTCTCACTCATACAAACTT
Organism: Sequoia sempervirens; assembly: GCA_007258455.2. Taxonomy (NCBI): domain Eukaryota; kingdom Viridiplantae; phylum Streptophyta; class Pinopsida; order Cupressales; family Cupressaceae; genus Sequoia; species Sequoia sempervirens. Next base: position 725,116,081 of record VDFB02058242.1, on the reverse strand, counting down.
GATTCAAAACAAACGTAGAAATCAAAATTTGCCTCATTTTATCAACCAAATTTGATCTTGCAATTTGAACGCAAAGTTTCAAAGTTGAGTCACAATTTGGGCAACACTTTGTTGCATAAGATTAAAAAGGTCCCTATTACAAATGATGTCTCTCATATTTATAGATGAGAGAAAAATAGCTAATCTAGGAAAGAAATAACTACTTTGACTTATTCAACATTGGAGTCCAAAATTATTGGTGGACTTCTTTGTTTTTACATGTATTTACAATTTTGAAAAAGACATGTAAATTTTCTTGAACTAAATACAAAAAAACATGAAAGATACTAAAAACTAAACAAAGGAAAAATCATGGCACGTTCAACTTTCTCCACCATCCTTCTCTAAGAAATCATCATGCTTCTTCAAAATCTCTTATACTTCATCATCATTTGGGTATGAAGTATGCTTGAAGATGCCAGGGAATCTTGTAAATGAATCTCTAATGGCATTCTAGGCTTTTTCATGCCATGCAATGGACACTTTAAATTTTTCCAATGTCAATTGTATATCCAGGAGTTTATCCATTTGAGGCATTGATAATGCATGATCTTCAAACTCCTTTTGGACCATGCTGGTGAAATCTTGAACAACTTCATCTGGTAAAAGAAACTTTTGATCATCATCACACAACTTACATGGAATTTCTTAGATCTTCTTGATAAGTTGTGTATCATTTTCCTAACCAACTTCATGAGTAGCTTGCAGATCATTGAGTAGATCAGTGATGATGATCTCTTTGTGAAGCATGGTTTCTTTTACTTCCACATATACATCTATGTTGGGAATAATCCCAACTTCTATCAAGGTGTCGATCCCAAGATTTTTAATTTTCACCCATTCTTGCCTCTTATTCTCCACATTTTCCTTCTCTTGAGAGAAAGTGTCAGTTGTTTCATCCAACTTTTTGTTTATGCCTTCCATTTTCTCAAGCTTTTCCATGGAAGACTTCAAAATTTATGTTCCTAGTGCAACTATTCAGTCAAGAAAATCATCAACCACTTTACCTCTAGTATGCACCTTCTCCACCTTTTGGATTATAGGATTTTCAATGCAAATTTCCATTGTGTCATGTTCAATGGACTCATAAGATTGAGTAATCTTCTATAGTATAAATGTCAGTTGTTTTGTCTTTGCTTTGTAATGATCCTTTTCCTTCTTTTCCTTGTCAAACCTTTCTATGAGAGAGTTCAAGTTGGATTGAACATCTACCTTTGCACTCTCATGAGTAACCTTCCCCAGATCAAATCTTGTGATAGAGTATTCTATGATATCCATCTTTTCAAAGGTCCTATTAGGAGGAGTGTGAGATACCTTTGCATACCTATTTCCTTCTTTATCAACCATCAACCTTGAAAGAGTCGTCGCCTTCTTCTATGTTTTTTCTTCATAGATGTAAGATGCATGAAGTCAAAGTCATTTGGGGAGATGACTTCTTTCTTTCTCTTTGGTGTTTGTGAAGAGAACCGAGGTGGAAGAGGTAAATCCTTATTTGGATTTGTTTCCATAATCAGATTTGAAATTGTTGCATCAACAAAAGTAGTTGTTACAATAGGAGAGTTATTTGTCAAAACTACTTTTGGTATCTCAACACTTGACAATTGAACAGATTTGATCAAGAATTGGTTGAAATCAGACTGTGATGTAATGTCAAAGGATGGTGAGGATAGGCTAGGAAAAGACGTCGGTGATCTAGAAATATTATCCAAACCTTGTTTAGGACTTTCAAAATCCGACCTTGTAGAAGGGGATGAATGTAAAATTAGGACTGTTACATTAGGAGGCACATTTTTTGTAACTGCAAGGGTAACAATAGTAGTAGGAATATCTAAAATAGGTCAAGATGTAGAATGAGGAGTAGACTCAACATTGGAAATGGGAGGAGAGGAAACAGATGGTTCTTTAGGAATGTTCTCATGGGGAGATATTCACTCTTGCTCATGTTGAAATTTCATTCCTTGCCTTTCCTCCTATATAGACTCTTCTTGTCCTTCAAAATATGGTGCTTGTGTGCTTATTCTTCTTTTCTTCTTATTACCTTTTACCACAAATGTGATTTTGGGATTGGCAAGATTACTAGAACTAGGAGCATCACTCTTGTTCTTTGTCCTTCACTCTGACTTATTACCAATAGGATCTTGTGTTTCTTCCTCAAACCCAATAAGGAATTGCTTCAACTGAATTCCTCTTTCTAGCAACCAAACATTAGTGTTAGCAAGAATCAACCCAAATCTTTCTCTTATTGAAGTTACCTCCTTTCTAGACCATTGAATAAGAGGAAGAGGATATATCACAATATTTTTTTGTACATAGATAGGATCCAAGGTATCACCATCATCTTTTGTGCCCTCAAGAATATTGACCAAGTCTAATTCCCCAATCTGTTGCAAGGTTAGCCTACAATAATCCATCTTTCTAATTTCCTCCTTTGTCCTAATATCAACCCATACATCTTCAATCTGATGCACATGTGAATAAGCTTTCTTGATTTGGTCCATCATACCTTGATAGTCAAAATCAAGTCTTCTTTTGAACATTTTTAATGTTACACACTGTATTTTTGGCTCAACTACCTTGGCCTTAGGAGAGGTCTAGATGGAGTATTGACCAATTTCCAAAGGAAATTTGAAACCCAGCTTATGGGATTCCATATGGTTTCAATGCACATTAATTATTTTCCTACACAACTCCATTAAAACAATCTTATTGCTAGGGTAGTGAGGAAGCATGTAGGGGTAACCAATGAAACAACCAACCCTCATATATTTAAAGGTAGGAAATTTCAAATACAAGCATCCATACTTATTCACAACTTCCCAAGCTTCATCTAACACTCTCTTATTTTCCAATTCTAGATCAAAAGCACACAAGAAAATGATGAATGTTTCCATTCAAAGTAATTTGTGGAAAGTATTTATGCACCTGAATCACTTTCCTATCCCCTTTTTTTGTAAAACCATCAAAGTTCCTCATGGCTACATCAACATACACTAATATGATGTCATGTAGAATTTTTATGTAGAATGCACCTTTGTTAGCTGAGCATGAATGGAATCACTAATTTTTTTCCTACAAAAGATTTGTTGTTTCCCCCTCATTATTATCTCTATGTAAAGATACATCCAATCTTCAAATATAGACGAGGTAGGTAGACCTTTCACTCTACTGAGAAGAGTGATTAGATCATTTACCTCCTCAATGAAATCACTGTGAGGGAAACTCTTGGGCCACCTAGAAATTCTTATCTGAGGTTTCTTCAACCATTTATTATTTATTTCCCACTTTGCAGTGTCTGGGTCCTTATCATACTCTTGTTGTGCATAGTCCTTGGTGATATCTATGTAGGACTCAATTTCAGGACATAGGAAAGCCTTATGAAGGAATTTTGCATCTAGTCTCATGCTTGTGTTGCCATTGGAATCTTTAACACTCCTATCATTCATGTTATAATTTGTTGCCACCTGAAGAATGAATTCTAGATTTTGTGTAGCTACAGGGAATGCAACTACCATATGAATGTTACTCTTAACAATTTGTCTCATGCCATCACTCAATGGTTGTTTCCTTGTTCTATCCAAAAACTTGAATATGTCCACATGCCCAATTCTCATATCCTTAATATCATCAACATTTGATGAAACCACTATAGCCAGAAACATACCTTGATACTTGTATTTCATGGCTTTGGATTTTCTAGGAGATGGATCCCCATCATTGGCAAGATACAGGAAATTGATCAGGTACTTGCAGGAAGGAAAGCATGTAATTCTCGAAGTGTGTGCATAATAAACTACATGAAAAAGTTTAGCATATTGGCAATGTTAGAGAAATTGGCATATTAAAAATTAAAGTGAGGGGAAAAAATTAGAGTGATTGCGTGTAAACTGGGGTTTGAGCGTGATGGGCACGAAAAATGGAGCATGAGAGGATAATTTGGAAAAATTAAAAAAATTCCTAGAGTTAGAGAAATTTTTGCATTTTTTTCAGGTCACTGAAAAGCAACACCTCTACAGGTGAAAGCGGAGCAAAAATGAATGCAAGTGTTCAGGTGCTTAAAAATAACACCATTGCAAATGGGTTTTGAAGTTTGCAAATGTTTTACAAATTTGTCAAAATTTAACGACCTTGGAAAGGGGAAGTTTATTAATTCTTACAAAGTAGGAGAAATTCTTCGACTATGCAATATGGGGGTAGAACATTGCTAACTTGTTTGTAGGGTCAGGGTTTTTTACTAACCCTACAACTTTCATATAACTTTCATGTATTGGTGGTCAAAAGCCCTACTCATACACGAGACTTGGCAAAAAAAATTACAAAGTCAATTGCAAGGTTGGGGAAAAACCTCGACCTTGCAATTTGATGGGTAGACCTTTTTGGTTTTTGCAAAGTCAGAGAAATTCTTCAATATTGCAAAAATGGAAGTTCATTTTTTATATGCACAATTGATAAAAATTACCGATTGTGCAAATATAACTTGGGAATGACATTTTTTTGTATATGTGGGGTTTTTTTTACTACACATACAAATCAAACTTAGGCTTTTGCATGAAACATCGATAGAAATTACCAATAGTACAAATGACTTGGGAATTAACTTGTTGGTGTTTGATCGATGGAAACCATTGATCAAAAAAATATTTGTTTGATTGCATGCATATTCAATGAAAACTATTGATAATGCTTTGTGTTTCAAAATCAAAGAAAAATGTAGGGATAATCCGTAAGCATATAGTTTTACCTCAAAGTTATATTCATCGAACCCACAAAAAACCCTAGTGGGTCTGATAAAAAAATGCAAGACAAGAAATATGCATCATGGGATTTAAATCTTGTGATACACAAACCCTAAAGGACAATACACACAAACAAAAAAAACACAGGGTTAAATCTAGGGTTTATAGATAAATAGGTAAGATAAAAAGGGAAGTTGACATATAAAAAATAATTAAATCTAAACACAAACAAAAACCATTTTAAACACAATGAAATGCCATTTAAACAAAAATTGTAAACATTTAAATGGGAAAAACTATAAGGAAAACATGGAAATACACCTAGCAAAGAATAGAGGTGAGGTTGATGAAAACCTTAGCTAGATGGGCTATGCAAAATCCACTTGAAACCACAAACCAACGAACTCATAGGTTCCAAAAGAACTCGTAGGGAAGGTAGGAGAACAAACAACAAAAGAAATGAGGAATAAAAGAGTTCAAATTGATTTTGAGAGACATTAAAGTAACATTAAATGTGACTCGTGTGAAGTCTGTAATTGCAGGAGCAGATAAATTTGACGTCGATGCATTTAAAGCTCAGGAACATAAAATTGCAAGGTCACTAAAAATCAGCGACCTTGCAATCCTTTTTAATTTTATCCTGACTTGCAAGGGCACTAAAATTTAGGGCTCCTGCAAGTGTAAAAAAAATTCTAACTCTCAACAACTAGATCTTCACAACTTGCACCAAAAGGCGAATTTCAACAAAATGAAAAGGGGAAAACACTTGAAATGACTTCCCAGGCTAGAGGACCATGCATGAGGACCGATGCAATTCACCTTGTTTTCCATGCTTAGATTTTGTGGCTACGAAATAGACAAGTTTCATATTTGTTATCCCATGAATTGAGTGTAGTTGAATTTGAGGATAACAATAGGGGAGAGAGCATCAAGGCTACCTTAACCACAACATAGAAAGAAGGGTTCTCTAATAGGAATATTGAAAAAATTGGGGATAGAAAACACCAGGCTAGAGTGTTGGCTTCAACACTCAATTTTCTCCTCTCACATGAGCAATGCAACTTTAGGGTTTATCCCCTCCCAATTTTATTATAATGATAATATTTTTATTTTTATATATATCTAGTAGGTCTCAATCAAATGAATAAATAATAAAATCTAAGTTCTTTTTTTTTTCTAAGGTTAGGGTAAATATTACCAAATGTTGAGAAGGTTGACTGCAGAATGCAAAATGATCTTATATGAAATTTATTTTTACTTTTTGTTGCACTAGATAAATAAAAATGTTGGTTAAAGGGGTCATCGACCCTATGGAAGGGTCATGCCCCCGAATGGAGTGGTGACTCCCAACAAGGGTTGTTCCCATGGAAGGGAGAAGGATATCCCTTGACCCAAAATATTTTTGGCTTGTGGCAAGGGGGATCTCCCTCTCTTGTGGTGGCTAGGGCTTCAACACTACTGTCAGAAACCTAAAAAAAATACTTTTTATGTTTTATAATTTTTTCTTTTTGAAACAAATAAAAAGAGAACCCTAGGTTCAATGTATAAAACCTACGATTCTAGTTTGTTGTGTGAGGTTTTCTTCTAAGGTTTCATTAAGATGAATATTAGCAAGGTAATTAGATTGACTTTCAACCATGAAGGTGAGCAAATCAGACTTGGATCTAGATCTTTTTGAGTCTTGGTGCTATGCCCTTAATATTAGAGTACAATGGGTTATGAATAGTCGGCTTGTAACTATCTTAACTCCTAATTAAGTCATATTATCAATATTATATTGTTATTTAGTTGATTAGGTCAGCCTAGGGCCTATATAGGGTTATCTAAGTTAGTCTGGGTGATTTCCTAGGAATAAATAGGTATATATATGTGGTTGTGAGTCTTATTTCATCATTATATTGTGAATTGTGTTCTCATTGCAGATATTTAGAGGTCTTCCCCATCAAAGTGGCTTGTTATTCTCAATTATTATCAACTATTTGTAGCATATTCCATATCATATTCTTCTATTGTACAAGTTATTTATAACAAGTGGTATCAGAGCATGATCTTGGCATTGTTATGACAAGGCATTTTTTCAATTTTGGAGGTCATTTTGTGCAACCTATATCTACCAAATTTTGATGATTTTTTATCTTATTTTTAAAGGGTTTTTGAAAGAAATTTTCAAGAAGCTACAATACAAATTTCAAAATAATTGGAGTAGAATTAAGTGAGTTATTGTAGAATTACAGTTTATGCCCAATTTATTTGGAAAATACATATCTCCCACATCTTGATGAATTGGTTTCTGATTTTTTGTGGGTTTTTGAGACATATTAGTGGAAGCTACAGTCCAATTTTTAGAGAAATTAAAGTAGAAATAACTGATTTATTGGGAAATTATGTTTTTTTTAAATCACTCACAAGGCTGCAAAACACCTAATTTTTGAGAGATTTTTCTATTGGAGTGTGACCTAGGCATTGGTAAGTCACTGTGAACTTTTAAAATTATTTTTAATTTATTTGTGTGATTTATTCTAAAATTACTTTCTACCATCATGATGGGGCTTACAAAAAGAGGCAAAAAGAATGCTACCACATGGGGGAAATCTTCAAAGAATGAGGGAATAAAAAATGAGGATTTTAACCCTAAGGATAAAATAAACAAAGTCAAGGGTGATATTTCCTCATTAGAGAAGAATATTATAGAATAAATGGGTGAATTGAAATCATTTATTCAATATATGTGGTGTAAGAGTGAAGAATCACCTTGTAAGGTGGAAGATAATGCTTTTGTTGGACATGAATTCCTTGGATTTGACTTTGGTTTCAAGAAGGATCCTTCCTTTAATAATCATATGCCAATGCAATTCATAATTAAGTTGGATATGAGAAAGTTTTATGGCAAGGATCCAACCAATTGGCTATGCCAAATGGAGCAGTTCTTTGATATGCATCATGTTCCTACTCAACAAATGGTGGACATGGCATAATTATACCTAGAACCAGATCAATGTATTTGGTATCATTGGTTATGTGATGAGAAGAGAAAAAGGGGTTGTGTGGTCACATGGTCAATTTTCCAAGAGGAACTTGCTACCCATTATGGAGATAACTTTATGGATAGCTACTTATGCCAACTCACTAAATTAAAGCAAATGGGCATAGTCAAGGATTATATTTAGCAATTTCAAACCCTTTCTCTAAGAAGAAAATATGAAGGAAATATTTCTAAGAGGTTTAAAGGATCACATAAAATATGAAGTAGGATTGTTCCAACCACAATCCTTATTGCAAGAAATAGTAATGGAAAGAAAAGTGGAGGAGAAGTATTTGGCTAGTAGAAGACAAAGGAATATAAATTTCAGTGAAAGGAGATCTCCTATACATTCACTACCACAACCTACTAGGTTGACTCCACAAAAAAATGAGGAGAAGAGAGAAAAAGGGTTATGTTTTAATTGTGACAGCAAGTATAGTCGAGGGCATAGATGTAGTGAAAAGAAACTATCTTATATTGAAGGACCAAGTGAGGAAGAAGAGGAGGAACCAATATTAGAGGGTGATAGGGATTTAGATGATGAATCACATGATTCCCAACCAATCACTTTTTGTCATGCATTCTTTTGTTTTAGTGCCCCACAAACTCTCAAGGTAGTTGGGTTCTTAAAGAAGAAAAAATTAACTATGTTGATCGACTCAGGTAGTACTCATCATTTCATACACAAAAATTTGGCTACTCATCTAAATTGTTTTATATATCTAGCTCCATAATTTCAGGTCTTGATTGCAGATGGTGTTACTTTTAGTTGTTCTGGAAAGTTCCATAGCATTAAATTATCTATGGGAGATTATCACCTTGATAGCCCAATGTATGCTATCTCCATGGGTGCAACAGGTATTATTTTGGGAGTACAATGACTTACTACTTTGGGAACAATTTAGATGAAATTTCAAGAATTATTCATGAGATTCCAATCAGAAGGAAAGACAATAGAGCTAAGAGGGTTGAAGGAAAAGTTCCCACAAATAGTTAGCTCTCATCAAATGCAGAATTTTCTTAAGAAAGGAGATGATGGATTTGTGGCCCATTTATGTTCATTAGAAGTCTCTCAATCTAATTCTCCTACCCATCTAGATTTACAAGAAATAATTGAGCATCACTCAGTGGTTTTTGGAGATATTCCTAAAGGAATTCCTCTTAAGAGGGATCATGATCATGCCATACAACTAGTTCCAGGGAGCCAACCCCCCAACATCAAGCCTTACCAGTGCCCACATATACAAAAAAGTAAGAAAAGATTAATGAGGAGATGTTAGAGGAAAGAATTATTAGACAACCAAATTTCTTAATCCTTGCCTATGGTGATAGTGCGAAAGAAGGATGAAACTTAGCGTATGTGTTTGGACTATAGAGTTATCAACATGTGCACCATCAAAGATAAGTTTCCTATTCTAGTCATTGATGATTTTCTAGATGAAATGAATGGAGCTATGTATTTTACAAAGTTAGATCTTAGATCCGGTTATCACCAAATTCTAATTAAGGAAGAAGATATTTGTAAGATAGCATTTAGGAATCATGAGGGCCATTATGAGTTTTTGGTGATGCCATTTGTTCTTACTAATGATCCATATACATTTCAAAGTTTGATGAATTCCATCTTTAAAAAGTTCTTGAGGAAGTTTGTATTAGTGCTTTTTGATGATATATTGATTTATAGCAAGACATTGGAAGAACACTTGCAACATGTAGATCAAGTATTATAAGTTCTCAAAGAGCATCAACTCCATGATAACCCATCCAAGTGTGCTTTTGGTCTTAATGAGGTGGAGTACTTGGGACACATAGTTTTGCATGAAGGAGTAAAGGTGGATCCTAAAAAAATTAAGGCTATCATGGAATGGCATATTCCCAAAAACATTAAGAAATTGAGGGATTTCTTGGGATTGACTAGACACTATATAATATTTGTGAAGAATTATGGTCATATAGCACCACCCCTCACAGCTTTATTAAAGAAGGATTCTTTTCGTTGGAATGAATCTACTAATTTAGAATTTGAAATGTTAAAGGAGGCTATGTGCACAACTCCAATGCTTGCCACTCTTGATTTCATAGAGGATTTTATTGTGGAATGTGATGCTTTAGGAAATGGTATTGGTGTAGTTCTCATGTAGGAGGTTCAACCCATTGCATTTAAGAGTCATCAATTAAAGGGCAAGAATCAAATCAAACCTATTTATGAGAAGGAAATGTGAGTTATTCTTCATGCAGTAAAATAATGGAGGCCTTATCTAATGGGTATACACTTCAAGGTTAAGATAGATCATGATAGCTTAAAATATTTTTTGGACCAAAGATTGTCTTCTGAAGAATAACAAAAATGGGTTACTAAAATGTTGGGATATGATTTTGAGATTCTCTATAAGAAAGGGAAGGAAAATGTTGTGGCAAATGCACTATTGAGGAAGAATGAGAAGGATGAAGATTTATTGTGTGCCCTTTCAATATTACAAGAATATTGGGTAGAAGAAGCCAAAGAAGAGTAGAAAAATGATGTAGCTACTAGTAATCTCATTCAACAATTATAGAGTGATCCTAGTAGTTTAGATAAAATTTTTTGGAAGGGAGATACTTTGTGGTATAAAGAGTGGTTGTATTTTTAAAATAATTCCTCTCTCAAACAATAGATTCTCATATAGCTACAAAAGTCTCTAGCAAGTGGTCATTTAGGATTTTTAAAGACATCATCGAGTCAAGAAAGACTTCTTTTGGGAAGGGCTAAAAGGGGATGTTCAAAATTTGTGGTAGAATGTTTGGTTTACCAATGAAATAAAGGGGAGACAATTAAGACACCTGGTCTCTTTCTCTTGTATCCCTTAGTTATTCCTAGCTAGCATTGGGAAGAGGTCTCCATGGAATTCATCACAGGGCTTCCAAGATCTAAGGGTAAGGATGTCATCATGGCAGTAGTGGATCACCTCACTAAATATACATATTTTATTGCATTATCACATCCTTTTACAACAAGTACAATGGAAAAATCATATTTGGAGAATATTCAAAAGCTACATGGTATACCTATGGTTATTATTAGTGACCATGATCCTATCTTTTCCAGTAACTTTTGGAAAAATTTATTCAATGTTTGGGTACTCAATTGGCTCGTAGTTATTCATACCATCTACAATATGATGGGAAAAAAGAGGTTGTTAATAAGTTTTTTGAAGGATACCTATGTTGTTTCACTTTAGATAAACAATCTCAATGGGTAGATTGGCTACAACTAGAAAAATAGTGGTATAACACTTCCTTCCATAGTTCAACAAAAAATGTCTTGATTTATGGTATTGTATGGATATCATCCTCCTTCCATCGTATCATCATTGAAGGTGTCACCAAGATTTCACACTATGGAGGACCACATGATTCATCAATAACAAGTACTTTTAGGACTTAAAGAGAATCTATCCATGGCACAAAACCAAATGAAGCAATAGGCAGACCAACACCATAGTGAAAGAAGTTTTGATGTTGGGGATTGGGTTTTCTTGAGATTAAAACCTTACAAGATAATTTCACTGAAGCAACATTCAAAGAATAACAAGTTATCTCCAAAATTTTATGGCCTATATCAAATCATACATAAGATAGGTAGTGTTTCCTACAAGCTTGAATTGTCATCAACAACAAAGATACATCCAATTTTTCATGTTTAGTGTTTGAAGAAGGTAATTGGGAATAATATACCTACTCAGACAATATTATTGGAGCTTGATGAAGAAGGAAGAATCATATTGGAACCAGAATGTATTCTTCAAAAACAAACAAGGAAGCTAAGGACCAGAATACTCACTTAGCCTCTCATCCAATGGAAGAATTTACCAATTGAAGATGCCACAAGGGAGGATGAGGAGTTCATTAAAAAGCATCCAAAATTACCTAGCATTGAGTACAATACTTATCTAAAGAGGGGGGCATGCTATGCCCTTAACATTGGAGTACATCGAGTTATGAATAGTTGGCTTGTGGCTATCTTAACTCCTAATTAATTCATATTAACAATATTATATTGTTATTTAGTTGATTAGGTTGGCTAGGGATTATATATGGTTATCTAAGTCGGCCTAGGTAATATACTAGGCATAAATAGGTATATATAGGAGGTTGTGAATCTTATTTCATCATAATATTGTGAATTGTGTTCTCATTGGAGATATCTGGAGGTATGTCCCCCCAAAGTTGCTTGTTATTCTTAGTTATTATCAAGTATTTGCAGCATATTTTTTATCATATTATTCTATTGTGCAAGTTATTGTATAACACTTGGAATGGATTGGAATTGATTTTCCTTGATTAACCTAATAAGAATATGTGCCATAATATGAAAATACAAGATACTGACAATTGAAAGACTATAACAGATATTTGTAGGAAAATCTGGGAAGGGTAGAGTGTTGTGTACCTATCATGTAAATTTCAATTCAATCACTATAGTAGGACGTAGTCTTCTAAGGGCATATTTTTTCTTATAGGGGTGTCTTGGATCTATTTTTGTAGTCCTCTGATGTCAGCTATGAGACTCTCATTTCCACTTGCAAATTTTTTAGATCATTGTCAAATAATTCTATAGATGATTTTTAATGGCTTGACAAGGTGTAGGGCTTTGAATGAAATAATGAATAAATGATCTCCACACTTCCTTCAATTCTCTCCAATTTTGAAATATACACATTCAAAGAGAGAAGAAATTGTGTGCCATTTAGGGGGTTTCCTTATTCAAACCTCGTGTCAGTGTTTCCACTTCCACAATGTTAATGATAGGAAAGATAAATGATAAGGAATGATGAATCAACAAAGTTTTGTAACTCACCACCCTTCAATGGATTCCTTGAAGGACTACAATCATGCACATCATTTCAAGGTCTTGGATCTTGTTTTCTTGATTGCTTAAATTGCTTGGAGACCTACAACAAGGGTTAGCCTTCATAAACAATGATAACATGAATATAAATGAACTCACATAGGATTTGACATGATGTTGGGATCTTGAATTGCTGCAATAAAGCTCTAAAATGCTACTCTTGACTTGATCTTGATAATAATTCTTGCTCTTAATGTTTACTTGTTGCTAGATAGATTTCAAATGATGCAATAACTAGGTATTTATAAGCATTTATTCAATTTCCCACAAATTAGGTCTGGATAGCTGACATTTACAACTTGAATTTCATATGATAAAATGTTGACACTGACATTTAAATTTTGAGCTCAAAAAAATAGGGGGATAGAGCCACCCAAGCACATCCCAATCCTGGCCCCATTTTTTAGGTATTTAGGTGTTAGGCACAAGACATTAAATAAATGTATTTGTTTTATGTTTGTAATTTCTTAGAAAATGGTAAAATAAGCCTCAAAATGCATAATTTAGGAATATAGGGGGAGCAAAACATAGTGTGAAATTATCAAGGGTGACAATTTACAACACTAAATTTAGCTCCCACTTCAATGAGAGTGTGAACTTACACTCAGACTCACACTAAAGTAGACTCAAGAGGGATTTTATTATCCAAATGTTGAAGAGATAGGATGACTAAGGACCTAGGGGAGTGTGCAAGCCCCTAGGATCCAAGATCACATGGAAAACCAACATAAGCACAAAGGAACACACACATGTATGAAATGTAGCAAGACAACATACACAAACATACATGATGTCAAAATAAAATGCAAAGGAGAGTATGGATAATCATAGGCTAGAAAATTGTGTTATGCTAGTATCCATGCCAAAGGTGTTCATGACTCACACAATAGAAAAGTTTGATATTTTCTAGGTGAATCATAAACTAAAGGAAACACGGGCTAGTGAAGTCCGATATTCACTAGGTGAGCACCCAAGCAAAATGAGAAACACACAAGGTCTAGTAAAGTATGATATTCACTAGGTGTGTACCCATGACAAAGTATCAAAATGAGAAACACACTAGGTGTGTACTAATGTCAACCATACCAAGAATTATACTTACAAAAATGATCATGTTATGCTAATGCAACACTAAGTTCAACACCTATGAACAAAGTGAAGCACAAAAATTCCAATGTCAATGCACCACTAAGTCCAAAGCATGTGAAAAAACTAAAGCAAAAATGTCAATTTTAATGCACCACTATGTCCAATGTGTGTGAACAAAGTGAAGAAAAAATACTAATGTATGCCCCACCTTAAATAAATTACTCAACACCATGATGTGATCAATTTATTTAAGGTAGAAAATGATAAATGTCATATGATAAAAAGGTCATGAGAGCTTATTTGGAAAGCCCTATGCCAATGATATGTTTCCAAATAAAGTTGCCTCATGATTAGAGGTTACCTCCAATGCAATAAAATAAATCATACCAAAATTATCACCTAAGGGATCCATAGATCTGAGGTTAGTATACATTTTTTCTACAATGATATAATAGAACTTGAAACTAACATCGTTCCCCAAATACTCATGGAAAAATGAACACAATATAAGAGTGACACATAGAGAGAAAAATATTAAAAAATTGGGTCAACATGGAAGAGACCTAAATGTCTCAATGCCTTGCATCATCCCCAAAAGGAAAACACAAGACAAAGAGAAAATTTTATGACATATAGAAGAATAGAGATACACATAGAAGAATGTCATGATAGGTTATTGTCCTTTATATCCTTGTGCCAATAGAGAAACAAGGGTCATCCAAAGAAAACTCACAAACACAAAGGCACACCAAGTAGCACAACATGGGAGATCACATCACATATAATAAAACATGAAGAAAACATAAAGCAAGCACAAAGAGAGTGTACCACACATGTGAGCCAATCTAAATAAAATCAGTTGCATCCCATTATTGCTCATCATATAGGGAAGGAAGGAAACTAGCTAAAGGGAATACAATAAGTGTCATACTAGGAGCATCTCTAGTTTCAACACGCGGTTTGTCACTCTCATCAAGAGGATCATCATGGTTTCCCCCATCTAAATTCATTTTCTTTGAAAATAGAACATTAAGCTAATTATGCACTTGTTCATCAATTTTAGCAATTTCATCTTCATCATCCAAGTTAATCACAATAGGATGTTTTATAACAAGGGTTATTATATGTTCATGTTGCACTTCTTGTTTTAGTTCTATGTTTGGTTTTGGTAAAAGTTGTAATTCTTCTTGAGTTTCTTGCATAGGTGTTTGATTATCAGGTATTGTTTTATTCTTTTCTTCCAATTGTTGAGCAATAGCGTAATGTCTACACCTATGCTCTTTAGCATTTCAGTTTCTTCTTGCATGGTTTTCAATTTGTGATGGGGTAGAAGCAGGTTTCTTGACCATTGGTCTCTTTTCTTCCCTTAAGGGAGGAATTGAAGGAACCACCAAGGGATGGGAAATCACTATCTCTTTAGGTCTATACACTATTTTTACCTTTGGAGGCACAAAAGGAATTATTTTATTGTCTCTTGGTCTTTTATACTGTATATGTGGAGGAACTACAACATATTTACCTTGGTTAGCTAGAAGGTTCTTCTACCTAATTTTCACCCACGGGCTCAATCATGTAGGATAAATCATGTGATAGAGGTGTGAGAAGGCCAAATGAAGCATTCACACTAGGACTAAGGTCATGAATTTGACGCTAGGATACAGGGAACTCAATTTGGAAGCCTACCTTATTCAAGTTCAGCATGAGAATCCTCTAAGGAGAGAGCTGCCAAGACCTTCAGAATGTCTTGCCGACTAAAGGGGCTCTCACTGAATGAAGGCATCATCCGGAGGAAATGGTCACGTCAAGGAAATAAAATAATCTCAAGCGAATGTCTAGCCAATGGGCCAATGTTTCGGTGATAGTAAAGAAGTCTCGGCAAAGGTTGGTGCCTTAGCCAGAATGTCTCACCGAATGTAGAATGTCTCCCCAACATATTTGACATCAGTGTAGTTTCCAGCCGTTGGAGTAATGTCTTGCTGACATGGCGTGGTCTTAGTGACGGAAGCGAGTATCAGTATGACTAATGGACCTCACTATAAAGTCTTCCTGACTTGCTTGAGATCTCACCGAGAGAAATTGATATCACCGTGATGTCTTGGCGAAGTCAGAAGTCTCACCAAAAGGATGCCTTCAGCGTATGTAAGCAGGCTTCACTAGGAGGTCTCACCAATGAGCAATGTACCGCCGAGGGGAAGCAGTATTGCCGAAAGGAAGTAAGTTCAGTAGGAGGTCTCATCGATAATGAAAAGTCACACCAACATGCCCTATGCCATCGGTGTAATGTGAGGAGCTCGGCAAGAAGTCTTTCCAACACATGAGAGTCACCTCGACAAGATCCTAGTCTGCCAAAAGGAGGGTCAGGTAGCCAAGATGTCTCAACGACTGGCAAAGGCCTCGCCGAGAGAAATTGATATCACTGTGATGTCTTGGCGAAGGAATAATGTCTTGCCGAAGATAAAGGGGGCCTCAATATGTGTTTTTCCTTTGGCAGGAGTCTCACTGACAACAAGAATTTCACCGAGAAAGTTTGACATCGGCAAAAGTTCTTGCCGATATAAAGATGTCTCCCTGATAGGAAAAAGAGCTCGCCAAAATATTTGGCTTTCAACATAAGGTCTTGCCGATATAAGGATTTCTCGCCGACCAGTGAGCAACTTGGTGAAGAAGAGGAGTGAACTCGGCGAGAGAAGGAGATTGGCATGAGGTCTCATTGACCTACCGATGTCTCCCGACTAAGGGGAAGATAAACTCATCGCCAAAAGATAAAGAGCCCGACGAGATGTCTGGTCGATAGGCTAATGTCTCTCCGACAATCAAGGGATCTCGACATGACTCATGAAGCCCGCTGTGACCTCTTCGTGATAAATATTTGTCTTGCTGAAACAAAATGAAAAGGGTTCTTGCCGAAAAATATGTAGTTCGCTATGAGGTCTTCTCGAGCACACGATCTCTTGCTGATAGGGATGGAATCGCCAAATAAAAGTGATATCGATGTGACTCGGTGGTCCTCGTGACATCAGACTGATGTCGATTGTCTTGCCAATGTTTTTGGCGATATCAATATGACTTTTAAAGCTCACTAAGACGTCTCACCGACTATCACATGTTGTGCCAATAGCTTCAAGGGGCATAATCGCATCGGTGAGATAATTCCAGTGTCTCACCGAGATGTGATTCTGATCAAAGGAGCTTTTGACCATCTGAGGGATCCACGTGGAATGAACCAACCAATCAGAAGGAGCCAAAGATGAACCATTCATGTTTTGATTGATTGATACTTTGGCAACGAAGATCAACAAAACAAAGACAACACATCTCTGCTCTGAAGTCGGAAGCATTGAAGGTAGCTCAATTGAAGAGGTTCAAGGTGGACACAATACTAGGAAGTAAATGCGGTGGTTGCAGAAAGATTTGAAGAAGACCACTCTTGGAGGTGACTCTTCACACCAACACAGAAAACAGAGATTCAATTGAATACAACTTTAACTACATGAAAAGATCTAAAGGTAGATCTTTTCTGAGCCTGATATTTTTGTAAGCCTAGAGGGGCTGACACACTTTTATATATAAGGCATTTTTTACCTCTTTGTAAAGAGTTCTCCGGATTTTTTTCTAAAGTCTATGACTTTTCCAATCCTCTCTCAAATTAGCAAACTTTTTTAACTTAATTTTGGAGATGAAATTCAGTAAAAACCTTGATTATTATTGATTTGAAGCTCTTGCCTACTTTCTCTTTGCATTTTTGTGTTCAGTCAGCTGATTGATCAAGCTTTTCATGAGGTAAATGTTCACTCCCTTCGAGCTTTGTCTCATATTTTAGAACCTTTGTGCAGAAATAATGTTTTTGTAGGTCACAAATTGTGTCAAAAAGATGTAATGAATTCTAGATGTGAAATTAAATTTCCTTCTAGGAATCGTAGCACCAAGACCTATTTGTGAAACATTTTTGCAAAAATATATGCGGAAGTAAGTTGTGCAAATTTATCTTCATTCATTGAAAGCAAGTGTATGAGGTCTGGTTTCAAATCCAAGTAACTTTCGGTGTATCACCTTAGTTTAGTTTCAATTTATGTACTCCTTCTCTCTTTCCCTTTACAGAATCATTAGTTTAGGTGACACCAAAGGAAGCGGGCCTTCTCCGGAGATTGACCTCTACTTACAAGAAACCCACATCTTTGGAGGTCTTCCCATGTTACACTGGATTGTCAAATTTTACATTCTACAGGGAGAAAATCTAGGAGATAATAGTTTTCTTACGCTTGGTGGGACTGTCAAATAGATAGTTTGGAAATTATATGTCTACTACTGGTTTTTGATATGTAGCCAGTAAATTTCAGGCCTTTCAGAGGTAAAATATTAGCATATCATGGTGACTCCAACATCGTAACTAGTTCCAGCAGCCCAGGTGTCTACAATTAATAAGGTTTGATCTTTAGGCTTGTTATTCCTCATGTCTTATCTCTGCAATGATTAGTTATCAACAATATAGTGACTTGCCACCTCTATTCCATGAAAGTCATGTGTATATGTCCTCCCATCAGCCATACTATACAGAACAACTTGTTTTTATGTCAAATGACCCGGTATCAGTAGATTACCAGTATTTTCATCATATTTCCAACCCTCCCACTCCCGGTCAACCTTTATGTCGACCAATATTTGATCAAAATCAACCCCAAGAGGAGGTTTTTGAGGTTAACCAATATGATTATTTATATAATCAGCCTTTAAAGCATCCTTACCAAACTATAATGGACCTACTCCAACAGTTTGATCGTGTGTTGTGAGCTTTGAGCTAGAAGTTTGAACATATGCAGATTAATGATGTCAGTAAGGTGTTCTCCTACATGTATGGCATGTTGGTCGATGTCAACAAACAGAAAAAGCTCATTTCATAGCGGCAGGAGTTGGGATGTCAAGTTGAAGAAGAGCTTGAGAGAGAGATAGCAGCCAAAGAGGAGCAAATGAAATTCTTATCTGCTTAGGTACAAGGTAGTCGGGCTTATTTAGATTATCAAGTGCAAAGGTATGAGACATAGGCAGCCCTTTCCATTCCTAGTTTCAGCTCACCTCCTCCTGTAATGTTGAATCATCTGGTGAAAGAGGAGGCTTCCAAAGATAGGTTTCCTAGCTTTAATCAAGAGGAACCTTCCAAGCTCTTTGATGAGCCTATCAATAAGTCTTCTACCCTCAGGTTTCCAAGTTGGAGAGTCCCATCTCAGTCACCTTGTGATTTTCCTTCACCTATCATGCAAGTCCAATCGTGCTCTGATGTCCAAGAAGTAAAAGAAGAGCAGCCCAATGATCAAGTTAGTTCATTCACCATGAAGGAGACTAGAATTCCAAATATGTTACATCTAGCTATGGAGGAATATAGAAAACAACAACAAAAAATGATTGAACAACAAGAAGACATTGGAGAGTTTCTCATTGATGATAACCAACAGGACAATAGGGCCTTAATTCAAGAAGAAAAGCCTGAGATTAAACCTGATATTATCCTCCAAGGTGAGAGCT
This sequence comes from Sequoia sempervirens, assembly GCA_007258455.2. NCBI lineage: Eukaryota > Viridiplantae > Streptophyta > Pinopsida > Cupressales > Cupressaceae > Sequoia > Sequoia sempervirens. Next base: position 725,096,793 of record VDFB02058242.1, on the reverse strand, counting down.
TTGATGTTTTCGAACATGTTGTGATTGAAAAATCTAGTGTTGAGTTTTTTGAGGAGGAAGCTAATTTTGATCCTTATGAAGACTCAGAAGTAGTGGATATTCATGATGAGCAAGGACAACGGGTTCATAAACTTGAACAAATACTGAAACATCAAGAGAAGCCTAATGAGCCTGATTTGCAAAGTCATAACTGGTTGGAGGAGCTTCCATTCCATTGTGTAGAGGAACTTGAGACTTTATCACCACTTGAATTGTTGTCTTCTTGCATTGAAAAAGACAAGCCTGAATTAGAATGTAACTCTTCCAATGATGATGAGAATTGTAAGCAGCTTCCATTCTAGTGCATAAAAGAGCTTGAGGTTGATGTGTTGACTAAAGATGTGATGGAGGAAGCTATCTCTTTGTTCTCCATTGAAGGAGTGAATGTTCATTTTGGAAAGCATGAGAATATTGAGAAGGCTACTACTCTTCCATCAAGTCAGACACAGGGGCTATACCTTTCCAGCCAGCAAGGTGATAAAATGGAAGTTCACAAGCAAGAGATCAAAGGAGGCTCAATCTTTTCCCTTACCAAAGGTTGTCCAATCAGATACCTAGCTCGGATGGAATCCAATACAACACCAAGGATGAATCTTGCACCCAAGCATGAGGGTACTGCTCAGGAGGAGTGCACTCAAGTCACCTTTCCACCTTAGAACGAGAATGTTTACATTCCATATGAAAAGGTTAGTAAGCCTGAATATGTTCTGCTAGAGATCTTGCAGTCATCTGTTGAATTGTCATGCATGCTTCATTTCTCTTTAGTTGTTCTCCAGCGTGGCAAACATTGTAAATTTTTTAGAAAGGGCAGTTATTTTACCCAACCTATCAATGGGTTTGTTTGACCAATTTCTTACTGGTTAATGTAGGGTAGGTTTAGTTGCATTTTTCAATTCCCTAAGTGTTGTTTAAGCATAGTAGGCTAGTTTTCCCTTCTGTAGTTTCATGTTTTCAATAAATGTCTAAGTGATCTATTCCTCAAGTTACAATGTGTTATATTCATGTACAAGGCTGCTCTCAAGTCTGTTTCCTGAGTTTTCCCAATGACTCCATGCCTAATGGATAGTCCTAGGCTATTGGTTTTTGTGTTTAGCAGGAAAACATCCAACAAAGGTCACCAAAAATGTTACCTAATTTTCACACATGGGCTCAATCAGGCAAGATAAATCATGTGACAGAGGTGTGAGAAGCCCAAATGAAGCATTCGCGCTAGGACTATGGTCATGAATCTGATGCTAGGATACAGGGAACTCAGTTTGGAAGCCTACCTTGTTTAAGTTCGGCATGAGAATCCTCTAAGGAGAGAGTCACCAAGACCTTCAGAATGTCTCGCCAACTAAAAGGGCTCTCGTTGAATGAAGGCATCATCTGAAGGAAATGGTCGCGTCAGGGAAATAAAATCATCTCGAGTGAATGTATGGCCGATGGGCCAATGTTTCAGTGACAGTAAAGAAGTCTCGGCAAAGGTTGGTGCCTTCACCAGAATGTCTTGCCGAATGCATAATGTCTCCTCGACATATTTGACATTGGTGTAGTTTCCAGCCATTAGGGTAATGTCTTGCAAACATGGCGTGGTCTCAGTGATGGAAGCAGTTATCGGTATGACTAATGGACCTTGCTATAAAGTCTTCCCAACTTGCTCGAGGTCTCACCGAGAGAAATTGATATCGCCATGATGTCTTGGCGAAGTCAGAAGTCTCACCGAAAGGATGCCTTCAGCGTATGTAAGCGGGCTTCACTAGGAGGTCTCACCGACGAGCAATGTCTTGCCAAGGGGAAGCAGCATCGCCGAAAGGAAGTAAGTTCAGCAAGAGGTCTCATCAATAATGAAAAGTCACACCGACATGCCTTGTGCCTTCAGTGTAATGTGAGGAGCTTGACAGGAAGTCCCGCTGACACATGAGAGTCACCCTGACAAGATCCCAGTTTTCCAAAAGGAGGGTCAGGTCCTCAAGATGTCTCGGCAACTGCCAAAGGCCTCGCCGAGAGAAATTGATATCGTTGTGATGTCTTGGCAAAGGAATTATGTCTTGTCAAAGATAAAGGGGGCCTCAATATGTGTTTTTCCTTTGGTAGGAGTCTCACTGACAACAAGGACTTCACTAAGAAATTTTGACATCGGCAAAAGGTCTTGCCGATATAAAGATGTCTCCCCGACAGGAAAAAGAGCTCACCAAAAGATTTGGCTTTCGGCATAAGGTCTTTCCGATATAAGGATGTCTCACCAACCAATGAGCAACTCGGTGAAGAAGAGGAGTGAACTCAGCGAGAGAAGGAGGAGATCGGCATGAGGTCTCACTGATAGGGTGGAAGTCACACCGAAAGGAATGTTATGCTCGGGGGAAAGAAGCTAATTTCAATGTGAGGTCTCACCAACCTAGCGATGTCTCCCTGACTAAGGGGAAGATAAAATCATCACCGAAAGATAAGGAGCTTGGTGAGAGGTTTGGCTAATAGGCTAATGTCTCGTTGACAATAAAGGGATCTCAACATGACTCATGAAGCCCGTTGTGACCTCTTGGCAATAAATGTTTGTCTCGCCGAAACAAAATGAAAAGGGTTCTCACCAAAAAATATGTGGTTTGCTATGAGGTCTTCCCGAGCACATGATCTCTTGCCGATAGTGATGGAATTTCCAAATAAAAGCGGTATCGATGTGACTCGGTGGTGCTCGCTGTGACTTTAGACCGATGTCGATTCCCTTGCTGATGTTTTTGGCGATATCAATATGACTTCTAAAGCTTGCTAAGATGTCTCATCGACTGTCACATGTTGTGCCGATAGCTTCAAGGGGCATAATCGCATCGATGACACATTTCCAGTGTCTTGCTGAGATGCGATTCTGATTAGAGGAGCTTTTGACCATCCGAGGGATCCACGTGGAATGAACCAACCAATCAGAAGGAGCCAAAGATGAACCATCCATGTTTTGACTGATTGATACTTCGGCAAAGAAGATCAACAAAACAAAGACAACACATCTTTTCTCTGAAGTCAGAAGCGTTGAAGGTAGCTCGACTGAAGAGGTTCAGGGCGGACACAATACCAGGAAGTAAATGCGATGGTTGTAGAAAGATCTGAAGAAGACCTCTCTTGGAGGTGACTCTTCACACCTACACGAACAATAGGGATTCAATTGAATACAGCATTCACTACATGAAAAGATCTAAAGGAAGATCTTTTCTGAGCCTAATATTTTTGTAAGCCCAGAGGGGCTGACACACTTTTGTATATAAGGCATTTTTTGCCTCTTTGTAAAGAGTTCTCTGGATGTTTTTCTAAAGTCTGTGACTTTTCCAGTCCTCTCTCAAATTAGCAAACTTTTGTAACTCAATTTTGGAGATGAAATTCAGTAAAAACCTTGATTATTATTGATTTGAAGCTCGTGCCTACTTTCTCTTTGCATTTTTGTGTTCAGTCAGCGGATTGATCGAGCTTTTAGTGAGGTAAATGTTCACTTCCTTCAAGCTTTATCTCATCTTTTAGAAGATTTGTGCAGAAAGCATGTTTTTGTAGGTCACAAATTGTGTCAAAAAGATGTAATGAATTCTAGATGTGAAATTAACTTTCCTTCTAGGAATCATAGCACCAAGACCTGTTTGTGAAACATTTTTGCAAAAATATATGTGGAAGTAAGTTGTGCAAATTTATCTTCAGTCATTGAAAGCAAGTGTATGAGGTCTAGTTTCAAATCCAAGTAACTTTCAGTGTATCACCTTAGTTTAGTTTCAATTTATGTACTCCTTCTCCCTTTCCCTTTACAGAATCATTAGTTTAGGTGACACCAAAGGAAGTCGGCCTTCTCTGGAGGTTGACCTCTGCTTACAAGAAACCCACATCTTTGGAGGTCTTCCCATGTTACACTAGATTGTCGAATTTTACATTCTATAGGGTGAAAATCTAGGAGATAATAGGTTCTTTGCTTCGAGCATGGGTTCATCCATAACTAGCAGAGAAGGAGGAATAAGTCTTATCATTTTTAGGAATATTGGTAAGAGATAACTTTGTTATGCCCTCTTCCTTCAAAATTTTGGTATGACCTAAAAAAATAAATCCTTGCGAGATTTAATGGGTTCCATAGGTTGAGGCCAAATGAAATATAATGAAAAGTTTCCATATGAGGAAAAAGGATTAAACCCACTATGATGTACTATAAAAAATTTATTTTCAAATGGGAAAGTTATGCACTTGTGAATAACTGATGGGATAAAATCCATGGAGTGTAGCCATGGGTGTCCTAGCTTCACACATAAATTGTATGATGTTGAGACAATGGAGAATGATACATCTAATTTTTTGGTCAAATTTAAGAGGAAGAGTGATCAAACCTATCATAGGGCGAGCAAAACCATCCTGAGTTTTCAACCATTCTTTCAATTGTTCATAAGAATCTTGATAAAGTTCATGCACAAAAAAGAATTCCTTAGTGATCACATTCTCTACACACATGGGATCAATGAGTATCCTAGTTGTAGGTTTATCATTAATATGTCCAATGATATAGAGAGGACCATCGGGTGCATGCATGTATGCTTAAATATGGGTGAAATCAATGTCAAGTAACAAATTGGTTTGGACCTTATGAGGTTGAAGATCTATGAGAGTGACCATGTCTTGTAAACCATCCTTATCATCACTCTTATCATCATCCTTATCACTATTCATGTCAGAAATTTTATCAGCATTCATCTTATCATTCTTAACATCACAAGCTTGTACAAATATGGATGAATGGTTTGGCATTGGATTGGTAAAAATTTACAAGTTTTGGTTAGGTGGGACAGCAGATTTATTTTTTTGATCATCAACATTGCCTAGTTGGATGTGATTAGAATCAATGAGGTCTTGAATTTGATGTTTGATATGGATGCATCATTTTCATATCATGTCCATTTGTGCAATGATATTGACAAAAGGCTTTTGGATTGAAACTTGGAGATACAGGTTTGGTTCTTTCCATAGGTCTAGTTGGAGGAAATTGGATTAAGTTCTTATTCAAGAGTTATCACATGATCAAGTGGACGGAATCAGGTAGTTGGGTAAATTGTATATCTCTTGATCTAAATTGGTATGGAGTTGAACATATGGCTGCAACTTGTGGTTCAATGTGGTTGGTTGTTTGAGGTGTATTTATCTTGATAAAGTTCTTGTTTTGTTTCTTGAATGGTCGACAGTTGTTTTGAGCTACAAATTCAAATTTCTCAGTAGGATTCAATGCAAATGTCTCTTCATACTAATTAATTGAGTTCTTATAATCATGAAGGGTCATACACAAGTGTATAAAGCATGGATATTTCATCAACAATATATTATCCCTTATTCCAAGTTACAAATTTTCAATGAATACTCTTTGAACATCCACATCAAGAACAATAAGATTATTTTGTAAGTAAAGCAACTGATAGTGTGTTATAAAGTTTGTTACCTTTTCATTTTTCCTTTGTTTGAATCACACTAAATTATTTAATGAAATTTTAGGTCCAATGTCTACTTGGAAATGTTGGAGGAAGGCCTCAAGGAGTTCATTGAAAGAGTGGATTGAGTTATTTGGTAATGAAAAAAACCATTCTAAAGTCACGTCTTTCAATGACCTAGGAAAGAGTTTAGCCAAGAGTTTATCTTCAAAAATGAAGTCACTACACAAGGAAGTGTATCCTTATATATGATTGCTAGGGTCTCCTTTACCATTGTACTTGTCAAATCAAGGTATCTCTATATTTTGTGGCATCGGTGTTTTCAATATTTCAAGTGACAATGGGAACTTTTTGACATATTACAATGGTTTTCTATTTTGGTTTTGGTTCAACCTTGAGATTTATTGTTGAAGTGAGGTTACGTTTTATAAAAGTTGGTTAATGATTGAATCATTGGTTGACATGTTTTGAGAATATGGTGAATATGGTGGGATTGTGTATGTTCTTGGTGAACTACTATGTTGAAAATTTATAAGAGGGGATGAAGTTTGAGGTATCACATGTGAGGACCCAAAACCATAAGGATTTCTAGTGGAAAGGCCTAAGGTTGGAGTTATGCCAATGTTTTGTTGTATCATTGAAGTGACAGTTGGATTTGATTATGTAAGAATAGGGGCTATAGTTGTAGGGAGGGAGACTTGATTTCCTCCTTGAATTTGAGTGTCCCAAAAATTCAACGCAAATAGCCATTATAGGTACATTAGCATCAACTATGGGGGCTGGGCAATGTAAAACCTCTAATCCTTGAGCATCACTAATCAATTTTCTCATGTTATCTATTATAGGGACCGCTATTCCAACTAGATATTTAGTAATCACATAGTATTGAAGTCCTAAATATTTTTCCAATTGTTTCAATTTGTCTTTAGGAACATGGGAAACAACAATCTCAACATTCATAAAAAAAATTATTGTAAGGTTGTCATTTGTATGGTAACATTAGGGATAAATTCCAAAATGAGTTAAGTATTGACAACACTTTGCATGGAAGAGTTGGAAGACTTAGGATCTGTTGATGATGTTTTCTGCACAGCAACAACTTAGATAGAATACAATATTCTATCTCTTTTGAAAGGTTATTTTCAACAATAAATCATTGAAAATCACCCCAAGGTCTCTCGGGTGTCAGGTCATGACAATGCATAAACAACTCAGATAATATGTGAAAATGCTGATAATCACAAAGGGACCTTACTACAAGCAAACTGTATCTTTCAATTTATCAGATATCTGCAATATGATGATCTCTAATCCTAAATCTAACCAGATGATAAAGAAATAGCAAAAGATAAGGGTGCAAGAATATGATAAAATCTAAACTATTCCTAAGATAAACAATGCAAATGATAGATATCTGGAACGGACCAACCTCAAACAACCGATTCCTGGTTAACCCACAATGCAATATCACAAGAACGGTGCAATCTTCTAAGGTATATAGATTTTCAAATCATAGATATCCATCCACAATCGAACTTAAGTACATATGAATATATGGTCCAGGTTGACTCTACCAGCCTACTACAATCAGATAGTTACTAGGAGTATAGACCAGAGATTGCTACAAACATTCCAAATATAAAATCATAAACACCATTCATCAAACTAAAACTAATTCTTAATTCTGAACTCTAAACCCTAAATCTTCAAGCAATTTGGAAGATAAAAAAATGAGAACCATGCGAGATAAACTAACACAAGAGATTTCACCAGGAAAACCACAATGCCTTCAATTGTATTAGATCATCAAATTGTTGCAACAATTCCACTATTCTGATACAACATTTGCCTCAAGAAATTGAATATTACTCCTACTACAAAATACCCTAGCTCTTTTATGCTCTTGTCTCTATTACTTCCTAGCTAACCCTTTACAATGAGGCAAGAGTGCCTTTTATAGCAAAATCCCAAGATATGTCGGCCCAGCCAAACATTTACAAAATAAGAATAACCGCCAAAACAAGTCAGCCGAGGAAATCAAAATAAGGCACACATTAAATGCCATCCATCATCAAGGTCGGCCCTGACACAACCCCCAATGCAATCCGGTCCAATGCATGCCCTATGATAATAGGGAAGCACAAATCTCAAAATGGCATTAAATGCTGCCTCCCTTATCCTTGCTCTAAGCCATGATCCTTGGACCTTCAAGAATATTCTATCCAATTCAGCGATAGGTGGCAAAGGCAATATCCTAAGCCGACACTCAATGGAGCCAATCTCCTCCTTTCACTGTTTTACAGTCTTATCCCAATCCTCCTTGTGGGCTTGATACTTATCCATTACTACCAGATATGTGGCTGCATCATCTAACTCGTGGCCGATTATAATACTCTCAGAATCTGGGGCATAAACTTCATGCCACCACTCTCTTAGCTATTCAAGACTCAGATATTTTGGGCCAATCTTCCTCCTTCCAGTCATGACCTCAAAGAAAGCAATGCATTCATCATACACTGCAGTAAGATCACCATCTATTTGTTTCTTCCATTTCTGAATCTTCTTCATGGCCTTCTGTCGCATCTGCAGAGCCTCGAACCATTCCCAAGGTTCATCTAACCTGGAAGAAGGAAGAATTCCATCTGCAACCAGTTGATCCCTACCATGTCCCATGATAATCTTGGATTTCTGCAGTAAGAGGTCAATGTCTTCCTTATCTTGGGACATCACATATTCTAGCAGTTCTTTAGCTCTGACTGCATCTTTCCCAACCGATAGGATTTCCTTAATTGTATCATCTCCCTTTATCTACACATTCTTCAGCCAATCCACTGTAGTTTGAGCTGAAGCTTTCATTTTCTCAATTTCGGAGATAGTTTCCTTGGGCAAAAAGTTGGGAGTGGCAGAAGAAGGATGGAGAGACTGGAGGGGTTTCATCACTTCCTCCAAGCTTTTCCTAAGTCTTTAATTTTCTTTCTTCAACTCATGCTTGGTCTGGGTCTACTTTCTCAATCTCCCAATAATCACAGCATTGGACCCTTCATATTCCTCTATGTCCTACTCCATGGATGCTGGTCCAAGGTTAATAGTTTGTACATTGTAATCCTGACCAGTGACTTCTTCCCTAGTTTTGTCTGCGGCAGGGGTGGCAATGTGGATGACCCTATTATTTGCTTCATCTCTCTCCACCTTTGAGACTACCTTAGCTGCCTTCCTTTTCTTCCCTTTTCCAATTTTAGATAGCATTTCATCCCAATCCAAGGGAGTGTCTTCAACTACCACCTGCTTCTTCCTTGCAATCTCCTTTTCAAGCCAATCTGGGCTGCAGGTTCTACCCGGATTTCCTCTGTTCTTGTTTCTTCTTGCTATTCTGTTATTTTCACTTCTTCCTTTTCAGTTGTTTTATCTTCCTCCTTCTCAGAAAGTTGCTCACCTTGATCACCTGACCTAGGTTCAACCTCTTGTTGTACTAGCGATGGGGTTCTAACTGGGGTATCTTCCTCTTTCTCAGGCGATCCGTTTCTTCTACCGATTTCTGGAGAATCCTCATACATCACTAGAGGAGAAGGATGCTTTTCTACCTCTTCGGCCTCAAGCTCGGCTACTTCACCAAAGAGTTTCCCTTCCTTGAATGGCTCTACCTCTCCACTGGTTTCATGTTCCTCAAAAATTTCCAGCTCAGGTGTGCTTGGTGGAGGAGAAGCAGCCCTAGATGGCTCTACCTTTGTCATCTCCGGATGAAGGTCCTTCTTTTGCATTGACAACTTAGGGGATGGAGTCCTTGATCTTCTCATATATACCTTGGTCTTTTCCCCTCCTGAACTCTCTACATCCACAATAGGAGGCTCATCCTTTGAGGCAACCTGATCCTTATTCTTTGAAGTCCTGGTTGTTCTTATCTTCCTCGGTGGTGGAGGAACATCTTCCTCTTCTGCTTTTTTTAAATCTTCCTCATCAGAGGACTTACCAATCTTCAAAGTCTAACTTCTCTTCTTTCCTTTTGGCTTCCTCTTTGGTTCGAGCTCACTTTCCTTGGGGCCTCTAATCTTTATCTTGAAAGGAGAGCTCTTTGCAGTTTTCCCTTTGGGGTCCTCTTCCCCTAATTCCTCTGAAGTAGACATGGGATTGAGGTCTCCCATCAAATTGAAGGTACAAGTTAACTTCTCACTCTCCAACTCCCAAATTGTATGCTTCAACCAAGAAGAGGTAAATTTCATAACCAGGGCCATTAGGTCTTCCAGCTCTATGACCTCATCTTCATTCCAATTGATTTCCCCGATTGACCTGTCCTTCACAGCTTCATAAGCATGATCCTGCACTAGGTTTCCATCATCCTCCAGTTGGTCCGGGATCAACTTGACATTGTACTGTCTGATTTCATCAGCAGGGAGCCTAGAATACCTCTTCTTTCTTGCTTCCAAATCATCCTTAATGTTGGTCCAATAATCCTCTATGTCATCTTTATGCCGGTACTCCCTAGTAGCCTTCTTCTGTGCCTCTCCTATGATATCAAAGTTCATCCTTTTGGAGTGGAAGGAGAAACCATATGCTGCCAATTCTTCTCCTGCAGTGTGTGTCGATTGGATGGAAGGGCACACTTCTGCTACACCAATTCCGAGAGGGAAATCTCCACCGAACCCTGTCTTATGCTTTTCTCTCTTTACAATAGCATCAAATTCACAAATCTGCCTCACAATCTCTAACAAAACAATGTGATCAGTAGGATACCGAGGTAACCTATATGGAGCGACCGGGCATCCATCAATTCTAAGGTAGGTGAAGGTGGGAAATTGAATGAACCAGGCCCCATAATTCTTTATCAGCCCTTTGGCTCCATCTGACAATCTCATATGCTTGGCATTCTGGAGCATCCTAGTGATATGCATTGTGAATGCATCATTGGCTCTCTGGTAGTCTTTGTGTCCTAGATGCAACTCCAGGTAAACCTCATAGACAATGTCCTGTATGAATGTCCCTCATGGATTCAAACCCCTGTATGGGTAGAATCTGCCTAGTACATACATGACATAAGAGGACATGGTGAACCTCTTGGTTTCCAGGACATTCCTTAACTGTTTGTCGATTTCATAACTAATAAGCCCTACCCAGTGATAGTTGGTTCCCTGCTCAATCTTGGTGATCACGTGGACCATCCAACTCTCTAGCACTCCGACAGTCTTCAAACCACCTACTCTACTAAAAAATGTTATAGCATCATAAATGTTAGACCTGAATTTGACTCTATGCAACTGTTTGGGGAGTTTGGAATAGTGTGACTTTGGCTTCTCCAACCAAGAGTTGATCATCTATTGAGCCTTAATTGGCTCATTCTCATAGTATGTCCTGGCCAAGTCCATGTTTAGAGCACACACTAAGGGCAGATCAGGCATGTCGAAGGCTTGGGCAATGGAGACAGGACTGAAATTAGTCAGGACCCTTCTCTCGGTACTGACAACCCTTTGTGTATCAAAATAATACTGCTTGGCACATTCCAATATAAGCTCATAGCACTGGATTGCTGGAGGAAACCCTGCCACATGCACTAGCCCAGACTTCATCATGCCATTCCTTAGCACATACAGATTCTTCTCAACTATCCTTTGTTTGAACTTCTCGTATCTCCAGGCCCCTACATTGGTGTCAGACACCTTAGACCACACAGACGATATCTTGCTTTCTGGCAGCTAGCTCTTGATGTCCAATCTTAGTCTTTCTGCCTCTGAGATGGATGACCCCTCCGTGTCACCCTTAGTCTTTCCTACTGCAGCCTTGCTTGATTCGTCCTACATTCACAAAGGACATCATTAGTATTCAATTATTATACATATTCCAATCCAAAGGTTAACATAAAATCATATAAAGCAATTAAAACCAATCACAAACTGCTAATCTTTGAAGATCCAGAGAAATAAAGCAGCCCAAGAAAACTGTGTAAACTGAGAAAATCCAGTTGGGGCAGAATTTTAGAGAAATCCGACCCAGATGGATTCTCGCTGCCTAAGCATCATTAGTCACATAAATCATTAGTTCAGCCAAAAGATCATTAGATTATCGTAAAATTCGTTCATTGGCAACAAGAAATAAGCATTTAGCCTTCACTCCATCAATCCTATCATCGGAAAATAAAAAAGGATAAAGTCAGATAGGAAAACTGGAAAAATTCAGATGGGGCGGATTTTCGCGGACAGTTCAAAGTGTTTCAGAGATTACAACACTTCGCGGAATTAGCCTAAACCGGGAAAATCCGAGCGCACAGAAATTTCGCGGACCATGGGAACCCGACGATCAGCGACATGCGAACCATCAATCAAACGTTCATGCAATCTTTTCTACTTGGATCCTAATTGTCCTGAAATCGATGCTAACCAATAGGATTCAGAATGCAAAGGATTTCAAATCCCCAAAGCTCTCAAACGACAAATCCTCATGACAAGACAATGATGCCCTAATTTCGATAACCAGACCCCCGCCATTAAAAATTGGGTAAGCTCAAGGTTTAAAATATCATCTATAAAGATCCATCTAGGGCACTCCGAGTCCTCACAAGGCAGGGATCGGTGTAATATAAGGGCAAGATTGAAGAAATCATAACGGATCCATTATTCTGGGTTGAGCACCAAGAAAATCCTAACTTGACGTATGGAAAATTACACACTAAGAGGGCAAACAATCTGACCCAGAACCCCTTCACACCCGTCATCAAATGGATAAATACAACCTCACAGGGCACGGGCAATGAGGTTTCACAAAGAAACAGGTCAAACCCTAACTCTATAAATACGGAATCACAATCAAGCCAAGGCATCATTTAACACAGAAAAACTCAACCATCATGCAAACAAATAAGAGGGGCCATTGATAACCTACCATGGATCAATCCGGATGAAACTCGAGCTCGAAGAGGCGACCACAAAGCAAACACGTCTTAGCAATGAAAACCTTAACCAGCGCTCCAATCAATCCACACGCAAGTAACTTAGAATCAATCCTCAAAGCTCGGATGAAAACTCTCAATCGCCAGAGCAGCAAGCAAATGAATGATGAAGTTAAAATGATGCCAAAAGGGTCTTGAATCCATTCATTTATGCGTCTGAGCAAAGGTACCTCGGTCATTAATGAGCGACAAGACGCTTCTGACAAATCTGGAAACCCGAGCCCAAAACAGAATTTTAGAAAATCCTAAGATATGCGGAAATCCGGATGGACACAGATTTCGCGGAAATGCGGAAACTAGGAATATAACGAAGTTCGAGATTTTAGCACAGTTCGGGAAAATCCGCTAGAACCGAAAAATCCCGGAGTCAAGCAGAAACTCGATTTCGGAAAATGCAGCGATGAATAGACAGTGAACTAGAGCCTGGAAGAATCCGCCGAAGTTCGAAAATCCCGGACTCAGGTGAAAACCCGAATTTTGCTTAAAACTCAATTTTAATCAATTCAAGCCTCAAGGTAAGGTCAAAGCTAGCAGGACCAACATATCAAGACCTCAGAAGATGATTCCAATAGAGCCAAAGGTCAAAAGACATCCGAAAAGAGGGTCCCCACTCCAAGTGGGGCGTGTGTGCAAAAACTGCACAACAAATGGCGACTCTGCTGGGAAATGCTTCTGAGCATTTCAATGACAAACTAGAATCAAGAACCTAGAACTTATGGTTTTGAATCAAATATCCAGCCAACACCCCATGCTTAAACAAAGAAACCCCTAGTCATTCAAATTTTCCTACACCAGGGTCAAAGTGTGTGCACATGCATTTATTACCCTCCCTTAATTACAACAAGGACCAAATTTGGTATGAACAAGCTACGTAAAGATTCATACTCTAAAAGTAACCTGGATAGAGCCTCGCTGCCAGTCAGGCGTCCATAGCCCCGACGAGGTTATCGCTGTGATCCTCCTGAACATAGCTCTACTGCCAGTCAGGCGTCCATAGCCCCGGTAGAGATATTCAGATGTCCCTGATAAGTTGAATTCAAACCTTTTAACTTTCAATATTTTCTCTCTTTTTCATTTTTTTCTGTTTCTTTTCTTTTGATATTTCTTTTCCTTTTCACTCATTTCATTCAACCTGTGAACAGTGAAATCCACACTCAGGGCTGAGAACCACAGTGGCACTAGAGCAGAAAAGGATTTTTCACCTGCTCAGACCTTATAAGGACCTTCTGCAACTTCATGTATATTTAATAATTAAAAGTATGAGACCCTAATATATTCCATTCAAACTGACTAGAAAAACCTTTGCCTCAGTATAAGGATAAGTGACATTGAATAGAGGGTTCGCACCATGGTATCCCGGAAGGATGATTAGAGTTTGTAAGGGAAATACCAAGAACATCAGACTCATTTTGTCACCATTGCCATACATATGCACCCAAAGATCCCAAAAGGAGAAAGAATCAAGAACAAGAGCACCGCAAACCAAAACAAACAAACCAAAGCAAACCTACTCTAACCAAAACAAACAAGCAAACCAAAAGGGAAAACACTACTCTAACCAAACGAAACAACAAAGCAACCTAAACTAACTATTTACAAAGCAAGGAGCTGAACATAGCTCAGGACTGGAAATAATGTTTCAAATACTACCCATTGACAGGCAGTGGGATATCTTCTCCTATGAGAGTCTTCAGATGGAAGGCATTATCTCCAAGTATTTCCGCAATCTAATATGGGCCAAGCCAGAGTTGATCAAACTTCCCATGGTTCCCTTTCTGATCATGAGGCTTATCCCAGTATAAGACAAGGTCAGAAATCCTGAAGGCTTTAACTTTCGCCCTCCTATCAAACCATCTCTTAACTACCCCCTGATGCTTGGCAAAATTCTCAAGGGCATTGTCTCGTTTCTCCTTAAGGTGCAATAGTTCTGTTAACCTAGCCTCCCTTCTGTCCCCTTCATCATAAAACTCATTTATAAATTGTAAAGTTGGGATTTTGAGTTCGATAGGGAATATTGGCTCCAGACCATACACTAAGTGATAAGGAGATGTCCCAATGGATGACTTAAGTCTGGTGCGATATGCCCAAAGGGCAAATCGAAGCTGGGTGTGCCAGTCCTTTGGGTTCCTCTCTAATAGCTTACGGATGACAGTCAATAGGTTCTTATTAGAGGACTCTGCTAGGCCATTACCCTGGGGATAATAATTAGACACAAACTTCACAATGATGCCATGATCAAAAGCCCAATTTGAGAATTTTAGAGATGCAAAGGTAGGACCATTATCACAAACAACAGCAATAGGGCATCCAAATCGATTAAGAATAGCAGACTCTAAAAAATCAATCACTACATCTGATGTACATTGCCTACAAGCAAAAGCCTCAGTCCACCTTGTAAAGTAATCAGTAATAGTGATAATGTACCTGTGTCCTGCAGAAGATGGTGGGTTGATGGGGCCTATGAAATCCATACCCCACTGGGCAAAAGGTCTTACCTCAGTGACCGGTTGGAGCGGAAGTGTTGCACACCTTTCTTTTGTTGCTGCAGTCTGGCAAGTGTGACAGGTTCATACATGATGGTGAACATCTTTGAATAGTGTAGGCTAGTAATACCCTGCCCTCAAGATCTAGTTTGTTGTGGCAATTGTAGAGCTATGACCAGTATCATATTTCTTGTGAAATTCATTCAGCACTCTCTCAACTTCCTGTTTCCCAAAACACCTCAAATAAATGCCTTCATAATTTTTCTTATACAGAACAACTCGTTTCAACATGAAACCATCACTCTTTAACCGTAGAGCTCATCTTTGGACTGCATTAAGATGACCTGGAGGTCGTTGATTTAGCAGATAATACACTAGGTCACCATACCAACCATCTAGAGAAACCTCTTCAATATGGTAGTTCTGAATAGACAATTCAGGGCCTATCTCAGCCATAGTCTGAGTGAGTCCTTGCCCTCTTACCAGCTTCATGGGCTGGATCTCAATGTCATACTCTTGTAGCATGGTCACCCATTTATCTCTGTGCTCACCCAATTCATTTTGCATCAGAAGTAACTTAATTGCAGAATCAATGACAATTGCATAAACCTTATTTTTTAGGATGTAATGTGTAAATTTCTTTACTGCTCTGACTAGGGCATACGCCTGCTTTTCCACACTTGGATATTTCAACTCAGCATCTTTTAATGGTGCGCTCATAAAAGTAATAGGATGCTCATTTCCCTCATTAGACTTTTGAGTTAACATTCCAGCACATGAATGATTTGAAGCAAATGAATAGATATAAAAGGGTTTGTTGTAGTCAGGACTTACCAATAATGGAGCATCAGCAATGGCTCTTTTGATCTCTACAAAAGCCTCCTTCGCTTCTATAGTCCATTCGATCTTGGCATCTTGTTTCAACATTGCATTTAATGGTTTAACAATTTCAGCAAATCCAGTAATGAACTTTCTGACAAAGTTGATCTTACCAAAGAAAGACTTCATCTCCTTTTTGCTAGCAAGCGGCTGAATCTTCAGTATGGCCTCCACTCTCTCTAGATCAATAGAAATTCCCTTTTCTGATATGACATGTCCTAGTAACTTTCCTTCTGTTACTCTAAAAATACACTTTTTGGGATTCAAGGATATCCCGAATTCTCTGCACCTCTGAAACACTTTGCGCAAATCTGAGATGTGATCCCCTCTGTTTTTTGAAAAAATAATCAGTTCATCCATATAAATGATGATGCATTTTCCTATGATATCCTTAAAAGCAATATACATGGCTCATTGAAATGTGGCCCCTACATTAATGAGTCCAAATGGCATCCTTCTGTAGGCAAAGGTACCCCACTTAGTTGTGAAGGTAGTTTTGTGTCTATCCTCATACTGGACCATTACTTGATTGTACCCTGAATAACCGTCTAGAAAGGACATCATCTGAGATCCATTGACCACTTGAAGCACTTCATCTAACGAAGGAACTGGATAGTTATCTTTTTCTGACGATCTATTTAGATTCTTGAAATCGACACAAAGCCTAATTTCTCCATTCTTTTTTCTTACTGGAACCAAGTTTGCCACCCATGTTGAATGCCTGACAAGAAATATGATTCTGGCAGACAGTAATTTCTGAACTTCTTTTTGTATGAGTGGTTCCAACAATGCGTTAATAGGTCTCTGTCTCTGTCTAAAAGACTTAGCACCTGACTTCAAAGGAATAGTATGAGTTATGATTGATGTATTATAAGTCTTCAAATCTTCATAACCCTAGGCTACTATATTTGGAAAGCTGTGTAAAGCTTTAATTATCCCTTGTCTTTCTTCTGGAGTGCACACCTTGCCAATGAAAATGTTCTTAACATTGTCCTCGGTTCCTAAATTGTGAGTGTCACACTGTCCACTGATTGATTCTTTCTTCAACTCTTGTTCCTGATCTTTGATCTTATCCATATCAAAAATTTGCTCCAACTGTACCATTCCCCTGGGAATAGTATTAGACTTCAGATTCATCACACCTTCTAGGTCCAGTTCTGCTTCCTGAGGTTCTGTTTCATCAATGATTTGAGAAGCAAAAATATCTATATTTGTGATAAAATCCAGGATATGTTTGTCATCTTTGAATACCTGGAAATTAGTAACATTGTTTGGGACCGATGGCACAGGAGTCATTTCAACGGTAAACTTCTTCAGCCCTGACAAAGATAAAGGCTGCAGAGTATTTGTTGCTTGAGCAAGAGCATCAGCAGTTTGATTCTTCTATCGTGGTATCAGTTGTATATTGAAAGCGTCAAACCCCTCAATGAGGTCCCACACTCTATGCCTATAATTGGTCATTCTCCTATCGTGGCATGAATATTGCTTCCGTACTTGCTTAACTACTAATTCTGAATCACCAAAAACTTGTAGAATTTTGACATTTTTCTTAAGTGCCATGAGGACTCCATGAATTAATGCTTCATACTCTGCTACATTATTGGTACAACAGAATTGAAGCCTATGGGCTGCAAAGAAATTCTTACCTTTCGGACTGATCAATTCAAACCCTGCTCCAACTCCATGCTTGGATTTGGATCCATCGAATTTGAGAGTCCAGCACTCAGCAGTGGTGGTTTTCTTTATCATATCCTTCGGATTGTCAGTATTAGAAGACTCTTCAGCCACTACAGGTGGTTTATCCTCTTGATATTTTCTTTGAGGGTTATGCACCTTTGTCTCCACAACTTGGGTTGGATTTAGGCATTTCTGTACTTGCTCTACGACTGTCTGACATAAACAACACTCCAACTTTGAGTGAGAAGCGTTATGAACTCTACACCAATTTAGTAAGAGTAATTCCTTAAAACTTGTTTTCCTTCCCAGGTGAGTCTGGTTTTCAACACACTGTTTGATGAATTCCTGGAAACTGCTTAATAGGCTGATCTGATTATCTTTAGATTCTTCCTCTTCCTCAACTGATTCTAGCCAAACATCAATATGGCTGGACCCTGTCTCCGCATCAATGGGCATCGTATGCAACATCAATACATCCTTTGAGTCTAATTCCTCATACTAAGTTGATAGCATGTAATATCCCATTCCTATCTCTGATATCAAGACTTCTGTCAAAGTATTTTGATACTCTGTTATCATGTATTTCATTCTTGGTTCTCTTTCAATTCTAATCTGATTTGGCACTCCCTTCTAGGGAAGCCACATGTGTAAGTGGTCAGTGGACACATATCCATTCAAAGCCTTAGTGAAATATTTTCCTAGAATCAAACCATATGCATCAGGGATATCAGCTACCTGAATATTGATGACCTGTTGAATCCTTGGATCTGAAGCTATCTGCATGTGAATCATGTTTAGTTCTCCTACCACACTTACTTTAGTTCTATCCAATTGGGTCACCTTCTTCTGAGAGTCGGCAGGTGTAATTCCTAGAGCTCTACACACTCCAAATGGCATCACATTGGTGGAAGCACAAGAATCTAATAAGCAATTATGCAGATTCTTACTGAATATACGGACAGAGATCATAAATGGTGGGGTTTCTGCCTTCCCTTGGAACAAAGTGGGCTAAGTATCTACCTGGGCCACTTGAGTCTTGTCCTTTTCTTTTCCTTTATCTCCAAGGGGCAAGTTAGTCCGACTATGGGCCTAGTTTTGTGTCTTTACAGGCTGAGAACTGGAAGTCTTACTGATATTCTCACCAGAAGGCTTATCCAAAGATATTGAATGTGCATCATAGGTCCCTAAAACAGCCTTTCTAATTGCGAGGAACCTTAATAACTCAAATGCTGAAAGATTTACCTTTAATTTTTTGAACTCCTCAGCAACATATGAAGCCATTTTCCCCTCACTCATATCAATGGAAATGTCCTTAGAAGGCTCTTCCACCTTGTCTTTGCTTGCTTGAACAACCTTTTTCTTTTGTGGGTCAGCTTGAGCCTGTCTCTCCTTTGAGAGATACTACTTGGAAACATGTGGATAAGATGGATTATTGCTAGCATTAGGATTTGGAGGGGTACTGAAGTTGTTAGGAGGAATGGAGGTGGTAAAAGGTCCCCCAGCCTATGGGCGCCTATGAGGCATATCTCTCAAACCTTACCTCTAGAACATTTGTACTTCTTCAACATAATTTTCTTCCTGATCAAGGGGGCCATTATCATTCATTGTTTCCTCATTGAATAATCGAGCAACTTCATCTCCATTACATATTTGGTCTACCCTTTCTTCTTGAGAATTAGGTTCTTCTTCTAGCACGTTTTCCTTACTTGTTGGGAAAGGGGCATGATTTAGCACCAACACAGGAGAGTCATACGGTGTGGAGGGAACAATCTCCTGTCCATTTGTATTATTTTCTACCTCATACTGGAAGATAGAGGCAGCAGTCTGGAATTCTAGACATTCTAACTCAGAATGCTGACTTGTCTTATGAAGCCTGCACCATCCTGATAGGGCTACTTCATCCAGATATACACCACTAGGAGGCTTGTCTTGACTAACTGGTTGGTTTGCAGATTGGTTGACAATTTGATTAACTGGTTGATCCAATGGGGTGGGGACTCCTCCATTATTAGGTCCTCTATTCCAAGTTTTGCTCTGTCCTTATGACGGCCTCTTATCAAATCTTGATCCACTACCTTGGCCTCTCTCAAAATTCTACCTCCTATCACTATTGAATCCTCTATCACTATTATAACCCCTGTCTTGATTATATCCCCTGTCGTTGCACTGTCCTCTATCAAAACTATTCCCTTGCAGAAACTCTCTATTCTGATTGGATTGTATATTCTTCTGGGTAGCTTGTAATTGGTTATTCTGATTTCTTAGGTAGGTCACCTCTAGATTTAGCTTCTTTATCTGCTCAGCCATCTCATTAATTCTCTCCCTGTTTGGATCTCGATAAGAAAGTTGAGGTGGATTACTCTAAGGAGGAGCAGGAATTGTAGCAGATCTCATAAACTGATGCAACACCTCAGAATTCTACAAATAAGCAGGGAAACTATTTGTCTGTGGCTGATACATAGGCTGGTTAACCTGCTGTTGAGGGAAGTTTTTCATAGGGGAGACCTAGCTCATAGGATGACCAGGGTGTGGCACCAAAGGTAACTGAGGAACTGGATTCATGATTGGAGTATGACTAGCAAGCGCATGATTCACTACCTGAACCTGGTTGGGATGTGCAACTGATCCTAGGGAAGGTAATGGTCCAGTCAAGTGTTGTCTCAAATCTGTACTGAGCTTAATAGCCTTAGTATAGGCATCAGTTAGAGTAGTTGGAGGATTGGGTCTCCACTTGAGAAAGGTTGTTGTGAGGCTGTTCAGGGCTTCATAATAGACTCCCAGGGTTGTATTATCATCTAAGACATACGGGTCTTGAAGTCTGGTGTATGCACAGTGGAACCTATTATTGAAACTGGATATTGGTTCATTAACCTCTCTCTTAACTTTGATGAATTGTAGATATAACTCATTGGAACTGATAGGTATTCAGAACTTTTGTAAAAAGGCCTTTTCAAGATCATTCCAATTAAGAATTGAACCAGCAGGGAGATGATTGTACCAGTAAAAGGCCTCTTCTCCTAGTGAATAAGGAAACAACCTATAGGAAACATCCTCATGAACAATCCCTCTGTCTTTGAGACAGGTTTAGAAAATCCTTTTGTGTTCCTCTGCAGTCCTGTTTGGGTCATTAACATGGAATTTTGAATAGAAATGCTCAGGGTTTTTGGGCATAGCATTATAGGCATGGAAGAAAAAGGGTGATGGATTATTAGCAAGGAAAGACATTGGTAAGAGTGGGGGTGGTGGTTGTGGTTGGTCAGCGACAAGCTGAGGCTGTTGAATGGGAACCACCTCAGGGATGGGTATTGCCTCAGCCTCAGGATGTGAAGATGTGCATGATGCAGGTGAAGGGATAGGTGATGATGATTCTCCCCTTTCTCGAGTCCTTCTTGACCTAGTGGGGAACTATAATTCCTATAAGTCCTCCTCTCCTATGGTAGATCTGGTATTTCTCCTATATCTTTCAGGAGAGATGGCGTTCAAGGAACGATCCAATGTGCTCATTCAGGCCCTCCTAGCACCAATCTGTTGATGGTGTTTTCTGCACAGCAACAACTCAGACAGAATACAGTATTCTATCTCTCTTCAAAGGTTATTTTCAACAATAAATCACTAAAAATCACCCCAAGGTCTCTCGGGTGTCAGGTCATGACAATGCATAAACAACTCAGATAATATGTGAAAATGCTAATAATCACAAAGGGACCTTACTACAAGCAAATTGTATCTTTCAATTTACCAGATTTCTGCAATATGATGATCTCTAATCCTAAATCTAACCAGATGATAAAGAAATAGCAAAAGATAAGGGTGCAAGAATATGATAAAATGTAAACTATTCCTAAGATAAACAATGCAAATGATAGATATCTAGAATGGACCAACCTCAAACAACCGATTCCAGCTTAACCCATAATGCAATATCACAAGAACAGTGCAATTTTCTAAGGTATATAGATTTTCAAATCATAGATATCCATCCACAATCGAATTTAAGCACATATGAATATATGGTCTAGGTTGACTCTACCAGCCTACTACAATCAGATAGTTACTGGGAGTATAGACCAGAGATTGCTACAAACATTCCAAATATAAAATCATAAACACTATTCATCAAACTAAAACTAATTCTTAATTCTGAACTCTAAACCCTAAATCTTCAAGAAATTTGGAAGATAAAACAATGAGAACCATGCGAGATAAACTAACACAAGAGATTTCACCAGGAAAACCACAATGCTTTCAATTGTATTAGATCATCAAATTGTTGCAACAATTCCATTGTTCTGATATAGCATTTGCCTCAAGAAATTGAATATTACTCCTACTGCAAAATACCCTAGCTCTTTTCTGCTCTTACTTGTCTCTATTACTTCCTAGCTAACCCTTTACAATGACGCAAGAGTTCCTTTTATAGCAAAATCCTAAGATATGCCGGCCCAGCCAAACATTTACAAAATAAGAATAACCGCCAAAACAAGTCGGCCTAGGAAATCAAAATAAGGCACACATTAAATGCCATCCATCATCAAGGTCGGACCTGACACAACCCCCAATGCAATCCAATCCAATGCATGCCCTATGATAATAGGGAAGCACAAATCTCAAAATGGCATTAAAACGCCGCCTCCCTTATCCTTGCTCTGAGCCGATGATCCTTGGACCTTCAAGAATGTTCTATCCAATTCGGCGATAGATGGCAAAGGCAATATCCTAAGCCGACACTCAATGGAGCCAATCTCCTCCTTTGACTGTTTAATAGTCTTATCCCAATCCTCCTTGTGGGCCTAATACTTATCCATTACTGCCAGATATGTGGTTGCATCATCCAACTCGTGGCCGGTTATAATACTCTCAAAATCTGGGGCATAAACTTCATGCCACAACTCTCTTAGCTGTTCAAGACTCAGATATTTTGGGCCAATCTTCCTCCTTCCATTCATGACCTCAAAGAAAGCAATGCATTCATCATACACTGCAGTAAGATCACCATCTATTTGTTTCTTCTGTTTCTGAATCTTCTTCATGGCCTTCTGCCACATCTGCAGAGCCTCGAACCATTCCCAAGGTTTATCTAACCTAGAAGAAGGAAGAATTCCATCTACAACCAGTTGATCCCTACCATGTCCCATGATAATCTTGGATTTCTATAGTAAGAGGTCAATGTCTTCCTTATCTTGGGATAGCACATATTCTAGCAGTTCTTTAGCTCTGACTGCATCTTTCCCAACTGATAGGATTTCCTTAATTGTATCATCTCCCTTTATTTGCAAATTCTTCAGCCAATCCACTGCAGTTTGAGCTGAAGCTTTCATTTTCTCAATTCTGGAGATAGTTTCCTTGGGCAGAAAGCCGGGAGTGGCAGAAGAAGAAGGATGGAGAGACTGCAGGGGTTTCATCACTTCCTCCAAGCTTTTCCTAAGTCTTTCATTTTCTTTCTTCAACTCATGCTAGGTCTGGGTCTCCTTTCTCACTCTCCCAATAATCACAGCACTGGACCCTTCATATTTCTCTATGTCCTGCTCCATGGATGCTGGTCCAAGGTTTATAGTTTGTACATTGTAATCCTGACCAGTGACTTCTTCCCTAGTTTTGTCCGCGGTAGGGGTGGCAATGTGGATGACCCTGTTATTTGCTTCATCTCTCTCCACCTTTGAGACTACCTTAGTTGCCTTCCTTTTCTTCCCTTTTCCAATTTTAGATAGCATTTCATCCCAATCCAAGGGAGTGCCTTCAACTACCACCTACTTCTTCCTTGCAATCTCCTTTTCAAGCCAATCTAGGGCTGCAGGTTCTACCCGAATTTCCTCTGTTCTTGTTTCTTCTTCTGTTCTGTTATTTTCTCTTTTTCCTTTTCAGTTATTTTATCTTCCTCCTTCTTAGAAAGCTGCTCACCTTGATCACCTGACTTAGGTTCAACCTCTTGTTGTACCGGTGATGGGGTTCTGACTGGGGTATCTTCCTCTTGCTTAGGCGATCCGTTTCTTCTACCAATTTCTGGAGAATCCTCATACATCACTATAGGAGAACGATGCTTTTCTACCTCTTCGGCCTCAAGCTCGACTGCTTCACCAAAGAGTGTCCCTTCCTTGAATGGCTCTACCTCTCTATTGGTTTCATGTTCCTCAAGAATTTCCAGCTCAGGTGTGCTTGGTGGAGGAGAAGCAGCCCTATATGGCTCTACCTTTGTCATCTCCGGAGGAAGGTCCTTCTTTTGCATTGACTCCTTAGGGGATGGAGTCCTTGATCTTCTCATATAGACCTTGGTCTTTTCCCCTCCTGAACTCTCTAAATCCACAATAGGAGGCTCATCCTTTGAGGCAACCTGACCCTTCTTCGATGGTGGAGGAACATCTTCCTCTTCTGCTTTTTCTAAATCTTCCTCATCAGAGGACTTACCAATCTTCAAAGTTTGACTTCTCTTCTTCCTTTTGGCTTCCTCTTTGGTTCGGGATCACTTTCCTTAGGGCCTCTAATCTTTATCTTGAAGGAGATCTCTTTGCAGTTTTCCCTTTGGGGTCCTCTTCTCCTAATTCCTCTGAAGTAGACATGGGATTGAGGTCTCCCATCAAATTGAAGGTACAAGTTACCTTCTCACTCTCCAACTCCCAAATTTATGCTTCAACCAAGAAGAGGTAAATTTCATAACTGGGGCCATTAGGTCTTCCAGCTCTATGACCTCATCTTCATTCCAATTGATTTCCCCGATTGACCTGTCCTTCATAGCTTCATAAGCATGATCCTGCACTAGGTTTCCATCATCCTCCAGTTGGTCTGGGATCAACTTGACATTGTACTATCTTATTGCATCAACAGGGAGCCTAGAATACCTCTTCTTTCTTGCTTCAAAATCATCCTTAATGTTGGACCAATAATCCTCTATGTCATCTTTATGCCGGTACTCTCTAGTGGCCTTCTTCTGTACCTCTCCTGTGATATCAAAGTTCATCCTTTTGGAGTGGAAAGAGAAACCATATGTTGCCAATTATTCTCCTACAGTGTGTGTCAATTGGATGGAAGGGCACACTTCTGCTACACCAATTCTGAGAGGGAAATCTCCACCGAACCCTATCTTATGCTTTTCTCTCTTTACAATAGCATTAAATTCACAAATCTACCTCACAATCTCTAACAAAACAATGTGATCAGTAGGATACCGAGGTAACCTATATGGAGCGACCAGGCATCCATCAATTCTAAGGTAGGTGAAAGTGGGAAATTGAATGAACCAGGCCCCATAATTCTTTATCATCCCTTTGGCTCCATCTGACAATCTCATATGCTCGGCATTCTAGAGCATCCTGGTGATATGCATTGTGAATGCATCATTGGCTCTCTGGTAGTCTTTGTGTCCTAGATGCAACTCCAGGTAAACCTCATAGACAATGTCCTGTCCGAATGTCCCTCGTGGATTCAAACCCCTGTATGGGTAGAATCTGCCTAGTACATACATGACATAAGAGGACATGGTGAACCTCTTGGTTTCCAGGACGTTCCTTAACTGTTTGTCGATTTCAGAACTAATAAGCCTTGCCCAGTGATAGTTGGTTCCCTACTCAATCTTGGTGATCACGTGGACCATCCAACTCTCTAGCACTCCAGCAGTCTTCAAACTAGCTACTCTACTCGGAAATGTTATAGCATCATAAATTTCAGACCTGAATTTGACTCTATGCAGGTATTTGGGGAGTTTGGAATAGTGTGACTTTGGCTTCTCCAACCAAGAGTTGATCATCTGTTGAGCCTTAATTGGCTCATTCTCATAGTATGTCCTAGACAAGTCCATGTTTAGAGCACACACTGAGGGCAGATCAGGCATGTCAAAGGCTTGGGCAATGGAGACAGGACTGAAATTAGCCAGGACCCTTCCCTCGGTACTGACAACCCTTTGTGTATCAAAATCATACTGCCTGGCACATTCCAATATAAGCTCATAGCACTGGGTTCTGGAGGAAACCCTGCCACATGCACTAGCCCAAACTTCATCATGCCATTCCTTAGCACAGACAGATTCTTCTCAGCTGTCCTCTATTTGAGCTCCTCATATCTCTAGGCCCCTACATTGGTGTCAGACACCTTAGAACACACAGACGATATCTTGCTTTCTGGCAGCTGGCTCTTGATGTCCAATCTTAGTCTTTCTACCTCTGAGATGGATGACCCCTCTGTGTCACCCTTAGTCTTTCCTGCTGCAGCCTTGCTTGATTCAGCCTACATTCATAAAGGACATCATTAGTATTCAATTATTATACATATTCCAATCCAAAGGTTAACATAAAATCATATAAAGCAATTAAAACCAATCACAAACTGTTAATCTTTGAAGATACAGAGAAATAATGCAGCTTGGGAAAACCGTGTAAACTGGGAAAATCCAGTCGGGGCAGAATTTCGGAGGAATCCGACCCAGACGGATTCTCGCTGCCAAAGCATCATTAGTCACATAAATCGTTAGTTTAGCCAAAAGATCATTAGATTATCATAAAATTTGTTCATTGGCAACAAGAAATAAGCATTTAGCCTTCACTCCATCAATCCTATCTTTGGAAAATCAAAAAGGATAAAGTCAGACAGGAAAACCGGAAAAATCTGGATGGGGTGGATTTTCACGAACAGTTCGAAGTGTTTCAGAGATTACAACACTCCGCGGAATTAGCCTAAACCGGGAAAATCCGGGCGCGCAGAAATTCTGCGGACACCACGGGAACCCGACGATCGGCGACACACAAACCATCAATCAAATGTTCATGCAATCTTTTATACTTGGATCCTAATGGTCCCAAAATCAATGCTAACCAACAAGATTCAGAATGCAAAGGATTTCAAATCCCCAAAGCTCTGAAATGATGAATCCTCATGACAAGACAACGATGCCCTAATTTCGATAACCAGACCCCCACCATTAAAAACTGGGTAAGCTCAAGGTTTTAAATATCATCTATAAAGATCTGTCTAGGGCACTCTGAGTCCTCACAAGGCAAGGATCGGTGTAATACAAGGGCAAGATTGAAGAAATCATAACGGATCCATTATTCTGAGCCAAGCACCAAGAAAATCCTAACTTGGCGTATGGCAAATTACACACTAAGAGGGAAAACAATCTGACCCAGAACCCCTTCCAAACATGCGCACCCATCATCAAATGGATAAATACAACCTCACAGGGCGCAGGCGATGAGGTTTCACAAAGAAATGGATCAAACCCTAACTCTATAAATACGGAATCACAATCAAGCCAAGGCATCATTTAACACACAAAAACTCAACCATCATGCAAACAAATAAGAGGGGCCATTGATAACCTACCATGGATCAATCTAGATGAAACTCGAGCTCGAAGAGGCGACCACAAAGGAAACACGTCTTAGCAATGAAAACCTTAACCAGCGCTCCAATCAATCCACGCGCAAGTAACTCAGACTCAATCCTCAAAGCTCGAATGAAAACTCTCAATCGCCAGAGCAGCAAGCAAATGAATGATGAAGTTAAAATTATGCAAAAAGGGTCTTGAATCCATTCATTTATGTGTCTAAGTAAAGGTACCTCGGTCATTAATGAGCGACAAGAAACGTCTAACAAATCCAGAAACCCAAGCCCAAAATAGAATTTCAGAAAATCCTAAGATACGCGAAAATCCGGATGGACACAGATTTCGCGGAAATGCGGAAACTAGGAATATAACGAAGTTCGGGATTTTAGCACAGTTTGGGAAAATCCGCTAGAACCGGAAAATCCCGGAGTCAAGCAGAAACCCGGATTCAGAAAATGCAGCGATGAACAGACAATGAACTAGAGCCCAGAAGAATCCGCCGAAGCTGGAAAATCCCGGACTTAGGTGAAAACCTGGATTTTGCTTAAAACTCAATTTTAATCAATTCAAGCCTCAAGGAAAGGTCAAAGCTAGCAGGACCAACATATCAAGACCTCAAAAGATGAGTCCAATAGAACCAAAGGTCAAAATACATCCGAAAAGAGGGTCCCCACTCTAAGTGGGGCGTGTGTGCAAAAACTGTACAACAGGATCCACAATAGATGTAACAATGTGAGATACCATAATTCTATAACTACATCTCACTGAAGCAATTGAAGTAGGACACCAAGTCATGAAGCTCATGCAAGTTTCAAAAAACTAAGTATACGCAAGATGAACACTAAATAGTCAAATAATCATAGCAAAACAAGAAGAAACCAAAGTCAGACAAGAGAAGAAAATAGAAAACACAAAAATAAAAATGTGAGAAAAAATTGATTTAACCAAGAGTAGCAAGAAAAATTTATCGAAGGGAACCTATGTCCTAGATAGGGTGTTAAGAATTTCAAATTTTGACTGTGTATTATATTGTTCAAGGTTTCTGGATCTAGTTGCAAACATGTCTGACAGTGAATATTTTTTCAGAATTTGCTCAATTTATGCCAATGCAAGTGTAAAACAATGTGTGAACAATAAATGACAATTTTGAATGCAATTTGTATATAAAATGCAAAAATTGAGTGACCATAAGATGCCTAAATCTAAAAATGATGATTTTGATGTAATTTTGAAAAAAAATGCAATTATTTTTCACCTTTTGAGCTATATGAAAGATGCCTAAATGAATGTAATTAATAATTCCAAATTAGACATATGCAAGCAGACACAGACTAAAGACACAGCGATAGATAATTGTGCAAAATTTTGTTTATCTAAGTGTAGCATGATAGAGGCACCCAAGGGTGTCTATGTCCTTGATAGGGTGTCTAAAAATTGAAAGATTTAATGGTTATTAGTCTATCTAAGGGTTTTTTTTTTGTGTGAAAACGCTTCTAAAAGTCAATATATCTCTAGAATTTTCTTAAATTAAGATGATGTGACTCAAATGAAAATGTGTGAAAATTATTGAACAACAAATGACAATTATGAATGCAATTTTGAATGTAGGTCTAACCTAAATGACTAAAATAAACCCTAATGTAACCCATGATGCAATATGATATGTAATTTTTTAAATTTTTATGTCTTTTACAATGCAAAAATGAAACCCTAAATGAAAAATGCATTGCAAAACTTAGATCTAGGGTGAATTTTAGAAGGTATATAATGTTACATGTCAGGTTCACCAAAATGAAACAAAGAAAAAGAGAACCCTTGGTTTAATGTATAAAACCTGGGATTCTAATTTGTGGTATGAGGTGTTTTTCTAAGGTTTCATTAAGATGAAAATTCACAAGCTAATTAGATTGAATTTCAACCATGAAGGTTGTTGAATAGGACAACTGAGAGGGGGGGTGAATTAGTTGTCAAGGAATTAAACCTTTAATTCAATTACCAGAACTAACACAAAATACTGCTTAAATAATTAATCATCAAATGGAAATGCAGAAACTCAAATCCAACACATAAACACAATAACACCATATTTACATGGAAAAACCAAAGAGGGAAAAGCATGGTGAGGATTAACTCACACTACAGAGAATATCAAAACCGAGTACAAAAAGGCTTACTACATGAAATAAGGACTCATTGTCTGGAAAAAGTACTCATTATCCAACAAGGATACAACCTAGAGGGCTCACTGCCATGGAGATACAAAGAAGACAATGAATACTTGTTATAGAAAGACTATAATCCCAATGCAACAAAGGATTTCACCACAATCACTCAATCAACTTGCATGAATGATAGAGTTAGCCTTCTACTCACTGCATCTGAAAACTCAGCATTAAGCTTTGCACTAATCTCCAACAGTCTCAACACATAAACTTACTTAATATAATCAATGTCGCACCAAACTGCACTTTTTATTTTCTCTTATCGTGCTTCTTCTTCACTCTTGTATATTTTTCATCACTAACTCATCTTGTATTTACACCATCTTTAACTTTGAAACATATCCAAAGTCAACTATCCAAATCCAAATTAAAATTAGGTTAGTGCCAAAACATCCTAGGGTGGAATTAGAATGAGGGTGACCCAAACACAAACTTCATAGGGACCCAAATAGATCCAACATGCTTCATCATTCTCGAAAGTAGTATTTCACACAAGGTTGGCCACACCAGTGTAAAACACATAGAACCATTAAGCACAAGCTTTAAAAATGAAAAAATTAACTTCAATATAATCAAGGAAACTCAACATTAGAACTACACATCATAATACTTCATAAAAGAGAAATCCAGAGCAACACCATTTCTCTCGGACCTCAACCAAAAACATAGAAAACCACAGTTCACAACTAGTGAACAAAACTTGCACTGTATAATGAACCAACAACCAAAAATTTGAACATAGCACATTCTCACAACCATGAACAACATATTTGAACCACATAACCATAGGAGCAAATCCAAACCAAAAACTGGAGCGACCATTGAACACTTGCAACATATATTTATTACAATTTTCTCAATATCCTCAATATATACAACCAACAACTAGTGAATAACTAGCTGACTGGTTGACATCAATGACAACACCTTCAATATTTCCACTCTTGTAACTGTATCCCCCTTTTTCACTGATGGCAACACATGATGTGAAAAAACATCAAAGACAACTTACAAGATCTTAATACACTTTTTTGACTCTCCCCCTTAGAAGATATTTTTTTTCCTTTCACATGCTTCTTCTCCCAATCTTCCTTTCCTTTTTCACATGCATTTTCTCCCCATTTGATATCAATGGAAAAGGAAAAAGAATACTTTACATTGATTTATCCTTTGACATGAAAAGTAGAATACTCATAATGACAACACTCGATACTACCTACTCCCCCTGAGAGGTAGCCACCAAAACATCAACCCAGAAGAAAGATAGATCCATAGATCCATAGGATTGATGCATCTCCATATGCATCTAGTTCAAGAAAGGAGGGGAAATGACCCCCGACTTCTCCCAGAGATACTCCAAAGTATCTTTAGGAAGAGCCTTCATGAAAATATCAGCAACCTGATCCTTCATCAGAACATACTCAAGCTTTACTTCATTCTCCATGACCTTCTCTGGCTCAAGAAATGATATCTAATAGATATATGCTTTTTCCTCGAGTGCATCACAAGATTCTTTGAAATGTTAATTACACTTGTATTATGACAAAAATAGAAATGGGATCATCATATACAACTGTGATATATTTCAATGTATGTTTCATACTTAGAAATTATGTACAACAAGATGCAACAACAATATACTCGGCTTCAATCGTAGACAAGGAGATTGAATCTTGCTTCTTACTTGACCATGCCACCAATCTAAATCCAAGAAAGAATGCACCACCACTTGTACTTTTCCTATCATCTACACATCTAGACCAATATGCATCTATATAGGCACTAAATGTAAAATCAGTATCTTTAGGATACCACAATCCATAATCTAGAGTGCCATTCAAATATCTAAAAATTCTCTTAACAATAGCAACATGAGTTTCCTTAGGGTCTTCTTGAAATCTAGCCACAAGATAGAAATCAAGCATTATATCCAGTCTAGTAGTAGTCAAATACAATAGTCCATGAATCATAGATCTATATTTGCTTGGATCAACCTTAGGTGAATCATCAGTTTTTCCCAATTTGCATCTAATCACCATAGGATTAATTACCAGTTTGGAACCATATATCCCGAACTTCTTCAACATTTCTCTCACATACTTAGACTATGAAATGAAAATTCCCTTCTCTTTTTGATTAATCTGTAGCCCCAAGCAAGAAATTAATTTCCCCAAACATAGACATTTCAAATTCTTTCTACATTTCTTATGCAAACCTCTTGCACATATTTTCATTTCCTCCAAAGATAATGTCATCAACATACACTACTACAATCAATATTCTATCATTTTCAATCTTAAAGTACAAATGACTATCTGTCATACAATTTTTAAAGCCTTGTTGAATCAATTACTTATCTAACCTCGCATACCATGCTCTAGGAGCTTGCTTCAAACCATATAAATCTTTCTTCAATCTACACACCATATCCGGTTGATCTATTAACTGAAATCCTTCTGGTTGTTCCATATAAACTTCCTCTTCTAGTTCACCATTCAAAAATGCTAACTTAGCATCCATTTGATAGACCTTAAAGTCTTTATGAGTAGAAAATACCAAGAACATCCTTATATCTTTTATTCTTTCTACTGGAGCAAAAGTTTCCTAAAAATCTATATCTTCTACCTATAAGTAGCCTTTACACACAAGCCTCGCTTTGTTTCTAACAACTTCTCCATTCTCATTCAACTTATTTTTGAATACCCATTTTGATCCAATGATGTTTTTGTCTAGTGGTCTTGGAACTAATTCCCAAGTTTGATTCCTCTCAATCTGCATAAGCTCTTCTTTCATAGCTTCCTTCCAATGTTCATCTTTACAAGCTTCACATATAGTCTTTGGTTCAATCTCAAAAAGTAAACATAGATTTACTTCAGCAACAACCCTGCTTCTAGTCAACACACCTTTTGTTTTGTCTCCAATAATCTCACTTTCTAAATGATTCTTTTGAATATATTTCAATGTCTTAGGGGACATCACCAAAACATCATCTTTTGTTCGATT
Source organism: Sequoia sempervirens (assembly GCA_007258455.2). Taxonomy (NCBI): domain Eukaryota; kingdom Viridiplantae; phylum Streptophyta; class Pinopsida; order Cupressales; family Cupressaceae; genus Sequoia; species Sequoia sempervirens. The sequence continues at coordinate 725,064,829 of VDFB02058242.1, read as the reverse complement.
ATGTTCATCCTGCTTCCCTTGCTCATCTTTTTCTTGTTCTTCCACAAACTCTTCTATTCTTACACAATCATGCTCGTCAAATACATATATGTCAATGTCAATAGGATTCTTCATTGTCACATCAACCTTCACATTCAAGCTCTCTACAATACTTCTTAGTATTTTATTGAAACATCTATATACCTTGCCATTAGTAGAATATCCAAGAAAAATGCCTTCATCACTTCCTGCATCAAACTTACCCAAAGTTTCCTCATCTCTTCTAATATATCATTTGCTTCCAAATACTTTGAAATATTTAACAGTAGGAATTCTTCCATGCCATAGCTCATAGGGAGTCTTTGTACTATTTTCTCTTGCTTGAACTTGATTAAATACATAAACAACAGTGTGAATAACTTATTTCCAGTAAAATTATGGTAAACTAGCCTCAGTAATCATTGATCTAGCAGCCTCTTGAACTATTCTATTTTTCCTTTCAACAACTCCATTCTGCTAAGCAGTTCTTGGGAAAATAACTGTCTCTTTATTCCATGCACTTCACAAAACATTTTAAACTCATGGGAAGTGAATTCTCCACCTTTGTCAGATCTTAAGCATTTTATCTTCAAATTTACTTCATTTTCAACCATAGCTTTGAATGCCTTAAACCTATCCAATGCATCTGATTTCTCTCTAAGAAATGTAACCCATGTATATCTAGAATAATCATCAATTAAAATCATAAAGTACCTTTCACCAAGTAGACTTCTTACTCTTGTAGGAACACAAAGATCTATATGAACTAAATCCAGTAGTCCAATAGTGGACTATTCCTTCAATCTATAATGATTTCTTCCATGCTTCCCAAACTGACAATTCCTACAAATAGCATTAAGAGGCTTTGTAATTCTCAATAAATCTCTCATGGACTAAACAACACCGATCCTTTCCAAGTTATCAAAATTCATGTCACATTCTCCTATGCCATAACCAACTGTCATTGATTTGAGCCATAAAACATTGTCCATCAATACCCTTAAGTTGATAGATATTCCCTTTAGATTTCTTTCCCATAGCAATCAATGTTCTAGATTCTTTTCGGATCTCACATCTCTCATCCTTAAACACAAGATCATATCCTTTTTTACATATCTTAACAACACTCAATAGATTATGTCTTAAACCCTTAACATAGTAGACATCATAAATATGATGCTTTCCATCAAAACTTACTAAACCTATCCTACATATTTTAGCACCAATATCATCTCCAAACATAACCAAGCCTCCATCATATTTTTCAAGTTTAACAAACTTAATTTTATCACCCATCATGTGATGTGAACAACCATTTTCAACTACCTAGAAATTATTTTCTTGTTTAGCATGTAGGGAAGAGATAACCGTACCTTCATTTTTCTCCTTCTCTAGAGGGCTCTCTTTTACCTATGTTAAAGAATTAGCAGAAGTAGGTTCATATTGAATTGACAAGAACAAGAATTCATTGTCATCAAGATCTTCATATTCTAAATCCTCATCAGATATACTAGCATTCTCATTCCCATAATAAGCTTTGTTAATCTTCTTTCCTTATTTTCTTTCTCATATCTTTGTTTATTTCTTCTAGCTCTTTCTGGACACTTTGTAGCATAATGACCTATTTCTCCACAACTAAAGCATTTAAAGGGAAACTTACCTTCATACTTATCGAATCCTTTCCTCATTCTTCTTACAAATTTAGCTTCTATTTCATTGAAGTTTTATTCATTTGGATCTTCAGCTTTTGTAGCTTTAAAATTAGTCTCTAATTTGCACCCATTCCTTAGACTTGGCTTCCTCATCTCATAAGATTTCAAAAATACCAATAGTAGATCCTTAATACAAGTCTTATAATCTATAGTTTTCTCAATAACACTCACCTTCTCACTATAAGCATTAGGAAGAGTTCTAAGAATCTTCTTTACAATCCTTGTTTCATCTATAGTAGCACCAAGTCCCCTCATTCTTACCACTATCTCATCCAATCTTTGTACATAAGCTTTAATATTCTCATCTTTAGACATATGTAGAAGATCAAATTGTGTTTCCAAGTTCTGTAATTTTACTTCTTTAACTCTTTCATCACCATTGTGCACTCTTTCCAATGTGTCCAAAACTTCCTTAGTTGTTTTCAAATTCTAAACCTTAATCAACTCAAAATGTACTAGACTATTCTTCAAGATGAACTTCGCCTTATTGTTCACTTCATGTGCTTTGATCTCTTCAAGTGTACTTAGACCATTAGCAGGAGGAGTGTAAGGATTTTTGTAAGCTTTCTCCACATCATATCCACAATACTCCTGATATTCTTCCATCAATACTTTCTAGATACCATAGCTAGTTTCATCAAACCTCGGATAATCAAAAACCATTTTTCCAGCCATCCCAAACCTTCTTCAAGCGGTTAAGCTCTTCACCAAGGAACCTTGTGCTCTAATACCAATTTTTGATTAGGAAAACTGAGTGGGGGTGAATAAATTTTCAAGGAATTAAACCTTTAATTTAATTATCGAAACTAACACAAAATACTACTTAAATGATTAATCATCAAATGGAAATGCAGAAACTCAAATTCAACACATAAACACAATAACACTAAATTTACATGGAAAACCCAATGAGAGAAAGACCACAGTGAGGATTAACTCACACTATAGAAAATATCAAAATCAATTACAAAAAGGCTCACTGCATGAAATAAGGACTCACTGTCCAACAGGGCTATAACCTAGAGGGCTCACTACCATAGAGATACAAAGAATACAAAGAAGACTTGTTGTAGAGAGACTACAATCCCAATGCAATAAAGGATTCCACCACAGTCACTCGATCAACTTGCATGAATGATAGAGTTATCCTTCTACTCACTGCATCTCGAATCTCAGCATTAAGCTTCACACCAATCTCCAATACTCTCAACACACACACTTATTGAATAGAATCAATCGCGCACCAAACCGCACTTTCTCTTTTCTCTTATCGCACTTTTTCTTCGTTCTTGTATATTTTCCATCACTAACTCATCTTGTATTTATACCATCCTCAACTTTGAAACATATCCAAATTCATCTACCCAAATCCAAATTCAAATTAAGTTGGCGACAAAACATCCTAGGGTGGAATTAGAATGAGGGTGACCCAAACACATGCTTCATAGGGACCCAAATAGATTCAACATGCTTCATCATTCTTGAAAGTAGTATTTCACACAAGGTCAGCCACACCAGTGTAAAACACATAGAACCATTAAGCACGAACTTTCCAAATGCCAAAATTAACTTCAATATAATCAGGGCAACTCAACTTTAGAACCACATGTCATAAGACTTTATCAAAGAGAAATCTGAACCAACACCATTTCTCTCGAACCTCAACCAAAAATATAGAAAACCCCAATTCACAACTAGTGAACACAACTTGCACTATACAATGAACCAACAACCAAAAATATGAATATAGCACCTTCTCACAACCATGAACAACATATCTAAACCGCATAACCACAAGAGAAATTCTAGACCAAAAACTAGAGCATCCACTGAATACCTACAACATATATTTATTACAATTTTCTCGATATCCTCGACATATATAGCCAACAACAACTAGTGAATAACTAGCTAATTGGTTGACATCAATGACAACACCTTTAATCTTTCCATTCTTGTGACAAAGGTGAGCCAATCAATCCTAGATCTACATCTTTTTTAGTCTTGGAATGGATTGGAATTGATTTTCCTTGATTAACCTAATTAGACTATGCACACTAATATGAAAATGAAAGATACCAACAATTAACAACTTGTAATAGAGATTTGCAGTCAGATCTAGGAAGGGAAAAGTGTTATGTACCTATCATATCAAATTGAATCAATCACTATAGGAGGAAATAGTCATCCAAGGGAATTTTTTTCCTTGTAGGGGTGTCACAGATCTATTTTTATAGTCCTCTAATGTCAAATCTAAGACTCCTATTTCTTCTTGTAAACTTGTCGGATCACTATTGAACAATTCTATAGGCCGATTTTTTCGTGGCTTGACAAGGTGTAGGGATTTGAATGCAATAATGAATAAATGATCTTAAAACTTCCTTCAATACTCTCCAAACCTAAAATCTACACATTCAAAGAGAGAAGAAATGTTGTGCCATTTAGGGGCTTACCTTAGTTAAACCTCATGCTAGTGTTTCCACTTCCATAATGGAAATGTCAATGATAAGAAATAATAATGAATCAACAAAGTGATGTAACTCACCACCCTTCAATGGCTTCCTTGAAGGATTGTAGTCATGCATATCACTTCAAGGTCTAGGATCTTGTTTGATTGATTGCTTGAATTGCTTGGAGACCTACAACAATGGTTAGCCTTCACAAACAATGATAACATGAACATAAACGAACTCACATAGGATTTGAAATGATGTTAGGATCTTAAATTGTTATAATAAAGATTTGAAATGTTTCTCTTGACTTTCTCTTGACAAAATTCTTGCTCTTAATGGTCACTTGTTGCTAGATAGATTTCATATTATGTAATAACTAGGTATTTATAGGCATTTATTCAATTTCCTGCAAATTAGATCTTGATATCCGACATTTACAACTTGAATTTCAAATGTTAAAATGTTGACACTGACATATTCAAATTTTGATCCTTAAAAAATAGGGGGACAAAGTCGCCCAAAAGGTGTCCCCATCCTAGCCTTATTTTCTAGGTATTTACGTGTCGAGGGCAAGACATTAAATAAATGCATTTGTTTTATGCTTTTAATTTCTCATAAAATGGTAAAATAAGCCTTGAAATGCATAATTAAGGAAATTAGGGGGTCATTTAGGCTCAATAATTTAGGGGGAGCAAAATGTAGTGTAAAATTGTCAAGGGTGACAATTTACAATGCTACACTTTTTATGAACAAATTTTATTTAAAACATTTTATTTTAATTACTTTTTTTCTTTTGTTGTTGATTCTAAAATTTTATAAATATAAAATTTTATAAATATATTTATTTATAATTTCTAGTTAATCTTAAAGAAATATGGACAATAACAATAACAAGGAGTTAGAATGTCTTCCCATCCTCTTATATCATCCAAACTGAATTTTATGACAAGAAGGATTCCCAATAAAATAACACTTTCAAGAATGATTTTCAAGGACAAGAGTAGAAGTATTCATTTGAGTCATGTCAAGGAAATGAAACTTTATATGGCTAATTTCAATTATATTAATAGGATGCTTAAGTAGATACATGTCAATAAATGAAGTTTGCTCTCCACCCTACCATAAATGGCATCATAGAGCCTCATAGGGCTCTAGTCATTCCTCTGAGCAACGAAAAACCATGACAAAACCAAGAATTTAGTATTAATTCATCATTTACCAAATCCAAATTAACCCATTTTGCAACTAAATACTCTAATACAAATTCGCATAACCTAAGATACCTTCAACATACCCAAATCAGTAAATGAACTATTTCAACATATTAAACATAATAAATAAGATTTTAAACCAAAACGTGAGGAGTGGATTGGATAGAATACTTATCTCTCTACATGAGGTTGTAGGGATGAGTCTTCTCTTCATTCCAAAGTCATTCCATGAACATCCACTCCAAACTACAAACTCTCCTCTTTCTCTACATACTTTTTTCTCAAAACCCATACCACAATAAAAAAAAATGAAGAGAAGAATCCCAAACTCGTCATCAAATAAACAATATATAAAGGGGTTCAATCTTGAATCCCTTAAATAAGGGAGTGACACTTGTCACGCTCTCCTTCATTCTTCAAGCACATATCCCTACAAGTGCTCACACATGTGTGAGACTTTTGGGGAGATGAGGAATGTACTTTGACACTCTACCCAACATCTCTTAAAAGGTGGCTTCACACATGTGGAAGCCTTGATGCTCTCCCCAAGTTCATTAATGAACTCTAGGGAGTGGGGTGGGAGAGTGACAAGTCACTTTTTCTAGTTCCCAATGACTCAAACTCGCCACCTTCATTCATGTGAACTTTTGAAGGGTCAAATCATGCCTTAAGGACAATATCACATGTCCTAAAAGTGTCCCTTCCATAGGTATAGACCCTAGAGGTCTATTTTTATACCAAAATCTATAAAATTGACCAAACAATGCCCATTAAAGACCAACTTATATAGACAAATATGAAATTCAAGACTCGATAAGGGTTCCCAAACCTTAATCCCACTTACACACCTAATTGTGTGACTTTACATATTAAAACCTCAAAAAATGTACTTACACATAACTCACAATCATTAGCCCCGTAAACACAATTACACATTAACACAAAACCCTAATTACTTTCTAGGTCATAGGGTTGGAATTAAAACTTTACAATGAGTATTTAAAAAAATTTCTAGATGGTTCTCCCTTTTCACCCCTTTACACCTATCTTATATGTATTCTTCTAAATACATGCTTGGTTAGAAATCATAATAATCACTTGTTCAAAATCTCAATGAGATCAAATTTAATAGTTAGTGGATAAACATTGCATGCTTGGTTAGAAATCATAATAATTACTTGTTCAAAATTTCAATAAGATCAAATTTAATAGTTAGTGGATCTAAACATACATGTGTGTGTGTATATACACACACTTATTTATTTTCTCTATGCAAGATAATAATTCAAGCATTCATTTAATAATAATGAAAGCCTAACCTTAGCTAAATTATTTAACTACACTTTTTTTATTTCACTTTTGAACAACCTTTCATCTAATAAAATTAATTCACTATGCAACTTGACATCTAATGCATACAATTTACCTTATTAACCCTCTTTAGGTATACCTATCATTGATTAGAGTTGTCTTGATTTACCCTTAGTGATTCTTAGCCAATAATATTTTTTGAAACTTATTCACGATCTTCAAAGGTCCTACTTCCTTTCCAAATAGTATCCACTGATGATTCTAATGCTATGTCATACTTAAGCAATGTTGACAAAGTTGTCAAATTATTCACCAAACTAGAGCATATTTGAACTTATCAAGGGGTCAAAGTTACAAGAAGGTTTTGGCCTCACATCCCCCTCCCCTTAGATTAGACTTCCTCTTGGAAGTCATTAAGGTCCAAAATCTTAATCCCATTATAGAAACACACATAAATTTGTTAAACATACTAATTATTTTAACTTATTGATAAAAGAAAAAACATTAAACCATAAGTACATGTGTAAAGACATCCCTTCCATGAATTAGACATCTAAATATTTAGAAAAAAAATTCTTGCAATAGATATTTATCCATTTAGTCTCAATACAACAAAATTTTGTAATCATCCATGTAGTTATAAATTATTGACCATGTAACTATCTTGAATAAAAATTACACCGACATATGTCCAAACACATTAGCATCCTTAGATACCCATCAAGGATTCCTTTGCACCATAAACATCACTTATGATGTTAGAAAATTATGTTGTTCCAAAGTCAAATCATGCCTCAAGGAATATTCAATCGAATTTATTTGTTACTAAAATAAAGAAAAATAGGCTAGGTTTATTAAAATGGCATTGATGAACTACTTAGGGACCTATTTCTCACTCTATTTCATTATGAAATGAGATCCACACAATGAAATGACTTACAACCCTTAGGTGGATCAAGTCAAAGTGTGAATTTTCTAATTTCCCTTTTTTACAAGGACGGGGGTCTTGATTAAATAGCATTTTGGGGAGAAAAAATAAAAATAGTAAACTAACTCCAAAATGCAATCAACAACTTGGATCTAATAGATTAAGCTCAATACTGATGAAACTAGAAATCAGATCATAGATTAGAGAGAGGTAAGATGATGTGTACCAATCACCAAAAGTTTTTTTTTGAAGCTGATATGGGACTCATTCGCCCAAGGGAGAATGGGTTCTGATTTAGGGTTTTCCTACAAATTTCAGTTGCCTCTGCTACATATTTGAATCCTTCAATTTTCCCAAGTTTCAAGTTTGAAAAGCCAAAAATAAATTATGTAATTGAGTTTATGTGAGATGACAACTTTTGCAACTTTGAAAACTTCAATTTTTCTCTTTAAGATGTCTTTAAGATTTCTTCCACCTAAATCTACAAACACAAATCAAGAGGGAAAAATGTTTTTTTTTGATGAATGGGGGTTTTCCTTGGTCAAACCCCGTTTTGGTAATCAAACCTTGAAATGAAACAAAATAGCATGAAAGGAATGATGAATGAACAACTCTATGTCACAACTCATCAAACCCTTGAGTGAATCTTGGAATGAAGGTCTACAACTTGCATGAAATGGCTTCAATGGATGTGGATATCGATGCTTGAAAATTTATTTGAAACAATGCTTGAATGAATCATGAACTCTACATCATCATATTAGCTCCAATAGCATGCATGATGCAAGAAGAATTTGACATGACAATTGGATCTTGATTGCTGCAATAATTCTTCACTAAATCTACTCTTGAATGCCTTGAATTTCTCTTGAATTCCTTGAATTTCCCTTGAAATTCTCTTGATCTCATAAAATTGCTAGGTGAAACATAATGAAATGACCTTATATTTATAGGTATGTAACAGTAATTTCCCAAAATTGAAATAACATAAGCCAAAATTGAAATATAGATTTGAAAACATTAAAATACCATCAAAAACATAATTTAAATTTAGGTCCTAGGTCTAAGTGAGGAACCATTCGCCTATGGGTGAATGGGTTCTAGGTCACTCACCTAGGACACAAATTACTCAATGAGGAGTGTTAAGAAATTAATGAATGTTAGGTTTCCTCTTCAGAAAATGTGATTAATTAGGCTTGGATTTGAATTAAAGGGGTCAATTAATTAAAATTAAACTCAATAAATTAAAGGATCCCTAAATAAGTGTGAAAGTGTAAAGAGGTACACTCTACAACACCAAAAATAAGGCACAATTAAGTTCATTTTAATTAATAGGGCCCTAAACTTAATGTGAATATGTAAAGTACATATTACAACACTAAATTAAGGCATAATTAATTTCATTTTAATATTAATTCCCAAATTAAGTGTGAAAATGTAAAGGGATACATTTTTCTACACTACAATTACTATTTTTCTCAAATTGTTCTCATGTATAGCACATCACTTTCATTTTAAATTTAAACATACATAAAAATAGTTATACATAATTAACAACAAAAGGCTCACACAATAGGTTTTACAACGATGGACATGCATGGATATCATAGCCATTAGGAAAGATGGTATCAAGGCCCTTCTCTAAGTACCCCTCCATACATTTCCTAGTTCCTTCCCCTTGTTTGTTTAGTGGGGTTATCCTACAAAGGGAAGGTACAACAAGAACAATAATAAAACTAGGGGAATGGTTTACGAACATCCCATATTGGTCCCATTTGCAACCCCCTTTAAAGAATTCCCCAATGCATCTACTCCCTTATACAATCTACCAGGGAACCCCCTAAGATATGGTAGTTTATAGAAGTCACATTACACCACACTTTCCAGTAGTTTGTAAACAATAAGAAATCCTCAAATCTAGTAGTGTAAGATCATATACTAAAGTTTCAATAAAAGTCCCATAAAAGGGAAAAATTATAAATTCAAGAGAAAAATAAAATAAAGATCAATGGTAGCTACATTCCAACATTCGAATATTAATTAAAAAATAAAATTAAATAAGTCCTTGAGGTAATTTGACTATGAAAAATTCAAATGGCTAAATAGACCCAAAGAAAAGAAATGTAAAATTCCACACTATTGACATAAAATGAAATAAATCATCAATTAAGAAATTACCATAGTTCATATTTCAACAATAAAACTTACACATTATGAACACCATGTGGCTTTGATAAAGCCACCTAAGGAGAGGAGGTGAATGGTTGTTCTCTAACCACATAAGTATAATAGAATGCAATAAAACGGTGGTTTCTAACCACATAAATATGATAGCACACAATATCATGATGGACTCATTCACATAGTATCAATATTTTGTATTCACAAGTGGAACCAAAATCCCAACACTATGATCTGTAGGATTATATCCTCTACCCATAGGTGATAGATATCAAAGAGTAGGTTTACACTATGAACCAATGAGTTTGGCTCTAATGTGTGGGTGAGTAGGTTAGGGACAACATCCTAGGAAACCATATAGCTCCCATTGGAGGTCCTCTTCTCTCTCAACCCCTATTTACACTAGTCGACATCTTGATCCCTGTAGGGAAGCCAAATGCTAGGGGTACAAATTTAACATAAAGACAAGAACTCCACACAGGAATACACCACATTTCATTTAGTAGGCACACTTCCACATAACAATTTTACATCATTTTACAACTAGCTAGCTTATACAAAAGATCATCACAAAGGGTACACATAGGGGATCGTGTTTGACATCCACCCACCATTATCCCAAATCGGATACCCTGTATCTCATACTTGGGGCACAACATATTTACTAGTTTTATATCACATGTCACAACATAATACACTCTATGAAATTCACCATACTATAGCACAAAATTAATGCACCCACACACACTTCGTTTGCTTTAAACAATGTTCACTTTGCTTCTCAATTTTGTTAATATCTACTAACCTTGCATATGTAAAAGAATTTGTTAGATCATGCACAATTTTAGGCTAGGTATTACTCAATTTTCTTAGAATTAATAGTACATGATACACATTTTTATCTTACTAATTTGGTGTTCAACATTACACATATGGCCAAAATTAGATTTTTGTGTTTAGCCATATCTTTGCTTCCCTTTTTGATCAATTAAGTTTCTTATGTTGACTAATGTATCTATATTGGGTAATTCCACTATAAGTTTTAGTAACATGCTAAAGAAGGTTTTCTACTTAATAAGAAGATTGTATACCATTTTATTTTGGAACATTACACTAAGAAAATAAATCACACTCAATGCATATAGCACATGATAAAGCATGGAATACTAACTCACAACTCATTAATATTTATCTACAAATTTTGTATTATATATCTAGAGTTGAATCATCTAGTCACACATAATAATCATCATTTTTATAACCACAATTCCTTCTAACTTCGTAAAGTACAAATATGTACAATGAGTAATAGTTCCTGGAAATTTTATCTACCTTTAAGTTTTCTTCACTGTATTCATGTGAATATGTTTTTCCTTCAATGTGTACTAGTCAATGGTATAGAAATGTGCAACATTGGATTGAAATTTTTACTTGTCTACTTTAATGTCTCTTATTGATATAGTTTAATTTTAAAATCACTTACTTTACTATAAAATCACACGTAATTCATTACTCAATTTCTAAATAGCCCATTTAGTTAATCGATACTAGGGGCACCTTCCACCATCAAGGTCAAATATTACTTGAATAAGTTGTTATTTCCTAGCTAACATCTATATTTCCTCTCATTTTTTTGCACCAACAAGTCTTAAGTTTATATAAATGTACAAGGAAAGTAGAAATGTCATGTTATAGATAATAGTTTAAATCCCAATTCATGTTTTGACAAGTCTCTCCACATAGGTCTTATGTTTAATTACTAGAAAGGGGATTATTTAAACATCACATCAATTGATCCTCAACATTCATATCACATTTTCACTCTTAGCTTGATTCTTATAAATCATGATGTTTTGTTTGCTATTTTAGTATTTAAACAATAGAACACAAGGGTTTGGTAGTTGTTATAGTTCTATTGTGTTTACCAGGTCACTAGTTACTTGCAAAAGTGTTTAAGAGACTTTATAGTTTTTCTATTTAATTTAAGGTATAATCCTATTTTGACCACTTTTTTAAATTGGTTTTACTATGCAACGCAAGGATTTTATCATTAGTCGATGTCATTGTACATGAAATTTTACCTAAAAACCACAAGGTGGTTCATTTGTTGCTTTATGAGAACAAGAAATTAGTCCTTATACACTATATTTAAATCATGAGTTTTTAGTAGTAGGAAAGACCTAGGAATACCAAGGTCTAAGTAATACAATATACTAGTTCATGAGTATCTTAAATCTAATGCCAAATTGTAAACAAGTCATTAAAATTAGGTACTCTAACAACGTATAAAAACAAGGGAGCAACAAGCTTTAAGCCATGGATAGATGTCACATTTTCATTTGGAAATATTTTCCTAAGGATATAATGTATGAGAGTTATATCACAACCTTCACAATACAAAACCCTTCTTCAAATATAAAAATAACAAGAAACTCTCAATCACACATTGCTGCAATTTAACTTAAAAACCAAGCTTGCTATTTGCAACCAAGTTACAGACTTCATTACAAATCATTGTTCAAAGTTTTCATCATTCCATAAAGGACTCAAGGGTTGCAACATGGCACATTTAATCTCACAAATAATAGAAAAATATCCTCAACAAAAACAAACTAATTTGATCACACAACCTTGAAATCCTTCTCCTGCACTTACACGTGAAACAATGCATTGGAAACTACAAAATATTGCTCAATGTGTTCATCATTCCTCAAGTGACTCAAGGGCTGCAACATAACCCACATAAAATCATAAATAACAGAAAAATATCATCAACTACAAAAAAACAAATCTGATCATACAACATGGAAACCCTTCTCCTTCCTCAAAACTTGAAACTACACCTTGCAAACCTGCAATCAACAACTCCATATGAAAGGACACTATTGCAGCTTCAAATTCATGCCTTCAACCTATAAAAACAAACTCCAAAACCCTTCTTGGAGAAAATCCATGCCCTTTTTGAGTTTCTGCTCCAAAAATCCTTTGGAAAAACTCAACAATAATAAAACTTGTTTACCTTTTGTATGCCTTCAACAATCATTTTCCCTCATAACTTGGCATCTCATGTTCATTTCAACCTTGGTACGCCCAGCTCATGAAATTCAAAAATGCAGCAATAAATCATAAATATCTTACTAAAATAAGCCAAAAAAGCATTAAGGCAAGACCCACTATGAAAGTGGACTCTTTATTGCTTTTCTCACTTTAAGTTTTAAAGGAAAACTTCAACCTTACCATCTTGGGTGTCCATCTCCACTTCCCTATTTTTTAGGGATCTTGGAATTATGAAAGAAACTAATTATTATGAAAATCCCAACACCTCCCCACAACTTTTTCAAGGATTTAGCATTTAAAACACCTTTTTCTCTATTTTCCCTTATCTGGGTGCATTTATTTTAAACTCAAATGCAAATTCAAAATCACCAAATGCATTGACACTCAAATGCTCAAGGAAATGAAATTCACAAGCCAAAAAAGTGAATTACCATCATGCTAAAATTTCCACTCAAAAATTAAATAAAATTGAATTGAACAGAATTACCACTTGACCATGGATGCTCCTACATCATACACCCACAATAGAAAAGAAATGTTTCATGAGTGAAACTCATAAACATTTGTATACTCTGTGTCTATCTTGTATCCACCTTTGCTCCTTGTTCACTAGAAATTTTCTATTCATCTCAACCTGCACCTTCACATTAGTATCCTATAACACCCCTCCATTTTGGCTCTTTGATCGGCCTTTTTCTTCCCTGTTATGATTGCATTTAAGTATGCTTATGATGTAGAAGTTATATGTGGATGTGATGTTCTTTTATTCTGATGTTATCCTCAAGTCATGATTTGGAGTAACTTAGAATATATCTGATTAAATGGTGTTTATGTTATTGAGCTTATCTTTGATGTTAGATGTGTCAGTTAATGATACTATATTGGTGAAAAGGGACGGATTGTATCACTCGCTTGCGAGCGCCCTACGATTCTGAGATTTCCTCTTCACGGTGTGATTGATCATATTATGTATATATGCACGTTCGACATGCTCTTTGTTGCAGGTTGACAGGTACATGACATCGACTCCACCTAGTTTCCAGGTTTGAGCGTGTCCATTAACCAACGGAAATTAATTGGGAGATAGTAGCTAGGTTTTCTGAACCAAGTCGTCACCCTAGTCATAGCGTGTTGTTGGGTTGTCGTCGGGGTCAGTTGTTTTAACTTGGTCAGTTCCCCTTGTGTGTTTATTTAATTTCAAGTTTAAAGTTATTAAATTACTTGCGTAGTCTAATTAATGATTAAATGTGTTTAGTTGCAAGCTAGAAGTGATTAAATAGCTTTTGGAGATTATAAATGATGAATGTTTTGTCTTATTGAGATGTTGGAAAATTAGTGATTAATTAATTAATTTAATTGAATTAATAAAATAATCTAATTTTGAATTAGATTTATTTTATTGATAATTTGAATTAATTGTGTGAATTAATTAAATTATCCCTATGAATTAAAAGTGTAAAAGATTTAATTCTTTTGTTGAATATAAAATGCTAAAATATTTTGAATTCAAATTGGAATTAGAAATATGTTCTATATTTTACTCCTAGAATAAAGTTAAAAATAAAATAAAACAAAAAGGTATTACATGCTATTTGGAAAATAGGATTTTGTTTTAAGTCATTTAAAAATTCAAATGTTTCAAAAGGCAATGACTTGGTAGAAAAGATATTTTTAAAAATAGTTGACTTTGTTGGTAAAGGATATTTGTGAATTTGAAATTGGAAATTGAAAGGGAGTTACAATTGAATGTGAATTTGAGTTTGAATGCAAATTTGGGGGAAACTCTATTTTAGAGGGGTTTTTCATCTTGGATAGGGGTTCTTTGGTGGTTGGACTTGGATTGGTGAAGGAGGTGGAGAATTTGGCTTGGGATGGATTCAATGGAGGAATTGAAAAACTCCATGTTTGAAGGCTTCAAGTTTTGGAGGAAGAAAACAGGTTCCTCTCATCCTTGTTTGTCCATTTTGAAAATAAATTAGGTCTTCTTCATGCTATTTGAAATCTTGAATGTTGTTGAATCCAATAGAAATCATGGGTTATTTGTTTGAAAACTTGCTTGTAGTGTTGAGACTTTGAAAAGAAAACCAAAACTAGAATCAACAATGGAAAAATGAAATGAAAACCCAAAAGAAAACTCCTCATCCAAATTAAATCTTGAAACCCTCTTGTTGTTTGGAAAAATCTGTTGGAGTTTTGGCAAAAAGCATTGCTCTTTTTCCCAACTTGAACTGGAAATGTTAATTGAAATTTCTCCTTTTTGTAAAAAAGAGAAGAAATTATATATGTTGTTTTATTCCCTGTTTTTTTTATTATTCTGGTTTATACCAGAAATGAATGGCAATTTTTATTTTTTTGGAAACAAAAATCAAATTTTTGTTTTGTGGGGTGGGGAGATCAATCCCCCACTCCACCAGCGCCGGCGGTAGGCGGTCGCTGTGTGCTCGACACACAGCCCCGCCGCCCGCAGGCGACGGCCGCTGTGCGCAAAGCGCACAGCTCCGCCGCCCGAAGGCGACGGCCGCTGTGTGCTTTGCACACAGCCCCGCCGACCACGGGAGGCAGGGGCCACGCAATTAGGGCTTCGGCCCCTGTTCATTGCTAAATAAAATTCGTTCTTTTTAAATAAATAAATTTTTTATGTTATAATTTCTTTATGATATTTAATATTATATCTTTAATATTATATATTAATATTTAATATTTAATATTTAATATTTAATATTTAATAAATAATATTATATATATAATATTTAATATATGTATTCAATACTTAATCATTGTGTAATATGGGAATTTAAGCTTTGTTGGATTATAATAATGTTATGTCGATAATTTTGACATTTAAACAATGATGTTTAATTATTTTAAATAGGATTTGTTTGAAAATAATTATAGCTTAATTATAGTTGAAGGGAATCGTTTTGTTTTTTTTTTAAAAGGTTAATTTAATCCTTATTTAGGATTGAGCAAATAGAATTAGAATATTCAACTAATTGCTGAGATGGTGCCAAGCGAACAGTAAATAAGTTAATGGTTATTGAAAAAGTTGATTCTTTAAGCAAATATCTATTCTTAGAAATTTTAATTTCGGCTTTCAAGAGTATTTAGTAAACCTTAGAATAGATAAATAATGTGTTTAGAGGCATATGTTTAAAGGAAGCGAACTCTGAAGTGATTAGTTCATTGGTATAGATAAAATGAAAATTGAGTTTGGGCCAACGGTTTTCTTAAAATATTGACTTTGTTTGATTTATTTATTCGATGATGAAGTATGGATTAGATGACTTAATTGAAATTATTTTGGATATAATAGTGAAACTTAGAGATAATGATTGGGTTGGTTTAATCCGTTGTTTTTGATCATTAAATCTTGAGTTTGGAACATAGTTGAGGAGTTGGGGATAGTGAATGGTTTATTTTAATTAGAGGACTTTATTTATCAACTGTTGATCATAATAATATATGTGATTGTGAAACGAAATGTAATTATTGGTTGTGACTCCTTAAGTGGTCAACATGCTTAACTCACTATTAGGTATATTCATTTGGAATATAATTGAATTCAAGTAGAGATAAGATTAAGTTGGTTTATTTAAGGCTAAGTTGAAATCAAGACTGAAATCATTTAATCTAAATGTTTACTTTTCAAGTTGTTTACTTATAGAATATGATTGCGGAACTGAGAGTAAATGATGAACTTATTAATTAACCTCAATGTTTTATCAATCGAGTGTTTTATCCATAGTATGTGATCAAGAAACTTAGAGAGAACGGTGGATTTAAATTTTAACCAGATAGCTGCATTATTAAAGTGATTTGATTATGAATATGGTTATGGAATTTGGAGTGGATGATCTGTTCTTTAAATATTTCAAGGTCATGGAAAGAAATGGAATCAATTGAATGGATAAATGCAATTCATGAAACCTGTGTTTGAATGGATTTAGGAAATCCGAACATTAGCTTCCTGCTTGTCTGGAATGTTTTCAGTGTTTATTGTTTGCATTCGATGTTATGGAATGAGAGTGAATGTTTTGAGAATCTTCCAATTATGGGTTCATTTATTGGTATGGGTGGTTTTATGTGAGTCAGCCTTTATTCTGTACTTTGGTCTCCATGTTATGAGAAAGTTTGTTTATCAAAATTACATCTTTAGTCATTTAAAGAACGTGTGTTTTTATGATTGTTGACTTTAAGTCATTTCTTGTTGTTCATGTAAGTCTTCCAGTGTATTATCTTGAAATGGTGTTGTGCATCATGTGTTTGTTATTGTTTCAATTGGGCAGTGCTTGAGTTATGTTTCAGTAGAAACCTGGTTACCACGGCAGGTTGTGTGACCTTTTGGCTTAAGGTTAAGTCGTGTTTCAATTTGTTATGTGGGATGTTATCATGTTAGTCAACCATGTGTTAGTATAAGGGAGTGCACGCTTTGGTTTTAGTTTTTGGCATCCGTAGTGATGTGTTACCTGAGGAGGTGTTTGATTATTTGTGATGAGTGTTAGTGCATTGTCTACCCTTGGTCTGTGGTTGAGTTTTGTGTTGTCGATAGGGGAGTGGCTTTCAAACGAGCATCGGGCCCAAAGTGGTTCCAGGATAACTCGTGTGGAATTCAGTTAATTAAGTGAAAATTAAAATAACTTATACTAGGGAGAGAGTAGCTTGAACATTAATAAGATAATTTAGCCTCGCTCATTGGCTCAAGGGCTTGTACGAGACTTGAGATGAGTCAGGAAGGCCTGGAATGGCAAGATCGTTATCTCATCTTTATGAGAGATAATCAATTCCGCTCTGGTGTGCATGTGGGGCCGATAGTCGGTTGAGGTTTCTAGGATATCCCTAGAGGGGGGTCGGGACCTAGGAAGACTTGCCAGGAGATCCCATGCAGCCTTTGCGATGACACTCCTCCTATGATAGCAGTCGGTATGGTGTTGTACCGTTGGTTTATTTTGTACAGTGTTGGTACTCGATTTTGTACTCTGGAAGCATTGTAACTTTGATGTTAAGTGATGTGGTATATGTTCTTGTTTGCAGTTCAGTTTTTGTGTTAGCCTGTGTCTAGTGGTAGATGGTCTTGTCTAGGAAATCCTTGTTACTATCTCCTAGCACGGAGGGAGTGGGTCCTTTGGGTTCCACGTGGTCGGGTGGCATGCATCTTATTCTGTTGGTTTTTCTTCTTGATCGTGTGGTCGTGATTTCCAGTTGGAGAGCTCGTTGGATCCAGATGCTACTCTGGCTTCGTTCTTTTCAGTTGATCCTTATTCTTTTACCCCTCATTTGTTATTGAGGTGGAATTTGTAAATTGTAATTATGATTTTTGGACTTACCTCATTCGGGGAATGAGTGTTGTATTCTTATTGTTTAAATGTTAATTGGAATCTTGAGGTATTCATTATTCTTGTTGTAATTTATCTTGTATGGGATGTATGTAATCTTAATTTTGTAAGTGATTAATGTTTCAGTTTATTTTAATGATTGTTGTTGTTGGGTTTTAAAGTAACCTTTGTCTCGTGGCCTTAGAGGTTGTTGGAAATGTATATTCACCTATCATGTTATTTGTATAAAAAAAAAAAAATTGGTGCATTTAGGTTGTGAATTGCAACTTCCTCTAGGGTTGCGTGGCGGGGCATTACATATCCCCTTTCACCTTTCCTTTTTTTCTCATCCCCATGAAACACAAATTATCAAACTCTACCTCCCATCAATGTGTTTTATCAAAATGAATCAAATCAATGGTATTCATACCTTCTTCTTCAACACAACATGTGTCCTGTATTACCTTTCTTACTGCTATACCTTCTTCTAGTCCTCCTTTTGCCTTGTTTTCAATGTAACTTGCCACTCTATTTGTGTCTTTAGAAAGACACTCTACTACTGCAAACTGATTTTCTACACCCAAAACAATGTTAGAATGATAATCTTGTGAATCATCATCCACCTTCTACAACAAGTAATCAAGTTCTTCTATCAAGTTATCTTCACCTTCATTATTCTCGAACAAGGAATCATCAACAATCCCAAACTTCACCGCTGCAACCTTTGCATTAGCTGAAAATTTCTCATTCCTCTTTCTTTCAATTGCTTTCAATCACATTATCAAATCATCCTCCTCACTTTCATCCCTTTTCTCTAACTATTAATGAAACAAATTCCAACCTTGCTACATACCTTGCCTCCTCTCTCAACCAATGGCTTCAACTTATTATGAACTCCATCCTTCATCAAACTATAATTTTTCACACATCCAGCATGCACTACTTTCCTATCAAACTTCCACAGTCTACCCAACAACAAATGACATTCATATTCATAACATCACACAATACTTCATCATAACAACTTCAAATCTTAAATCTTACCACACATTTTTCATTTACCAACACTTTGTGATCATCTTGCAACCATGAGATCCCATGTAGATGCAGGTGCCTCTCTCTCTCCAACTGCAACTTCTCAACCATCTTTGTAGAAACAATATTATCAGTACTACCAACATCAATAATGACTTTACAAACTTTACCTTTTCATTTGCATCTTATATGAAACAATCTTCTCCTAGGAATGGGTTCACTATTTCCATTCATCAAAACTCTCTGCATCATCAAGGCTTCACCATCTTCTGCTTCTTCAGGATGTGTTGAATGTACATCTTCTCCATTTACGTTTGCTACTCTATTCTAATTTACAATTCTTCTTCTTGGTCTTTCCTCTTCATGAGGACACTCATATGATTTGTGCCCCTCTTATCCACACTTGAAACATGTTATTTTACAATTTCCTCTTTCATATCCCCTACCAATCTTTCTCTTCCTCTAAAATTTTGATCACAAGGCTTGCTTGAGTTTTTGTGCATCTTTCATCCTTGCTTCCCTTAATGTCTCTAATCTATTGTTCATCCTATTTTTTCAACACATAAGCTTTATCCTTTCCTTTTTCTTATTCTCAAACCTCTTGTTCAACCTTTCCTCTATCTTTAATTTCATTTGATAGACATCCTCCATTGTCGCAACTCTAGCCAATGTCATTTATTCTTGAACACTTGATCACAGCCCATTCATGTACCTTGCAATTTTCTCCTTGGTTACTTCTGAATGTCTAGTTCTTATGAGGATTTTATGGAATTCTTTTGTATACTCTTTAATAGTTTTGTTTCCTTGCTTCAAACTTTGCATCTTTTTAAGAAATTATAGCTCATAGTCTACTGGAATGAATTGTCTCTTCATATTCTCTACCATTTTATCCCATCTTGTAATATTCTCTTTCATTTTCTTCCTCTTTCCAACTAAATTTCTCTCCACCATATTGAAGCATGTCCCTTCAATTTTGTCTTGGTAAACCTTACTTGGTTTGGGTCTCCAACTTTCTCAAACTCAAAATAATCTTCCATGACATTTATCCAATCTATCAGTTCTTCTGGATTCAAACTCCCATTAAAGGTAGGAACATCAATACTTGGTTTTTTTCACAATTTTGTTAAAAATCTCAACAATGGATCCCTTGCAACTGCTGCAACTTCTCTTTGCTCAATATCCAAACTTTCATTCTTTGTGCTTTCATCTTCTTCATCACTTCCTAGGTCTCTCATTCTTGAAAATCCTCTCCTTATTTCATTTTGAAAAGTTTCAACCTTCCTTCTCAAAACTCTAAAATCATCATTCCTGACAAAATTATCTCTTATTCCTCTTCTTCTACCTCTACCACGATGGGCTCCTCTCCAATCCTTTTTTTTCAACACCCACAACACAGTCTTGGTGCAACTGCCTCTCTTCAGTAGTATGTTACACAATCAAGATCTTGCTACTCTGATACCACTAATGTATGAGAGTTCTATCACAACCCTCACAATACAAAACCCTTCTTCAAATATAAAAATAACAAGAAACTCTCAATCACACACTGCTGCAATTTAACATAAAAACCAGGTTGGCTATTTGCAACCAAGTTACAGACTTCATTACAAATCATTGTTCAAAGTTTGCATCATTCCATAAATGACTCAAGGGCTGCAACATGGCCCTTTAATCTCAAAAATAATAGCAAAATATCCTCAACAAAAACAAACCAATTTGATCACACAACATTGAAACCCTTCTCCTACACTTACACATGAAACAATGCATTGGAAACTACAAAATATTGCTCAATGTTTTCATCAATCCTCAAGGGAATCAAGGGCTGCAATGTTTCCCACATAAAATCACAAATAATAGGAAAATACCGTCAACTATAGTAAACAAATCTAATCATGCAACCTGGAAACCCTTCTCCTTCCTCAAAACTTGAAACTGCACCTTGCAAACTACAATCAACAACTCCTTATGAAAGGACACTGCTATAGCTTCACATTCATGCCTTCAACCTACAAAAACAAACTCCAAAACCCTTCTTGGAGAAAAGCCACACCCTTTTTTGAGTTTCTCCTCCAAAAATCCTTTGGAAAAACACAACAATAATGAAACTTTTTTTACCTTTTGTATGCCTTCAACAATGAAATGAAATGAAATTTCATTTTCCCTCATAACTTGGAAACTCATGTTCATTTCAACCTTGGTAATACCAAGCTCATGAAATTCAAAAATGTGGCTATAAATCATAAATATCATGCTTAAATAAGCAAAAAAAGCATTAAGGCAAGACCCACTATGAAAGTGGACTTTTTATTGCTCTTCCCGCTTTCAATTTTAAAGGAAAACTTCAACCTTATCATCTTGGGCACCCACCTTCACTTCCCTATTTTTTAGGGATCTTGGAATTATGAAAGAAACTGATTATTTTGCAAATCCCAATGCCTCCCCACAACTTTTTCAAGAATTTAGCATTTAAAATACCTTTTTCTTCATTTTCCCTTATCCAGGTGCATTTATTTTGAATTCAAATGCAAATTCAAACTCACCAAATGAATTGACACTCAAATGCTCAAGGAAATGAAATTCACAAGCCAAAAATGTGAATTACCACCACACTAAAATTGTCACTCAAAAATTAAACAAAATTAAATTGAACAAAATTGCCACTTGATCATGGATGCTCCTACATCAGGATTAAAAAAAAAACTAACTACAACTAGTAAAATACAAAAAGCACATCACTATAGGACAAAATAGTTGTAGAAGTTGTCGAAGAATATACTTCTTGCTTTGTATGATGAAGCAAAATAGGGAAGGTGTATGTCTAATCCATTGTAATTCTTAACTAATGTAGATCAACAATTGAGAACCCTCAATGGGTGTCAATTTTTGTAGCTATGTAGTAACCTCCAACCATTAAAAATATATATGAAAGAAATTTTCATTACATAAGGTTAAAATTTAAAAAATAAAGAATAAGACATTGTTGTAGGAAAACTTGTTTTATTTTATTTATTTGCAACAGTGACATGGTCTCTTCAATCTGTAACTTGCTACGAGCAAGATTATTCTAAAACTAGCCTCCTCAATCCAACTTTAGTTACAAAACATTCAAAACTATAGGAAACCATTGAAAAATATGTCACAACACACTCCCAAAACTAGCTCCTCACACCCATCTATAGGTACTTATTTCTTTGGATTTCTATAGCTGGGAACCATAAACTTCTTCATTCTTCATATCTCTGAAATCATCTCTATAATGAGACTAATCTTCTCTTTTTGATTTATAATTTTCCCCCCTCTTTTCCTTCTTCTAAGTGTTGTCCAAGAAAAATAACAATTGCAACTTGGAACTCTCAAATTTTGTAACTCCTCACAAACACTCTTTTTGTCATTATTTCACACCCTGCAAACACCAGGTACAAAGTTTAGCCCAAAATAGGGGCATTGGAAATTTAAAATTATCATAATGCAGTATTAAATGGCCCACTCGCATGCCTAGGCATTGGATTTTTTCTCCAATTTGGTGAAGAAATATTCGCTTTATGAGCCACTAAACACATGAAAATCAAGGCTTTGGTGCCACCTATCCAATAGATATTAGAATTCAATTTTTAATATACTAGAAATGTGTGAAAAGTTCTTAGAACTCATGCCTATAAGATCAAAACAAAACAAAAATCACAACAAAATTGAATAAAGAAAAATGCAATTCTTTTTGTGTGATGCAGGATTGCCTATGCATCCAAATGCTCATGTATCATTAACCTGTGCTATTGGAGATGATAGTGACTGGATCACTAAAGAAAATAAGCCCAAAAAACATCCACTCTACAAAAATGAGAAAAAGAAGTTGGTGAAGATAATTATTCTATGTATTTCTCCAACCAAGAGCTATACTCCTTCTCTAAAGGCCACTAAAATTATAACAATTTGATGCAGAAGCATACATGGTCAATGGCAATCCTCATCAACCAATTTTAATTTCCTTTAAGGTTTGATAATTTTGAAGTTGGAGAATTATAGACATGTAAAATTGACCTAACAATTATCACACACCTTAAATGACATTTTCACATCATAGGCATCATTATCATCGAATATCACTACATTTCACATCAAAAGCATCAAAAACCCTTAATTCCTTTATTAATTGAATAATAATACATTATTTAATTTATTTATTTTTCATCAATTTTGACAAATTAAATAAATTTCATTTATTTAATAAAGTCCTAATCTAACTTTATTCCTCTTGATTAATTAAATAACATCAATTATTTAATTATGTTGCTAATTCAGTTTATTCCCCTGAGTCAATTAAATTATTAAAACATAATAGTTTAATTAAATCACTTTCCCTCCAAATTGGAATAATCAAATTTAATTATTCAAAACATCATCAAAAATCAAATCAAATAAATGCAACTTTGTTTGCAAAAGTCAAACTTGATTTGCACGTTCAACTCCAAAAAGAATTAATTAATTAAATCAATTAATTAATTATCCTCAACCACTTTCATGATTGAGCAAATTACGAACCACCGATTGCTCAATCTATTTCCTGACTGATCAATCTATTTCCCGGTTGATCAATCTATTTCTTGATTGATCAATCTATTTCCTAACTAATCAATCTATTTACTAATTGATCAATCTATTTCTTGATAGATCAATCAATTTCTTCAATCACACCAATTAAATAATCAATTTTCATAGATTATGCCCATCTAAATCCTCTCAACATCTTTCGACTATCGATTAAGATATTCTACTATGCGATCTCAAGCATTCATTTGAAAACACAAAATCTATATAACAACCATCTTCTTCCTCAAAAACAATTGACAAATCAATACATTTTATGCAACGAAGTGATTCCAAGATCATAATTGACATTTTTGACAAAGCTTCACACATATCTTCGATCAACACACGCATGTTCTTCAAGATTTCACATGCACAATGGAGGCTTCGCATTGATACAAACAACCCAACATCTTCTCGAACACACTCTGACGTGGGATGGTAACGCTATTTTATTTTGAATCCATTGTTATTGTTTTTCATCAATTTTGTTCTTGAATTCTTGATTTTATAGTTACATTTCATGAGTAATGGGCATAAATCTTGATTCTTGTTTTGATTTAGATTAGCTTCAATTCAATTCAATTATCTCATCTACATCTTCTCAATTTCCCCCTTACATATTCTGGCAACCTAGTGGAACCATGGTCATTAGCACTAATAATTTTCTGAGCTAAATTTGAAGTTACATGTTTTGGAAGCGCACTAGAAAAATCTTCACGCACATGTTCCAAAAATTTTCGTACTTAACTTCATGTTTTCAACGCACTTGACATGTTGTTTTGGTGCTTCTGACTTTTTGTAGTGCTTGTGCAAAAATACAAGGGCACAATTGACTTTTTATGTTGCTTTTTCTTTTTGACAGAGGTCGCTTTTGACTTTTTACTATGCCTCTGATTTTTACAAAGGCCGCTTTTGACTTTTTCTTTCACTTTCCCAGTTAAGTTTTGTTTGAAAAGCTGAAAGTTATTTTTTGATTTTTTAATGCTAACGGGTACTTGATTTTGTTTGATAGGTACTAATTTTTTTTTTCAGGATTTGCAGAGGTATGAAAAAAACAATTAACACGTTTATTGCAAAGAAGGCGAACGGTCCAAGATTTTAAATTTCTTAAAGCTTTCTAAAATAGAAATGCTTTCAATTAGTGCATAAAAATAACCCCACAGATGAACATTTCAATTGGTGCTATAAAAATTGATTTCTCAAATCTTTCTAGAATAGAAAATGCTTTCAATTGGTGCATAAAAAGAACCCCACAAATTAACATTTAATTTTGGTGCTCTAAAAAGGGATTTTCCAAAAAAAATTAGCTTAGAACAGATGATTCATTTTGGTGCTCTAAAAACATGTTAATTTTTTGTTGACCAAAGCGCTTTTATTTTGTTGACAAATGCATGATTTATTTTTTTGACCATTAAGACAAGGTTTACAATGAAAACTTTGGTTGGTGCTTAAAAATGAACAAATCAAATTCATGTTTTGCACACTTCGATATTCTTGTCTGAAATCCAAAACATTTTCGATTTGGTGAACATAAAAAGAACCATTGCTATCTTGTACACACTTCTAAATTTTGTTTTATTTTTCATTCTTGATTTATTTTCTCTTTTTTCACTTTTTGAACTTAAAGAACATTGCGATGAAGTGTATTCTGTGTATTTTGTGTTTGGAAAACTAGGTGGGTATCCTCTCCCCTCGCTCCTTTTGGTGATCTTGGGTGACAAAAAGCATCTTGAGTTTCACACATTTTTTTTACTTCGAAGCATACCTTTAGAGGGTCTTCCTCCCAACTTATGAGAGGGAACTACCCAAGCAATACTTTGTTTTGTTTCTCTATATAAATTATTGTGGGTGTGAAGAAATTTCTCGCCCACTTGGTGTGGATGCTCTATATTGACGAATGTCTCCCTCGGTATCCATGTGATACATAAAAACCCGCAAGGGTTGGGAGGCCTCTTATATAATGCCCTACCCAAGATTAAGCAAATAAAATACTACAAAGTAACTAAATAAGAGAATTAAGTAATTAAATAGAATAATTAAAGATAAACTACTTAATTTAAAACTTTTCAAATGTTATGGATTTAATAGCAATAATGATGAAGTCTTGCATGCTCCAAAAGAATATTTTTCAAGTTAGATACCTTCTCTACTAATCCAACAATAAAATTTACAAGAGGGAATGATAATGACAATAAAAATATTAATGAAAATGTCACTAAGTGATCCAAGGAAATTTCCCTCCTAAAATAAAACAACTTGCTCCTAACATGAACAAGAAAACAATAATTACAACATTGTTGGGAATCTAAGACATTTGGATTCAAGGATGAGAGAGAAAATAACTTCATTTTTTTGTTTTTTTTTAACTAGTTATAATTGATGTGCTAATTTTAACCTTTTATTGCAAGACTAAGGAAAAGATCACTTAATTACTTTTCCCCACAATATCAAAAAATCAACTTCACTTACTAATTAAGACATTACACACATCTGGAAAACAACATGATAAAAAAAAAAAAAAACTATTTCCCTTCCATCGCAAACATGTTGAGAAACTAAAAGGTGACATTTACATCTAATTTAAAGAATTCAATACAGCTTATGTCTATTATGAAAAGACATCAAACGAATGGTGTATCTCCATCTTTAACTTATAAAATCTATCTATTTACCCATTTGTATTATTACTAGTTTTTCCCCAAAGCTCCCAATGTGTAGCAACCTAGGGCTCTGATACCTATATAATGCCCTACCCAAGATTAAGCAAATAAAATACTACAAAGTAACTAAACAAGAGAAGTAAGTAATTCAATAGAATAATTAAAGATAAACTACTTAATTTAAAACTTGTCTAACGTTATGGATTTAATAGCAATAATGATGAAGTCTTGCACACTCCAAAAGAATATTTTTCAAGTTAGATACTTTATCTACTAATCCAATAATAAAATTTACAAGAGGGAATGATAATAATAATAAAAATATTAATGATAATGTAACTAAGTAATTTTGTAATCATTACTTTATGATGATTTTGATAATGTATACACCCAATGTTACTACAAACAAACAAATGACTTTTCATTTTTTAAATCAAACATTACTACTCCAACTTTACATTAATTGTCAACATCATTTCTATTCATTTAAACTACACATAAACATGGAACATATTTTGATAAGGTTAGTATTAAATCTTCACAATAACATTAAGTTAACCCTCAAAATATAATTTTTACCATTAAATCATAATCAAATAGGACATCTAAAATTGTTAGTGAAGGTAAAATCAAGATTACATAAAGGTTGAGATGTGTAATAGAATCAAATACTAAAGATGCATCGTAAGTGGTGAATCAACCTCAATCTATTTACCTTTACAAGTGAGCTATTTAATGCATAATCATTAGAAATGAAGATAATAATTTAAAAAATACTTTAAACCAATATTATAGGCATAAACCTACAAGAAATAAAATAACAAGAACTATACCATCCAATATTGAACACACTAACATTATAGGACTAATAACTCAACAACTTGAGCTTGATTATGTATATTTGTAGTATACACACACAACTAAACATATACACATAATTCATGACTATTTAGTTTGTTAACATTTGTTAGTAATTGTACTTTAATGGATTTAGAAGTTTTAACATTATAATTCACAAATTAAACCTTGTTTCTTTACTTCATAACTCTACCCAAATTATTATTCTTCTTACAAAAATTCTTAGGTGATTTCAATTACCAACTTTTCTTACTATACCTACTATACCTAGACTCTTCTACAATAAGTTGTTTGAATCACTTTGATATAATTTAAAACATTCTTATTCTTGGATTAAATGGAGATACTATTCATTCAATAATAAACCAAATAAATAATTAAAATCTCGAACAAGAACACAATCCTGAAAATAAGAGGATAAATAAAATCAACAATTTGGAACCAATATTTCTAAGCACTATACAATTAAGCCTCTTAATGGATAACTAGAACTAATTTTAAAAAAACTAACTTAAGAATCCATGTAATGGTTTTTTCTCATGTTTCTATCTTACTCATTGAAAATTTCCTTCATATATTTCTCTTGCCTACATGATACCCTAACTTAGTTTCACTCAATTTGTTTTTGTTTTTAGTTTATTGTTTTAGTTTCAAAATAGGAGACGGTAATGTTTTAATCATAAATTCTATTTAGTTTACTGGGTCTCTCTGAGTTTTGGATATGTTTTACAATATTGGATTTCTAGAAACCCTTTAAATTTAATCATCTAACTCTTTGTATTTCATTCGGTGTGAACAGATTTGTGAATAAGGATGTCAATGTTTTCTTAATAAATCATAATTGGTGATTTGAGTTAATACAATTTTTGAATATGTTTTTTTGAGATTAATGATAGAAAAACCCATTAAATTATATGTTTTAATCATATGTTTATCAATATTTACGATCAAATACATGAAACTACTTTTAAACAAATTATTGTTTAGCATAGGGGTAGCAATATTGTTACCTCAATAAAACCAACCTATTTCTCTCTTGAAATCCATTGGCTGAAAATTCCAAGATATTCTTTATTATTCAACACATGCACCTGAAATACAAAGATTCATAAAGAATAAAAATAATATGGGCCAATGGGCTCTCCACCCAACCCTAGGATTGAGATTCAATCCACCCCTGAGCTAGGGTCACATAGCACTTCCACAAAATTACTTTCCACATAGGATCAAAAACCAAAGCGCAACATATAACATCCACATAACTAAACT
Source organism: Sequoia sempervirens (assembly GCA_007258455.2). Taxonomy (NCBI): domain Eukaryota; kingdom Viridiplantae; phylum Streptophyta; class Pinopsida; order Cupressales; family Cupressaceae; genus Sequoia; species Sequoia sempervirens. Next base: position 725,036,234 of record VDFB02058242.1, on the reverse strand, counting down.
TGACACGTTACAACCACTAATCACAAGGATTCCTAGACAAGTTTACACTTTACATACTTTACATATCACAACATCTTTCATTCATATTTCTTTATTTTAACACACAAAAAGGGTATAAATGAAATTAAACTAAGCAAGGAGGAAGACTCAACAAATAAAAACCCCAACACACTACTTATAGCCAAACAAAGGATTCATCATCAAATTTCACATAGATTTTTTTATGAGCAAGACCAATATGACAACAAACTCATTACAAATCAACAAAGATCGATAACTAAAAGGTTAGACCTCACCAAGAAATTTTTCTATCCAACTTGTAGAAAAATATCTCTAATCAATCTCTTTCAATGCTCCTTCCTCTTCACAAACATGGCAAGAACTCAAAAATGAAGAATGAAAACCAAACATGAGCTCAAGCACAATCCCCAAAATGAAAAAGAGAGAAAACCCCCTCCTCCACACAAATAGAGAGAATAAATGGAAGGGGAAAAGGCAACCTCCTTTTCAACTTCCCAACAACCCTTTCAACTCCAATTTTCGTCACTTTTCATAATTGAGTAATTAGAGTGGGTTTTAGACTTTATTAAAGGGGTTTTATGGAATAAAAATACCCCTACCCCACAAACCTATCACCTAGGAAACTTTTGAAACAATTAAGACCACATAAGGACTTCATAAAACATAAAATAAGTGACCATAATAATAAAGCGACTCATGGGACTAATAAAATGACTTTCACATACACACAACCCAAACCATACAAAACAAGGTTAAATTACATGCCCATGACAAGACTAATATTTGACAAGGATATAATAAAGGAAGTAGCTATGTGACCCCTTATCAACATTGGCCAATTTTACCTATTTAGTTAACCAAGAAAGTGTGTCAGTATTACTCATGATTAATAATAATTAAAACAAACGACATATGAATTAAAAATTATGAGAATAATAATCAACTAGAAAATTAGATCCACTAATCTACACAAGTAAAATGTAATTTAACACTCCTTACTCAAATGATACCTATATGGAGTCAAGGAACAATTGAGTGAATACTATTTGTTATCAAAATAACCACTTATGTCAATAGAATATTTAACTTATTATGCATACTACTATAAGTAACAATAAATATCAATAATTGTCTTCATAATCACACCTACTCACATCTATAATATGTAATTACCTAATATAATGTAATCCACTTAATATACATAGTAATATTACCAATAACTAAGCATATTGATCATTGCATAATTAAGTAGACAAAGAATGGAACTCATCTGACTATCACAAGAATTCACAACAAACATTAGATAGGATTATTCAAGAATATGAACAACTTCATCGTGTAGCAACAACCATCACTCATGTGTACTATCCAACATGAAAGAACATAGAATATAACATATAAATCATCAATAATTAATAGGATCAACATGGACACAAGGGACGGGGTCTTACACACTTGGTGTGGATACTCTATACTGACGAATGTCTCCCTTGGTATCCATGTGATACATAAAAACCCACAAGGGTTGGGAGGCCTCTTAATTGAGTGAATCACCACATGCATAGACACTAGTTATCCTGAAACATGACTAAAACCAATGTTTGTAGAAGCCAACCCTTTTATCCAAAACATACTCTGAAGTGGTGCATTAATACTTTGATTCTAAGAAGTTACTTACCAAGTCCGACTTATGGTTGAACTTAAAACACTCTCCATTCATTGCATGTAAAATCATCCCTTCGAGGCATGAGGTAAGCCCATCTAGGAAGAAGTGTCTATCCCTAGGATGTACATTGCATTCACAAAATTGCCAAATCTATCGAAAACATCAAATATTGTGCTTGAAATAATAATGAACACATCCAAACAAACACTCAACATGCTTCCAAAAACATCAAACCCTTTGACTTAGTGTGAATCCTTTGAACATAGCCATATATTTTCACTCCTTAAGGATATCTTAAAACAATATCCCTAAAGGTTTCTAGGTATTCAAGCTCATATTTCAAGTCCCATTAGAGAAAAAGTAAACATTGGAAACTGTAGCTTTAGTACTTTGACTTTTTATGAACTTCAAGCTTTTAGGAAAGGAAAAATGCTTAAAGTTAAGGACATCTAGGGTCACGCAATTTTTTATTGTTGTGTTGCATTATATCACTTGTCAAATCTCAAAACAAATCAAACAAAATCATCCAAAACTACAAAAATCATCCAAGTTGTTGCTAAATACTGAAACTAGAAAACAAATATACACAGAGGTCGCTTCTACTTTTATTTTTTCTACACTTGACATAAAATTGGTCATAGTCAACCTAAAAATCCCACTTCTTCTCTTTATCACATGAAATTTATTCATAGAAATCTGGTCCTTCTGATAAATTTTATGCACTTGACTAAAACCTTGCCATAGATGACCTTTTTATGCCACAATTGACAAAATAATCTAGTCACAATCAACCACAAATCTGGTGCATTTGCTCAAAAATCTTGCTTCTACCTGTGTAATCCACCAATTTAAAGACTTGACACAAAGGTCACACTTGAAAAATCTTAGCACATTCACTTTTCTGAACTAGCCGCACTTGACAAAAAATTGGCTATAATTGAAAAAAAATTGTCGCTCTTGCTCAAAACTTATTGCCTTTACTCAAAAATTTCTACTTTTGCTCTATTATGGTGAAAATAAAAAAATAAATCCACAACTGGTTATAGATCCTTTGAAGAAATAGAACAATTAGACTCACAAAATGTGTCATAAAGTACATCAATCCATTCTTTTGTTTTGCAAAAAAACAAAACAACTCATCCTATCTTTGGAAATCAAAATCAAAACAAAACAACTTGGATCATTCCTTCACTCACACTTCTAAGATATCAACAGTTTCTTGAACCTCAAGGCTAGATCAAGTAAGCTTTTCTGCAACATATCCTCTAGAAGAAGAAGTGAAATATTGATCCAAATCTTTCAGCATTTTGAGATCTAAGAATAGCGTCATTCCAAAACAAAACTCAAACCTTAGGGTCTTGAGCTTCATAACAAACATATCAAAACACCATTTCACTTTATGGCCATTTGGCATCTGATTGCTCTAGTTCAAGAACCAAACCTTATGGCACCAATCATACAACCAAGTCTCACACACGTTAAAGGTGAACAAATGGATATCATTATTAGTTTAAGGAGATTCATATTTGAGAAGAATGAAACATCAAACTAGTGGAGAAATGTAGCCAACGTCCTAGATAAAGAAGAAGAGAAAGAATATCTCGTAGTTGGAAGGCATGTATTACCACCTCCTACATGGAAATAGGCATCCATCCTTCATGATCTTTGGAAAGAACAAAATCCTTAAAAAAAAATCAATATTCCACCTTTTAAAGAGGCACCATAGTTCAAGGTATATCAAGAGACACACCTTGGTAAGAAATTTTTATGCTCGCTCTTTAAGGAGTGAACTAGACTGGTATATCGAATTTGAGCCCATATTTCCACCTCCTACATTGCAATAGACACCATCTTTCAAAAATAAGAAAATCTCAAAACAAACGCAATTTCATTTTTCTTAAAACAAAAAAATTCAAAAACAAAAGCATTCTTTAATTCCATAGTTAGGAGTCACAAAATGTTCACAAAAGCTTGGCACTCATTTCTAACAATTAAGAGATCACAAAATAGAAAGAACATGGAAGCAAACATAATCAACACTAGCATACCACCAACAAACACCACAAACGATGAAAGTGGCTCATGGGGCTATAGGCCAAGTGACCTTGAAACACCTCAAAAGAGACCCACATTCAATGCAACACCTAGTGAGGAAGAGATATTTCATAGACAACAAGAAGCAATAGAAAGAGCAAACAAGAACCCCAAGGATATGGTTATAGAGGAGGTGGATAGTGAGGAAGAATTAAATGATGAAGAACTATTTTAATATTCAGACAATCCCAATGTGCTCAAGTTGATGGGAAAACTCCTAAGAACGGATCCAAACACTTACTTTTTCAAATTAGCACAAAATGGTGCTTAATTTCCTATAGACTTCAATGTGGAAGCGCTCAAATATCCTCATCTCATTCCCCTAGGAGATACATTAGTTGTGAGAGAAATACCCAAACCATTGGAGATCCCAAACATGCCATCCATATTTGCACAAGGAAAAGATCAACCAGTGGAAAACCCTTTGTATAGAAAACCAACTCAAATCGAACAAGTGGTAGTGGCCCAATAGTATCAAGGAGGTCCATCCCAATACTTATGGCAAAGCAACAATCCACCACCAAGACAATACATGCCTCAAAACACTTCATATATTGACCCTTCCCAAAATGTACAAAATCAACAAGGGAAATTTCCACAAAGGGGGTCATATGTCCCTCTTCCCAATCAACAGTACCAACAACAAGGTGTGCCATAGGGCACCCTTTCCAATCAACAAGGTGAGCCATATGGTCCTCTTCCCAATCAATAGTACCAACAACAAGGTGTGCCATAGGGTACCCTTTCCAATCAACAAGGTGGGCCACATGGTTCCCTTCCCAAACAACAGTAGCAACAACAAGGTGTGCCACAAGGTACCCTTTCCAATCAACAAGGTGGGCCACATGGTCCCCTTACCAATCAACAGTATCAACAACAAGGTGTTCCATAGGGTACCCTTCTCAATTCATCCCATCAACAAGGTAACCCACCAACACACCATTAGGGAAACCTTCAATATAGTTCACCCCAACAAGGTGTGCCACATGGTACCCTTACCAACTCACCCCAACAATAAGGTATCCCACCAATGCACCACCAGGGAAACCTTCAATATAGTTCATCCCAACAACAAGGTACCCTACCAATTCACCATTAGGGAAACCTTCAATACAACTCATCCCAACAATAAGGTATACCGCTAACACACTACCAAGTTACCCCTCCTCAACAACAACAAGGAGCTAACCCTTCTTATATCCAACAAGGAGCTAACCCTCCTTACATTCAACAAGGATAAAACCCTCCTTACATTCAACAAGGAGCTAACCCTCCTTATTTCCAACAAGGACTGAACCCTCCTTCCACCCAAAATGGCTACCAAGGTCTCGTACCTCCATAATACCCAACCTATGACCAAAACATAGTAGGAAAACAAGGTTACTACATGCAAGATCCCCAAACAAATGTACCAAAAATAGAAATGGAAGTGCAACTACAAGTGATGAATCAAAGAATATCAAATATGCATATAGGGAAACCAAATAATACTAAACCCTTCAAGATATATGTCCATTTCCTTTTGATCATTCCATTACTATGCTTCCCTTTTCAAAAAACTTTGAGATACTAAAGTTTAATAAATATAAAGGAAAAGAAGATCCAGTAGAACACATGAGAGATTTATTGGTAGCATGCATGAAAGCCAAAAACAATGATTCATATCTAATGAGGCTCTTCCCACATAGTCTTACTATTCACACCATGGAATGGTTCACCCATCTACCACCAAGAATTAAAAACTTTGATGAACTATCTACCAAATTCATAACCCACTTCTCATTAGATATAGAACATGAAGTCACCATCACATATTTATCCAAGATTAAATAGATTCAAGGAGAGTCCTTTACCTCCTACCTACAAAGATGGAGACATAAGGCTATTTGATGCAAATGGCCTATCCCTGACAAGGAATTGGTAGAAATATTTTTTTCCAATGTCTAAGTTGAATTCAACTACCAACTTACTATGTTGTACCCTACCAAATTTGAAGAGGCCATTGAGAAGAGACTACACATAAAAAGGGACCTCATAGCAAGAGGAGTGATCAAGCTAAATAACCCAAGAGACAGTTCTTCTAGTTCAAATGAGAAATCTAAAATTTAGGCCAAGAACAAAAATGTTACAAATGATGGGGTAGTGGATGTTAGAGCAGTATGGAATGTAAAAAATTCTAATGTACCTAAAAAAACCTCAAGTAGCGCAAACAAGTTATACTCCTAATAATGCACAAAACACTCAACCTACCTATCCCCAAAACAATCAAGTAGTCAACCAATAGGTAAATCAAGGAGGGAAATAGAGGAAATACGACCAACCAAGAAGGAATTTCATGGTATTAGGAGAGTCACTTGAGATGGTCATGCATAAACTAGTGCAACAAAACCTCATCAAGGTCAGAGATCTCCCAAACTATGAGGATCTAAGCTTCAAAACACCATGGTACAATGAGAAGGACTTGTTTGAGTTCCATAAAATAAAAGGACACACAACAAACAACTACATGAGACTCAAGCACACCATACAAGACTTGATAAAAAAGGAGAAGTCGATGTCGAACATCATCCTAGGAACAAAGACCTCTAGATATACACAAACCCAATTCTAAACCATCCTAGCAAGAATCACAAAGGAAAGGACCAAGACTATCACAATGCCAACTACACTTATGGTGACACAACTCTAGGTACCCTCTCTCAAGTAGATGACACTAGGGTAAATGTGACTATACGAGGGGGAGACAATGACTATAACATAACCACCCATTGAGGGAGAGTTACAATACAAGGAGCCCCACCTAATCCCATGGCTAAGTCATCAAATGACTACAACATTGTGGAACAGTTGAGAAGACTCACCTTGATCTCAATCCTAGAACTACTAAAATTATCACCCGCACATAGGGAGATACTAGAAAAAGAATTAGAAACATCAGTCCCCAATGACCTCAATTTGGATCAGTTCCAAGGCATGGTTGAAAAAATCACAACCAATCACCATTTAGTCTTTTTCGAGAAATACTTTCCACAAAATTCATTTCACAACCAAGCTCTCTACATAGAGGTTGGTGTCCACAAAAACATGGTCAAACTGTTGCAAGTATATAGCCTTGCAACATGAGCATGAAGTATGGATGGTTTGTGTTGGTTGTTTTGATGTTGTCATTGATGTCAACATGGTGAAAACTATATGGGAATATCACTTGGTTTACTAGAAGTTTTTCTCTATTGGTAATGTTCTTTTGTGATGAGCCAGTGTTTTGGTATTTGAGCCTACAATTCACTACATGAATAAATATGACTCTATCCTCTTAACCATGTTATCATGTCTCATTCAGAAATCTATGTCCTAGATCTTGAGAAGCTTAGGGTTGTGAGAAGAAAGTTATCTCTGACAGAGTTCAACTCTGTATTCTACTGTTTAGCATATCTATGTGGAAGACACCAAATTTTCTTAAGGAGAACATATTAATGTTGCAGTTCCTATGATAGTATCATTGATGATAGTATGATGGGAATTTCTTATGGTCTCAAATTCAGAAGGTGTCTGCTTTGAGGATTATGTGTTGGTTTGGAGATTCTGTGAATTATGTTCTAGTCTTGGTCGACTTGGTGTAATGCACTACATGGATAAAAAGTTTTATATCATATATGGTGCCGACAAGAGTGTTTTAATTATTTCATCTTCATCTAATTAGGCCAACCAAATTGATGATTAAGACATACTTGTATATATATAAGATTCCTTGAAGAGAGAAAGTGTGTGAAGGAAGGGGGAGTACAATTGTGGAAGAAAGGTGAAAGAGGATCCAAGCCTAAACGATTTATTAGTGGGGGATCATAGCAAATTTGTTGAGTGGTTGTTGTGTGAGGCAGTACTTCATATTCTAAGCTTCATTGGAACTGAATCCTACACATTGAAGGCGTATTCTATTAGTTCATACTTTTGGAAATGAGCCACAATCTTTGTACCTTGGCATATAGCTATCTTTTGTATTTAGGCAATGAGCCTTTTTCAAGGATAGTGAGTCTTGGTAGTGATCCTTGTAATATCTTGTATCCAGATATAATATATTGTGAGTTAACCCTCACCATGGTTTTTCACTTGGGTTTTCCATGTAAAAATCTCGGTGTTCATGTGTATGGTTCCATTGATTTTTTTCTATGTTCTCTCTTGTTGATTCAGTTAGAATTGTGATAATGGTTAAAAGGATTTTATATGAATGGTTTTGTGGAATACTGATTCACCCCCCCTCTTAGTATTTCGGATGTTCAACAATTGGTATTAGAGCTTGGTTCCTCGAAAGAAGCCTAACAACTTGAGGAAGGTCCCAGAATTTGAGTATAAGATTTTTTTTCCTCTGGAAGTGATATTTGTTGGATGTTTAGAACAAATAGAACATCTAAAGGAAAAGTTAATGAAATCAAATGAGTATGTTGAAAAATTGCAAAGCAAATGTGTTGAAGCATAAGATCTATTGGTTAAAGAAGATGAAATTGTCTCTGACCTGCTGCAACAATTGGATGAAAAGAAAAGAACTGAAGAATGTCACGAAATTTAAATTCAAATGAAGGATGAATGCACTAAGCTTGAGCAAGAAGCAAAAATCTTGAGATTTGATCTGGAAAAGGAAAGAAGTTTTGAAGATAAAATTAAGGTAATATTTGCAATGCTTGATGAGTTGTTTATCTCTTAGAGACTGACAATGGATAAAAGTGGTTTAGGATTTAAGGTTAGAATTCTAAAGTGAAGCAATCTACTGACATGAAAACTCAATGCAAAGATGGATGAATCAAGAATCTAGGAAGAAATTTTGGAAGAACTCCCATTAAAAAACCTGTTGCTAAAAGGTATTTATCTTCCAATGGTGTTTGTCATTATTGGCATATGGTTTTGGGAGATTGTTTTTCATTGCTAGTATTTTCATTGATGGAAATTGGAGTCAGTAGTATGGTTCATAGTTTAGAAGTGGTTCCTACTAGCAAGGAAAGTAAAAGACAGTACTCCACCTTCAAAATGCATGAAGAACAGAGTATCTAGTTGGTAAGTTGGTCTGAATACTTCACCGGATCATTATTTTGTTGTGTGGATCCCAGGGAATATTTTCAAGCATGTATGTTACCTTATTGATATGTTTTGCGATATTACATTGATCCATGTACGAGTTTGGAGATTCAGTAGAATGATTTATTGCTTATTTTCTCATTATGGCTGACATGTTGTGTATGGCATGTTCTGGATATATGAGGAGTATGTGTTTATCTATTTATTATGTTGGGAATTTTCATTTGGGTCTAGCCAACTTGTACACATTGATTCCAATTGGTGATTTGAGCCAACATATGGAAGAATATTATATTTTGTTTAAAGCTGATGTATAGTAATTAAATCTTGTTAGTTGATATATAAAGGAGATCGGTAATTCATTTAAAAGAAGCATGAAGTTGTAGTAAGGTGTGTGTGTGTGTGAAAAAGTGAAGAACAACTATATGGGCTAATTTCAGAAGATATATTGACCGAATTATGTTTGTGCTACAGAAGGGTTTCTATAGAAGAGCAAAGCAGAAGTGCAAATTGGACAAAAGGTCTAGAATCTATTTTATGTGCCTCATGGGAACTGAATCTAGGCATTTGTAGATGTTATATTCTCAGTTCAACATTTTCTTGTATTCTCAAATACTTTGTAAGGCAGTGAGCCTTTCCTATTTTGAGCAATGAGCTCTAGGCAGTGTGCCTAAATGCAAGTGCATTCCCTTTTTATCATCTTTTTAACAAAGTATACTTTGTGGATTAATCTCCACCATGTTTTTCCCCTAACAGGGTTTCCACGTAAAAAATTTGGTGTTATGGTGTTCACATTGTCTCATTAATGTGCGTGCATGTTTCCTTTTGTTTACTTGCTATGGATGCTATTAAAGGTTAAATATTGTTGTTGATAGTTTAAGATCTGATTTGAAATTCAAATATTTTGGAACACTGATTCACCCCCCATCTCAGTGTTCCTAGTGTCCAACAGTCATTCCTACAAGAAATTTGGTCATAAAGCAAAGGACTACAAAAGTAAAATGAATGATACTTTATCATTCTCTACCAAATGTTTTAAGTGTAAGAAGGTTGGAAAAAAATCTAGTCTGTGTGAGAAAAGATTGATTAAAAGAAAGAATGGAAGGAAGAATGCTATTTTTTGTAAGTGTAGCAATCCATAACAACTTGTTAATAACTACAGAAGAAGAAAAAGTAATTATCCAATGAAGAAGCATGAACAAATAATTGATCAAGAAGAAGCAAGAAAAGAGATGAAAAGGATCTGTAGAAAGGAAGGAGAATTTAAGCAACTTGAATCAAAATAATCAGTCTTATCTTTACCGACCTCCGGTGCAGATATGCCTCTCAATTTCTAAGTCTAGCTATGACTTAAGGGGAGCAATTATCAGAAAATTTAATAAACCCCCTCATCGGTGCTTATGCCACATCATGGTAGAAGTACATTTAATTTGATAATGGATTTAAGGAATTTCTCAGTCGCATGTGTGAAGAATGGCATTTAAAAAATTTGAAAGAATGGAGACATGCATAATTTTCAAGGAAATCTACCTACAATTTAAATCATTTATTACAAAAGCATTCATAATGAAAGAAATAAATTCATTCATTTCAAGAGGCAAATGTATTTTTGGAGTAACATGCAAAGGAATTTTAGAGAGCAATTCAGAGTTTCAAGGTTTGAAGGATAAATCAAGTGGATTCATAGTGTGCTCTGGAAGTTGGATGCCTATCCATTTCTTGTTGGAATTTACAAAGGTATTCATGTTTGCACAATCTTTCATTTTTATGGCTATGGATAATTCAAAGGTTGTGAATTGTGTGCATAGAGTGCAAGTTAATTTGAGGAAATATTTGAAGAATCTATCAAAAGATTCTATTGGTGCATTCTCTTGCATCCCTCCCAGAGAGTTTCCCACAGAAGATATTCATGCATTTGTTTATAGTAGGATAGAGGAATTGTCACCAGTTCAGTTGAGCATACTATGGAAGAATGAATTGGAAGAGAACTACAATTCTTACAAGGTGTTAGTTGAGAAGTTAGATGTGTGGCAGAAATCTCCTTTGTTTGAGTTCGATAGGAAGCGTATTCAAATAGTTTTGAGCAGAATTCATAATGAATCTTTGTGGATTGATGATGCACATTTGATTACCAGAGATGTAATTGGCTTGTGTTCCTCTGAACCAGTTCCCAAATGGAAGAATGTAGATGAGCAAGATATAATTGAGGTAACTCATGCAGCTCTTGAAGGAAAAGAGATTGATTTGAGATTGATTGTGGATCTGACTATTACGTATGCAGCAATGGTCATTGGTCATAAAGTTTGTATCCCTAGCAATGACCTCATGGTGTCTGCTACTGATGTACATATTGTTGTTGAGATGGTTAAAATAGGTATGGATTATGATTTTTGTGAATTACTTCGGATACATCTTTTGAAGAATTTAAGGGAAATCAAGAAGGGTAAGAAGAATAATTTCTAGTATGGAAATTTGGTTGTCTGCTTACTCTTTTACTTTTTGAAAGAATTATTGGTAATAGGAAGAATAGAATGGTCAAAGACAGAGCCTATTGCCCATCAAATTAGGAACTCTATGATAAATTTTGGTAGTTTGGATGCATAAGAGATGGATCTTGTTGCATTCTTTGGAACTTTTCAAATGAGAATGAATAGAAGGTAAAGGATTCTAGTAAGTGTTACTGAAAGGTACTCTGCAAGTATCAATGTTCTAGTGTCTACAAATTTCTATCACATGGAAGCAGTTGAATCAAGGTTTGTTTGGATGTCATGATTAGATTATGAAGTGTCAGAGGTTGAAATTGATTATTATGTAAAAATTATTTTGGAAATCCCTAAGAATCCTAATGTGGAAGGTACCTTTGGTAGTGCAATCGAAACGGGGAAGAAAAGGAAGAGTGTTGTCAAAGAAGAAGTTGGAGAAGGAAGTGAGTCTGAGAGAGCTTAACATGAGCATGAAAGAGTAAATATTCAAGGAGCTTTAGAAGAATTACAAAAATTTATTCCCAGTGCTAATTTTGATTCATCTATTTTTGTTGTGAAGAATCTGAGAAATTTGATTAATTCTTTGAAGGTCTACTCTCCAGACTGGAAGTGAATACTGGAATTAGGTCTGCTGAAGAAAATATGGAAGATATCAAGGAAAAATGTGCAAATGTACATAATTGAGTGATGAAAGAGTTGGAGAGTGTACAAGTTTGTGAGGAAGAGGCACAAGAACTACTTTCTTTTTTCCTAAAAATTGGTCTAGAAGTACACTAAACATAAGAAATGAGGTAAGGAGCAGTGAAACTTGAATGGCCACTCAGGAAGATACATACAAATTGGTAGACGATAGAGACAATCAGAGGTGGTCCTACATTGTGCAACTTCAGGATAAATTATTTTCCCTACAGGACCAAACAACAAAAGTTATTAAGAAGTTTATGGCACTAAGAGACATGATTAAACTTAGACATGTTCCTGTTTCTAGTGCTCTTAGCTATATTGGTGAATTATTAGAGATAAATCTTAATCCCAATAATTTAGCAGATGGTATAGAGTCCTTAACTAAGCTTGAACTATTTCACAAGAATCTTGTAAGTCCAAAAGGATCATGGAAGAAGGAAAAGTGTCATGGAACGTCATACTAGAGAGTTTCAAAGGTTCTTCTTCTTCATGTTGATTCATTTTTTGTGTTCATATCTTTTTGGTTATATTTTGATGCATATATATATATACCAGACCCCATCCTTTTCCATTGATTTCCAAGGGGAAGAGATAGAGGTTGGTAGAGGAAAAAAAAATTGAGATGACATTTTTGTTAGGGGGAGTATTCAATTGTCATATATTGAAAAATGTTTTTGACATGCATGTTGCCATAAATGCCAAAGGGGGAGATTGTTGGAAATATGAAGCCTTGCAACATGAGCATGAAGTATGGATGGTTTGTGTTGGTTTTTTTTGTGTTTTCATTGATGTCAACATGGTGACAACTATATGGGAAGATTACTTGGTTTACTAGAAGTTTTTTATGTCGATAATGTTCTTTTGTGATGAGCTAGTGTGTTGGTATTTGAGTCTAAAATTCACCACATGAATAAATATGACTCTAATATTTTAACCATGTTACCATGTCTCATTCATACATTTATATCCTATATCTTAAGAAGTTTTGGGTTGTGAGCTTAAATTTTATCTCTGATAGAGTTCAACTCTGTATTCTACTATTTAGCATATTTGTGTGGGAGACTTTGCATTTTATTAAGGAGAACATCTTAATGTTGTGGTTCCTATGGTAGTCTCTTTGATGATAGTATGATGGGAATTTTTTGTGGTCTCAAATCTGGAAGGTGTTTTCTTTGAGGATTTTATGTTGGTTTGGAGATTATGTGAATTTTGTTCTAGTCTTGGTCGACTTGGTATAATGCACTACATGGATAAAATGTTTTAAATCATATATGGTGCCAACAACGGTGTTTTGATTATTTTTTCTTCATCTAATTAGGTTTCCCTAATTGATGATTAAGACATACTTGTATATATATAATATTCCTTGAAGAGAGAAAGTGTGTGAAGGAAGGGGGAGTCCGAGTGTGGAAGAAAGGTGAAGGAGGAACTGAGCCTAAATTCTTTATTAGTTGGGGATCATAGTAGATTTTTTTAGAGACTATTGTGTGAGGCGGTACTTCATATTCTAAGCTTCATTAGAGTTGAATCCTACACATTGAAGGTGTATTCTCTCAGTTCATACTTTTGGCAGTGAGCCACAATCTTTGTATCTTAGTGGATAGGCATCTTTTGTATTCAAGAAGTGAGCCTTTTTCAAGGATAGTGAGTCCTAGTAGTGAGCCCTGTAATATCTTGTATCTAGATATAATATATTGTGAGTTAACTCTCACCGTGGTTTTTCCCTTCTTGGATTTTCCATGTAAAAATATTGGTGTTCATGTTTATGGTTGCATTGATTTGTTTCTATGTTCTCTCTTATTGATTCAGTTAGAATTGTGATAATGGTTAAATGGATTTTATATGAATGGTTTTATGGAATACTGATTCACCCCCCCTCTTAGTATTCTGGATGTTCAACACAAACGAGTGTTGATAGATAACGGTACAAATCTAAACATCTATACTTTGAAATTCATGAAATAGTTGGGGAATTATGACAATGTGATAGACAAAGCAAAGAGCATTACTATAAGTTCCTATGATTACCTTGAATGGAATTCAAAAGGGATAGTAAGGCTAGTAGTTCAGATAGAACCAACAACTACAAAAACCACATGTCAAGTACTTGACCTTGAGTTACCATATAACCTCCTTCTGGGATGCCCTCAGATTCATGCATTGCAAGTGTCCCTTCAACCTTTCACCAATGTCTAAAGATTCATCATGAAGGAAAGGAGGTGACATTATATATTGATCCTAAACCCTTCCATTTTTGTGCAAAATTGGAGAAGTATAGCAAAATCTAGCATATACCCAGCAATGACATATCATTTCTTTCATTCTCATATGTTGACCCTTCCATGCTACTATCAACCTCAATCAAACCAGTATTAAGTGAGCAACCAAAAATGGAAACCAAGGTTCAAGTACTTGACAGGGGTAATGGAAATTGTCAATTCAACCAAGAATTTTTCATTGGCATGCTTCCACCAACACCTAAGATTTATGGAGGCCTGAAGGAGATCAAATATGTTCAAACAGTACAAATGATAGCCAAACCCACAATTTTCACCAAGTGGGGAGATATGAAGGGTGAAGAGATATTCAAAGAATATTTTTCATCAATGATCTACAAAGAGGACCAAAAGGAGCTAGAACAATCACAACCCCTTCTAATCAATCCTAGCAGTAAAGGTTATCAATTAGCTAAAAAAATGGGATTTAATGGAATAGGTGGCCTTGGGCTACATAGACAAGGCAGATGGGAGCCCATTATAGTTTAACAAAGAAAATAATATGGGACTAGGTTATGATTCAAAAGAAGTGGTTACTCCAAATACTAGACGAACCTCTTTTAAGAAACCAACAGCTTATACTATCGTTAAGGTATTGTATATCTACCAAATTAGGGAAAATGATTTACCCATCAAAGACTTATTTGAAAACTTTAGCATTGATAGGTTCCCTCTCCAATTTATCAAAACTCTTCCCAATGACTATTATTATTCCAGAAAAAACTCTAATGAGTACGAGTGGGATTCTTCTTCCTTTGTCACCTCAAGTGATGATGACCTAGACACCCAATGGGAGAATGATACCAGAGCCATACTAACTGTTTCAACAACCTTTGTAAGCTTTAAGGATAATGATGATAGCATAGCCCTTTGCTACACACAATTGATAGATTGGGACCAACAACAACATACACCTGTTCTAGATCAATTCCAGAATGATCAAGAAATTACAAAGTTCATGGGACTTGGAATGGACATACTAGTAGGAGATCACAAAGAAGGGTTCATCATGGAACTCGAAAATGATGCATACTTCGGTGGGGAGATTGTATCCTCTAGTCACAAAAGTGAAAAATATAATATAAAAATAAAAATGTGATTCCCTAGAGAAAACCACAGTGTGGCTCTCTCAAATCCTGAAAAGAAGAAAACAAAAATAAAGGAAAAATCTAAAGGTGAAAAGCTCATTAAGCCACCCAAGGATAGAGGGTTCAATATCCCCATATCTAAATATCAAGAAAGATCAACACTCCTAGTGGAAGAAGCACAATCCATCCATGTTGGCATAGCAAAGAACCCAAAGATCACATACCATGCAGCGTCACTTAATCTTGGAGAGAAAGTGAACTTCACAGCATTCATCAATGATAGAAAGAGAAACTTTGTGTGGACCTATGCAAATATTCCTATACTAGATCTAGCACTAGTTGTACATCATTTGGTTGTATTCCCTGGAGAAAAACCTATCATGCAGAAACTAAGGAAAATGCATCCTCAAATAGCACTATTGGTAAAGGTAGAACTAAAGAAATTACTAGATGTGGGATTCATTAGACCCATCGATTATCTAGAATGGATATCAAATCTAGTACCATATTCAAAGCCCACTAGGGGCATAAGGATTTGCACAGACTTTCAAGACTTGAATAAAGCTTTCCCAAAGGATGACTTCCCACTTCCAAGTATTGACACAATCGTAGATCTAACAATAGGACTTGAGATGCTATCTTTAATGCATGGTTTCTTTGGGTATAATAAGATAAAAATATCCCCTGATGATCAACATAAAACAACATTCACTTGTGCTTGGGGGACCTTTTGTTGGAATGCCATGCCATTTATCCTAAAGAATGTTGGAACGACATATCAAAGAGCAATGACAACCATATTCCATGAAATGCTACATACAATCATGGAAGACTATGTGGACGAGATTCTAGAAAAGTCCATCAAAAGGGAAGATCACTTGACCAATATTACAAAGGTGTTTGATAGGCTAGAATAGTATAACCTAAGACTCAACCCAAAAAAGTGTGTGTTCGGAGTAACATCCAAAAATTTCTAGGGTATATAATTTCAAGAAGGGGAATTGAATTATATCTTGTGAAAGTAAAATCAATATAATATATGCCTCCACCAAATACATTTAAGCAACTGGGAAGTTTATAGGGAAAGCTACAATCTATTAGGAAATTTATCACACAATCGGCAACACCCATTCACCCATCTCCTACACAAAGATATCAAATTCAAGTGAGATGGGAGATGTGGCCAAGCATTCTAGCAATTCAAGGAGTAACTACTTCTCTTGTACTCATGCCACCTATTCCAAAAAAAAATTGATACTCTATGTGTCTACAACACAAGTAGCATTGGGAGCTCTCCTAGCATAGCTAGATGATAAGAACAAAGAAAGAGCGGTCTACTACATCAATTAAACACTGGTGGGCTATGAGTTGAACTAATCACCCATAAAAAGAGTGTGTCTCTTGGTCATATTTGTGACATAGAAGCTAATACACTATATCTTAAATAGACAAGTAAAGTTGATTTCAAAAGGTAGATCCACTAAAATATCTATTAGCAAAGGCAACTCTAACAAGCAGAATTGATAAATGGGTAATGATTCTAAGTGAGTTCAATATAGAGTATGTGAATAGAAGAGCCATCAAGGGATAGATCATAGAAAACCAACTAGTCGATGCACCAATAAAATATCACAAGCCTCTTATAGTAGACTTCCCAAACAAAAGTATATTGTTGATAGAACAGATAGACCATTGGACCCTATACTTTGATGGGTCCCACACTCAATATGGCTCTAGAGAAAGTATCCTATTTCTCACACCACAAGGAGATAATAATATCTCAGAGTATGAAGGTCTAATTGCAAGGCTCAAGATGGCTATTAAATGGAGGATAAAATAACCACAGGTCTTCGAAGACTCTCAACTAGTAATCAGGAAAGTGAATGATGAGTACCAAACAAAAGATGACAAATTAATGCCATACAAAAGGATGGTGGATAGCTTCAAGGAATATTTTGTCACAATAACCTTTGAACATATTCCTCAGATCAACAATAGAGCATTCGATGCCATGGAAAAATAAGTTTGCTTCTTGATATTCTGTAGAATATTCCTAAGTATGAGTTCCTTGTGGAGCATCTACTTATACCAACATTCGACATCCCAAAATCAGAACTAGTGTGTTTTATTGTTATTCCTAACTCCCCATGGTACCAGGACACATTTGATTACATCTAGCATGGTATCATACCACTTGACCTAACAACCACCCAAAAGAAGACCTTTACCCATAAGACTTCTCGATTCACAATCTTAGGAGATACATTATATCATCACAGTTTGGATGGTATGTTACTCTAATTTCTTAATGCAAAAGAAGCATAAACTACCTTATAAGAGGTACATGAAGGTGTTTGTGGTTCCCAATCTAGTGGATGTAACTTGGTACAAAAGTTACTGAGAACAGGGTACTATTGGCCCTCCATGGAACAAGATTGTATGTAGTATTCCCGAAAATGTCATCAATGCTAGCAACATAGTGACCTTATTCATGCACCGGCATAGGATTTGAGAACCATCACCACACCATGGAATTTCTCACAATGGGGATTAGACTTGGTAGGTAAGATTTCTCCTACTTCCTCTAATGAGCATAAGTTTATTATTACAATGATTGAATACTTCACTAAATGGATAGAAGCAATTCCATTGACCTACATCACTAGAAAATAGATATCAAAGTTCATTTTGAACTATCTAATTTTTAGGTATGGAATTCCCCAAACAATCATAATAGACAATGGAACTCCATTCAATAATCAAGACATCCAAGAGCGTCATTCCAAGTTATCTATCCAACATATTTTCCATGCTCTATTACCCACAAGGATATGGTCAAGCTGAAGCATCTAACAAAACCATACTAAAGATACTAAAGAAAACTGTTAATGACACTGGCCGTGATTGGCATTTGCAACTGAACCCAACTTTATGGGCTTATCGAACCAGCATTCGAACACCTACAAGTGCCACACCTTTCTCCCTGGTCTACGGATTGGAAGATGTCTTACCTATCAAAGTTGCAATCCCCTCATTGTGAATCTCACTAAAAGGCAAGGTCAACAAAAAATAACATTGGGTATCCAAATTAAATGAGTTCAAACTCCTAGATGAAAGGTTCTTGAGAGCATTAAACCATCTTTGGGTTTATCAAAATCAGCTCAAATGAAGCTATGATAAAAACATCAAGGATAGAAATTTTTAGGTTGGTGACTTAGTACTCAAAGAGAATCAGAAGGTACAACTAAATCAATATGGAAAAGACAAATTTGAACCCAATTGGTTAGGTCCATTTGTCATCACAGCAAGCTACAACTCTAGAGCTTATCAATTGGCTACTCCTAAAGGAGAACCCTTAGCTGGACTGCTGAACAACAGCCACTTCAAGAAGTTCTATACATGAAATATGTCAAAATACCCCAGGAAAAAGGGTAAAAATCAAAAAAAAAATCCAAAAAGACAAAAAATACAAAAAAATCAAAAAGCAAGAAAAACAGTAAAGAGAAATAAAACATTATTTTAGTGAAAACCACTTTGTGGCACTCCTAGAATAGGTACCGTAGTGAAATCCTAGAAAACAAGCACTATGTTTGAATAATACTTACATTGTTATCTATCAATACTATCTGAAGCATCCGCCCATTTGTCCCATAATAAAACATGTGCCTAATCATGACTTGGTAACTGATTGAGTATTGAACCTTGCTACACCATCAACGTTAATCTCCTAGAGAAGGTAGTATTATCTCAAACTAGGGGCAACCTCTTGAAACAATTCATAGACTAGATCCTTGTGCATCCCATCATGGTCAAAAAAACTATCCAAAATCAAAAACATCTAGAAAATTACAAAATAAAAAACATATAGAAAACAAAAAAATCAAAACAACTTTGGATTATTCCTTCACTCAACAAGTCTAAGATATCAAAATTTGCTTCAACCTCATGGCTAGTTCAAGTGGATTTCCCACAACATATCCTATAGGAACTATTGTGGAATATTAATCCAAGTTATCAACATTGTTTGAATCCCAAAAAAAAAGTTATGCTTTGAGTCAACACTGGTCAAACTACATGGTCTATGCATGTACAATGTAGGCAAGGCTTATCTTTGATCAACCCCCAAGGCCTTAGGTCATTCCCCTTAGGTTTTTATCATGCTTTATTTCAACTTAGTCAAAAATTAAAAATCCCAAAAAAATTCAAAAAAAATACAAAATCCAAAACCATTTGAAAAGAAAAAAAGATTAAAAACATGCTCACACCAAACCAAGCAAACTACAAGCCTCTGTGTGTACAATGTAGGCAAGGCTTGTCTCTGATGATCCCTTGATGCCCTAGGTTAGTCCCCTGAAAACAACAAAAACATCATAAAACTCAAAAAAATCAAAAATTCATGCTCCATCATCACAAATATGCAATAAAACATCATCCATAATAAAAAAATCGTCACATCCACCCTTTGAAAAATAGACAAACAAACAAAGAAAACATCAAAATCTATAACTTTCAAGAAAATCACAAAGCTTTGATTACGAATAGTCTAAAAAAATTCCAAAGTATTAACTACCTATCTTTTTGACAATTCACCAACAACATCCTAAGATACTCCTTAACAGATCCATTCCTATGATAGACATGATCAACAACAGATAATAGCCCCACCCCAAAAGAAATATGGCAAGTGATACTGGAACTTTGTTTTATCTTTTTATAGTCTTGTCTTTATGATTTATTTTATTGACTCATTCTCAAGATCTCTCAAGGATGTCCATAAGGATTTAAAGAAGAAGGAATGGGGGAAATTGAGTGTCATTTTGGTTTGTTGTTTGTAAGATATTTTTGTGAGACTACCATGGCAAATACTTTCCTTATTGAGTGTATGGAATTTTTTTTTAAATAATTCATGTATCAGTTTCATGTTAGGTATTTTATACCTCTTTGTGTAACTGGTCTGAAAAGTTTTAAGATAACCCAACCATATATTTTAAATAATTTATTTCTATGTCTGGAATGAGCAAGAATATTCTTTGTGTGTTGATTCAAAGTTCGTGCAATGGATACAAAGTCACCTTGGTTAATAATACCCTGGTGCATCGTATTCATTTGCTACATCAAAAAGGATTGTTAAAACTGTGAAGTCTCTATGCGAAGCAAAAGTAACTCATCAGTACTAACAACATCAAATTTCTATCCATCATCAAAAAATTATTCTAACTCACATCCATCCTACATCATAAACATCATTAGTAACACATGCGTCCTGCATCCATAATTGTGTCAATACATATCATGATGATAATAAAGCAATAAAAACATCATGTATCATGTATAGTTGGAATCATCCATCATATATCAACATCATCATATACATAATAAAATATCATATGAGACAAAATATGATTCATCCATCCACATTGTATGCATACATATAAAAAGTAAAAAAGACATATATAATCATATATCATCATACATCATCACCCATAATTATCACATAAACACATAATGAGGCCAAATCAAAGCATGTATATCTCATATATATCATCATCAAAAAAGGAATAATGTCATGGTACATCATTAGGAAAACATGTGTGATAGGACAATACAAAAATATACATATATACAAGGCCTTAGATGGGCTGATGAATATATATACAAAATCATCTCTATAATATTAGTCTCTAAATAGTAAACATCATAAAGATCAAGAACAAATATGCCACTGCCCAGTTGGAGGAGGACTCTAAGGATTAGGCTGATTGGGTTGTCTAATTGAGCAACTACCTGACTTAGCACCTGTAGCAACACTAGGCTCTCCAAACCATTGGACGTTGATGTGCTTTGGAAATAGAGGCCTCATACAGGGTCTGATAATATGTCGACCTCTGTAGCAATTGATCTTGCTCAGCTCATAGACTATCCCACTTTGTCCTAATATTGTCCCTCTCTGTGGTAATAGCCTACAACTATGTCTCAACAACTAAATGATTCCCAATATCAGTGTCTCTCTCCGTCTTAAAGCCCTCTCTCTCATATCAAGTTGTCTCACTCTGTAGTGAGTGTAACAATATGTGCCTCCATGGCCTATCGCCTATGTGTCTCTCACAGCAGTCATCTGGACTAACTATACACCTCCATCTCCAAGTGGTGGAGGAGGACCTGGAACCTATCCCTGATCCACCTGCATCGGATCACCATGGGCATCATCTTGTCGGGCCCTAGGAAGCTTCTCTATAATGATCTCCACATGATTTCTCTCTCCATGATGACCTGTAATGCCTGCTCTACCCATTGTAGGAACACTGAAAGGATTTGTGAATCTCAAAGGAAAATGTCGTGCCCACCACTTATCATAATTAGGAGTAGTACTAGGATTGGCTAAACCCATTGTCCAACCCCGTTTGAATGGGGCAAGAGATCTAAACATAGCAACAACAGCATCTCGATTGGCTTGTAGACCCTAGACATGAACCTCTTTGGCGGTCCGACCAAATCAAACCTAATAGGCATCTAGAAAATGACCTTGTCTCTCTCCAAACTACCCCAAAACTCTGACAGTTAGATATCTCTTTAAAAGAGAGTCCACACAATCGATAAATCATCTAGTTTGTCTATAATATACCAACTGCTCCTGATTTTCAGGCCATGCCTCACAATCCATATACAACCTCCATACAAAACCTAGCATATCATTGAATACATGGCCCCAGTAAGAAAGTTGTCTAGGAAAAGTATCATGTAGAAAATATTCATAATGATAAAAATATGGATCCCCAACAATACAATCCAATATACCATCAGGTTGCATAACTGAGATGTGCTCCTAGGCCCATACATGAAGAAGAGAGACACCGATAGAGATAGATTTCCCACCACAATAAGCAACATCATGCATATCTCTATACAGGTGGGAAAGGAGACATGGACCCCATACGTATCTAGTCTCATGCTCAAACATCTTCTCCATACACACACCCCAACCAATAGTAAATTGTTGGCCCTGCCTATCAAGAACGACGAGCCCCATAACCAAACCACAGAGAACAAGTGAAACAGGATCAGCACTACCCACAAAATCCAATAAGTCTATCTCAATATGCCAAACCTCCAGATGTCTCACTCCAATAATGTGGCACATAGCGCAAGTGCCCCATTGAATAGAATATGTAATAATCTCTCCATGAATAGGTATGCAGAGGATCCTCCACACATCCTCTAGGGTAATGGTGGCCTCCCCAATAGGTAAATGGAAGGACAAGGTATTTGAATTCCACCTCTCCATGAGCATAGTCATCATCACGCTATGACATCTGATGGTGGGCATGTAGCAAATGTGTCGCAACCTGACACATCTAAAATATATCGCTAAAATACATTGAAACCAGTGATCAAATGAAATAGATCACATGGTTGTCACTCCCTCAATTGGATCAGATTAAGAACCACCTGCAACCATTCAACCCATGATGTTAAGGATTTTCTATGAAAATGCAAAACGAACCTATGACAAAAAACAAATTGACTTAGGATTCCAAAAAAGGTCAAAAGCGAAACATTTTTGTCAAAAGTGAAAAAATTTCACAAAAGCAATAAAACAGGCAAAAGCAAGAAAATGATAGTCAAAAGCGATAGAAATTTTCAAATGCGAAAAATTCAAAAGCGAAAAAAAATTCCAAAAGCGCAAATTTACAAGTATGCACAAAACGAAGGCAAAAAGACAAAAGTGCAAAAATTAGGAAAAGGCAAAAATAGAAGTGCAAATTTAGGTAAAAAGTGAAATTTGTTATAGCAAGTGCGCAAAGACATATCAAATGTGACCTGTTTACAAAAGCAAAAATGAAAAAACCAATACAAAAGTGAGGAAAACACAAGCTTCGTGCATTCACCTTTTTTTGTTTTTATGCATTAATTATAGAAATGTGAAAAGACAAACAAAAAATGAAAGAGTACATATCAGGCATCGATGCCTACAACCCATCCAAACTCGTGAACCATGTCCACGCGATGTGGGGCTCCCTGAATCCTCGCCATAGCTCCTCTACAATTGACAAAACAAGAAAACTAGAGGCAAGAATTCTCTATAGGTTCAAAGTGAAAATGAGGTAATTAAAACCCTAATTACCTATTTTAACCCCTAAAAACCCTAATTTTTGCTTAAGAAACCTTCCTAGGTTAAAATTAGGACCTCCCAAGAACATATTAACTATCAGGAAGAGACCTATAAGCTTATATTTTCACCCTCTATGCATCTAAACTAAAATGAAATAGTCTCGTGAGCTTGACCTCAAAATTTATATTTTCGACCAACCCCTTGAGGGGGCAGCCTAGAGTCCTACCAGCATTCCGCTGACCATTGGGAAATAGTGGGGCATATGAAAAATTTCAAAACTTGATCTTAACATCAAAATATTTGAAACAAAGCAACCAATACTTTGTTGCAAAGAGGGGGAAAATGTAGACATGTAAAATTGACGTAACACTTTCGCACAACTTAAATGACATTTTCGCATCATCGGTGTCATTATCATCAAATGTCACTACATTTCACATCAAAAGCATCTAAAACCCTAATTCCTCTATTAATTGAATAATAATACATGTGATCAGGAAAAACTAGAATTAAGAAAGGATGCATTCAAACATTAATTCTAAGATCCTCATCTAATAATGAAGAACAAAGAAGTGCATGAAAGGAAATAACAAAGAACAATCTCACCATAATCTTCACGCCTCCATTGAATGACCTCCATTATCCTTCTCCATTTTGTTGTAATTATGGTTGCCCTCAGTCGAGTATGCAAATATTAGCCTTAGTAGATGATAGCCAAATTTTGAAGTTGATAGCTTCAGTATAATTCTGGATAAATTGGATCCCTCAAAATTACCATGGAACGAGCCTTTTATAGACGAATGAAAATTGAATGAACAATCGAGATTGAAAAGGACTAATCAATGGTTGAGATTGGATGTGACGAGCAAGGATAAGAACGAGACTGAAAGAGGAACTAAGAAAATCAATTAGTTTGAATGGGAAAGTGAATAATTAAACAATGGCGGCATTATTTAATTATAGAAGAAAACGAAAAATTGATTTTTTGAATTAAATAGTAATTTAATTCAAGATAAGTGAGGGAAATCAATTTGGAAAATCATTTAAATAAATATTATTTATTTAATTGTGGAGAAAGAAAGATAAGTGAAGAATTAAATAATTATAATTAATTATTTAATTATAGTAGACAAAGTGGTGATAGTTAAATAAATTAAATTTATTTAATTATAAGGGACATGAACCTTAGTGATGTAATTAAATAATATTTAATTAATCAGAGGCCAAGGTGAAATGATGGAAAGATTTAATTAAATAATTAAAATTATTAATTAATAGGAGAGTGATGACATTCGAAAATAAGTAAATTATTTAATTATTAAGCATGAAAGGGGATTTAATAAAGTCGTGGGCCTAGGATAATTTTAGGTGTCTACAATACATTATTTAATTAATTCACTTTTCATCAATTTTGACAAATTAAATAAATTTCATTTATTTAATAAAGTCCTAATCTAACTTTATTCATCCTGATTAATTAAATAACATCAATTATTTAATTATGTCGCTAATTCACTTTGTTCCCCTAAGTCAATTAAATTATTAAAACATAATAGTTTAATTAAATCACTTTCCCTCCAAATTGGAATAATCAAATTTAATTATTTAAAACATCATCAAAAATCAAATCAAATAAATGCAACTTTGTTTGCAAAAGTCAAACTTGATTTGTACGTTCAACTCCAAAAATAATTAATTAATTAAATCAATTAATTAGTTATCCTCAACCACTTTCATGATTGAGAAAATTATGAACCACCAATTGCTCAATCTATTTCCTAACTGATCAATCTATTTCCTAACTGATCAATCTATTTACTGACTAATCAATATATTTCTTGACAGATCAATCAATTTCTTCAATCACACCAATTATGTAATTAATTTTCACAGATTATGCCCATCTAAATCCTCTCAACATCTTTCAACCATCAATAAAGATATTCTACTGCATGATCTCAAGTGTTCATTCGAAAACAAAAAATCTATATAACAACCATCTTCCTCAAAAATGATTAGAGAATCAATAAATTTTATGCAATGAAGTGATGCTAAGATCATAATCGAAATTTTTGACAAAGCTTCACACATATCTTCGATCAACACATGCACATTCTTCAAGTTTTCACATGCACAATGGAGGCTTTGCAATGATATGAACAACCCAACATCTTCATGAACACACTGACACAGGATGGTAACGCTATTTTATTATGAATTTGTTGTTATTGCTTTTTGTCAATTTTGTTCTTGCATTCTTGATTTTATAGTTACATTTTGTGAGTAATGGGCATAAATCTTGATTCTTGTTTTCATTTAGATTAGCTTCAATTCAATTCAATTATCTCATCTACATCTTCTCGATTTCCCCCTTACACAAGAATAAACTGCAATATTAGGCCTAAATAATATATTAAATATTTGGTCTTATTATGTTGTAAAATTTTGGTGTGAGATAGTTTAGGAGGCAATTTTAAAATGTGAAATTCAAAAAGGGAATCTCGGTGTGGATATTTGGGGAGTTACAAGTTGAGACAACTCATTAAATCTCATCAACTTTAGAATGGAAAAATCTAGACACCCATATTGAGTTGATTGTTGCTTTTCCAAGATTGGACCTATTTGTGAGGAGTGGAAATCCAAGTTATCACCTAATTTTTGCAATTTCTTGGGAGTGGTTTTGATTTTTTTTTCTTGAGAATTTAATACTTTATTTCATGCATTTTCAAGGCATTTTCTCTAGGTTGGGCATGGGAGATGGGAATGTTGTTTTTTGTCATATAGCAGATTAAAATATGTTTTGTAATGATTTTCTTCATCATATATGGCTGCACAAACTTATGTAATCACATTTATTTGAAGTTGCCAAACATTGATGTAAGTTGAATAGAGAAGATTTAATCTATTGTTGCAAATTTATGACATCATGTTTGTTGTGTTGATGTTGAAATGTTTTTAGTGAGGGTTGTGTGATATCTCCCTTACATTAGTAGTATCATATCATAAGTTCTTGAGTTTGCAGGAAGACCACCAAAGTAAGGTAGTTTGCAGTAGGACTCATGAGTTTTGGGCTGTGATAAAATTCCTCCAAGAGTATCCCCATGAGGTAGGGGTAGAGGTGGAGGTATAAACCCTCCCAACATTAATGATTTAAGATCCCTTATGAAGGGAACACAATATACTTAGAGGGGGGGTGAATCAATAGATCTAAAAAATTACAACAATTCTAGAAACCTTAACATCCTCTTTAAAGATTTTCAACATGAATAGTATTGAACCATACAAACTAGTAAGTTAAGAAATTAAAGCACAACACAAGATAACACAACACTAGATTTTTTACGTGGAAACCAAAAAAGGCAAAAAAACCATGATGAGAAGCTCTCATAAGAAAAAATATAATAAGGAAATGTTACAATAGGAAGTAGGAACCAACCTACCAAAGACACCAATCCCCAAAATATTCAGTAGGAACCAACCGACAAGAGACACCAATCCCTGTCAGAATAATACAATAGGTATAACATCAATCCTATCAGAACAAAAATAATGTCGGATTTGAATTATGACACCAGCAACACACTAATACTGGCACACTCTCTTTTCTTCACACTTCTACTACAACATAATTGTGCATCCCACTACAATACTTTCATTGTAATCATTAATGGATGCACTATGTTACCTTACTATCACTCAATTCCACTTAAAATGCATCTAAACATTTGAAATACATATACATGACACTACATTAACACTCTTATGACATCTAGGGATCCACACCAACCTAGACAACATAGGATGGACCTAAATTCAAATTACGTGAAGCGTGTAATACAAAGGTCCAATATTTCCACCAAAAGCACTTAATGCCTTGCACCACCAAGGGAACCTCAAACAAGTTGTATCCTCACTCCACATGCTTGAATTGAATTTTTCATGCTTGTAGCCATTATCGCACATGCCTCAAACTTGGAATAGCTTGATGATACTTCTATTATTTCAAAATCCTTGCACATTGAGATGCACCACCAAAAACTTAGGAAACTAATAGAACTAGTATAGGCATACTCTCCTTCCAAACTATGGAGCTATGCTACATTTTTGAATGAAATGTCACCCATATTAAATAATTTCTCTACCTAAAAGATATCCTTCCAAACCACCACATACATTTCTGACTACATATTCGGCATGGTATAATGAATACATGAAGTATCTGAAGGTATTCACATCACAACTAACATGATACAAGATATGATAGATTAGACAACCTACACACTATCAAACAACATACTTCTGAAACATTCAAAATGTTGGCAATACTTGTATTCCTACAATATTTCTTCATCTTTGACAACCTTTACATCTAAAAGCACTGACACCCTTTGATAACCACTATCAAACACAATGAAATGTTGACATCAGTTTGACATCAATGAGAACCTATACTCAATAATCTCCCCCTTTGTCATTAATGGAGAACAACAAAATGTTGGGTCCACCAAGAAAGACACCAAAACAACAAAAATAATGTTTGAGTGACTCATGTGTTGTCCCATTTACTCCCCCTATGAAGGATATGGAATTCACCTTAGCATTATCTCAATTCAACTCTTTCCCCCCTATGATGGATATGTTCTTTTAAAATAAAATTTTGAGCTTACTTTCTCCCCCTTTAACATCAATGGCAAAGGATCAACAATGCTTACTTTCTCCCTATAGACTAATACCCATATACTCACTTTCACCTACAACATTTAGAACCCTATTCCTAAATGGACTCCCCCTAAGTCCATGCACCATAATTTATGAACATTCTGTAAGTGCACTAGCTCTTCTTGTGGTATGGAGTCCAAGCTCCCCCTCACCTTGTACTTTCCTCTTGAATAGAGAGGAGGGAGTAACAACTTCCAGCTTCTACCGGAGAAACTCAAATATCTCTTTAGGAAGTGGCTTCATGAATATGTATGCAACTTTCTCCTTTGTATCCACATATATCAAATTTAATTATTTCTCAGCAACCTTATCCCTCAAGAAATGATATTTTATTGCAATGTGTTTTGTTCTTGAGTGCATCACCGAATTCTTTGAAATGTTAATTGCACTTATGTTATCACAATGAATAGTGATAGGATCTTCAAACTCAACCTTCATTTCCTTCAAATTTTGTTTCATCCAAAGCACCTGAGTACAACGTGATGTTACAACAATATATTATGCTTCTACTATAAATAAAGAAATTAATTTATGATTCTTACTCAACCAAGACACCAAATTGTCTCCAAGGAAGAATGCACTGCCACTTGTGCTCTTTAGGTCATCTATAGATCCTACCCAATCTGTATCTTTGTATGTTGTAAGAGTAAATTTTTCACTCTTTGGATGCCAAAGACCAAAATCTTCAGTAGCCTTCAAATACCTAAATATTTTTTTCACCACCTTCACATGAGTCTCTTTAGGTGCTACCTAAAATTTGACAACCATTCCAACTACCTGCATAATATCTGTTCTCGATGCTATCATATATAGCAAACTTCTAATCATAGACCGATACAACATTTGATCTATCATAGAAGACTTGTCATCCTTTCTCAACTTACACTCGGTAACCATAGGTGTTACAACAGGTTTTCAATCTTCTAGTCCAAACTTGCTTAACATATCCTTTGCATACTTGTACTTTGAGATAAAAATCCCTTTATCTGATTGAACAATTTGCAATCCCAAGAAGAAAGAAAATTCTCCTAACATAGACATCTCAAACTCATTCTACATAGCCTTTAAAATTTTTTACATATTTTAGCTTTCACCAAAAATGATGTCATCAACATAGACCACAACTATCAATATGTGTTCTCCTTTTGTTTTTATGTACAAATTGTTGTCCACATAGCCTCTCTGGAATCCTTATTGTTGCAAGTATCCATCCAACCTTGCATACCAAGATCTAGGAGCTTGCTTGAGTCCATACAAATCCTTCTTCAATTTGAAAACATAATATGGATTATTAGTGCATTTAAATTCATCCGGTTGCTCAATGTAAACTTATTCTTCAAGCTATCCATTCAAAAAATTTGACTTCACATCCATTTGATACACATTTAAATTCTTGTAAGAAAATAGAGCTAGAAGCATCCTGATTGCCTCCAATCTAGCCACTAGAGCAAATGTCTCCTCAAATTCTATACCTTCAACTTGAGCATAACCTTTACACACAATTCTTGACTTGTTATGAATCACTTCACCTTCTTTATTCAGTTTGTTTTTTAATACCCTCTTGGTTCTAATCACATTTTTGTCCTTAGGCCTTGGGACAAGCTCCCAAGTTTCATTCTTCATGATCTCATTTAGTTCTTCTTCCATAGCATCAATCCAAACTTATTCATTTCTTGCATATTTATATTTCTTAGGTTCTATCTTTGATAGTAAATCAAAATGTACCTATTCTTTTTATCTTTCCAGTGTATTTCAGGTTAGAACCCCACTATCTTTATCACCAATAATATGATTTGCAAAGTGATTTTTTTGAACATACTTAGTTGGATTCTTTAAAACAAATTCCTCTTCTAGTTCTTAATTATTGCTATAAATTGATTCCTCTTCCTCTTCAACTTTTGGAATAGTAATACTCTAAATAGTTTCATCAACCTTCACATTTGCACTTTCAACTATCCTCTTCAAGCTTTTGTTATAACATCTATAAGTTTTTTTTCTTAAAGAGTAACCAAAAAAATACATTCATCGGACCTTTAGTCAAACTTACCCAAAATCTCCTCATCTCTTTTGATGTACAAATTACTTCCAAAATTTTGTAGATGTCTTACTGATGTTGGTCTTCATTTCCATAACTCGTATGGAGTCTTCTTTATCTTGCACTTGATTTAAACTCTATTCAGAATGTACATAGTTGTCTATGTAGCTTCTCTCCAATACATATCTAGCAAGTTTTCCTGGCATAACATAGTCCTTTCTATTTCCTATGCATTCTAGTTCCTTATTTAAACAACTCCATTTTATTGTGATGTTCTAGGAGTAGAAAACTGCCTCTAGAACCCATGTTCTTGACATAATCTCTCATACTTTTTAGCTGTAAATTCTCCACCTCTATCTACTATTAGAACTTTATTTCTTCTTCCAATTTCATTCTCCACCATAGCCTTGAATGCTTTGAATTTCTCAAAAGCTTATGATTTCTCTTTTAGATATGTAATCCAAGTCATCCTAATACAATCATCAATTAACATTATAAAATACATGTCTCCTTGTGGACTCTTAGTCCTTATCATTCTGCATAATCGGTGTGTACCAAATCCAATGGATTTGATGTGGAATAATACTTAGCTGGATACTTTTCTACTTTCCTTCATGGCATGGCTTACAATTGATTGACTGAGGTTTCTTAATTCTTGGCATATCTTGGACCAGCCCTTTTGAACTAACCCTAACAATGTCATCAAAATTCATGTGTCCTAACCTTTTGTGTCAAATCTAACTTTCATCCTTATATGCAGTGAGACAATTTTTTTCCATTTAACTCACTAAGGTGATAAATATCACTGCTTTTCTGGCTTCCTTTCACAATTAACTCATTGGAACTAAATATTTGATTTCACAACCATCAACACTAAAGGATAACTGATATCCCTTATCACACATCTAACTGACACTCAACAAATTATGTTTTAAGCTTTCCACATACGGAACATCGTGTGTCTTTGTCTTGTTAGGAAAAGGTTTTTTGTACACCTTGCATAATGTTATAATGTAATTATTTATTTATTATGTGGTGCACCTAGGGAATCTAGGGGTGTGTGCATCACATGGGTCTAGCACTCTTGAGGCCACTTTATATGTTGTATGTAACATTGGATTAAATATTTAATGTAGGGTTGCACATGGGAATAATATTTAATATTGGGAAAACTTAGTACCAATATTAAATGAAGGGTTAATAGTTTTGTAAGCTCATGGTATTAGTCACATGGTTTTATGTAATACCACTTGGTGGTTTTGTGGGAGCTTGTTTCTATAAAATCAAACACAAAGGTAGTTGTCTAAGGTTGGCTATTTGGCTAAGGGGTTGAGAGCATCTCTTGTTAGCATTTGTGAAGGTTGAAGCATGGCATGGGATGTGGGTTACATGCTTGTTCACATGGAGTGCTTGTTGAGGGCTTGATGCTTCAAAGGTGTTCATGGAGGAATTTGAAGATGTATTGTAATGTTTATTATTGAATAATACATGAGTGATGGATGCTTTTGGAGGCTATTTTTTTCCCTCTTGATGGTTTCCCCTAGGTATTTCTTGTGTCATATTTGATGGTATGTTGTCTATTATTTTGCATATGGATTCTAAATACTTGTTTGCATAGATTTATCTATTTGGGTTATGTGGAAATTATCTTGGGTGGATACATATTTCCTTTCATGTCTTGCCACCATCAAGACTTAAAGTAATCTTACTAGATATTTTAGCAATTGAATTGTTTCCAAGGGTAACTAAACCACCTTCAAATTCTTTAAAATTCATAAAACTTACTTTTATCACCACTCATTTGACTAGAGCAACTGATGTCAATAATCCATGGGTTCTTCCTCTCTTTCTAAGCATGTAATGTTGTTTGTGCAATTAAAGACTTATCAGACTTCTTCTTTTCTAGAACCTTCTTCCAGACCTTCTCTAGAACATCATTCTTTCCTTTCTCTAGTAATGGGGTACTCACAAAATTTATTTTGTAGTTTCTTGCAAAGTGTCCAAAATTGTTGCAATTAAAACAAATAATATTGAAATTAAACAGAGGTACAAATGCATTATTTCTGACAAAATTATTTCTTCTTATCAAAACTCTTCTACAATCCATAGCCTTATTTCCATACTCATTACAACTAAAACAATAACCAGAAAAATAAAAACTTGACCTGGTATTGTATTCTTGTCCTCCTCTAGATCTCCTCCCTTTGTTCTACACTTACACAAATCCATCATCCTGATTCATGCTTCCATTACTTGTCAATGTCCTCTCTGATTTTGAACTTCTAGAACCTGTCACTTCCAGAATTTCCTTAGTAGTCCTCTTTGACTATTATGTCACCTTTTTCTTTTGATCACAATCAACTCTTAATTTTCCATGCAAAACTTTCTAACCTTGTAATATCTAATCTATGGTTTTAGTGCTTTTATTGAACTTCAACTATGGTTGTCGATTTTCCTTCTCAAGCTCTTTTTTAATTTTCCTCAAGTTTTTCATAATCTTTGTTTCTTTCTAGTAACTTCCCCATCAGAACTATTCAACTCTTCTTGCTTCTTCTACCTGAATCCTTAGATCAAAATTCATCTTTTCAACAATCTTTGAATCTTTTTCTATTTTCTCTTTGGTTCTTATTTCTTTTGCAATCTTGATATTCAGCTTCTTTATTTCTTTTCCAGCCCATAACAAATTCTCCATTAGATATGCTTCTTCTTCACCTTTTTCTTTGGAACTCATTTCAGCATCACCATCAATAGTTTCAAAAGCCATGAATATAGATTTTCCATTTTCATCAATGGATGCATCATCATCTTCTTCTTCTATAGAATATTCTTCTTCTTCCTCATTAGTATAAAAAATTCTATGCTTTCTCTATCCCTTGGATATTCTTTGAAAATACTTTTTTCATTTTTTGTTCAACATTGTTAGTGTTCTTATGAGGTCATTTAGCCATAAAATTTATAACTTCCCCACAATTAAAACATTTGAAAGGAAATTTACCTTTTCACTTACCAGAACCCCTTTGCAACTTTCCAAAAAAAATCTTCTTTCAAATCTGATCCACAATCAAAATCTTGATCAACCTGCTTTAGAGATACTAAAATCAGCTTCTTTTCTTATAGAATCTTCACTTTCAAATCTCATCTCAAATGCAATTAATGTACCATGCAACTTAATCAACTTTAAACTATTCACATCTTTAGCTTCTTCAATAGAAAAAAAAATAGGATCAAACATTCTAGGTAAGGATCTGAGTATTTTATTCACAAAAATCTTCTCTTCCAAGGTTTCACTAAGACCTCGAATATGATTGAAAATTTCATTAACCCAAAGCATGAATGTGGCAATGCTCTCATCTTATTTCATCCTCAAACATTTAAACTAAGCTCTGTAAGTCTACAAATTTTATTCTTTGACTTTATCATCACCTTCATAGATAGTTTCCAACTTCTCCCATATTTCCTTTGTTGTTTTACATTCCATCACTTTTGACAACTCAGTGTTATTCAAACCATATAAAAGAGCATTTCTAGCCTTAGCATTGATTTCATATGCCCTCTTTCCAATATGATCCCTAGGAGGGTTTTTCAAGTATTTCATACCCCTCAACAACTGAATTCCATAAGTCCATACCTAAATCCATCAAAAATCGGTACTTTGTTTCTGGAAGAACTATCTTGTGTCATCCCAATCTACCTTAAGTTGTTAAACTCTTTCAAAGGAACTTAGCTATGATACCAATTTTAGGGAACATAATCTATTGAGATGGGGAGTGAATCAGTAGATCTAAACAATTACAAAAAATTTAGAAACCTTAACAACCTCTTTAAAGATTTTCAACGTGAATAGTATTGAACCATACAAGCTAGTAATTTAAGCAATTAAAGTACAACACAAGATAACACATAACACTAAATTTTTATGTGGAAACCCAAAAAGGAAAAAAAACACAGTGAGAATCTCTCACAAGTAGAAATTATAATAAGGTAATTTTACAATATGAAGTAGGCACCCACCTACAAGAGACACTAATCCCCAAAAGATTCAGTATGCACCAACCTATAGGAGAATCCAATTCCCACTAAAATAGAGACAATAATCCCTGTCAAAACAATACAATAGGTAGAACACCAATCCTACTAGAATAAAAGTAATGGCAGATTTGAATTATGAAATAAACAACACACTGATACTGGAACACTCTCTTTTCTTCACGCTTCTACTACAACATAATTGTACATCCCACTGCAGTACTTTCACTGTAATCATTAATCGATGCACTATGTTACATTATTGTCACTAAATTTCACTCGCAATGCATCTAAACATTTGAAATATATATACATGACACTACATTAATGCTCTTCTATGTCAGATAGGGATCCACACCAACCTAGACAACATAGGATGTACCTAAATTCAAATTACATGAAACATGTAATACAAAGGTTCAATCTTACATCCAAAAGAACTTGACACCTTACACCACCAAGGGAACCTTAAATAGGTCCTATCCTCACTCCACATGCTTGAATTGAATTTTGCATACTTTTAGTCGTTACTGCACATGCCTCAAACTTGGAATATATTGATGATACTTTTGTTATTTCAAACTCCTCGCATGTTGATATGCACCATCAAAAACTTAGGAAACTAATAGAACTGGTATAGGCATACTCTCCATTCAAATCATAGAGTATACCACATCTCTAAAAGAAATGGCACCCATATTAAATAATCTATCTACCCAAAATATAT
This sequence comes from Sequoia sempervirens, assembly GCA_007258455.2. Classification (NCBI taxonomy): domain Eukaryota; kingdom Viridiplantae; phylum Streptophyta; class Pinopsida; order Cupressales; family Cupressaceae; genus Sequoia; species Sequoia sempervirens. The sequence continues at coordinate 725,001,238 of VDFB02058242.1, read as the reverse complement.
CCTTCTAGACCACCACATACATTTCTAACTACATACTTGACATGGTATAATGAATACATGAACTATCTGAAGGTAGTCACGTCACAACTAACATGATACAAGATATGATAGATTAGAAAACCTACACACTGTCAAACAACACACTATCATAAACTTTAGAATGCTGTCAATACTTGTATTCCTACAATATTTCTTCATCTTTGACAACATTCACATCTAATAACCTTGAAACCCTTTGATAACCATTTTCAAACACAATGACTTGCTGACATCATATTGAAATCAATGACAACCTATACTCAACACCTTAAGGGGCAAGTAGAGACATTGCTGGAAGAGTTATGAAAAAGAGTTGAACATAGAGGAAGAGAACCTAAGAGTGAAGAAGAATATGAATTTTTTGATACATCTAGTCAGCCAAGTGGTGGACGAGATGCAACAACAGTAGTTGCAAATGACCCTCTAATTGTTGCATTAATAAAATTTTGAAAAAGTCGAAAGATGGAAGTTTCAACATTTAATGGAAGATTAAATATAGAGGATTTCATAGATGTATAAATGACATGGAATAATTCTTGGATTTTGAAGAGATTGAAGACCCTAGCAGAGTGAAGTTTGCAAAAACAAAATTGAAAGGACATGCTAACATTTGGTGGAGAGAAATTCAACTTGAAAGAGGAAGGAAAGGAAAGATAAAATTACTAGATGGGATAGAATGGTGAAAAATATGAAGAGGAAATTCATTCCTATATATTATGAACTAGAGTTACTCAAGAAGTTGCAAAGTTTAAGACAAGGAATAAAATTTGTAAAAGAGTATACTGAAGAATTCCACAAACCCTTGATTAGAATCAGACATGTTGAAGAAAATAAGGAGAAAGTAGCTTGATACATCAATGGGTTGAAGCCTAATATACAAGAGGAATTGGAAATAGTGATAATGTACACCATAGAAGATGCATGTCAATTTGCACTAAAGGTGAAAGAAAGATTAAATAGAAAATTTGAAATAAGAAAATAGGAAGGGGTCATGGTGGAAGAACTAGAAGTGAAGATCAAGAAGAGAACAAAGGATCCAATAGCAAGATCAAAAAAAGGAAGACTATAGCAGCAATAAAAAAAAATTATGATTCATATTACTTCCATGATCAATGTACAAGAGGAAAAGGAAGATTTGGTAGAGGTGGAAGAGTAGGTTTCAAAGGAACTTGTTTCTAGTGCGGAGAAGAGGGACAATGACCTTATGATTTCCCTCATAATTAGGAAAGAGCCAATAGAAGGACTAAAAACAATGCAAGGGTAGAAAATGTGAATGAGGAAGATGCCTATTCTTCACATTCAGAAGATCCAGAAAGTGGAGAAGTACTTGTTATAAGAAGAGCCTTTGTGAAGAAGAGAAAAGAACCAGATCAAAGGAAAATATTGTTCTAAACAAGATGTAAGTGTGAAGGTAAAATATGTAATGTGATTATTGATGGTGGTAGTACTAACAATCTTGTTTATGAAGAAATGACTAGATCAAAGGAAAATATTGTTCCGAACAAGATGTAAGTGTGAAGGTAAAATATGTAATGTGATTATTAATGGTGGTAGTACTAACAATCTTGTTTCTGAAGAAATGACTAGATCAAAGGAAAATATTGTTTTGAACAAGATGTAAGTGTGAATGTAAAATATGTAATGTTTTATTGATGGTGGTAGTACTAACAATCTTATTTCTAAAGAAATGGTGAATAAATTAAAATTGGAAAGGAGAAGGTGCCTACATCCATACAAGATTTCTTGGTTGCAGGATGATCGTGAAGTTTTGGTAAATGAACAATATTTGTTAAAATTTAAGATTGGTTATTATCATGATGAATTTTTGTGTGATATAATGTCTATGAATGTTTTTCACTTGTTATTGGGAAGACCTAGGAATTTTTGCAGGTGTGTAGCATATGATGGATATGCCAATACATACTCTTGATGAAGGATGGAATCAAACACAAGTTGAAGCCCTTAAGTAAAGAAAAAGGAAAGGTATGAAATAGTGCTGGAAATTGTTTGATTAATGGAGTTGAAAAGTTAGTGAAAGAGGATGAATATGAAAATCATTATTTACTAATGCAAGTTGCAGCAATATTGATTGCATTTAAGACAGGTAGAATGAAAGGTTTAGCAAAGAAAGAAGATGTAAAATGGGATTTTTGTGAAAATTTTGTTGAATTTGATTTATTTAAGCATGGTAAAATTTGTGTAGAAGAGGATATTGCAGCAATGAATGCATTGGTAGATGGAGGTACTACAATTGAAAGAAGGAAGGAGATGAGAAAGTGAATGTTGAGTTGTTTGGTGACCTTCCCTTTTCATCAGTTGATGACCTCTTATTTTATAAAGAGATTAGTATGACTAATATTTTGTTGTAGGATGAAAAGGATGAATCTTTTTATTATGTTTCCAACATTGAAGTGAATACAAAGGAGAAAGTATTTGCAGCTGAAAACTGTCTTTTAGGAGACATGGGGAAAAAGAAATAAAATGACCAAACTAAGGTTGATGATGAATAAATTTTTGTAGCAATAATAAAGAAAGAGGTAATGCATGAATTTCATTATTTTATTGAAGAAGAGGAAACTGATGTTTATAATTTTTCAAAATTTTATATTGTATATTAGTGGGAGATTCATGAACTATGTGAAAAGAGGGAGAAAGTGAGGAAGAATGAAAGATGGAAGAGGCATCAAATTGTGGGGAAAGCTAAGTAAGAATGTTTGTGAAAATAAGGAAAAGAGATGGATTCGAGATGAGCATGACATTTACAAATGTTTATGAGTTTCACTCATGAAACATTTTAATCAACCTTAGGTTTTTAATGTAGGAGCCTCCACGGTCAATGGAAATCCTCATCAACCATAAAGAAATAATTTTAATTTCCTAAGGTTTGGTATCTTGAAGTTGGAGAATAAATGGCAATATTAGGCATAAATAATATATTAAATATTTGGTCGTATTATGTTGTTACAAAATTTTGGTGTAGGAGATAGTTTAAGAGGCAATTTTTAAATGTGAAATTCAAAAAGGCAACTTGAGTGTGGATATTTTGGGAGTTACAAGTTGAGAAAACTCATTAAAGCTCCTCAACTATAGCATGGAAAATTTGGGTGTCCATATTGAGTTGATAGTTACTTTTCTAAGATTGGACCTATTTGTAAGGAGTGGGAATCCAAGTTGTCACCTGATTTCTGTAATTTCTTGGGAGTGGTTTTGATTTTCTTTTCTTGAGAATTTAGTATTTTATTTCCTGTATTTTCAAGGCATTTTCTCCAGGTTGGATGTGGGAGATGGGAGTTACAGGAAATGGAGATAGTGGAAACATTATTGAAGGTGTAGACATGTAAAATATGCCAATTGACATTGTGCATCCGATTCTGATTACTAACATCATTTCTTCCTAAATCATCCCTTGGTCTAACCATTTAATCATATCTCCTTATTTTATTAAATTCGTCAACTTTCATCCCTTAATTAAATAAATTATTTTATCTAATCAAGTCAATCTCTTTTGTTTATTAAATCAATCCATCTGATCTAATTATCCCTATTTAATTAAATAATCAATTTTATTTGATTAAATCTCTAAAGTCTATCCATTAAATTAAATAAATTAAAATCTTATTTGATTTAATCTAACACCATCCCTTTTAATTAAATTAATCAAAATCCTTATTTAATTAATCCCTTGTCATATTCCTCTCTTATTTGATTTAAAATAAATCCATAAATTTGAGTCAAATAGGTCACATCATCTAATCGCTCTCATTAAATTAATTAACCCTTGATTAATTTAATCTCATCTCATGTCCCATCCTCTAGATAATGCAAGTTGCACATTAAAATAGATTTAATTCATTTATTAAATCCCTATTTTCCTCACAAGGCATCTTTTGGAATATTCTCTCAATTTGAATTCAAAAATTCCAAGTCAACATGTACATCCAACAAGGAAATAAATTCATCTTACATGTCCTTTGCCTTGAGCCAAGTGGCATTTATTGCATTTTTCCTTCCCTCTTGCATGTTTTTTCAATAAATTTGAAATTCAAAATTATGCATTTATTGGCACAACCCCCAAATCTTGCACATCCTTCATCCATTCATAGCTTGACAAGTGGCATCATATCATTGGATGAATTTTAGTCCCACATTGCTCAAGTTTGGACATTCATCCATTTTAGAATTCTATAAATAAGGAGCTCATATCCTCATTTCATCATCCACAATCTAGGCAAAGTTACCATGCTCAAATCTCTCTTGAATTTTATCCATTATCATTGAGGCATAGCTAGGTTTTTGCATATTTTGGCTTGGATTTATCATTCTTCATCAACAAAATGGATCAACCATCTTCAACACATCAAGCTTGCATCATAGGAATTGGGAAAGGGCCAATTTTCACATCCAATTGGCACCAATTCCCCCATGGGATCATGAGTTTGCACATCTAATTAGGATTTAATCTTTGTTTTATCATTTTCGTTGTGTTTTTTGATATTTTCTTTCCTAGTTTGAAGTTGTAAATGGATTTCAAGGGGAATCCTTGTTTTGGCTTGCAATCACTTGTCTAACTCATTTACTCTTGTTGTTTTGCAGGTACCAAGGTTGGGGTTCACACATTTGGCGCTAGAAGGAGGGCTAGATATCATTCATTCTCATCTTTTCTTAAAATTTATGTGTTTTCACTCACACACAAAAAATTCCAACACTGGGAGCTCAGCGTCACTGTTTTGGCACCGTTGGCTCTTCAACGTCGCTATATGGCATCGCTCGAAACTGAAACTGCAATGCTGGACTCATCCCTCCAAAATATTTAAATTTTAAACTCCGCTGCTGGACTCGTTAACTTGTTGAAACTTTCAAAAATTTCAAAAAACTACAATGCTGGGCAAAAATTGTGACGCAGTGGAGCTCTCTGTCCCAACACAGAGCGACACTGACTAGTAAGTGGTGCTGTGAGGGCACCGCTCAAAAACCAAACTACGACGTAGTTACGAGTTGTGACATTGGAAGACAGTAAAAAGGGAAAATTTACTTTTAGCATGTGTCTTTTGTTTGATGATCAATTTATATTCTATTTTTTGGTTTTTAACTTCTGTATTTTCCAAAATCTGACTTGTTTCTCTCACTTGTAGGTTGGAAATTGAAAACAAAGGAAGGAGAAGCATGATGATATTTTGTTCAATCAAAGTGTTTTTAAACACTTTAGTGTTTGTTTAACACTTCTTCAAGGATTTATTATCACTTCTTTCTTAGGACACTAATCTTCCTTTGGGTTTAAAAAGAACCTTTCAATTTCTTCTTGCAAAGGCTAAAATGAACTTTAGGATCACAACTTACTAGATTTTGTTTATTGGATTAACAATTGAACAAAGTGTCTATCATTTGTCTTTTGGTGCTTAAAAATAACTCATACTTTGCTTTGGGAATTTAAAAAGAACAAGTGTAACTTTATTTTTTGTGAGGGCTTACTTAAACTAAAGCCATTGAAAAAGGATGTATGCACTTCTCTCGCGCTTTATAGCAATCTTGAGAATCAAAAGGCCTTTTTCATGACTTTAGGGTGAGACAAAGCAATCACCTCCACACTTCATTTTGGGAACTAAAATTGAACAATATCTTATGCGAGTGCGAGTGGGGGCATTGTTGTGTATATTCTCTCTCCTTGTTGCCAACAAGGATTGATCGAGTTACAAATATTGTTCTTCATTTGCTTTTGTTTATCCTAGAGGGCCTACCTTGGGGAAAAATTACTCACCCAAGGGAACGACTCAACCAGTAACACTCTAAAGCCAAGAGTATTTCCAACTGGTATATAAATGTGGGTATTGGAGTAAACGCCAATATCACGTAGTTGATTTTGACAAGATGGATCCGAAAGGGGACTCTCGCCGTATGGGTCAATCTCCATGAATGGAAAGTCCTTATTAAAACCCATGTGCTAGAATTTGTCAAAATCCTTTAATCTATTTGTTGGTGCAAGAAGAGTCATTCTCAAGCCACCCCACACTTTTACGGTCTTCTAGTAGAAATGGAAAACATGCCATGGGAGTTTCATGGGTGTTGATGCTTGGCTGCTCCATATAAGTGAGTGTCATGGAGGGGAGCCAGTGGGGTCAAGAATCTAACCATTCACTAGAGATAAGGGTAGCTGGACTTGTCCAAGTGGGAATCCAACAAATATTGTCTTACACATCCATAGGATTGTACTTATTCTTGGGTTACAAAATGCATTTCTTAATCGAAAACACCATGGAAACAAACACTTGAACCTCATCCAAATTTCAAACCCTTTTGAAGACAAATACAATTGACTCAATCCATATGTTATTGCTTTCCCTTGGGATTCACATCCTTAGAGGTTTCTAAACATTGGATTATATCTCAATTTGTCTCCTTAAGTAAACAATAGGAAAACCCTTGCCTTAAGTTCAATGAATTTCCACATAACATATCTTGTGGGGTTTGAAGAAATTAATACATTGGACATCTTAGTTTGAAAACCTAATTGAAGAAAGTGTTTTTGGTAAAATAAAGACATTAAGAAAAGATAAGAAAAATGAACTTTTATGTGTTGAAAACTCACAATCCCAAAGCAAAAATCATTGGTTGGAAATCCGAAAATGAATGTTCAAATGAAATCATTTCTTGGTTACAAAGGTCTTTAGGAAGCATTTGCATGCTCTTCAATACCTAGGTCTAGGCAAACAAAGTTTCATTTTTTAGGTTCATCTTAGGATCAAAAGCAAATCAAAATATTTTTCATCCATCCTCCAAAACATCAAAAACAACATCTCATCATCACCTTTTGTGAAAATCTTGAAAGTCATCCTTAATACTAGGCTTTTTGGCAAAATCAAAAATCATCAAAATCTATGAGACTAAATCCTTGAAAACATTATCAAAATCACCTTTGGCTAGGTATGTGTAGATGCATCCTTTTGCATATGCTTAGTCAAAGTTATCAAAATCATCTTGTCTAGCTTAGTATATGTAGATGAATCCTTCTTCATATACTTAGTGAAAGGATCATCTTGTTTGAATAGGTGTGGGTAGATGCATCCTTCTCCTCACACATATTCAAATCATCATCCTTTGAGAAAATATATCCCATAGATCATCATCCAACATCTTAGGGTCTTTTTGTTCAAAATCAAAAGCAAATTAAAACCAAAATCAAGGACAAAATCCCAAAATCAAAAACAAATCAAAATCAAAATCTGCAAGTCCTAAAATCCTAGTATCTTATTCAAGATTTATCAAAATCTGAAACATTTGTATCATCCATCCATAACATCATCATCATATCATCACCTTTGATCCTTAAGGCATCCTAAAAACTTTCTACTTTCGGGCATAAAATAAAGATTGATTCAAAGAATCAAGAGATTCATCTCCCATATTCTTGAAGAGTGATCTTTGTTTTATGGTTCTAACTAGATCTCAATACAAAAAGAGTATGGAAGCCAACAAAGAAACACCCGCTTCAAGCGATCTTAGCCAAACAAATGCAGAAATGAATCCTGTCGAATCAAGTAATCCATTGACCCTCTCATCATCGCAAAATCCGCAAGAAGAAAACCAAGGAGAGGACCTTACTATTGGAATGTCTCATGAGGAAATGACTGAAATGCTCCAAAATCCAGACAACCATAGAATCATCAACATCATGATGAGGTTCAACCCTTCATTATACATGCTTGAGCTAGCAAAACAAGGGGCCAAGTTACCTTCAGATTTTGATGTGAGTACTATAGTGCAGACATCTTTTCCTCCAATCTCATCCACCATCCCCATTTCATCTACACCCCCATCTCAAAACATCACACAAAACATCCCACAAATCACATCATTTTCTCCAACCCAACCCAATGTTAATAAGGGAAGTGCATTTCTTAATGCAATTCAAACACACCCCCTTGTTAATAATCAAAATTTGGATGCAAACATTACCTTGGAACAAAGCATACCCCAAAACCCATTACACAAAAATGTTCCTCTCACATTCTATCATGATCCATCATCATCATTTTTTCATGCAACACCTCAAACACCTCTTCTCACAAATTCACAAGAAGAGGGAGATATGTTCAGACCAGGAATCATATTTGACACCACAACATTCTCACAACAACTCACACCCCTTACATTTCCACCTCTCCCACCATTGTCATTATCATCCACACCAATCCTTGGTTTATGGCTTCCTCCCCTACCAAGTATCAATCAAACCTATATCCCAACCATCAATCAAGGCATTACACCAAATGCTCAAAATTTGTTGTTGATATCGCAACAACAAACGACAAACACACAAGCAATTGCAACATCATCAAACACCCCCTTAACATCACAAAGCATGGTCTACCAAGGACCAACCATATCAACAACACCATCCATCACGCAAAACATCAACACCACCTTCACAAACACCATTCCAAATCCACCACTACCCCCACCACCACCAACTTCCACCACATCAAGCCAATACGATGTAGCATTGCAAGCTGCTTTCCAAAGAGGATACCAACAAGTTCAAAAAAAAAAGCTGAACAACTAGCTGCTCAGCAAGCTACTCAAGATACATAGGTTTCCCAAGCTGCACAAGCCGCATTACAAGTACAACAAGCCCAAGTATTATTGAAACAACAACAAGAAGAAGTTGTGCAAGCATTGCAAGCACAAAGGGCCGCTCAAGCACAACTTCTATTGCAACAACAAGTAGCACAAGCACAAGTAGCACAATCGTAAGCTCAATATCAAGCACAACAAGCCCAATATCAAGCACAATTCAATGCACAAAGACAAGCAACACAATTGCAGGCATATCAGCAAGCATTAAAGCAATACCAAGAGTAGCAAGAAGCAATAGAATTGGTAGCCCAACAACAAGCATTGTTGGAACAACAGCAAGCACAAAAACAAGTGTTTTTGGAATAGAAACAAGTGCAACAACAAGCACAAATCTTAGTGTAGCAACAGCAAGATCAACAACAAGCGTGGTTCATACAAAAGTAGGTGGAATCCTACCTCACTCGCCAAAACATATAGATACCATCGAACAATGTACCGACCAACCCACCCATCCAATCCATGATTGAAACACCCCAAAACACTTTCATCCCACCCCCTGATACCCAAAATGATGTGACGACACAACTCAAGTTGCTCTTGCAACAAGTGCTTGACCTTCAATTAGGGAAAACAACCAAAACACCAAGCAACTTGTGTCCCTATCCATTTGATAGGAGCTTGATAATGAAACCATTCCCCAAGGGATTTTAAATCCCCAAATTTGAAAAATATCGAGGGATGGGAAACCCTGAAGATCACATCAGGGAATTCTAGGTTCATTGCATGGAGGTCACCTATGACGATACGTATCTATGCGGCTATTTTCTAGGAGCTTGGCAGGCCATGCTATAGAATGGTTCTCTCGCTTACCTTTAGGCATTAGAACATTCCAAGAAATTAGGGATGCATTCATTAAAAATTATGCATGCAACATTGCAATGGATGTTAGTCTCGAAGAACTCTCAGCTCTAAAGCAAGGAAAGGGTGAATCATTCACCTCATTCCTACAATGATGGCGATCCAAGGCCAATCGGAGTAAGTGGACCATGCCAAAAGAACAAGAAGTTTGCACCATCATAGCCAACCTTGAAGGCCACTTGGCATTGATATCCAAGGCACTCAGCATCAAAAGAGCCCGTATGACTCAACCTGCATAATCAACATCATACCATGAACAACAAACAACTGCCCATCATCCAATTACAACGATAAATCTTGCACATGGGTAAGGAACAAAAATATTACTAATGATGGTGTCGTCAATAAGGTGGTCGTTAGTGCTCCTCATCATCATACACCCATACCACAAACCCAAATTCAACACCAAAACCACCATTACACAACACACCAACCCAACAATAATCCAACCATCAATAATCTCAATGACCAAAGAGGACCACCCCAATGCAAAATTTATCCCAAAAAAAAATACACCATTTTGGGGGAACCACTTGAGGACATAATGAAAAATTTGATTGACGAAAAACTTATCAAGCCTCCTACATTTGAAAATTACTAAGAACCCGATGTCAAACCTCCTTGGTATAATGAGAATCAACTTTGCGAATTTCATAAAATCAAAGGTCATACCACAAACAGCTGTATGAGACTCAAAATCATCATCCAAGATCTCATCGATAAGAAAATCATAAATTTGGAACAACCTATGGGAAATCAAGATCTTAAGATATATACGAATCTGATGCTGAATCATGGCAACAGAGGGAATAAAAATGACAAAGGGAAGGGTAATGTAAATCATGTGTATGAAATAGTTGTTGCCTACCTAAATGAAGACTGCATGGTCATCACCATCAAGGGTGCCCATGCCAAAGATTGTGGAGTCACCACAAGAGGCAGCAAAGTCACCATTCACAGGATCATCCCAACCAAATAGATCTCCTTCATCAAGATCTGCTCTACATGGCTACAATGTTGTAGATCAACTCAAGAGAATGCCAGCACAAATCTCCATCATGGAGTTGCTAAAAATATCATCTGCCCATAGGAAGATCCTTGAAGAAGCATTGGCCTCATCCATTGTCCCTGCAAATGTCGATGCAGAGCAATTCCAAGCTATGGTCAAAAATATCATAATGCCTAATCTCCTTACATTTTCTGACCAAGATTTCCCCGCCTAACCATCTCACAACTATGCACTTCACTTGGAAGCCATTGTACACAAGAGAAAAATAAAAAGGGTCTTCATGGATGGAGGTGCAGGCTTGAACATATGTTCCCTAAGCCTCATCAAGCAGTTGAAAATATCAAAAAATTCCATCGACAAAGGAAAGAGCATCACGATAAGAGCATATGATGACCAAGAAAGATTGTCTCAAGGCACAATCAAACTCCCTATTCAAGTAGGGCTGACTCTCATGGAAACCACTTGTCAGGTCTTGGACCTCGACTTGCCATATAATATCCTCTTGGGACACCCATGGATCCATGCAATGAAAGTTGTAGCATCAACCTTCCACCTATGTGTGAAATTTACACATAATGGACAAGAGGTTACCATCCATGGAGATCCTGAACCATTTTCATATTGCAAAGATCTTGAAGCAAAGTATTACAAAATTCCCCAAGTGCCAAAGAATGATGAGGGCCCATCCACACCATACATCGACCCCGCCACTCTCGCGTCCACTTCTGCGACAAAGACACCTACCACTCCCACCATTCCCACCATCTCTAACATAAAGCTCATCATCTAGGAGGATGGTTGTGGAAGCTACAAGATCCCTAACAATGATTTTCTGATAGGAGAGTTACCACAATCTCCTAGATCACACAGACATCCACAAGAGAACCAAGGTTCCTCATCACAAATGTTTCCTAAGGACTATCCTGAATTCACAAGATGGGGAGACCTTGCCCAGGAGGTTATTGAAGCATATCCATCTCACATTTTATATCAAGATGAAAGACCGACACCTAAATTACCAATGGATGAGACAAGCAAGGGCCTACAAATGATGCTCGCAATGGGCTACGATAGAAATCAAAGACTGGGAAAAAATGAAAATGGGCTCATAATACCTATCATGCCATAGATGTGACCCATAACAAATCTTGGCCTTGGATGTACCCCTCCGATTATAACCATACGTGGTCGAAGTCCTCCAATTAGAATGGTTAATATCTCTCCTAAGCCAATACTAGTAGAAGTATGCTCACCAATATCCATAGGTAGAGACATACATAACTTTATAACTAATGCCTATATTAGTAGCGATGATGAGGATACCATGACCAATCTACCTAGGTTATTTGAGGACACCACCCTAAGTATGATTAGCACCCTATCCTCTGAAACAGACCATCAAAATCATGAGATCCACTTAGTGTATCCCCAACTGATCGACTATGACCAACGAGAACCACTGGTTCTTGATATATTTGAAAATGATGAGGCACTCTCAGAATTCATGGGATTGTGGGACAACATTCCAGAAGGGGATCACAAAGCAGGGTTTATAATGGAGTTAGACACACATGCCTATTATGGGGAAACGATTGAATCCTTCAGTCACAAAAGTGAGAAACTAAGAATCATATCTAATTCCTTGAGTGAAAACCACACTGTGGTACTCTCTAACAAGAAAAAAGTAAAAAGAAAGGATGTATCCAATGGTGAAAACCTCTCTGAGGCACCCGAGGATGAAGGATTCAATCTTCCTTTAAGAGCTATTCATCAAGAGAAGTCAATAGTCTTGGCCAAAAAATGCAATCTGGTCAACCTAGGAATAGAGGAAGCCTCACATATTACATTCTATGCGGAATCACTATTATCAGAAGAGCAATAACTCCTAGCAGCATTCATAAGGAAAAGGAAAATAAACTTCGCATGGATTTATGCTGACATGCCAGGACTTGATCCAAGGATAGTGGTTCATCATTTAGCAGTGTATTAAGAAGCACATCCGATCAAACAAAAGCTTCAAAAAATGCATCCTCAAATTGCCTTATTGGTCAAAATGGAGCTCAAAAAGTTGTTAGATGCAGGATTTATCCGACCAATCGATTATCCAGAATGGGTGTCAAATTTGGTACCTATTTCAAAACCTGATAGAGCCATCAAAATCTGTATAGACTTCAGAGATTTGAAAAAAGCATGTCCAAAAGATGATTTCCCACTTCCCAACATCAACATGATAGTATACATGATAGTAGGACATGAGATGCTATCACCAATGGACGGATTTTCAGGATACAACCAAATCATGATAGCAAAAGAAGATCAACATAAGATGGCTTTCACTTGTCCATAGGGGACCTACTGCTAGAACATGATGCCATTCAGCCTAAATAATGCAGGAGCAACCTATCAAAGGGCCATGACATTGATATTCCACGACATGATTCATAAAATAGTCAAAGACTATGTTGATGACATTTTGGCTAAGTCAAGAAAAATACAAGATCATATAGCAACCCTAAGTGCTATCTTTGATAGACTGGAGGAGTACAAAGTCAGACTAAATCCCAAGAAGTGTGTCTTCAGCGTACAATTAGGTAAATTGCTAGGATACATAGTGTCCATGAGGGGTATTGAGGTGGATCCAACAAAGGTGAAAGCAATCCTCGAGATGGAAGCACCAAAGACATTAAAACAACGGAGAGGTCTCCAAGTCAGACTTCAATCCATCTGACGATTCATAGCACAACTGGCGAACAAGAAGAATCCATATTCTCACCTAATCCACAAGGGGGTAGCATATAAATGGGATACGAAATGCAAAGAGGCATTCAACAAAATCAAGGAATACCTATTGACACCACCAGTCTTAATGCCACCCATCCCAAGAAAGCCATTGATCTTATATGTATCAGTAATAGCAATAGCCCTTGGAGCTCTCCTAGCTCAACATGATGAAAATGGAATAGAGAGAGCTATCTACTACATTAGTAGAACAATGGTCAGTCATGAGCTAAACTACTCATTCATCAAGAAATCATGCCTCGCAGTAGTGTTTGCATCACAAAAATTCTGACATTACATGTTGGCACACAAGATAAAACTCATTGCCAAAATTGACCCCCTCAAATATCTACTATCAAAGGTAATGCTCATAGGAAGAATGGAAAAATGGGTGATGATACTGTTAGAGTATGAAATCAAGTATGTAGAGTGGAAAGCCATTAAGGGCCAAGTTATTGTAGATCAACTAGTAGAAGTGCCTATTTATTCTGAGAATCCACTTGTCTCAGAGTTTCCAGATGAATCCATTTTTAACCTCAACATAGCTAACCACTAGAAAATATACTTCGATTGCTCATACACACAACACAGATCAGGATTTGGTATCTTCTTCATCACCCCACAAGGGGATTGCATACCAAGGTCATACAAACTAGCATTTCCTTGCACCAACAACATCGTGGAATACTAGGCTTTGACTATAGGTCTTAGGATAGCAGTACAATGGAACATCATAGCTCTCAAAGTCTACAAATACTCTCAGTTGATCATAAATCAATTCAATAATGAATATCATACCAAGGATGATAAGCTCACTCCATAGAAGAAATTGGTGGAGACTCTCAAAGAATCTTTCATTGAAATAACATTTGAGTAGATTCCTAGAACCAACAATAGAGCAACAGATGCCATGGCAACAATTGGATCCCTATTAAACATCCCTCACAAGGTTCCAAAATATGAATTCTTGATTGATCAACTTCTCATTCCCGCATTCAAGGTACCAGAATAAGAATTCATGTACGAAATCGTTAGTCCTGGTGAGCCTTGGTATCATGACATCTACACATCTTCGAATAGGAGTCATACCTGCTGACCTACCATCAAACCTAAAATGAACCTTTGTTAAAAAGGCATCCAGATTTGTCATCCTAGGTGATACCTTATACTGTAGAAGCATAGAAGGTACCTTGCTACGCTACCTAAATGTTGAGGAGGCATTAACCACTCTAATTGAAGTTCATAATGGTATTTGTGGTTCACACTTGAGTGGAATGACCATAGCCAAGAAACTGCTGAGGATGGGGTATTATTGGCCCACAATGGAAAGAGAAGCACATGATCATACCAGAAAGTGTCTACAATGTCAGCAACATGGGGACCTCATCCATGCTCCATCTCAAGAGCTTCATCCTATCGTCACACCATGCCCCTTTTCATAGTGGGGACTCGATCTCATTGGGAAAATCACACCCACCTCATCCAATGGCCACAAATTCATCATAACTGCAACTGAGTACTTCACAAAGTGGGTGGAAGCCATACCCATGACATACATAACTAGGAAGCAGATTTCAAAGTTCATCCTGAACTATCTCATATGTTGCTACGGTGTCCCACAAGCCATTATCTCAGATAATGGGACACCATTCAAGAATCAGGAGGTTCATGACTTATGTGATAAATTTAGAATCCAACATCGCTTCTCCACCCTGTACTATTCCCAAGGCAATGGCCAAGCAGAAGCCACAAACAAAACCATTCTAAAAATCCTCAAGAAAATAGTCAATGACACAGGTCGTGACTGGCATCTATAGCTTAATCCTACCCTCTGGGCCTATCAAACCAGCATCTGCACACCCACCAGTGCCACCCCCTTCTCCTTGGTCTATGGATCAGAAGTAGTTCTCCCCATTGAGATCGAGCTCCCATCCCTCAGGATATCACTGCAAAACCTCATCATGGATGAAGAGTATCGGGTATCAAGACTAAATGAGCTGGAGTTACTGGATGAGTGGCATATCGATGCTTTAAATCATTTGCAAGTCTATCAGAATAGACTCAAACGGAGCTACAATAAGAAAATAAGAAGCAGGACTTTCCAAGTCAGAGAATTGGTCTTGAAAGAAAATCATAAGAATGTCCCAAACCCAAGCAGCAAAGGCAAGTTCGAACCTAATTGGTTAGGACCTTTCATCATCACAACAAGTTATAAGTTAGAGGCATATCAGTTATCAACACCCCAAGGGGAACCTCTGTAGGAGCCCATGAATAGATCCCATCTTAAAAAGTTTTATGCCTAAATCTTTCAAGGTATATAACCAAAAAATTAAAAAAATAAAAAAAAATCCTAAAAAAATGGTTACTTCGGTGAAAACTGGCAAACAGTTGTCTTCGTGACCACAAAAAAAAATAGAAAAAGGAAAAAATCCAAAAAAATTAGAAAAGGGATCAAAAAAAAATTCCTCTAGTGAAAACCACTTCAATGGTACTTTGGACAAGTACCTTGGTGAAAACCTAGCAAACAGGTGCCTTGCGTAAATAAGCACTTTCCATCCACCAGGATCTTTACAGCTTGTTCAGCATCATCCCTCCATTTCGCTCCCATCATCCATCACATGCACCTCTCCATCCATTACCCATCCACACGCATCCACACCATAGCTTGGTTCTATTTTCGTATCATAATCCCTCTTAGTACTACTCGGCCCATCCTCAAGGTCAGTTTGTCCTACCTTTATCGGAGTAGTCTATTGCATCACGCTGGGGGCATGTTCTTATCAGATCAGATTCGTGTATGATCTTAAAGTCCTCAAATCAGAAAATCCAGAAACATCAAAATATCAGACAATCCAAAAACATCAGAATATCAGAAAATCAAAAAACATCGAAAAATCACAAAATCCAAAAAACATTCAAAACATATCAAAATCCGAAAACAGGTCAAAAAGTCATTTAAAAAGTCAAAAAATAGAATCGTCTTATCGAACTACGTCGTCTCTAAGCTTGAACGTAGGAAAGGTTGATCTTTGATCATCCCTTGAGACATTTAGGTCAGTCCTTTAAGAGTCTATCATAATAAACTGACATCTCATCATGTATATCATCATCCTTAAATTGGTCAGGTTGTTAGTCAAACTACGTGGTCTCTGCGTGTATAATGTAGGCAAGGATCACCTGTTGATCAGCCCTTGAGACCCCTAGGATAGGTCTTTAGGCTAGTCTTTTTGTCAAAATCTCATAAAATCCCAAAAACATTCAAAAAATCAAAACATTTGCAAAATCTCAAAAAATACCAAAAATAGCCTCAAAACATCAAAAACATCCAAATATTTGAAAAAACCCATCCACCTCATCTCACTTGCACCCACAATAAACACCACTCATAATAAACTGATTGTCATCATCAACCTTTAGTGAAACAATTAGAAACAAGTCTAGCAGATTAAAAGTAGAACTCCAAACGTCAATTCTTAAGTCTAAGTCAATGTGTAAGCAAGTTGGTCACCTCTTCATATTGGTAACTCATCATCTGGATTGGTCACATATCAATCATCCCTTAGAACACTTTAGATAAACGAAATGACGTGCTGCCATCCACTAACATGTCCTAGGATGAATCCTTCCTACAATGGGCATTATCTTTTGGTAATAAGTTTCGGTTATCATCCTTAGAAAACACATCCTCTTTCCGTTAGCGGTATTGAAGAGCATCAGTTTGTTTGTTTACTTGGTTTTTATCTTTTAACTTATCTTATGTACCCAAGGATGTCTGATGATATCCCAAAATAGAGGATTTAGAGAAATAGGAATGGGGCAACAATCATTATATTTTTCCTACTATGCTTGTTGGACGTTCTTCTAATATAACCTTGGTGAATACTTGCTTTGTTAGGTATGTATGGAAGAGGTCTAGGGCAACTTGTCGATTATTGCATGGATAGGTTT
Source organism: Sequoia sempervirens (assembly GCA_007258455.2). Classification (NCBI taxonomy): domain Eukaryota; kingdom Viridiplantae; phylum Streptophyta; class Pinopsida; order Cupressales; family Cupressaceae; genus Sequoia; species Sequoia sempervirens. The sequence continues at coordinate 724,983,975 of VDFB02058242.1, read as the reverse complement.
ACCTTTCTGTGTTTTGGTCCGAGGTGTCTGAAACTTCTGAAGTGCATCCTAACAAGGTTTTCGTATGTCAAGTAGGAACAAGAATGCTCTTATCTACTTGTCAATTCAAAGTTCATCTCAAAGGTACAACGCCATACTGGTTTTCTATACCTTGATGCATCATACCACGTGTGTTATTAAACATAAGAAAAATTTTCCCTTTGAAAATCCCAATTCCTCGGAAAGCAATCATCATCATCATCATCATTTGCATTGGCATCATCTTGTGTCTTGTTGAAATGACTTCTTCTTTTCTTACTAACCACACTAACAAGGTACTATTACAGTTGATCATCATCACCATCATCGTCATCGATCCTGCGTCCACAAATCATTAGCATGTTGCATAAACATATCATATAAGAAACATGCATATCATATAGGAAACATACACATTGCATTTTTATCATCATATAAATAGGTTATCATAAACATTCTTCATAGACAGGTGCATCCATGTCATTGCATTTCACCTATTACATTGCATCTCATGCCATTATATCAATCATTGCATAAAAAATCATTACATTTCACAACCATTTCATATTACCATCTATCATATAAATCATCACATCAGCATCTACAGAAGCATTTCATAATCATTTTTCGCATAATCAAGAGGTATATAAGCATTTAATTCATTAGGCATACATACTTGCATAACAATAATGACATCATCTCACCACTTTACATTCACATTACATTACGCCTTAACATATCATTGCATCACATACATCATCATTTATAACATTTAGGATAATAACATTTGTTTTTCAAAGCATCTCATAAAACCATCTCATTATGCATTAACACCATTTCATTTGAAACATATTATGACCATCGTATTTCATATTTCATCATCCATATCATCTCATAAATAACATCATAAAACATTCATGGCATAAATCATTCCACATAGGCATATACATACAAAATTTATATACACATCCATTCATTAATATTTTATAAGCACAATTTAAATATCATTTCGCATGTGCACAATAGATCATATCATTTCACATATCGGACCATCGCATTTGCATTATCATAAATAGATCATTACATTGGCATATCATAGGTTAACATAATATAGATCTGTTAGTCACAACCATAACATATACATCATTAGAAATAAATGCATCCATAAAAGACATCATTGCAGAACATATAGAAATAAACCATCCATACATAAAAGGGAACATAGTGCATCGCATCAAAATCATCATCGGCTCATATATATCATCAATAATGTCACTGTCATAGTACAAAGAATAAATTGGATCATTGTACATATGTGTCAATTGGTACAAAAGGCCCATCGGGCTATCAAAAATGAGCCCATAAGGCACAAAAAGTATGCAACATGTCGATCAAGCTCGGTCCCTGTGGATGCTACCCTTACCCTTATCACCATTACCGTCTGGTAGTATGTGGCTGGCCCGCTCTAAATACTCTGGGACCCACTTTGCTCTGGGTACAACCTCATGATAGGACCGTGAGTAGTACTCTACCTCTCAGATGGCATCCCTGTAGGACCGCACTAACACTGTACCCTGGGAGGAGGAGGCTATCATTCTATCTGTTGTCCCCAGCCTAGCTCTATGGCTGCATGTAGCTTTGCAGCCTATCTCTGCTACACAGACTAATCCCTCTCTGCCCTAAGCTGCTCTCTCTCAGCTCTCACTTGATCTCTCTCTACTAACACTGCCTAAACCTAGGCCTGTAGCTGTGCAATCAAGGTGTCCCATGCATCTGTCTATCCTGCTAGTTGTACCCATGGCTACACCCAAGGCTGATCCTCACCCTTGGCTCGTGGTAGTGGAACTGGTGGCACCTGTTGCTGATCCTGCATATGAACATCCCCCCACCCTGGCTAGACTGGGGGAACACCTGGTGGATCCTATCGAATCTCAGCCCTTAGTCCTTTCCCTCGTCCTCTCCCTCTACCTCTAACTCTACACACATATGGATCCTCACCTAGAATGGTCAACCGAAGGGTCGAAACCAGTCCCTGTAGGCTTGGGTGGTACCCAAATCTACTAAACCCTAATCATAAGCCCACAATCGAGCTACTAGCTATCAGAAGCTATCGATTGCCTCTAAGGTAGGAATGTACTATCCCCATGACACCTGTGTCATGTTGCGATCAAAGACAGCTACATAGGCATCATCAGGCCGATCCTGGGGCTCTCCAAACTAACGTTGTACGCGCCTAAGTAGGTACCTCTCAATCATGGTATGCTCCCGCCCCTACATATATTAGTCCTAGCGGTAATAAAAGAGCTGATCAGCATCATCGGCCCATCCAGGATGACCAAGGTATGGATGCCAAGTGAAAACTAGCATCTCGTCTAAGACCCGCCTCCAATAGGGGATCCCATGCTCATCAGTGTGTGTAAAGGACACATCGCCTCTGTATTGTGCCACAAGGGAATCGTCCGCCCCCATCAGAACTGGAACGACATGTGAATGTAGCACAAAAATGTGCTCCCATGCCCAAACATGAAGTAAGGTCACTCTATCCCCCAGCGCTCTGTTGTCCATGTATACGTACTCATGGAGGTCCCTGTAAAGCAAAGCTAGAAGAACAGGCTCCCATGCAAAATGAACCAGTCTATCTCAGACCATCCACTCCTAGCAATACCCCTAGCTGGGACTGAAGTATCACCCTCGTCTGTCTAGGGCAACGAGACTCGAAATGATGGGTGCAAGCGCCCAGCGGTAGGGAGGAGTTATGACCCTGTATCGCTCTAACTCAATCTGTCCCTCACAAAAGATGATGTCCCATGTGGCAAGGACTCTAATGCAGGCCTCATGTCCCTCGTCCATATCAAAGATCGCCCATTGGCCGTGAATAGGCAATTGTAGAATGTGCCAAATGTCCTCAAGAGTGACAGTAGCCTCGCTAGTGGGGAGATGAAATGACGTCTCGTTGTGCCACCTCTTAGCCAACGTTGATAACATCCCTAGGTGGGTGCGCACAAGCACTGCATATGCAATATGCCACAACCCTGTGACTCCCAGTCAATCCCGGTCCCTGTCGCTAAGGTCCCGTAAGATGCTAGCCAAATCTCATGACTGGTGCTTCCAAGAGTAGAGCTCCCTCACCGCATCCTGCATCAAGGAAGGTCGGCGTGTCAAAAATTTTGAAAAATTCTTGGTTGAACGCTCTAGAAACATTCCCAATGTCATAGTTTGTGATGACGTCACAATTTGATTTTACTCAAACTCTGATGCTAGAGCCCAAAAAGAGCTATATGGCACTGCCATGACGCACTTTCCCTTCCAATGTTGTAGTTTTTGTGAAATGGGTGATGTCATGGTGCACTTTATCAAATAAGCCCGCCAAGCCTGAGCCCAGCGTCAGAGTTTTTAAACTCTGAACTGCACTGTTGTGGCGCAAAGCAGCACCATACGGCACAGTTTGAATGTCAAGCAATGCTATATAGCGTCGTTGGAGCCGAGCCACTCCTTTAAAGCATTAATTGAAGCCATTAAATGAAAAAACCAAGCTTGGGTAAGGGTCACATACCGGTGGCTCGATGCTAGGTGACCGCTGGTATGTCTGAACTCAATCAGTGATGTGCAAGGGAAGTTTTCGTTGCACCATATCGTCATAAAGTTAGAGCTCAAATCTCAAGGTTGCTAGCGGAGGTGTGTGAAAATGACTTGAAAGTAACCCCTTGGGCCCCTTTTAAGCCTAGGAATTAGGGTTTTTTCACCCTATTTGGCTATCCTACTAGGGTTTTGGACCCCCGAACCTGTTTTGTCTAGTTGAGGCTTGTTTTTCATCATTTTATTGCATTTAAACACATTTTTAGCCTCTCGGAACCCTTTCAAACCTATTGGGTACTTTGTCACCTTTTTTCGCGAGATCACCCAAAAAAATTTAAAAAAATTGTCTGATCTCTCAAGGGGGCATTATAATGGCATGTTTTCTCTCGCCATGTAGCAGTGGGGAAAGTTTTTAAATATCAAAAAAATTTGGCTTTGATCAAGATTCTTTATTCTTTGAACCAACGTAACGAGTGCATTGCTTCAAAGAGGGGCAAAATTTAGACATGTAAAATATACCAATTGACATTATGCATCTGATCCTGATTAATAAAATTGATTCTTCCTAAATCATCCCTCGGTCTAACCATTTAATCAGATCTCCTTATCTAATTAAATTCATCAACTTTCATCCCTTAATTAAATAAGTTATTTTATCTAATCAAGTCAATCTCTTTAGTTAATTAAATCAATCCATCTGATCTAATTATCCCTATTTAATTAAATAATCAATTTTATTTGATTAAATCTCTAAAGCCTATCCATTAAATTAAATAAATTAAAACTTTATTTGATTTAATCTAACACCTTCCCTTTTAATTAAATTAATCAAAATCCTTATTTAATTAATCCCTTGTCGTATTCCTCTCTTATTTGATTTAAAATAAATCCATAAATTAGAGTCAAATAGGTCACATCATCTAATCTCTCTCATTAAATTAATTAACCCTTGATTAATTTAATCTCATCTCATGTCCCATCCTCTAGATAATGCAAGTTGCACATGAAAATAGATTTAATTCATTTATTAAATCCCTATTTTCCTCACAAGGCATCTTTTGGAATATATTCTCAATTTGAATTCAAAAATTCCAAGTCAACATGTACATCCAACAAGGAAATAAATTCATCTTACATGTCCTTGAGCCAAGTGGCATTTATTGCATTTTCCCTTCCCTTTTGCATGTCATTTCAATAAATTTGAAATTCAAAATTATGCATTTATTGGCACAAACCCCAAATCTTGCTTATCCTTCATCCATTCATAGCTTGACAAGTGGCATCATATCATTGGAAGAATTTTAGTCCCACATTGCTCAAATTTGGACATTCATCCATTTTAGAATTCTATAAATAAGGAGCTCATATCCTCATTTCATCATCCACAATCTAGGCAAAGTTACCATGCTCAAATATCTCTTGAATTTTATCCATTATCATTGAGTCATAGCTAGGTTTTTGCAGATTTTGGCTTGGAGTTCTCATTCTTCATCAACAAAGTGGATCAACCATCTTCAACACATCAAGCTTTCATCATAGGAATTGGGAAAGGGCCAATTTTCACATCAAATTGGCACCAATTCCCCCATGGGATCATGAGTTTGCACATCTAATTAGGATTTAATCTTTATTTTATCATTTTCATTGTGTTCTTTGTTATTTTCTTTCCTAGTTTGAAGTTGTAAATGGATTTCATTGGGAATCCTTTTTTTGGCTTGCAATCACTTGTCTAACTCATTTACTCTTGTTGTTTTGCAGGTACCAAGGTTGGGGTTCACACAGAAGGTAATTTTGCAATTTGGAGATTATTATTCTTCCAATTTTTTTGGGGTAGGAAAGGGAGGTGTGGATTTTCTTGGAGAAGAAGAAAAAATCATTTTGTTGTAGGTTTGAAGGTGTGTTGTAGTAGAAAATGGATTGTGATATCCATGATTGAAGATCAACAAATTTGGTTGTTGAAGAATGCAAATTGAAGAGTCAATTGTATAGCGTAGCAAGGTGATTTGAAGAAGAGGAGGTTTTTTCTTTTCTTTGATATTGTTTTCTATCATTTAGTAGATTAGAATGTGTTTTGTAGTGATTTTCTTTAGCCTGTATGGCTGCACAAACTTATGTAATCAAATTTATTTGAAGTTGTCAAACATTGTTGCAAGTTGAATGGAGAAGATTTAATCTATTGTTGTAAATTTATTGCATCATGTTTGTTGTGTTGATGTTGAAATATTTTGTGTGAGGGTTGTGTGAGATCTCCCTTACATCACAATTGTTGAACCTTATTGTTATGAGAATTGTACCTTGATTAGTTATAGCTCTTGTTTCTTTTGCAAAATTTTCTAGATCATATTCTAGTTTAAATAAATCGTCAATTGAAATATTTAGTAAGGATAAATTTGGTTTTCCATCTATTAGGAATGAAATTATAAAACTTATACTTCTATGTATCAAGGGGATTAATAATCTAATTTATCCAAAATTTCACGCATCACTCCCTTCCCCATGTTCTCAAACATTTTCAACTTGGCTTTCATCTGTATCTCTAACTTTTCCTAAAAATTTGAGACCTCCCCCAATAAATCAATGTGTTTAATGACTTGTATAAGGTTCTTGGTGCAATTATTGTCAAATTAATTCATCTTACTGATCTCTCTAATGGAGGTGGCCATGAGAATCCAATTATTTAATTTGTCCTAGAAATTAGTTTGTAGTTGCACATTCTTGACCTATGCCTTTTACAAACCATCATATGCTTTCCATGCACCTTTAATTTCATGTAGAACACATTAAATTTTATGGCCACTTAAATCATCAATTATATCAATGGCCACATTTTTGACCTCTTCTTTAGTAACTTTTTAATTTTCTTGGTTGTCTTAATTGCTCTTTCAACTCCTTTATTCTAAGAGAGAGTCTCTCTATCTTGATTTGATAACTCAATTGATCCTGATTGAGGGGTATGAGAAGAAAAAATATGTCACTGGGATGGTTGAGCCACCACTTTATTGTATTCATGCTACATCTTCAAAAGTAGCTCATGAAACTTTTTATAGTCATCTTGTTGTTTCTTCACAACTACCTCACTCAACATTGCAGTGTGTACAACTAGGGAAGTTTCTTTGGGGGATGAAGTATCTAACAACCTTTTTAAATTAAATTTCTAGACAACTCTTCAATAGACTCTACCACTTTAGGTTTTTCAGTAGTTGGGGCCATCACCCATATTGCCAAGGTTTTCAACTTTGGACTGAAACTAGATCTAAAGTACACTTGCTTAGCTTTCTCATCAAAAGTGAAATCTTCTTCATTTTGATTTCTTATGATATTTAGAGAAATGCATGAGGCAATATCCCATTAAGGTAACATAATCAAACCACTTTCTCTCACAATCCTTCTTCCTTGGGAGTGATCTTTCTTGCATCAAAATCCATATCTTTCAAAAAAATTGAGTAACTTCCTCATACTTTGAGGGGTGTACTTCATTCTTATCCTTATTTAACTTATTCTAAAATTCTCCCTCCTTATTCTTATCACAAAATATTTAAACTCTTTACAAGTAATAAAACTATCATCAATCATGAATCGACTGCAAGCTAAGGCTCTTACATCATTTACCATTACACTTGGATCATTTAAATCCAATACAAGCCAATTTTCTGGTATTGGCCTATCATTTTGACTAACATGTAGAGGAGGAAAAAATTGATCAACTTCCTCATCACCTAGCATACTTTTAGCAACACCTTCCTCTTCAAGCCTATTCTTTGCAATTTATTTGGGATTTATTAAGCAGCCTACCAATAGCTACATGCTAGCTAATACCTCAAGGGCCACCATATGATGCATAGTTAATTGTGTAGGCATAGCTTCTTGTTGAATTGGATTCTCAACTTCTTTATCATCGTGCCTCTCTTCCAAGGAGGGATTTTATATGAATGAAAAATCATCAAAATTATCAAGCAACTTTACCATCCTTTCAAAAGGATCTAAAACATCTAAAAAATGCCCCTTGTAATAAGGATGTATCCTTTTCCTTTTCTTCTCTATTTTCCCAATCATAATCTATTTTTTCTTCCTCTCATTTACTTGTTCATTGTTAAGTAGTTTCTAATCACATTATCTAAAGCATAGAGCATGTGATAGTAAGGTGATCTTCTTACTTCTATCCTTTTTTTGTTGATATAATGCTCAGGATTACAATTCCTAGCATTTCCAACTTTCATCCTATATTCATGTTGAAGAGAGTTGAAAACCTATAGAAACCTTCCTTAGCCACGATAGTGAACTCTAAGAAATGCATCCCAATAGAGATGTGAGATCCCTTCTTGATTGACCTAAAGTGAAATTCATCAGATTCATTTAATTTCCACATGATTTCTATGAAGGCAATTCTATCAAATACAAATTTAGGCAAAAAATGGGGTTGAACTGGGGTACCATAAACCCTAATAATTTTCCAATTAATATGATGGTACCAATCTCCCCAATTATGATCAATTTCTTTCTTTGGATCAAATTCCAATGGCCTAAGGAACTTAATCACCTTATCTGATAATATTTTCTTTGGTTGAAGGCCTAGATTCTGTAGAATATCTTGCACAAAAATATTCTCAAAAGCCAAATAATTTATAGAAGTGCAATGAGAATCCCCATATGTTACCCTTAAATTCAAAGGCTTGTTCCATATTTTCATCCCACTATATAATATTAAGTGGCACAATAAATAATACCACTTTAAATATAATATAGACTTAGGGTCCTTCAAATTCCTCAACTGTTTGTGGAATCCTTCTGCAAGTTATGAGACAAAATTCAAAACTTCTATTGAGATCTCTATGTTGAATGTTTGTGAAAAATATCATCACGTGTACTAGCATTTGGACCCTATAATCTTCTCCCAATACTTAGCATAAAGTAAAGTATATATTTATGAAATAATCTTCAAAAATATCAAAGTCAAAGGGCTCAACTTCATCTTTAGAAAACTTCATCAATTTTCTATTTGGTACTCTCCTATGTTGAGGCAACCACATGACTCTAAAATTGTATTTATCCTTGGAAAATGCTCTATTAAAAGCTCCAAAACTATACCTATATTGGCTTCAACATTCAAACCAAAAGTATCTACAATGACCTGTCTAGATATTTCCAATAATGGGGCTCCCATATTACTCCTAATAACCCTATTTTTAGTATCATAGTTATGCACTAGGGATTTAATTAAATCTATGCTGACAAACACATTTGGGACCACTAGATTACCCAAATCTTGAGTCCATAAATTTGAAATGGGTTTTTCAAATTTACTTTTGTATCCATATTCGAATAGACTCCAACCCTACTAAGGGATAATTACATCTCTAACTTGACCTATTCTATCAATTAACCTATTTGTTAAAACATCTATGTCTTGAGCATGTTTTTCTCTCTTTGTTGATCTAACCAATAGTTTCATTAGATCATCTCTAAGAATATTTTTACCCCTCTTGAATTTTTGCTAGATTCACTCATTTTGTAAGTTTTAATAAAACTAAGGCTTTTCCAAAAATATTTCTCGATTAATTTAGGGTTTTAATTCCTTCAAATTTCTACAATCAACAAACTAGGACCTAATTACCACACAGAGGCTAAAGCTACTTATGTTGGTATTAAATCAACATTTGATATGGGTTTCAAAAAAGTGTGGGTCGAGGGAGACTCCCTTAATATTGTCAAGTTCTTACAAGGATTTATCAAAATATGTAGAACAAAACTCACCATCATTACCATTCCTCAAGATATTAATCTTCCTGCAAGTTTGATTTTCTAAAAGGGCCTTAAACTTCTTTAACTAACTGAAAAAATAGATTTAGTTATGAGGAAATACACTCATTCCCTTATAGATTAATTATCTACAAATATACATAGTACAAATACATAAATTAAAGGAAGATTAACATGACCAAATACTTTTGAATGAAGTAAATCCAACACCCTAGAAGATTTGTGATAACTAAATATGACTTTATTTTTCATAAACACTATGTTTACAAATATCAATTTCAAGAGTAAAATCATTCATCCCCTCACCAACCTTTTTAATTTTTAGGGTCCTTACACCCTTCTCACTTATATGGACCATTTTCTAGTGTCACAAAATTTTTTTCTCCATAGGTAACTTTCTCTTAGAAGCAAAATATTTCTAAGGTACCCAAAAATAACAACCATTAAAAGAAGACACAACACTCCTCTTTGGTGAAGGTTTAGATTCTACATATCTCTTCACTATAGAATGGAAGAACTATTTCACTAGATAGTGCATGAATCTAGCTAAAATAAAGTACCCACACAAATACCCTTAGTGAGCACCATAGCTCCTTTCCCCTTCTTACACCATCCACTAGAGAAATACCATACACCCATATCATTGAGATTTCTAACTAATATTACTTTTCATCCCTACGGATGTGCAACACATCATTGATCTACCATGGCCAACTATGTTTAGATTAGAATCATCACCAAGGTACACCTTTCCACCATTATATTCTTCTTTCTTGAAGACCACCTCCAATTGGATTCTATATGGAAGGAAGATTCAAATTATATCAATATTGTACCTTCTAATGCATGAGTTATCAAAGTCGCAACAAATGTAACTATATCATCTTGAGAAGACTTTTAGACTCGTCATCTAAATCATTTTTATTTTTATTTTTCTCTCCTTTACAATAGTTTTGGAAGTTACCAATCTTTGTATAGTTCCAACAGTTATCCTTGGAATTTCAAATATATTTGGAGCTCCCATAGGATTTGTATCTAGACCTCTTTTTTTCTTGTCCTTATCCTTTCCCTTATCCTTTAGTCTTCCACAAATAGTTAGGGTGACCTTAGTAGATTTGGAAGATTTCCCCCATATCTCCTCCAAGAGTAAAGAAGCCACTACCTTGTCTATTTTAATTTTTGATCCAATGCTCATCACCAAGTGATCCCAAAAATCTAGAAAAGAACATAGAAGTGTCATGCAATGATCTTCCTCCATTTTCACTCCAACGAAGTATAACTAGGTCACAATTATTGAATTCATTCAAATGCTTAGCCATATAACCACCATCATTCATTATCAATGTGTAACATATAGATTCTTTCTCAAGAAAATTTTGTTGAATAAGGATTTATCCTAATACAAGTCTCGTAACTTCTTCCAAAGAGCTTGTGTGGTGGATGATTCAAGTGCATTCAACAAAAATGAACCCACTAAGTAGATCCTATGAATCCCTTCGTCCTTCTATCCAATACATCTCATTGGACTTGTGGAATTTGCCTACTTAAACCAAAGTTATTACACAAGCTCTCCTCAAAATAACATATCTCATTGGACTTGTGATAATATCTCCTATACAATCTCCTACTCAAATGAATATTATTTTTAAAAAAATACCCCTAATACTTAGGACCTAAGGAGATCAAGCTTTGATATCAAACTAAAGGAATCAAAAGTGAATAATATTATTCTTATGCTAATATATGAGAGGAGGTATGTGCAAAAATTATATTGATCATACAATAACAAGGAGATAACTAAAAACCCAATATACCATAACACAATTATTTATGGGGGGAAAACACTTTTGGGAGAAAAACCCCACACTTCAAGATCACCAAAAAGAGATTTAGAGCAATCTCCACTCTTCAAGATCACCAAAAATAGATTTGGAGTGATTATAGTAGCATAAAAATACCTATGAAACTAGCTTTATCAACCTCTAATGCATGCAAAATTAATAGGCCCATAAAAATGTACACTATAATACCATGGGCATCAAAATCATGGTTTAAGAAAATAAAGTGAAAATATGCCCAAATTTTAGTGAAAAAATATCCCTGCCAAAATTATGGGCATTGTGCCCCCCAAACTAACTCTCCCCCTCCCCTTCCACCTTTGGGGGAGCCTTTGGCCCCACATGGGAGGGAGAGGGGGGTCAAGTAGCCTTCAAGTCCACTTGTCATAGAGAATATATATTACAAATAGGATTGCAAGGTTGAGACATCTTTCCTAACAATATGGAATTTATACTATTCACCATATTTTAGCTATATGTATCCTTTATACACAAGATATGGTAGTCCTAAGGACAAAATCATTTTTCTTTTTCTTTTTAAATTTTTTACTAGAAATTTATTTCTCATTATAGTCTTCTAATTCAAATGGAAGGTAAGTCTATTTTTTCTTGAGGCGGGTTACTTTTTTCTATCTAGAATGGTAATGATGTTGTTCAATGATGTGTTGATTCTCATGGGCATTTGAAGAGGGAAGTGTGTAACAATGCAACAATGTCTACCATTGCTACAACATGAATGCTCTTCTAGGGAGGAATGTTGTTATGACAATGCTTGTGTTGTTGCAAGTATAGTGGCTCCCATTAATAGTATGGGAATGGTTCCAATAATTCTTATTTCAATTGAAAAGGATGTTATTATAACAACCTCTTGCATATTGAAAAATATCCCTTACACAACAAAAAAAACAATTTTAGACACATAACAAAAGAAAATCCATAAATCATGGGTCGTTTCAAGAATTGTATCTCTTACCACGTCATTTTATAATTTCATAATATATAAATAAATATATTAAGATAAAATTTAAAATATTTATAGTACACACATATAGCCAACAATCTAAATCAAAAAAATTGATGCATTTCCTTGTATGTGTTAGATTTTTTATTTTTTAAAATTTATTATTTATGTAACTAGGGGAAATACTTAGGTTAGCAGATTAGTGCATAAATAAATAAAAACCCAAAGTAAACAATGAAGTAAAATGAGGAAATAACATGAAAACCAAGAAAGATAATACCTACTATCTTCAACCTCCATGATTGACCAACATTGCACCTTCTCTATTTGTTGCAATATGTAGTTTTCCCTCAGATTTTGTGTAAGAAACCTATGACTATGCCAAGACCTAAGCAAATGTTGAAGGATTTGATCACAAAATGCTACACTATGCAACTAGTAAGCAAGCCTAAAGTATGCCTAAAATGCCAAGATGTATGAAGTCAAGAGCATGAGAGTTGTAGATGTCAAAAGACTAAGAGATGTGCAAATGAGACCAAAATTAACCTTTTTAAAGAAAATGCAATTTTGGGTGAATGGCCAAGATTGAAGATTGACAAATGCCCTAGAATCAATGGACAAGATTCAATGTGACAACCCACAATTAGGGTTAGGGCAACATTAGGGTAAATTTGAAATGAGTGAACAAGATTTGATTTGAGAAAATCAAATCAAGGTTGAAAATGCATGTAACAAGGAGATAAGAATGGCACAGAAAAAGAGAGCTAGAAAATCAAAAAAAAAAAAGTTTACTTGATTTATGGAAGAAAATTGCTATTTTGAATTAAAAATTAATTTAATTCAAAAAGGTGGGGTCATGTGACAGTAAATAATTAATTTGAATTATTTACTAAAAGAGAGAAAATAAGAAAGTGGGACCATTTTAAATAAATAATTTTATTTAAAATTGGGAAATGCCACAGTGGATAATAATTAAATAAATTAAAGAATTTATTTAATTATGAGTAGACTTTAGAAATTAATGACGTAAAATTTAATTATTTAAATAATTAGGAAGAATTAATGGACCAAGATAATTAAATAAATTTAGGAATTTATTTAATCATGGAAAGACATTAGACAATTAGTGATGCATTTAAATAAATAAATATAATTTATTTATTTAAATAATCAAGAGGAATAAAAGACATGAATTAATTAAATAATTATGCATTATTTAATTAATAGTTGAAAGTGAACCATAGGACATAATTAAATGCTTTAATTATGCTAGGAGGAATATGACGAGAACAGAGCTTGCAGGCCTAGGTCATTTTTATGTGTTTACATTTTTCCCCTCTTTGTCATAATGTAGCATGTTGCATTGTGACAAAGAAAATTTGGTCAAAACATGCCCCATTGAAGGTACAGAGTATCTATGCCCCCTTGGAAAAAATTTTAAATTTTGGCCCGGTGACAAAAAATTGGAAAGTGTCCTAACAAGCTAATTTGATGACCAGAAAAGTAATGGCGCAAGCAGTTTCAGATTTCGACATGTTTAAAGAAATCAATAGGTTGGTCAAAGTTGGTCAAAAGAGACTCTAGTAATAAAAATTTGAAGAAAATCCCACGTTGACCCTATAAATAGGTTGAAAATGGGTAGAAGGCAATTCATTTTCACTCACACTTGTAAATTTTGAGAGCACAGAGCTAAGAGACCTTGCGTTAAGATGGTGATGTAATGCTTGTCGTGCAAACCCCAGAGGACAAAAACTATGCACATATTTTTTTTTTTAAATAACACAAAGTAAACATATAAAGAACCATTATACATTATTACATTACACGATAACATCTTAAACATCTAAGTCCTTTGGGGCATGTGAGGTCACATCGCATAAAAACCAACCCAATACGAAAGATTCATATAAAACTAAATAACTTAACTAACTTTACATCCATTATAATCATTAAAATAACTATTTGCAATAGATAACATCCAAACATTCATACGCATAAATATAAATACATCACATGATACAAACCATAATAAATCTCATAAATCATGAATGACTACAAGAGTGCATTTACATTACATCAATTTTAAATACATTATATGTTCATATCCATGAGTTACATCAAAATCTCCCATACATGTGGGATAGATAAATCATACAAGGAATATCAAAAATATTGCATTATGAATATCAAGTACAGGTCCATCTAGAAGATACTGTGTAGAACGAACGTTGATGGGAAACCCAACGGGTGCGGAACACATTCCACCCGACCACGTGGGTTTTAGAAAAACCCACCCCCTATGCTCAGAGGTGACAAGGAAGTGACCGCGACCAAGTATACCAACAAGACTAACTCCAATAATAATAACATAGCAATAGTAACTCCAATATCAACAACAAGAGATTACATAGATCATAAATGACAACAACCAAGATCTAATCATAATAAACACAAGATCATAAAACACATCATAAATAAATCAAAGGCAACAACCATTAACCACTTCCAGAGGCAAGTAAGAAAGCAAAGCATAAGGGCAACTAGTGGAGAGTGTCATCGCATAGTCCTACATGAGGCGTCGGCCCCCATCTATAGTTATCCTGGCTCTTCCTCCTACTTGAGGCACCGACCCCATAGGGTGACTCATGCGGAGCCGTTAACCTCTCATGAGGATGAGGCAACAACCTTGCCAACCATAGCCTTCTCAGTTTACCATTAGTCTGTGAAATCCCTAATGGATAAACAAGGTATCCAAGATTATCTTATTATGTTATTACTACCCATCCCCCTAAATTCTTTTATTAGGTTTTCACTTGTTAATCTAACTCTTACATGGGTTATCCTGGCCCTTCCTCCTTTTGAGGCATCGACCCCCATGAAAAGCCACTCTCCCTAGAGACCCAAAACATAAACAAACTCAAGGGTTGTACCAACATAAAATGAACATTAAATCTCAACAGAAAACATGCAAGGCATTACCCATCTCGCTAAAAACACATAATCAAAGTCTTAACAATTCCCATTCAACCCTTTCAAAATAATGATACTCAATAACTTGCCACATCAAAAGTACATAAAGAGAGATACATCGATTAACAAATGAGCTCAAGCCTCTGGAAGCCTAAGGTTCACAATATCCCTAAGTGAGTTCCTAAAGCAAACTGGGTTCCCACACCGAAAAGGCCAAAACAATGACCTAATGAATAAAGAAGTCAAAGTTGATATACCAAATAGTATAACATAATAATTTTCACACACTGTTAAACAATTCATTTATTCCATTTACTAATCTCCAGTTTCCTTAATATAATTTTGAAATGGAAGTTCAATAATAATTCTAACATATATATATACAATTTTCCCTTTTCTTCATAATTCATAATTTCAATCATAAAAAAATTCAATATATCTTTACAATTATATTTCATATATATATATATATATATATATATATATATATATATATATATATATATATATATATATATATATATATATATATATATATATATATATTCTGTTTTATTTAATTTATTAAATAATTATGATCTAATTAAATTTTCTGGACAATCAAATCGTGTCTAAAAAAAATACATATTCCAAAATATAAATATATATACATATAAATAAAAATATATATATATTTAAAAATAAAAATAAATAATAATAATAAAAATATTAAATGCAGTTTCATACTGCTAGCGCAGTGGACTGCGCACAGTAGTCCTTGTGACTGCTGCATGTGGCAGTCCGTAGGATTGCTGTGGGCAATCCCACATACAATGAAGGGGAGAGGGAGAGGGTACGGCCCGCGCCGTCCCTTCCCTTCAACCTCAATTTTTTTTATTTTATTTTTGTTTATTATAAAATGTCTAAATACTACCAATGCACAAGTTTGGCCATTTGAACAGACATTCAAAAAAAGTGTTTTTTAAATTATATATTTATATATTTATATATATGTATATACCTCTGTGGGGAGTGTATATATATATATATTTTATTTATTTTGTCAAGCACTTTCTAAAGAAGTTGAAAAGAACAACATACTTATATATATATAATATATACAGTGGGTGGCAGGGTAGGCCCCCTCCGTCCCTCAAATAGCAACCTGTCAAGCTATCAAAGAGGGTGGACTTGAGGAGGTGGATGGGGCGTGTAAGGTGACTGCTTAGTGGCAATGCCACATCATTCTAAGCCCTCTCCAAATTGATGGCAGGAGGAGGAAGGGAATAAATTAAAGTTTGATGCCCATTAAATTAGGGGTGTCCTTGGCGTCGACAGGGGGAATGATTGACACAAGAATCCAAGCGAAAATAGCTTGACATGTAGGGCACAGCAATTATGAAAGTGTAAGCTTTCGGGCTGAGTGGCAATTCTCTTCACATGAGGAGATAGATTTATGAAGGTTGAAGGTTGAAGGCCGTAGGATAATTTCATGGCAAGGATGAATGCTCGCTTCGCCATTATTCAGATTCATGCACAGAGGCTCGGCCTTACAATTCATGGGCTTTTAAATGATCTGATGAAATTTTACTCACTGTATGGTTTTTGAAATCTAGTTTGTGTTTTGTCGCTGTGCAGGGAACGGTCACCAAAAGAGTTGCAAATGGCGAGGTTGAGCAAGTCAAAATTCATTATCTCCATTTTGGCGGGGGGGCTGGAAAGTTTCGGTGTTGATACACCAGTCTCCTTGGTAGCAATGGAGAGACAGATAGCCTTTCAGGAGATTATAGATCAAAGGCTAAAGCCAATTCTGCTCGAAGAGGACCCCTTGACAATGGTAGTAGTCAAAATAGTTTTAGGCAAAGGACATCTAGAAAGAAAGGAATACACGAGGGACAACGCTCACATCTCCTCTCAGTTTCTAGCAGTGATTCTAGACCTGGCTTTCCCGAAGGCGGATGCAAAGGAAATGGTGGAGCATCTTTTTCGAGGCGACTTGCTAGGGGGCTTAGAGAAAACACTAAAAGCGGCCTTCAAGGGCAAAGGAATACCATGCCCCGCAGACCTAGACCTCCTCTGGAAGTCAGATGATGCAATCAAAGTCTTCCCCTTCATCTTAGACATCAAGGAGCCAGAACTGATGAGGCATAGAATGGTAGCGGCCATGGCAGTTGAATTCCTAAAAAGGAAGCTGAGCCTCATGATGGAGGAGAGGATGGAATGGGTGGAAGACTTCACCCAGTTTGCAGAATTAAATGGCTTTCAGTGAGGCTCGGCCTCTATGTTTTAAGTGTTTTAATGTTTAAAAATTTTGTGGTTAATCAAATATTGGGTTTGTTTTTTAGTATTAGCGTAGTGGAACTATAAATTTGGTTTCGGCCAAATGAGGTTGGGCCTATAATCTTAATTTTTTGCATCCAAGAACATAGTAGATAGTTTTTTTAAGCTTTGCAATGGGCCTGCAAATTTTATAACAGTAGAAAGTTGCCCCAGGTTGGAAAGGTTAACTGATAGGCTCAGAGTCCAGGAAGGACTGTTATCTCCTACTTAGCAGATGCATGTATATCTTATTAAAATCAATAAAAATCCTACCTTGCGTATCAAAATATATATATATTCACAAGTATATATATGTATATATCTATTTTTATATATATAAATCTGATTATTTCAAAGGTAACACAGTTTCCCCATAAACAAATTATAACAATATAGAACATTTTCAGAGACTCAAATAAATTTCTTTCATTTGTCTATTACCCAACAAATTTCAAAACCTCAAAAGATTTTTCTTTTACAGAACAACATATTTTCCATTTCAAATTTAACAAGAAATAAAGATCAATGAACGAACCTGGAGTCCTGTGCTTGCTGAGAAGTTGATAAAGCTTTCCTTTGATTCGAACCAGCCTTTTTGAAGAGCTCCCTTTCCTTCTACAGAATGTCTCCACCAGATTCTTTGATCCGACTTTTAATATATTTTTCTATTCAGAAGAGCCTTTTTCCCAGAACAATGAAACAGAAACAATTTTTACAGAGAAAACAAGAGAGGATGCAAAATTTTCCAGAACTCCATATTTTTTGAAGCTTCTGTCAATTTTCCCATGCATGAAAACCACTCATTTTTTTCTATTAAATAAAAAGATATCCTCTTCTATTTTCGAAAACTCAAAAATCTTTTTATTCTTTTCTTTCTTTTTTCTATTCAAACTGCACTTTTTGTTTTAATTCCAATTTTGCTAATTTATACTTGCAGTTCACACAATTTAACTTATTTAATTATTTTATTCCATTAATTATCTTCAACATGCTATTTGCATTCAATTATCTAAATACCAATTTAAATAATTTAATTTACACCTTTCAATTTATTTATCTTTAATAACTCACATAAATTTTAATTAAATACTTTTATATTTTAATAAAAAACTATTCCAATAACTATTATTAACATTTATTTTAATTGTTTAATTATTTAAATTGTATCATACTACAACACCAACATAAAATAAATGACATAAATACATTCATACAAACAACTATCATAAAATGCAAAAATGACTAAGGTCAAAGACGCACAATACCACTAGACACAAAATGGGTTGACAAACTTGGGACGGGGTGACTTCCTTGTCATCTTTGTTACAATTTCATGCCCGTTGGGTTAATTTGATGCTCGCCCTATCCTACCAAAGCAAGTGGAATGGAGACTCTGTTCTTGCAATTCCTACATTCAAACAAGGTTGTGTACAACATGTATATATATAATCAAATACATCACATCGTGAGAAGGAATCGCAGCATAGCAGGGCACTTGCAAACGAGTGATGCTACATTGTCCCCTCACCAAAGCTATAATAACAACTACAACATCAAGTATAAAGTAACATTGCTAAACTAAACTGATCACATCATATCATCATAAAATAATTACTAATTTTATGCATCACAATATACTACTGCATCAAATTAAACATAACCAAATCAAATGTAACCATAATGTCATATCATCATATCCATGTCATCATATAAAGTAGCATAGTCATCTAGTAGTCTAAACTATCCAATCAACCAATCCAACCAACAACACTAACTATCAAAGTCTCAAGGTATCAAGCAAAACCACAAAAAATATCAAGTCCAAACAGCAACATGAGGGGTATTACAGGTGATTGTTGTGACCGAGCACCATGGATACATCGTCCGGCCCTTCAGACGGCCAGATGGCATAGAGCCACCAGTAAGTACCTCATACCTACCTTGTCATTTTATCATTTTTTCTACATTTTTAGGGTTTTTAAGTAGGTCAACGAATGCACCGTGATGCATATGCATGTGCATAAGCCGCATTTGAGTTTGTGTTCGATGCATTTGATGCGTAGTGAAGCAAACATGATAGCTCTATTAGGGGGTCGGTTAGGTGTGGCACATTTTCCAATTGGCGAGACACATTTTCCATTTTGCACAAGTGATAGGTTTAGCAATGCATTCAAAAAATTGCAACGCATTTGTGGAGCCATGCGAAGCATTTGATTGTAAGTGACGCATTCGATTAATGGAGCGATGAAAGTGAGAAATTTTGATGCAACGCATTTGTGGAGCCATGCGAAGCATTTGATTGTAAGCGACGCATTCGATTAATAGAGCGATGAATTTTCCAGGGCACGACACAAATGAAGTCAATGCGACACATTTGACTTTGACCATGGTTGACTTTAGTTTAGGCTCAATTTTTGAGATTCTTTTAATTAGATAGATGGTAATGATGTTGTTCAATGATGTGTTGATTCTCATTTCTACATGTGCAGAGACAATTACCACCGATCTATACATGTGAGTTTAGGCCATCAACTTATGGATTTAGAGACCAACTACGAGATAGGGAGCAGAGATGACTCATGCAGTTGGGGTTATATTAAGTCACCTATATGCCCATTATCTAGGCTAATAGGGGGCTTCTGATAGCACTCTGTGAGAGATGGCATTCAGAGAACTGTTCATTTCACTTGTCGACGGGGGAGGCTACTATTACATTGGAGAACATGTACAAGATTCTACACATTCCGATTTGAGGTGAGCAAGTGGTGTATGATCCACATCAGGGAGTGCAATCCATGATAGAGTTGTACAAGGCAGATGATGCCACAGGCCTTGGTGTCGAGGGTTATGGGATTCGATGGGAGTACCTGGTTGAGCACTATTTGCGATGGGATGTGATGTTGTGTACGTTGATTGTCGGAGTCCTCATTCCAGTTCATTGGGGACACGGGTTCTCGATCAGATGGTGAGATGTACTAATGTGCATGCGACGAGATAGGACAGCTTTCGCATGGGGACCCTAATTACTTGGCATGCTTTATCATCAATTGCACAAGGTAGCCTACAGGGGTGTACATAGTATTAGCTGTGGCACAACATTGCTTATGATCTAGGTTTGGATGCATATTCACATCTTTCGGTCGCTTATTCAAAGACCACAGCTAGCAGAGGGGATTTTGTATGTGTACTTATATGCAGGTGCTTTACAGCAGACGAGAGTCAGAGAGACTAGATTCTGGTGGCATCAGATAGACACCATGACCTCATTTGTCTGGAGCTTGTACAAGGATTGTGTGCAGTGGGCTGGAGAGGGAGATCATTTGGCATTTTGCAAGCAGTTTTGATATATGATTGGCCGCATTGTACAGTCATAGCTCATCATCGAGATGTACCTACCCCAGCAGGTACTATGTCAGTTCGAGGAGCAGCAAGGTGTGCCTATGGGGATTGCAGAGTATGCTAGATCATCGCAAGAGCCTGCGTGCGGTCCCTCCATACCAGTACCATTTTCTAAATAGAAAATAGATGGGTTGATGGCACAGCCATGGGGTTGGAGTGGAGGTCCTGCAGATCCAGGGATGACTACATATTTTGATTTGTGGTGGAAGACACACAAACCTATTCCCTTGACAGATCTCGATGGACCAACACTTGTTGATCGCAGATCAGTTATACCGCAAGTGCAACAAGGAGGCCGGAGAGGTAGGGGGAGAGGTAGAGACGGAGGTCAGGCATATAGGGGGAGAGGTGGTGGGGATGGAGGAGGAGATGATGGAGGCGGAGAACGAGATGGTAGAGGCAGAGGGAGGAGGAGAGGAGGAGATGGCAGGAGATAGGCCAGGATGGTGAGGTAGCAAGTGGAGAGAGTACCACTAGCGGTGATCCTCGAGGTGGCCAAGGAGGAGCAGCCAGTAGTGGAGGGGAGACAGGAAGAAGAGATGTCGAGGGAGGAGAGAAAGGAGGAAAAGATGTTGAGGGAGTAGAGACAGCCTGAGGCGGAGGTACCAAGGGAGGAGGCATTGGATGTTGGGAAGGACGCACTTGACGCTGGCAAAGAGGAGGCCATTGGAGGTGAGGAGGATGAGGAAAGCATGCAGACATATTCGGAGAGGTTAAAGATAAAATTTTCATCATCCAACTCCCAATCGAATTCTATCCAATATTCTCCTTCACTTGTTTCATACTCATTGTCAAAATAAGGGACAAATGGACTAGCATTCAGGTCAGTAGTGTCATGTGGCAAGTCAGATGGATCCAAATGATGATCATTATTGTCAGATGGTTAGACAGGTATGTTAGTATTATGGCCAATGGGATTAGAAGATAATTCTATCTGTATGCACCTAAAAATGTTCACACTATAATAAGTCTGGTAATTAATTAAATACAAGTATTTAATTAATCTCCTAAATTCGTCTACATATAAATAAATTTAATTATTTATTTATATTGTTCATTTTTATAATTCTTCTATCTTAATTAAATAAATAATTTTATTTAATTAAGTATCATCTCCTATATTTCTCTTAATTAAATTAAATAATTACGATTATTTATTTTAATTATCATATTATTCTAAGTTTGAATATTTATATTCAAAAATGGAATATTCCTCCTCTTCATCTCATAGTTAAATTAAATATTTTAAATATTTAATTTAATGCCTTCTAAATCCATCTCTCTCACATAATTAAATATTACTTATTTAATTATGCGGCCTTCTAATCTCATCTTCACACATAATTAAATATTGCTTATTTAATTATGCAAATTTCTAATCTCATCTTCACATATAATTAAGTAAGTTTACTTATTTAATTATGAAAATTCATTTTAACTCATCCTTCAAAACGGAAACCTTCCTTTAGTTCTAAATGGAAAAAAATGAAAAAGAGGAAACCTTCTACTTTTCTCACTCAACTTTCAAAAATATCTTACCGTTCATCTTACCAGACTGAATCTCAATCGTTGATCATTGCCAACTAAGCTTTTGCCTTCGAAAATCTATAAATCAAACCATTCACAATCCATTTCCATTGGATCGGATCTTCTTTAGACATCCGCATTCTGCCAAAATCATTCCTCGATCTTTCAATCCATCTCCATCATTCTTCATCATTGCGTTGTTATGCTGCAGAATTGAGCAACCAACATTCCTCCATTATCAACCTTCAAAAATTTGGTATTCTTAGTGTATTATGCATTTATTTTTAAAAATCGTTCTTCATGCTATCATTTTGTTGAGTATGATCTATTGATCTGAGAGCTATCTAGAAAACAACAAAACGTTGAAGTTAGAGGAGGATAAGACGGTTTCGAGAAGCTGCGATTACAGTTTGCACATTCTGTTTCCTTTTCAGCTTTTTTGATTTAATGTCTTATTAACATGTGTTTTATTTTTATTTAATTTGATCCAATTTTCACACACACATTAAAATGGCGCCCACCGTGGGGCTCAAACCCACGAATTTAACGTTTTCTGTGAGTTTCTGTTGACAGTTTCCGTGTTCTGGAATCGACTTTTCGGAAAAATTCTGACGTTTAGGCGCATTCGAAAATTTCTAACGCGCATACGGAAACATTAATTTTTTATTTTGCAGAATTTTGACGCGCATATAGTCACTGTTTCAGCGCATCCAGGGACTGTTCTGGCGCATATACGGTAAAGAATGGTGCATATATCATTCCTGTAAAAAAAAAAAAATTGACGCGCATATAGCATCTGTTCTGGCGCATCTAGTATCTGTTCTAGCACATATATCATTCCTGTTAAAAAAAAAAAAATTGACGCGCATCTAGTATCTGTTCTGGCGCATATAGCATCTCTTCTGGCGCATCTGGGCTTATTTAGCGTTCTAAAAAAAATTTGACGTGCATCTGGGGCTTATTTAGCATTTTGGATTGTGTTTTAGTGCATACAGGCAGCATTTTCATAAGAAATCTTAAAATGGTCGTATCTTGGTCATTTTTTAGTCTTTTTCAGAGCTTTTTTTTTTGAAATGGGGTATAATTTCATAAGCTATCTAATGGTATAATTTTTTATCAGATTTTACAGATTTAAAGCTTTCAAATTCTCACATTTTTGAAAAAAAATTATTTGTTTTGGGATTTAATCACACTTTTACTTGCATGCATGTGTTTCTTCTTGTCGTGGTGACTTGTTGGTGAATCATACGGAGTTGGAAAAGCATTGGAATTAGTCACAACATCAATTTTGGAAAGCGAAAATAACCAGGTGCACTCATTCCATCCTTAATCTCTTAATCTTGTTTGTCAAACATTTCAATTTGAGGCATAAAATTAATCATTGTTTGCAAACACATTTGAATTTGGGCTCTTAAAAATGAACATTGTCTTCAATCACATATTGAAAATTGGGTCTAAAATTCACCACTGTCTGCCATCACATCTTGATTTGGGATCTAAAAAGAACAAGTGTTTGAACTTTTTACACACATTTCATTTCTAATCTAAGGGAAATTAATCATTGTGAGTGTGAATCAAGTGCGTGTGTGATCACAAACACCTCACTTGATTTGCTTTTGTCAAACCCTTCATAGGAGGCCTGCTAGGGGATTTCATCACCCCTAGGGATGACCTCAATCGATGTGTGAATCGAAAGACACACTTGTTTGGAAGTTAAAATCTTATCACTCTTGGCTAAGCCCCAAAGAACTTTATACCTTTGGGAAGTGAAGGTGAAGGGTGGGTTACCCCTTTCTCCCAGCTATGTGATAGGATTTTGCTTTCAAATCATCCTTAGTCAACCTTGTTCAAACTAGTTTGAAACCTAATTGGCCATACCCACTTGACTAGTTCTAGGACTTGTTGATGTGTCTTCTTCAAGTGTGTGCTTGATAAACATATTCCAAAATTCCAAAATTCAAACTTGCTTATGTGTCTTGTGGGTGTGATTCATGTGTGTACATGTGTGATCATTCATTTAAATATTTCCAAATCAAGCTAAACACCAAACACAATCAATTCAAGTCATACCAATCTAATCCATCCACTTCTTTGCATGTCAATGCCACATCAACCTATCAAGCCGCATCACAACAAACACATGTGACTTTAAGTTCTACCTTGGGACAAGGTCAAAATTCTTCATGTTCTAATGCCACCTTCGACAAGGGGAACACCAATCTAGTTCATGCACCCTCTAACTTTATCATACCATCATCCAATCAAAATCAAAATCCTAAGCCAACACCTCCCACCCATACACCTACAAAGGATGTGACCCAAGGCTACTAGCAAGGAATCAAACATCGCCATGTCATCCAACTCATATTCTTGAACATACAAAAGAGTCATCAAACATCATGCCAAGTCCTTCAAGCCAACCATGTCATCCACAATCCCTTGATCCAATTCAAGAGTCATCCCCTTCCACCTCCATTCCAATAAGTCATGAGGTATGTCAAGAGCACAATCCTAAACATGCGGAAACATTACCCCCTCATCCACATAAAGATCAACACCCTCCCAATGATTCCATTCATAACATACCTAATACTATTCATGATCAATCTTCCATTTTTGATGAAGACCCCTTTTATGATCAAGAAGACCATGATGATCCTCTTAGCCAACTCTCTGCATTCCATGTTCAAGAGCTTTCCACCTCACCCATCCATGATGTACAAACATCCACTTCCCTTGATGAGACATATGCCTCCCAAGCACACATAGAAGATCAAACAAATACATTGGATCTAAGTGAACACAATGCTAATCAAGATCCTAATGATCCCCCATCACCCATTATTGACCCCATTGCAAGTCCTCCATCATATCCTATTGGTCTTTCCACCCTCATTCATGAATGTTCCTCCTTAGAACAACAACAAGCATTATCTTCTCCATCCAATAAGGAACTCGTGTCTAGTGTTTCACTTACACCTAGTCCCATTGTCCATTGCACACTCCAAAACATGAACCACCAAGGTAAAGGTCTAGACCTTCATGAACAAGATATTTTGGAGCCTATACATGTCAAAGTCCCTCCACACTCTTATGGCCTTGGACCTACACCCCAAGGAAAACAACCTAAAGATGTTGGTATTTCCTCCATGCCTCCTAAGTCCACTTTCCATCGTAAATCCTATCATATCCCTAAAGAATATGTTGCCATTCCACCTCCATCATCCTACAAATGTCAAAAGCATGCGACCATACACCTTCCACCATCAACTCTACCACCATTTCTTCCAACTCCCAATATCCCTCCATCTAATCTATCTCAACTTCTCCCAACACCTAATATCCCTACCATCCAATCCTTTTATCCATTTATCCATAAATACCCTAACATTCCTAATCATGACCAACAAATGCACACATTGTATAAACATGAAGCTTCCACCCATTCCACCAAACCCATGGGATTCAAAAGCAATAATTTTAATGCCTCTACCTATAAAGTAAAAAATTCTAAGGTTTCTCATGCCTTAGGACGTCAATACAAAAATTTAAAGCAAAATCCATCTAAAAAGCTATATAATCTCATACCTCCAAAAGTAAAGGCCAAAACTAAATTGGTTTGGGTACCTAAGAAAAAAGAAAGCAATTCAAGTGAGGCATTCACATCACAAAAATCCCAACCATCCACTTCCATCCTACATTCTCATTCCATTCAAAAGTCTCAAATTCCTAAAACCCACAAGCAAAATAAAAATCATAAAAATACTAAGTCTATGTGGGTACCAAAAGCACTTCATCCACCACCTCCTAAGCAAACATCTTCATTGCTTCTAGTACACCCCATCCACATCAAAAGCTTCAACGTTTATCACAATGTGTGCAACCATTGGTCATGGTTCCCTTCCATTTCACAACAATTCCACATACCTCCATCTCCCCATCCTTCATGCATTATCCTACATATCTCCCCCACCATCTTCCTATGGTCCATGCTTTTGCATAAACCTTTCATCCATCCTTTCGCACAAGTCCTATTCAATCCACATCATCATCCACTATTCCCAATTCATTCTTGCATAAGCCTTTCATGATCCATCATCTACCTAATACATCCCTTTCATGTCATCTCTTACCAACATCTATGAGCATACTGACATTTGACATAGTCTATGCAATGACATCCATCTAGTGGGAATATCACCTTTCACAGAACTAGACACTTGAGTCCCTCCTATCCAAAAGTCACAAAACAAAACAAAACAAAACAAAACAAAACAAAAAAAGAAAGAAAGAAAAAAGAAAAGTAAAGAGAAATCCCTTCATCCAATGGTGAAAACCTGGTAA
Organism: Sequoia sempervirens; assembly: GCA_007258455.2. NCBI lineage: Eukaryota > Viridiplantae > Streptophyta > Pinopsida > Cupressales > Cupressaceae > Sequoia > Sequoia sempervirens. The sequence continues at coordinate 724,957,287 of VDFB02058242.1, read as the reverse complement.
ATAGGTGCCCTGGATAAGTACCATGATGAAAACCTAGCAAATAGGCATCATGTGTAGGTTGATCTTTTATGTCACTTACACTTGGGGGCACAATGTCTTATCTATCCAATCTATCATTTTCATGTCATACCATTTCCATCCTACCTACCATTTTTTCATACATACCTATCATATCAAGTCCATTCATCCACCCTTATCCTTTTGATCTTGATGAAGAAATAGGGGCAAAATGTTGAAACATGTCTTAGGTATCTCTTGACATACCTCATCCTTCCAACCAATCATATCATTATCCTATTGTCATAAGCTTTGTCATGAAAAATCCTAAGTCTTGTACCTAGAATGGGGCACATTATTCCTATGCGACATAGTCTTTGGAGATCACATCCTTGCTCTCTTATGATGCATACATCCATACCATCCATCCATCTATCATGAGCATTTTATCCCTTATCCCATCACCCACCCTTGCACCTAGACTTGGTTTTCCCCTTGTCATCGGTATCTAGCACAAAGGCTACTCAAATTTTGACACCTCAAAACATCAAAAAATACAAAAAAAATCAGAAAAAGTCCTAAAAAAATCAAAAAAAAAAAGAAAAAGTCCGAAACAAAATCCAAAAAAACAGAAAAAGTCTTGAAAAAGTCTGAAAAATCCAAAAATCAAAAAAGTCCGAAAAAAAAAATCAAAAAAATTAGAAAACATCAAAAAAATTCAAAAATTAGAAAACATCAAAAATTCAAAAAAAATCAAAAACCCAAAAATTAGAAACATCAAAAATCCAAAAAATCAAAACATTTCAAAATCCAAAAATCAAAACATTTCAAAGTCAAAATCAAAACATCTCAAAAGTCCAAAAAAAATCAAAACATTCCAAAAAGTCCCAAAAAAAAAAATCACAACATTTCAAAAATCCAAAAAAAATCATAAAATGTCAAAAATCCAAAAAAAATCAAATATCCAACAAAATTCCAAGCAATAAAATCAATCCATCATCTCAATTCAAATCAATCCAACCATTTAACCATTCAACCAAATCAATCATCTCCATCAAAACCATTGCATCCAATCAACTCAATCGAATCAATCCAAGCAATAATCCAAATGCACGTCAATCCTTAATCCATACCAATCAAGTCAATTAATCCTATCAAATTATCCAATCACATCCTTTGGTCTTGATCTTAATCTTGTCGTAAACCAAATCAAAGCCAATCAATCAATTATCATCATCCTTGTGTTGATCTAGGGACATGCCGCTCCCCACAATGACAACACTATCATCATCATCAATCAATCAATCAATCAACGGTTTACAGCTTGACAGGGGCAATTCCTTGTTTGTTTTTGTATCATTTGTTCATGCTTGCTTGCTTGCTTGTGTGTGTTATCATTTTATCTTGCATTTGTATCAAATTCGTATCATTCCAGCTAATATTCATATCTTGTGTATGTTGGAGTAGCTTTTTTCACTATCCTTTGCATCTAAGGTCATATCATACCTTTTGTGCATTAGGACTTTAATGCTCTAAGTCTATTTCCTCATACGTCTAGACAAGGTTGTATTTTGTTGGGGCACGAGACACATTGTCACCTTGATCCTTATATCTTGGTGCATAACGTCTAGTGCTATATCAAACATCATGGTTGCTCACCTTCATTGCAGCATAACGTATCTTTCCTCTCCTTCATCCACCTTCTTATCTTGCATTATTCATCTTATCCCTCCCCTTATCATTTCATTTCGAGAGCCTACACGTTTTTGTTCAACCCGCCTATCCTCTCGAGGGGGCATCATCATTCCATCAACCTATCTTTCTATCATTATCCATTATCCATACCTTAACTTCTTTGAAATGATGTTACTCGACACAAATCTCATCATCTCGAACATCATCTCAAAGAGGGGCAAAATGTATGCACCTAAAAATGGTCACATTATAATAAGTCTGGTAATTAATTAAATACAAGTATTTAATTAATCTCCTAAAGTCGTCTACATATAAATAAATTTAATTATTTATTTATATTGTTCATTTTTATAATTCTTCTATCTTAATTAAATAAATAATTTTATTTAATTATCATCTCCTATATTCCTCTTAATTAAATTAAATAAATTAAATAATTACGATTATTTATTTTAATTATCATATTATTCTAAGTTTGAATATTTATATTCAAAAATGGAATATTCCTCCTCTTCATCTCATAGTTAAATTAAATATTTTAAATATTTAATTTAATGCCTTCTAAATCCATCTCTCTCACATAATTAAATATTACTAATTTAATTATGCGGCCTTCTAATCTCATCTTCACACATAATTAAATATTGCTTATTTAATTATGCAAATTTCTAATCTCATCTTCACATATAATTAAGTAAGTTTACTTATTTAATTTTGAAAATTCATTTTAACTCATCCTTCAAAACGGAAACCTTCCTTTAGTTCTAAATCGAAAAAAATGAAAAAGAGGAAACCTTCTACTTTTCTCACTCAACTTTCGAAAATCTCTTACCGTTCATCTTACCAGACTGAATCTCAACCGTTGATCATTGCCAACTAAGCTTTTGCCTTCGAAAATCTATAAATCAAACCTTTCACAAGCCATTTCCATCGAATCGGATCTTCTTCAAACATCCGCATTCTACCAAAATCATTCCTCGATCTTTCAATCCATCTCCATCATTCTTCATCATTACATTGTTATGTTGCAGAATTGAGCAACCAACATTCCTCCATTATCAACCTTCAAAAATTTGGTATTCTTAGTGTATTATGCATTTATTTTAAATCTCGTTCTTCATGCTATCATTTTGTTGAGTATGATCTGTTGATCTGAGAGCTATCTGGAAAACAACAAAACGCTAAAGCTAGAGGAGGATAAGACGGTTTCGAGAAGCTGCGATTACAGTTTGCACATTTTGTTTCCTTTTCAGTTTTTTTGATTTAATGTCTTATTAACATGTGTTTGATTTTTATTTAATTTGATCCAATTTTCACACACACACTATCTTGTCATTGTTCTTTGAGAAAAATAGTCTATCCCAGTCTTCTCTTTTCCTTGGGATTTTAGGGTTGTCAATATTTTGTGATAGATCAATTTTAAAAAATTTCCAAAATATTTCTTCAAATGTAGGTTCTCCAAGTTCAATGAACAACTCATCAAGGCAATAGTCACTCAGGGATTCCCATTCATGGGAGTAAGTTTTGGTAAGGGATTCCTCAATAGTCTTGACACTTTTTGAAGCATTCACGCTCTCACCCGAAAGTTCATTGGTACGTCAATCATCATTTTTGGGTAGCCCAAACCCTAACCCAAGATACTTTGGTCATCAGGAAAGAATTATAGATTCTTGTATTCCAGTTTTATTTTTTATAAGGCCACTAGTTCCATTGTAGCCTTTTGCCTTCATTATATCATAGCCTTTTCCATATATTTGGACTAGTAATGGGGATGGATCGTTTGGGTCCTTGTAGATCCAAGTCAATGGGTCTTCGATGTCTTCTTTGTTCATGTCACCCCATTTTATAAAAATTCGTGTTGGAGGAACTTTGAAGATTTCTTTAGGTTCCATTTTGAAACAGGGTCAACCATAGGCCTTAGGAGACTTGGGTATTTTGGTGATGCAATAGGTCATGTTCAATTTATACTCTCCACATCCTTGGTCTTGGATCTTGACATTGGGATCAACCTTCGGGACAGAGATGGTGTGGCGAAAGTGGAAGGAGTGGACGTGGACAATTTGGCAAGCATTGATGGTGTAATCAAGGGAAAATCTGAATTTGTTAAAGGGGAACACAATAACATTAAAATTCCAATGAAATAACAAAGTACAAAGGAAATAATATGAAAACAAAAGGAACAATGTTACCCTAAGTCTTCATCTTCCATGGTTGACCTTTGTTACACCTCCTAGCTTGCAGTAAATAAAAATGCCCTCAGATTTCAAATGAGCAACTATGACAAATGACTAAGCCCTATGCAAGTGTTGAAGGATTTGCATAAAATAAAATGACCTCACAATGACCTCATAATATACTAAAAATGACAATGACTGTAAATGACAAAATAACCTAAGTTGACAGAAAAATGAGCATGAGATAGAGAGAGAGATCCCAAAATAAGAATAAAATTGCCATTTTATAAAAACTGCAATTTTGAATGTGCGGCCAAGATGAGAAGATGACAAATACCCTAGAATCAATGATCAAGATTGAATGTTGCAATAAGAATTAGGGTTAGGTCAAAATTAGGGCAATGTCAAGAAATGAATGGCTAAGATTGAATTATAAGATAATTCAATCAAGGGTTGAAATTAAATGAGATGTCAAAAGATAAGATTTGATCTGGAGGATAAGACTGGCACGGACAAAGAGGTTGCTGGAGAAATTAAATAATAAAATTTATTTACTCCAGGGGACCAGTAAATAATTAAATAATAAAGATATTATTTAATTATGGAGGAATATGACAAAAGAAATCATTTTGAATTAAATAATGATTTAATTCAAAATTCAAGAGAATTGACTATATTAAATAAATCAAATTTATTTAATTTTAATGAGAGAAAAAGCTAATGAATAATTAAATAATTAAAATAATTATTTAATTATAGTGGAAAGTGGACAAAAATTAAATAAATTAGAATCTATTTAATTTTGGAAAGAAAGGGGACCTAATTAGTGACATAATTAAATAAATAAAATTTATTTATTTAATAATCAAGAAGAAATAAATGACAAAGGGGAGTTAAATAAATTAAGAAATTTATTTAATTAAAGGAAGACTTAGATAATTAGTGACATATTAGATAAATAAATAATATTTATTTATTTAATAATCATGAGGAATAAATGACATGAATTAATTAAATAATTATGAATTATTTAATCAATAGTCGAATGTGGACCAGGGACATAATTAAATGACTTAATTATGCTAGGACGAAAGTGATAAAAATGAAGCTTGCAGGCCTAAGTCATTTTTAGGTGTCTACAGATGGATTGAAGAATTTGGAGGAAGAGGAGGTTGAAGCTTCTTGGTTAATGGGCACTTGATGTTCTGAAATACCCCTTAGATTGGTGCAATACTAGAAGGGATCATGGTCTACATTTATGGTGATTTTTGTGCCATCAAAAGGAAACTTCAGGCATTGGTGGTAGGTGGATGGAACAACTTTGATGGTGTAGATCCAATGCCAACCAAGTAAGATGTTATAGGGTAACTCAAGATCCAGGACTTGACATGTCGTATCCACAATGACTAGCCCAACTCTAATAGGAAGAGTGATAACACCTCGAGAGGAACATTCTTCATCATCATACACCTTTATAACAATGCTCTTTGTAGCATCTACGAAAGCATCAGAGAAGCCTAGAGCCTTAACCAATTTTAAGGAGCATATGTTCAATCCTGCTTCGCCATCTACTAAAACTCATCTGACCTTATGCTTATGGATGAAGACTTCAATGTGTAAGGCATTGTTATGATTGGATTTTAGTGACGAGTAGTCTTGGTCTGAAAATGTTATGTGATGGGGAGTGGTTAGGTATCCCACCATGGCTTCAAACTGGTTGACATCAATGTCATGAGGGACTGAAAACTCTTGTAAAGTTTTGTCAAGTATGGCCTTATGCGCAGGAGAAATATGAAGTAGCTCAAGTATGGAAATTTGAGCAGGTGTTTTTCCAAGTTGGTCAATAAGGTTAAAATGTCCCTTAGGTTGTGGTGGTTTGGTGGATGGACCTGATTGTGACTATTTGGCAGATGGAACGAGTGTCATGATTTTCAGCTGCCTAGGGGGAGGGGGACCGGCTATGGTGATTTTTCCACCTCAGGTAGTGACATTGCATTTAGGCACTCTCTTGACAATAATGGTATTAACATATTCGTTAGCAGCTCAAACATGATTTATAATGGATCCACTAGAATAATCGAAGGCAGTGTGGGTATAGTTGGCACAATTATTATTAGTCTTAGGACCTGATGTAGAGGGATTATTTGAATCATGGTCCTACAGTGGGTTTTTTGTGAATAGTGTGGTCTGTGTTTGATGAAAATTGTTGTCCATCCAATTCAATTGTTCAATTTTCAATGAGGTCTTGTACCAGATTTCTTAGTTGTCGACAAGAGGAGGTTTTATGTCCCTTAGCACGGTGGTAATCACAGAAAGCATTGTCATCCCACCATGATGGCTTAAAGTGTCCTAGGTCATATTGTCCTGGGTCATATGGCTTAGGGTCTTCTAATGTGATGAAACCATTTTGAAGGAGCTTCTTAAGGACATCTTCGATTGGTTCACCCAAGGGAGTATATGTGTGTCTCTTTTGGAATCACCTGGTCTGTCATGGCTGCCATTGGTTTTGACTATTTTGATCATTGTGACTATTTTGAATGGCATTAGCAACAGGTTTCGGTGTGGTCATTTTTGTATTTTGTGATGGAGCTCCTTTAAGAGTAAGTATAGGACCCGTTGTGTTTACCACCTTGGCGTCAACAATGCCATCATTGGTAATGTGTTTGTTCTTGACCCAATATTTATTCTTGTCCACAAGTGGGTTTGTGTTCATGTTCTTAGGGCCATATTTTAGTTCTCCTTTAGCAATAAGGGCCTTCTCAAGTTGGACACCCTTTTTTACTAAGTCTATGAAGTTTGTGCAGCAGTGGACTTGCAAGCCGTATTTCAATGGGCCTAGTAGAGTTGGGGAAAACATGTCGACTTTTTCTTTCTCAGGTATGTCAATATGGTAATGACTGGCTAAGCTTCTCCATCTTTGAAAGAATGGAATGAAAGTCTCACTACCTTCTTCTTGTGTAATTTTACATAGGTTGGTAATGGAGACATCTGTGTCAATGTTATAGGCATAGTTTTGCAAAAATTTGTCTACAAGTTCATCCCATGATTTTATCCCTTTTTGTAAAGTGGAAAACCATTCAAATGTGGGGCTTGCAAGACTCTTAGGGAAGAGTCTCATCAAGTAAGTATGTTCATAGGAAATATCCATGCAATTGGTTGTGAATTCTCAGATGTGTTCAAGAGGGTTTGTCTTGCCTTTGTATTTAGTGAAATTTGGCACCATGTATCTAGGAGGGAATGGTGGCATGTATAGACTTGTGTCAAAAGGGTATGGACATAATTCATATGACGTGTGTGACTTTTTATTGGACATTTGCATAGTCTCTATTTGCTTTTGAAATTTTTCCACTTGAGCTTTCAAAGCGTCAATTATTGGATTGTTTGTTGCATCACACATGGGAGTAATGGGTATCCCATGAGTGTCAATTTGTTGGGATAAGATGTTCTGATTTTGTTGTGGGATGTGTTGAGTTGTGTGGATGTGTGATGCATATTTGGGAATATGTCCTCCATCCATATTAGTCGATATTTGTGGGATGTGTTGACCTTGAATATTTTAATGCCCAAATGAAGTCATATGTTGTGTCATCTGATTGCCTTATCCAAATTGGTAGAATTGTCCATGGGGAATGTTGATGTTTTTCCTTTGAGGGATGTGGGTATTGGTGTTAAGTTGTGATGACGTGTTGATGTTTGGTTATGGCCCTGGAATGAAAATACGTCGTTTACTTCCCCCAAAGGGATTGAATGAATTTGTTCCAAAGGCATTATTCAAAGACCCAATGAAAGAATTTGATGATGATGTTCCCATGGCACTAGATGAAGCTCCAAATAGGGGGTTTGAAGACCTTTCCCCCATTAATAAAGATCCAAAGGTAGCTCGAATCAATTGTGAGGATGTTGTTGACATTGTAGGCATATATTGTGACATAGTTGGTGTCCCTCCAATGGATGTTGCATTGATTGTGTTGGAAGTGTTTTGATTGGATGTGTCATTAGAGGTAACATTGATAATGCTTGTGGAAATTTGTGAGGTGGCACCAACAAAGGTATTATTTGCATTGTTTTTGGATTGACTAGTGTAGGAAGCATTGTTTGCATTGTTTTGGGGTTGACTAGTGTAAGAAGCATTGTTTGCATTGTTGTTGTTGGCATTGTGATCAGGTGATGCTTCCCTTAGAGTGTTAATTTCAAAGCCACATGGAAATTTAGCCCCTTGGTCCAAGAGCATGGATAGATATCTTTATGGGTCATGGAAAACTAAATCTTCCACAAAGGAGGCTATGTCGAGATTTTGTGCAACAGCTTCTAAATCTTCCACAAATACATTTCCATTTTCATCTCTATGTATGAATGATTTGAAGGGATTTCATGAAGAAGATGGCATGTTCATATTGCTGAATGGATTGATAAAGGATGTGTCTTGGTTAATGCTTTGATTCATGTCATTGGAAAAGATATAAGTGTTGGTGTCTTGTCCAAAATTAGCCATTTGTCTTCTTTATCTTTGAAGCCTAGTCTCAACCATATAAGGAATTGCTCAAATTAAGAAGGATGAAAATGACAACTATGTTTTTGGATTTTTTGAATAAGGGATGCAAATGCAACTATGTTTTTAGATTTTTGACCATAAGAAATGCAATATGACAATTTTTTCTAAAGGAAATGACAAGTGCCAAGGACAATGAGGACTATTTTTTTTTTTTGGATTTTTAGGACTAAGGTATGCAAAGTCAGGACTAAGATGACTTTGAATGTTATAAGGTATGCAAATGCAAAGGTCTAAGTGATTTGTAAGAAGGTTACTCACCCACCCTAGGCTTGATATATGTCTCAATTTGGTTCATCAAGGACTTGTTGGTATGACTAAATGACAAGATGACAAAGTGAGCTTTCCTAACTAGACTTTTGAGTTGGAAAGTCTCACAAAAAGGACAATGACTAAAGGAAATAAAGTTGACTAAGTCCAATGACAACCTACTCTTGAAGGCAATGATTTTGCAAAGTATGGTAAGTTTCCCTATTCAAAAATCTGCAAATGCAATGAGGACCTAAAGATTGATTTATGGCTGAAAATGAAAAAGATGGACTCTAAGGATGCAACTAAAAATTTTACAAGTTTGGAACTATGGGTAAATGCAAGTCTTGTATGCAAAGAATGAAGGATTTGAGAAATTTTTGATTTGGTTTTTAACTGAGGCTATTGGAAAAAGATGTTTGATAGTAGATTGGAAAAGTTTGATCTCAAGTTTTGGACTGTGATAGTGTTTTTGTTTTTCCCAGGAAAATGTGTCATTTCAGGTCACATATGCATTGCAGTTTGTCAGTTGTGTCACGGTTTCAACTAATGCGATGCTACAGATAACATATGCGGCTCAAGAAAGCAATTGTGGTGTTCTATAAATCAAATGTGGTGCAGTATAGGAAAATGTGTCGCCAAGAGTAGCAAATGCGGCTTATCAAAGCGAATGCGTTATAGAAAGTATCAAATGCGGCGCAGAATAGTGAATGCATTGTAACAAAATAAGTCTAGTTTGTTTGCAATTTTAAAAAAATATCATATTTGTTTCAAGTTGAATGATTGTTTCAAGGTCTATAAAAGGTTTTTGTTTGTCTCAATGTCTTTAGAAAACACTTGGCAAACACAATATCTTGTCTTTGAAAATTTGAAAACATGCACAATGAAGACAAGCACAATCCTAGGTTAGGAAAGGACAATATTTGCTAAATTCCATGTGGGTTTACCCAACCACACATATTCTTAACGGATGAATCCAGAAGCTTGGCCACACGGGCTCCCTCTTATAGTGCACTCACTTCTCAGGTCAACCAAGCTTCCAGCTCCCATAAATCTCCCATGGCAGGTTGATCACCTCTACTAAGAACTGTGAGAATGTGGATGCCTTGGCAAAGACCATTGTTGCACTAGCAAATAGATGGGTTTTTTGAAAACTACACAAAGGTTTTTAGTTTGGGACCCCCATTCGAGTGGCCACACATGGGGCAAGATTAGCTTCAATAAGGAGGAACTCCAACCTAAAGAGGTTATGCTCAACAGGGTTTTAGGGAGTTCACTTGTCTGTGTGACACATCCGCACTTGTAATCCTAATTTTTCCATTAGGATTCACATTTGTATACCGATTAGGGGTAGCTCAGCTAAAGAGCTCCATTGCCAGTTTGAGTTGCCTTGGGGTGAGTACTTTTTCCCACCAAGGAAGGCCCAATTCCTAGAGTCAATAACAGTTTATCTTGCACCCAGGAATGCAAAAGTGTGCAAGGGGAGAGGATACTTCTATTATTGAATCGGGGTGACACAATATTGGAGACACTTGTGAATTTTAGTTGCCAAAGTTATATTGTGAGGAAGACACTTAAGACACTTTGTTCTTTTTAAACCTTTAACTGGAAGTGTGAAAGACAAAGTTCATTTTAAACACATGACATGAGAATGCATGTTCATTTTAACCATATGAGTTTCAATGCATGATTGTATTCATTTTAAACCCATGACATGAGAATGCATGTAAATTTTAGCCATATGAATGTGAATGCAAGTTGTTGTTTGTTGATTGTTTTCCTTAAGGAATTTAAAAATGAAATAAAAGCTCAACAAAACAAGGTTAGACTCCTTGCCACATACTGCCAACAGAGCATTAGTAACCCAAAACCCTTAAGCTACCAAATGAAAAAGAGAAATTTGGAAAAATTTTGTAAAATCCGAAAATAAAATTATACCAGGCGATTGTGTCATTCTGCAAAGAAAATGTGTCATAGGGCAGAATCTAGAATTTGTTAGGTAGATGCATCATTCTGCACAATGGATGCACCGTTCGGGTTGGCTAATGTGTTAGTTCAAAGCAAATGTATTTTTGGGGATAGCAAATATGGCTCAACTTTGCGTATGCGTCATTCTGGTTGTCGAATGCGTCGTGACCCAACAATTGTGGTTCTGGAATTTGCAAATGTGGCTCATCATACCTGTGCCTACAAAAACACAAAAAGGTCGTACATAAATCTACAAAAAAGATGTGTTTGGCGTCGGGTTCACCAATGTAACTAGGGGAAATATTTAGGTTAGTAGATTAGTGCATAAATAAATAAAAACTCAAAGTAAACAATGAAGTACACAGGAGGAAATAACATGAAAATCAAGAAAAATAAAACCTATTGTTTTCAACCTCCATGATTGACCTCCATTGCACCTTCTCTATTTGCTGCAATATGTAGTTTTCCCTCAAATTTTGTGTGAGCAACCTATGACTATGCCAAGACCTAAGCAAATGTTGAAGGATTTGATCACAAAATGCAACAAGCCTAAAGTATGCCTAAAATGCCAAAATTCCAAAATGTATGAAATCAAAAGCATGAGAGATGTAGATGCCAAAAGACTAAGAGATGTTCAAATGAGACCAAAATTGTCATTTTATAGAAAATGCAATTTTGAGTGAATGGCCAAGATTGAAGATTGACAAATGCCCTAGAATCAATGGACAAGATTCAATGTGACAACCCACAATTAGGGTTAGGGCAACATTAGGGTAAATTTGAAAGGAGTGGACAAGATTTGATTTGAGAAAATCAAATCAAGGGTTGAAAATGAATGTGACAAGGAGGTAAGAATGGCACAAAAAAAGAGAGCTGAAAAATCAAATAATTTTAGAAATTATTTGATTTATGGAAGAAAATTGCTATTTTGAATTAAAAATTAATTTAATTCAAAAAGGTGGAGTCATGTGACAGTAAATAATTAATTTGAATTATTTACTAAAAGAGGGAAAATAAGAAAGTGGGACCATTTTAAATAAATAATTTTATTTAAAATTGGGAAAATGCCACAGTGGATAATAATTAAATAAATTAAAGAATTTATTTAATTATGAGCAACGTAAAATTTATTTATTTAAATAATCAGGAAGAATTAATGGACCAAGATAATTAAATAAATTTAGGAATTTATTTAATCATGGAAATATATTAGACAATTAGTGACACATTTAAATAAATAAATATAATTTATTTATTTAAATAATCAAGAGGAATAAAAGACATGAATTAATTAAATTATTATGCAATGTTTAATTAATAGTTGAAAGTGGACCATAGGACATAATTAAATGCTTTAATTATGCTAGGAGGAATATGACAAGAACAGAGCTTGCAGGCCTAGGTCATTTTTATGTCTACAATTTAATTTATCAATAAAATAGTCAATCATTAGTGTCTCATGTAGTATAAGTGTATACTCATATATGTAATAAATATGCATTTATGAATTATATCTTAATACAATTTTATTTTTTATGTTTTTATATTTAAAGCAAAATAATGGTAAAAATATTTTTTTATACCACCCTCATACAAGACCAATTTATCATGGAGGACCTCTTATATAAGAATTCTACAAAGAGATTTTTTTAATTAATGAAATAGACATTTCAATTAAATATAAAAGTTTTTTAAAATACATTATATATCACAAAAAAAAGAGGGTGGATAAAATCATAGTCAATGTCTAAGCAAGGTGGAGCCTTCAACATCATATCCAGAGAAAAAGCAAAGCCACTAAGTTGAAACAACTATTGAACCAGTATCAAGAAATGGGTCGCAACCACTTGATTTCCACACATTTGGGTTATCCTATCCTTCAAAGATGGTCTCCTAGTTAGTAATGTTAGTGTGAAAAGTGTCTATGCATCTAGTTATCTTTTATCTATTTCCTACACCTAGTAGTCCTATTCACACTAGCTTAAGTTCACTTAGTGCTTTAGTTATCTTGACTCATAGTCACTTAACACACTCATTCACACTTGTCCCAAGTGTTCTATATGTGTCACATCGCTTGGAGGGTTAGTCAGTCTTTCTATTTCACCTTCCTACCTCCTCCTTATCCTATGTAAACAAGCAGTGATCATTATATTCTACACATTCTATGATATTTATTTGTATTTTTCATTGTAATGTATTCATTTCATGGCAGTTTGAATATTGCATTCATTATTTGCTGCTCCAACATGGTATCGAAGCATTGAATTGCAAGTTCTTTCTCGATTTTTGTATCAAGTTTTTCATCCCTATCAAAAAACCATTAGAATCAAACGAACATCGCCATTACATCCAAAAGTCCCAAAAACTGAAGAAATACCTTTTGTTTTGTTAATTTTAAAAGAAATCATTTCTTACAAGTTTTTTGTCAATTTATAACAAAAGTAAAAAGATCAAAAAAATAGCAGAGGGTCAATCTGCCATCTTATTTTTTTTAGTCATTATTTATAAACTTGTAGACATTTCTGACCTATTTGGTCAATTTTCCAACTCTTTGTAGTCTGATAAGTAGGAGGTATTTTCCACAGCATATCAATTTGTGATATTGCTATCAGGATTCAACCGTGTAGTTTTTCAAGTCAAACACATTCACTCATATTTCATGAAGAGTGGTTCACCATATCTCATGATAATTTTCAGGATTCAAAAATTATCAACCTATCAACCTACTTGCATAGTTTTACAGGGTTCGAAAATCACAATGTTTTGCAGAGTTCGTGAAACTTTTTGGGGTCTGGTTCATAGTCTTTGGAGTTCAAATCAGAAGCCAAAGTTTTTTTCACAACATTCTCTGTGATCTACAACAATTTTCATAGGGTTTCAAAATATAGAGATTTCCCTTTATTTCTTTGTCCACCTTTGATTTATCGACAATGGTGTAAGGCTTTCTTGGCGGCATTCCCTAGCAATGAAATTCTCCCTGTGCCTTCCAACATCCCGCTTCATTCTCACAAGTCCTTTCTCAACAGTCTGCTACCTCACCATATTGGCATTAAGTAGATTTCTATTGATTATACTCTTTCACATGTATTGCTTTGAAAAAATATCTTCTCACAGTCCTCCTAATCCTATGCACCATTCATAGATAGGTGCAATCTGCAATCTGGAGGAAGGTTGCATCTGTGGTGAAAGTAGGAAACGAACCATTGAAAGGAGTTTGTTTTCCAATCTGGCTTGAAGACCTTTAAAACCCCTCTGTAGACTTTCATCTTTGGTGCCTAGAAATTTCTTCCTAACTGCGTCATACACTAAGGAATCTCCAGTTGCTCATATGTGTGTGTGTATTAGCTCTGTATGAAAAGCACTTGGCACCACATCATTAGAGGCTTGCCCATATGTGTGTGGGTATTAGCTCTGTATGAAAAGCACTTGGCACCACATCATTAGAGGCTTTTCAACTGCTTGAAAATAATTTGGAGATTTCTTATCTTTTGGTTCTCGGTCCTTTATATTGTTTGGTTTCGTGGACGACATTAAAATATAATTCATTCATTCACGCTTGGTCACTAGTTCCAAATGCAGAGGTCACATTCCAACCGCTGAAGAAAGTGATTTGGTCTTCAAAGCAACGGTTAATTTCAAAACTTCACATTTAATTTAATATTTATAATGTTCTATTACATTAACTGGTAAAATTAAATTCCACTTTATGTTACACAAGTCGTTGATAATCTTTTGTGCCTACAAGGGTGTAGTTTTTCGTTTTTTGTTTTTGCATAACTTGCAAAGGGGGGTCTTTTTTCGAGTGTAAATAGTCATCGGTTAGTTTTGTTGCTGATGTTTTAGCATTGAGATAATTTTAAAATTGTAATTTTTTAATATATTTTTAAACCTCCAATAATCAATTTACTTTGTGCAAATTTCGACGAGGCATAACTATCATCCCAATTATCGAAAATTCACAAAAAAATTGAAATTCATAAGAACTTTGCAAGGATTCTAGATTTGTAATCCAAATCCAATTTAGGAAATCTCGTTGTTCCATATTTGTAAAAATCTTCATTAGTTATAAACAAATGATTTATCTTCCAAACTCGACACAAGCTTGTAATTCTTATTTTGCATCTTTTTGGGGGGGTCAACAATCAAATATAATACAATTTTGGGGGTTTGGTAAGGCACAATTCAAGTGTCTTGTGTGTGCATCATGGATCCTAAAATCAACTTTTTAATTCCACATAATTTTCACACATGGGAAGTCAAAGTACAACAATTATTTCAATCTAAGGATTATGGCAAATAGTTACTAGGCAAAAAATACAATTTACTAGGGATTTTGAGCAATTTACTTATTGAAACAAGTTAGATGAAGCAATGGGAATAATAGGTGCAATTCACATTTCTAGTTGTACAACTCCTAAGAAAATGTGGAACAAATTTGATGATCTCTTTGGTGAATTTGATGAGTTCAAGATTCTACAATTGGATGTTGAATTAACAACATTGTCTCATGATGCCTTCTCTTCTATTGAAGATTTATTGGTTCAATTTAAGTCTTTTCTTTCTAAACTTTAGCATTGTCGTAAAATAAAAACAGACAAAGAGTGTGTCTTATTGATTTTGTCAAAGTTAAGAGGTCCCTATCAAATATTTTCTTCTTTCTTTTACTCTACCATAGATGCTTTTGGAACAACACATATAATTCCTTCTTTTCAACAATTTTATGAGACTCACAAGAACAATCTAAATTAATCTCTATGGATTCTATCAACTCTTTAAAAATTTGGGCACTAGTTGTCCAATCATCCAAGTGAAAAGGAAAGAAGCCTTCTAATGCACCTAAGGTAGAATCAGCTTCAAGAAATGAGCCACCATCTAAGTAGAAGAATCGAGTCGACACACTAGCCACATCCTCTATAGAGTTAGGAAAGAAGACTTGCAATTCTAAAAAGAAAATCCATTGTACTTTTTGTGGATTACAAAATCATGATAGAAAAGTTTGTCATAACAGGATTCTGTTTAGAAGAGGTCATGTAGAGACACAACATTGATCTTCCCAAACCTACTAAGGGACATTCCCTTATAGCTAGAGGTTTGGATTCATCCAAGGATAGTTAGATAGTTGACTCAGGAACCTCACACCACATGACTCACTCACAAGATCTTCTAGCATCTATTTTTGACAGCACTACTTATCATATTTCAATGCGAAACTCTTCAAGCATTCTAGTTATGGGTTCAAGTAGAATATAATTGATAGAAGGTAGCATTAAGGATGTTCTTTATGTTC
Organism: Sequoia sempervirens; assembly: GCA_007258455.2. Taxonomy (NCBI): domain Eukaryota; kingdom Viridiplantae; phylum Streptophyta; class Pinopsida; order Cupressales; family Cupressaceae; genus Sequoia; species Sequoia sempervirens. The sequence goes on along the minus strand of VDFB02058242.1, from coordinate 724,941,368 downwards.
CTGCCCAATTTTAGCTAATCTCCTTTCAGTTTATCATATTTGTCATATTGGTGATGGAAAGGTAGTTGAGTTTTCACCACATCATGTTATTTGACAACTACACCATCCAAAGAGGATTATTTCTTCAAGAAGAGAAATTCATGGGTTTCGATTCTATAGGTTTCATGGTTTTGAGTCATCTTGTGGAGTATCAAATATTGCCCATGCTAACTCTTTGAGCAAAATTTGGCACAAGAGGTTTGGATACCTCAATTACAGGTATCTTCAACAGTTGTGTACTAAGTATATGGTACTTGGAATCCCTAAGGTGACTTGCATAGAGGGTGTTTATCAAGGTTGTGTACTTGGAAAACATCATCAGGAACCCTTTCTAAAGAGTAATGCCCATCGTGCTACTACCTTACTAGAGTTGGTTCATAGTGGCCTCATGTCATTTCCAACTTCTTCATTTTCAAAAGCCAAGTATGTACTCACTTTCATTGATTATTACTCTCATCACACATGGGTGTACTTTCTTAAGTACAAAAGTGATTTCTTCAGTACTTTCAAGACATTCAAGGTGTTTGTGGAGAAGCAATTAGGTTCTTCTATTTGACATATATGCACAAACAATGGGGGGAATATTAGAACCATGCCTTTATGGAGTATTATGTTGAGCATGGTATTCAGCGTTAGCATTTGGTTCAATCTAGGTCATTAAAGGAGATGGAAAATTGTATGCTTCAATCTAGGTCTATGGCCCCAACATTTTGAGTTAAAGCTATCAATTATGCCAACTATATTCTGAATCACACTATCCACAAGGAAGTTCAAAATCTCACTCCAGAGGAAGCTTGATCTAGTATCAAGCTTGGTGTTTCCTTCTTCAGAGTATTTGGTAGTGAAGCTTGGACATTCATACCAAATGGTCGATGTAAGGCAATGGAGAAGAAGAGTCAACAAAAGTTATTTGTTGGTTATTATGAGGATGTGAAAGCTTATAAGTTATTTGATCCTATCACTAGGGATGTCCACTTTCATATAGATGTCCAATTTGATGGGTCTTTCACATAGACAGATCTTCCACATCTACTTCTTCCTCACTACCCACTCCACCTTCTTCATCTCATGATGATACTCGTGTTGGTCCTAACCCACCAACACCACCATCACCTCCTACTACTCATGTTTTTCCAAGTAGGCTAGAGGTGTTGTTGAGGAGGTTGGTTCTTTATCTAGTGATCCTATATCCTCTAGACGCACTTGTTCATAGACTTCTGACACTAGTCTTTTGAGTCATGCTATATCTCCAAATACATAAAGTTTTTCATAGGCTTTTGGTATTCCAAATTGGGACAATGTTATGGTAGAGGAGTATTCTTCATTGATAAATAATAATACATCGGATTTAGTTAATCTTCCTAAGGGGAGAAAGTTGGTTTGATGCAAGTGAGTGTACTACACCAAATATGTAGATGATGGTTCTACTGAAAGATACAAGGCATGTTTTGTGGCTAAGGTTTTTTCATGAGTTGAAGGTATTGACTACTTTGAGACATTTTCCCTATAGCCAAGATGGATTCAGTTCACCTTGTTCTTTCTATTATTGCATCACAAAGATGGCCAATTTATCAGATGGATGTGAAGAGTTCCTTCCTACATGATGATCTTCAAGAGGAGATATATATGGAATAGCCTCAAGTTTTATGTAGGGCTCTTCACTTGTTTTTAGGTTATGTTGTTATTTATATGGTCTCAAGCAAGCCCCTAGGGCTTGGTATGAGAAGATTGATGGCTTCTTGCTTGCATCTAGTTTAACTCATTGCTGCTCGAATCACCTAATTTATATATAGAGACATGGAGATGAACTTTTGATACTAGTCTTATATGTTCATGACTTGATCCTTACTAGTAGTTCCTCATCCATGATCTATAATATTCAACATATTTTGGCGGCACACTTTGACATGGCACATCTTGGGCTTCTACATTTCTTCCTTGGTCTTCAGGTTCTTCAATCTATTGAGGGGATTTCCATATACCAATATCAGTATGCCATTGACTTGCTTCATCAATTTCATATCAGTGATTGTAAGTCTGCACCTACACCATTCTAGTCTCATGTCACTTTGACAATGACTTGCACCACACCTATTGTTGATGCTACTTTATATAGATAGTTAGTTGGTAGTCATTTTTATTTGACACACACATCTAGATATTACCTTTGTTGTTGTACTTGTCTCCCATTTTTCATATGGCCCTCATGATTCATTGGAAGGAATCGAAGCGTATTTGGAGGTATATTAGTGGCACCACTCATTTTGGCATTTAGTACACACTGGGGGCTTCACAAATAGTAAGCTACACTAACTCAGATTGGGCAAGAGATGTTGATTCTCGAAAGTCACTTTCAATTTTTTGGTTTCTCTTGGTTCTGGTTTGGTTGCATGATCTTGCAAGAAACAAACCACTATTGCATTATCATCTACTAAGGTTGGTACTATGGCTTTGATAGCTTATGTCAGAGTTTGGTCTTCCACTTGATCATCCTACTATAATTTGGTGTGATAACCAAAGTTTCATTCATATTTCATCCAACATAGTTGAGCATTAGCGGACAAAGCACATCAAGATTCGTATGCACTTCATTCAACAGCTTATCCAAGTTGGTGTTCTATCCTTAAAGTATGTGTGTATTGAAGATCAGGTTGCAAACATCTTCACTACCTTTAGCATTGCCTCGCTATATTGTGTTGTGCTAGTTTCTTGAGGTGAAGAAGTTATCCTTGGGGGGTCTTGAGTCCTCCTTTGTATAGAGTCCTCTTTTTTGGAGAGGCATTTTTTTCATTGGGTTTTCTCCTTTACTCCATTTGTGAAATATTTTTCTTTTGTATATGAGTACCTTATCAAGTCTTGTTTTCAAGACTCATCTTTAAGTGACTTCACTCCCTAAGTATCACTTAAGGGGGGTGTTAGTGTGAAAAGTATTTTTATGCATCTAGTTATCTTTTATCTAGTTCCTACACCTAGTAGTCCTATTCACACTAGCTTAAGTTCACTTAGTGGTTTAGTTGTCTCACCTCAGACACTTGACACAAGCCTTCACACTCTCCCCAATTGTTCTACATGTGTCACATCACTTGGAGGGTTAGTCAGTCTTTTTGTTTCACCTTCCTACCTCCTCCTTATCCTATATAAACAAGGAGTGATCATTGTATTCTGCACATTTTATGATTGTTATTTGGCTTTTGCATTCTGCTTGATTCATTTCATGGTAGTTTGAATATTGCATTCATTATTTGTTGCTCCAAAAAGTAGGAGTAGCATCATCAGTCTAATCCTTCTTACTTTGAACTTCCTTAAGAGTTTGACTTGTACCCCTAGTAGAATAAATGGAAAGGTGAGTGGAGGGAACTTACCATTGTCTAGCCATCTAAGAGCTCTTATAATGTAGCACTAAGAAGTTGAGCATTGACAAGATGACTAGGACCAACCATGAACATTATAACCATGGTCTTTGCACTAAGAAACATGAGAATCATCATGCCCACAAGAATTCTAATTTCTACCACATTAATTCCCTTAAAAAATGGATTGGACCTTGTTGGAAGGAGGGAAGTCAATGGCACTTTGAAAACCATACAAGATGCATTAGTTTAGTGATCAAGAAGAACCTATACATAGGCTAATTCAAGTGCAGTTATATTATCTTTCATTTGTATTTACATTAGCACATTGGAACGTATCATAAATGTAGAATCTGAAACATCAAAAAATAGGTTCACCAAAATGAAATGGAGAAAAATAGGTAAGGGGGTTAAAATGTAATATGATGGACCTATTTCTCACTATTTCATTAGGAAATGAGATCCAAACAATGAATTGGTTATCAACCCTTAGGTGAATCAACCTAAAGTGAGAGTCTTTAGATTTCCTTATGACTAAAGGACGGGCTCAAGGTCAAATAGCACTTTGGGGGGAAAAACTAAAATTAGCAAATCAACACCAAAATGCAATCTAACACTTGGAACTTGAAGATTAAACTCAATATTTGTAGAACCAAAAAATAGAATGCAAATCTGAGAAGGGTAGAGACTTGTGCACCAGTCACCAACAGAGCTTTCTAGAAGCTGACATGGGACTCATTTGCCCATGGTTGAATGGGTCCAAGTACAGGGGTTGCAACAATCTTTTGAGAGCCTCTAGTGCATATCTAAAGCTTCTGATTTGTCCAAGTTTTAGTGTTAGAAAGTCAAAAATTTGACCTATAGGTTAGATTCCATGATTTGACAACTTTGACAACTTTGTAAATCTTGCTCTTCAAAAGGTCTTCAAGTCTTCTTCAACCTAAATTTGCAATCACACACACAAGAGATAAAAATGTTTGTTTTGGTTGAATAGGGTTTTCCTTGGTCAAACCTTGTTTTGGTAATCAAACCTTGAATTGAAATAATCCATGAAAGAGGGAATGAAGAATGAACAAAGCTATGTTACCATCAACAAACCCTTGTATGAAACCTTGACAATGGAGATCTTATGAGGTTTGCAACTTGCATGAGATTGGCTTAATTGGATGTAGATCTTGACACTTGAATCTTGCTTGAAATGATACTTTGAATGTTTGACTTGATCATAAAACCTACATCAAAATGTTAGCTCCAAAAACATGCATGATGCAAGAATACTTTGACATGATGGATAGATCTTGAATGTTGCAATAAATATTTGATATATCTACTCTTGAATTCCTTTGGTTGCTTGAAGAATTCTCATAAAATTCTCATAAAATTTCTAGGTTGATTCTCTTGAAATTCTAGGTGAAACTTAGTGAAATAACCCTGTATTTATATGTATGTATCCTTAATTTTCAAATTTTCAAATATCACAAGTTGACATTGAATTATGAATCTGAAAACATTAAAATACTGTAAAAAAAACATAATTTAAATTTAGGTTCAAAGGTCTAGGGAGGATTCGCCTAGATGGGCGAATGGGTCCCAGGTGCCTATACCTGCAACACACATTACTCAATGTAAATTTTTATGTTTAGGTATTAATTATTGTCAGGTTTCCCCTTCAGAAAATGTAATTTATTAGGCTTGTAAATGAATTAAAAGGTTAATTAAGACATAATTAAGCTCAATTAATTAAGAGGGTCCAAATAAGTGTGTAAATGTAAAGGGGTACGTTTAACAACACTAAATTAAGGCAATATTAAGTCCAATTTTAAAGGAGGGCCCAAACAAGAGAAAATGTAAAGGGTTTCATTTTTCTACACTACATTGAGCCCCCACTTTAGTGAGAGGATGACCCTGCGTCAAACTCACACTAAAGTAGACAATCAAGAGAGGTATAATTGTACAATCGTTGGAAGGACAAGATGACAAAGATCAAGGAGGATGATCAAGCCCCCAAGATCTAAGATCTCATGGAAAAACCAACAAAGGCACAAGGAGACGAATACCTATGTTAAACATATATATGTATGCAACAATGACAAGATACTCAATCATACAATGCCAAACACTCAAAGAAAGAGAAAAAGGAGAAGGAGAAGGGATGGATCAAGCCTTGACTGTCCAACGTGATGTGGAACACACCTTAGCTATTTTTCCAAAAACATTTACAAGTGGAACTCATTGTCCACTATGAAAACAACAATGCACACTCACACGGGCTAGTGAAATATGTTGTCCACTAAGTGAGCCCCCAAGGGTGGCAAATGAGAGAATCTTATTAGGCACCCATACCATACCAAAATTATACCTCCAATAACTTTAATAAGGCACCACACAATACGAAATTCAAGCTTCATAAGGCTTAGCAAGTTGTGTTATGCTAAACACTTATGAACAAACAAGGCACCACAGGAAAGCAAAGTGTATTATGCTTGGTGGCCATGAAAAAGGGTTGAAACTTCGAGCTTCACAAGGTTAGCAAGCTGCGTTATGCTAAACAATTATGAATAAAATGAGAATAGGATAAGACATGTTCAAAGGGATTTTTCTTAGTCCATGTAAGGTCTCCTCTTAGGAAACATTGTGCCTAAAGTCTCCAAGAGAGGACAAGTACTCTAGGATAAAAGATTTACAACTTAGGGAATACAACGCGTAGCATCACCACTAAGAGGAAATTTGTATGCCAAGAAAGGTCACACTCTTGGAGGACACCAACCCAATGACACCACCAAGAAGAAGACACATCACAAGAAGTAAGAAGACCGTGCAATGAAACATAAGAATAGTCCAGAATCTCCAAAATGATAATGCCAGTGTATGCCCCCACTTTAAAGAAATTATTAACACCATGTTGTGAGAAATTACTTTAAAGTAGCAAATGATAAATGCTAACAATAAAGAATGCATGAGAGCTTATTTGGAAAGCCCTATGCCAAGTCATATGTTTCCAAATGAAGCTACATCATGGAAAAGGAAGGGGTTGCCCCCAAAATGAAATCCCAAAATCACATAAGGGATCCACAGATTTGGGGTTAGCACATGTCTTTTCTACAATGATATTATAGAGCTTGAAAACTTCATCATTCCCCAAATAACTCATAGAACAGGAAGAATGACACATAGAGAGTGAAAACAAATTAAATCCTTTTAGGTCAACATGGAAGAGACCCAAAGGTCTTAATGCCTTGTGTCATCCCCAAAAGGAAAACACAAGACAAAAGAAAAGATAAATGTTTACGACATATAGAAGAATGAAGGTACAAATAGAGGAATGAACATGAAGATACATCAAACAGAACAGTACGGAGGATCACATTACACACATGCAATCATAAAAAAAAGAACATGAAAAAGAAAAATAAAGACAAGACTAGTAAGGCACATGCGACTCAACCTATAGCAGGTCGTTTGCATCCCAATCTTGTTCATCGTATGCAAAAGGTGGAAAACTAGCCAAAGGGACAACATCAAGTGTCAAACTAGGACAAGGCTATCTAACTCCTTGCCCCCACTAATTGCAGGACATGGATGAGTTGATATAAATGATGAGAATGAGCTCCTTGAAATATAGAAAATGATTTCCAATGAATGTAAAACATGTAATAGTGAGTATGCTATGATCCTACAATTATTGCATGGCAAGGAGAAAAGTTCATGTGATCGCTATCTAATTATGTTAGAAATGTTAGGAGCAAAATCACTCAATATGAGCTTTAATGCATGACACTCATCAGTAAGATGCCCGAGAGTTCTATGATATGCACAATAATTTATGTTCTTAGGCTTATTGATTCTAGTGGGAGGTGGCAATCTAATCCATCCTAGATTAAGAAGCTACTCTATTTGTTGTTCAATTTTTATTTTCTTATGTAGGAATGGCAACTTCTTGACTTTATAAGGTTTAGATTTCTTATTTAAGGATCTTGTTGATGTGGATTCGAAGGAGAAGGGCCTAAAATGATCCTATCATCCTTGTGATGGATTTGTTCATTATGTTGAAGGGCATTTGTTTCCATAGAAGATATGGAGGGAGGAGGATCTTGATAACCTAAACCTTTAATATCTTCAATTGGGATTTTTTCTAACAACTTATGAATCTCATGCTCATTTTTTGTGTCACGTCCTTGTTTAGCTAAGATCTTAAAGCCTTGGCCATAAGTCTCTTCTAGGTTGATGGGTGTGTTGGTGACTTTATTAACGTAGGATGGATGAGTATGCACTTGGTTAGAGGAACCAGGTTCACTCATTGTTGGAGGTTTAGGCTTGGTTTGTGACTCAATCTCAAGATGTAAAAGAGAAAACATCTCTAGTGGTGAAATGGTAGGAGGTGTTGGTTGTTGCATGGAAGGGTAAAATGATGCATTGTTCTCAAGATTGTCAAGGTAATTATGTATAAAATTATGCATGCTTTCATCATCTTCACCTAAGATGTCAACTTCATGAGGACATTCATTAGCGGTGGGTTGAGCATGATTAGGTTCTATTGCATTAGGATCATTACCAAAAACACAAATTGAGACATCAACCAAAGATGTTAAGGACTTCCATATATTACCAATGCACATGTCCATTATGAAAGAATGAATTGAAATGTAAAGAGATTACAAATTTTCAGATTTGAAGTAAGATAATTTTCTGATTGTGCTATGCAAAAACCTAAAAATGATGTCTTTTAGATGCAATTTTGAATTCAAACAATGCACTGAATTCGACAAATTATGCTTAATATGAACAATTTCAGATAACATAAATTCAGGAAACTGAAACAACATGCCAAATATAGAAACAGAGAATGCAGAAACAATAATTTTAATGCTCAGAAATTTAGGAAAAGCCCTGATCAAGGACTCATTCGCACATGGGCGAATGGGTCTCACTTCAGGGTTTTTAAAAATTAATATGCAAGTTTTTGAGATGATTTCTATGGTTTTCAAGTCATGGTTTCAGATAGTGAGTTGTGGTTTTAGATTTCTGTAAAATGAGGTCTAAATGCAAGTGCAAAATGGTGCTAAATGACAAGCAAAAAGACCTAATTTGAGATGCAATCTAGATTCAATTTTGTAATGTAAATGAATAATGATGCAATATTATGTAAACACTATGCAAAATTACTGATATTTTTGAATTTTCCATATTTTAAAGGATGCAAAAATGCAAACCTAAAACCTTAAATGAGATGCAAACTAATGCAAGCAAACAACCCTAAATGAGATGCAAATCAATGAAATTCAATGCAAATGAATGCAAAACCTAGATCTAGGGTTGAAAAGGGACTCCAAATCAACAAGATATAATGCTCAAAAGTTGGGTTCACCAAAATGAAACATCGAAAATAGGTTCACCAAAATGAAATGGAGAAAAATAGGTAAGGGGGTTAAAATGTAATATGATGGACCTATTTCTCACTATTTCATTAGGAAATGAGATCCACACAATGAATTGATTATCAACCCTTAGGTGAATCAACCCAAAGTGAGAATCTTCAAATTTCCTTGACTAAAGGACAGAGGTCAAGGTCAAAAGCACTTTGGGGAGAAAAACTAAAAATAGCAAATCAACACCAAAATGCAATCTAACACTTAGAACTTGAAGATCAAACTCAATATTTATAGAACCAAAAAATATAATGCAGATCTAAGAAGGGCAGAGACTTGTGTACCAATCACCAACAGATATTTCTGGAAGTTGATCTGGGACTCATTTTCCCATGGACGAATGGGTCCAAGTACAAGGGTTGCAACAATCTTTCGGGAGCCTCTGGTGCAGATATGAAGCTTCTAATTTGTCCAAGTTTTAGCGTTAGAAAGTCAGAAATCCGATCTATAGGTTAGATTTCATGATTTGACAACTTTGGCAACTTTTGCAACTTTGACAACTTTGTAAATCTTGTACTTCAAAAGGTCTTCAAGTCTTCTTCAACCTAAATCTACAATCACACACACGAGATAAAATTGTTTGTTTTGGGTGAATAGGGGTTTTCCTTGGTCAAACCCAATTTTGGTAATCAAACATTGAATTGAAATAATGCATGAAAGAGGGAATGAAGAATAAACAAAGCTATGTTACCACTCAACAAACCCTTATATGAAACCTTGATAATGGAGATCTTAGGAGGTATGCGACTTGCATGAGATGGTTGAATTGGATGTGGATCTTGACACTTGAATTTTGCTTGAAATGATACTTTGAATGCTTGACTTGATCATGAAACCTACATCACAATGTTAGCTCCAAAAATATGCATGATGCAAGAATCCTTTGACATGATGTATAGATATTGAATGCTGCAATAAATCTCTGATATATCTGCTCTTGAATGCCTTTGGTTGCTTAAAGAATGCTCATAAAATTCTCATAAAATTGCTAGGTTACTTCTCTTGAAATTCTGGTGAAACTTAGTGAAATAAACTTGTATTTATAGGTATGTATCCTTGATTTCCCAAAATTCAATGTCACAAACCAACATTGAATTATGGATTTGAAAACATTAAAATACCACCAAAAATATAATATAAATTTAGGTCCAAAGGTCTAGGGAGGACCCATTTGCCCCCATGGGTGAATGGGTCTCAGATCCCTATACTTGGAACACACATTGCTCAATGTAAAGTGTTATGGTTAGGCATTAATTATTGTCGGGTTTCCCCTTCGGAAAATGTAATTTATTAGGCTTGTAAATGAATTAAAAGGCTAATTAAGACATAATTAAGCTCAATTAATTAAGAGGGCCCAAATAAGTGGGTAAATGTAAAGGGGTACATTTAACAACACTAAATTAAGGCAATATTAAGTCCAATTTTAAATAGGAGAGCCCAAACAAGTGAGAAAATGTAAAGGGTTACATTTTTCTACACTACAGAATGTAAAGTTTTGTTGATGGTACATCCAAAAAAAACTCTTTTAAACACTAAATAAGGTATCCACTCTAAAGGCTTGCCATATATGGGTGAATTCTCTTAAAAGGATCATATACTAAGAAAAAGGCTTAGGTCTAAAAGGCTTGAAAATATCATGAAACAAAATCCAAGTTGCTTGGCCTGTAGGGAAAAACCCAAAACAAATATTTGAGTGTTTCCAAGTGCCCACAAAAATAGCAACAAAATTGGAAAATCTAAATGAATCAATTTAGATTCAATATGAAGACCTTGGTAAAAATACATTATGCAAAATGAGCAAGCTTCAACTCAATAACAATCAACCAAAAAATTTAAAATTCATGCCATCGTGTCAAATGAAAATTGTAGAGCCCATTGTCACTAAGTTTTTGTGTCATATGCAGATGAGGTGAAAGCCACACATAGCCTTTATGAGGTTTATAGTTATAAATTGGTGTATCAGGTGTCATTTCTTCTATTTCCACCATGGTTTAAAACATCTAACACCAATAATGTACAACATTTCCACATGAACAGAATCAACAATCAATAAGGTCTCAAAATCATTTTGTGGAGTCTATATTTCATGTTGGCTTTAGGCAAAGAAAGAAGATTCTTGGAGGTTCTTGAAAAAATATCTAGTAATGTCTTAATAACTTGTTTTAAAAAATCAAAGGATAAACTTAGGAAACTTTAGCGAGAGGTTTAAGTTGGAGGTTTATACTAGCAAGTGAGCACAAGAAACCACCAAAGAAATTATTGATTAATGGATAATCTAGCCTCAAATCTATAACCATTGCATATAAACCATAGCTTAATAGCTTACCAATTTTTCTATATACTTTTAATGACAAAAGTACCTTAGATTTGAATAGACTCATGCACAATGAGAATTGAATGAAGGACAAGATCTATCCAAGCCTTATGCTCATGAGGCACACCAAAAGAGACACAATGGCAAACTAGAATTTTCCAAGCTTCACATTGAAGGTGTCTAATCATCCATTTAGCAGATAAAGTTGTTCCTTGTCATTGCATGTCAATATGACCAAGCCCTCTATAATCACAAAGGAGGCAACAAAATTTTGAAACAACTCTATGAGATATTTTAGCATGTTCAGAAGAATTGTCTAAGGAATTTTTTAAGCTTTTGATAGAAGTTTTGGAAGGAACCCAACATGAGGAATACACATGGGCCACTATAACTTTAGAGAAAATTTGGAATTTAACTACAAGAAAGAGGTTTAGCAATCCAATATGCCATTAATTTTCCACAATTCCATGATTGATAGTAGCTTACCATAGAATAGAGGAAGAAGCCTAATAGGCAAAGGGAATTTGTACGAACATGAAGACCTCTCCATGATCAATTCACTTCCAACCAAAAGAATTGAGACATGTTGGTTTAGGCAAACAAGATTGCTTAAACATTTAGTCTTTTTCCACTAAGTAATTGAACCAAAACCTAGGCAGAATATATCCAAGCATTAAAAAGCTTGATTGATATTATTTTAATCTTTCACAAGTGAGAAAATAATCATCAACAAAATGACCATTGGCAAGATGTTGAGATGAATTGGGAAGAGCAATACCTTTGAACAAGTTTTGTGACATAGCATAAATCAAAAGATATTGAAAGCCTTCTCCAGCTAGAACATATAAGGTGGGAGCAAAAGGATATCCTTTCCATCTCGAATGGAAAAGACCAAATGAAGAAGATTGATGACCATTAATGATACAAGCAAAAGCATCAACAACAAAAAAATGTTTCAACAAACCTTAAAATTTTGAAACCAAAACCTAAATATTGAAGCATGGCATGTATAAAGGATCATTCTATGCAATCATAGGTTTTAGCAAAATCAATTTTGACAAAGATGGCTTGTTGTTGAGAATGTCTAGCCATCCATCACTTCTCAAACAACAATGATATTATCAAAGATATTTGGACTTATAAACCTAGTTCACTCTAGATGAATAGTCAAACGAAGAAATGATGTAACTTTAGAGCAAGAGCATTGGCAATAACCTTGTAGGAAAACTTAAGAAAGATGATCAACCACCAATTGCAAATATCTTAGGAATCTCCAACCTTAAAGTATTAACTTAATCTTTCCTTAATAATGTGTCCTAAGGGTTGTGTAATATAAGCTTCTAGATTAACTCTATAAATATCATTACCAACCACATCCCAAAGGCCTTGTAAATTTCACATGGAAATCAATCACATCATGGGGCTTTATCATCGGCAAAGGTAAAAGAAACCTCATGAAGGTCTTCCTAAGTAAGAAGTTTCTCACACAAGGCTCTATGAAAGGGTGAAACCTTGCAAGTGACCACTTGAATCCATTGATGAAGAGCATTTAATTGCTCTAGCTCCTCTACTAGAGTAGCTATCTACAATCTGTTTAAGATGTTGATTAAGTTTTGCAGCACAAAGTTGCAAAGGAGCAAAAGGTTGTGTTTCAAGCTTGACATTGCCTTGGTGGAGCTTTGTGGTGGTCATTTCATAAGCATGACAATGAAACCTAACCACTTAGTGCCTATATATGTGTAAAAATTGGGAGGTGAGTTTAATTGTATCATTCCACCAATCAATCCAACATATCTAATGATGGGTATTGGGTCCATATTCTAGACACGTTGGACATGGACCAATGTAGGATAATGACAAGGAGGTATTCAAAAAGATTTGTTTTGGGGTTCAAGTGCAAATACTACCATTCAATGTAAAATTTAGTTAGAAAGTGATTTGAAAGGGCAATGTCTAATAAATCTAACTAGCAAGCAAAAGCAATTAGCAAAGGCGAAAAAGATTGTACTGACATCACAACTCTATCAAGCCTTCTAACAACTCATTCGGAATTGGAATGGAGGTTACTCTACATATGCCACACAAGTTGGTTGTGATAGTCACCAATGTTTAGATTGATGAGACCCAATTTATTGCACATGAAAAACCCAACTTCTCTTTGGTGAATTGTCCTACACATACACAAAGTACCACACTTATCAAAGACATCCTCCACCATATTAAAATCCCACACAATTCATGTAGCTAGAGGCAATAAGTCAACAATCCACTACCAAAGAATAGTCCATTCTACACCATCATTTAAAGCATGAACTCTAACTACCTAAATAATGGTTCTTATCATTCAAAAGAGCCCATAATGCTCTATTAGTGGGACCACATTTGTGATCCACTCAATGCAATTGCCATTTAGGAGAGGGAAAGGTGACAACTCTACCGTGATCTGCCTTGTGATTGTTGCATAATAAGTGACTAATTGGTCATGTGATAGCATAGGAAGTGACTAGTTGGTCATATGATATGACAAACTGAAAACAAAAGGCCTAAAATTTTAACCCCTTGCAAACAAAGAATATCTAGGTTTGCAAATCTTTGTCAAATATTTTGCATTGTATATTTTCTTATAAGGTCATCGGACCTTGAACATTCCATGCGAGAAAATTCATTTCAAAGACATTATTGGTATCAAGCTCGTCCTAAGTTGCATGGCTATTTTGCAAGAAATATCTCTCAAAAGAAAGGTCGAAATTTTCCAATTGACTAACTTGCACAGATTGTCTCTGATTATCTAGGACATATTATCCATCCTCTAGACTTCTTGTTGAACTACATGAACACCTAGCAACAGTCCTAGGAAGAGGAGAATGAACTATACTCTCGACTAGACTCTCGACCTAAAAAGATAAAGCACTAGTTGGAAGAGGAGTACAAATAAATTTAAGCTTTCTAGCCTTCTTGGAAGAAAGGATATATAATTTTCCCTTTTCTAGGGGCTTTGAGACTATGGTAACCAGAGGTTTGGAAGGCACCCCATTATTGACTAGTTGAAGTTTCTTGCTCATTTTTCATGTTCTTCTTACAAATCCCAACCCTCCTCTTTTTTAAGAGGAGCATCCCCTAATGGCTTCGACCCAATTTCAGCTCTCAAAATAATGAGCCAATCCTTGATCTTGAACTCAAAGAATTAATAATTATAACAAGTGTTGAGCTTAAACTAAATTACCCTTTGGGTATAACATATTTGGCCAATTTGGATATCCATTGACTACTTCAAATGTTTGGAATGATCAATCTCGACATGAACATTCCTGCAAGCAGGTGGGAAAAAACTAGTCTAATTCAACACAAATGGCATGGGCTAGAAGCTGCAGTAAGGTCCAAGAAAGGCTGATAGGATAAGATGAGACCAAGGAACTCAACCCAAACAAGGACCCGCAGGGCTCTCCTTGGAGACAACAAAGTCCAATGCCCAAGATGTCAAAAGCTAGTAATGAGTTGTGTATGGTACCAAGGGCCATACTTGAGAATTGCTTCTACATGGCTAGGCTTCGAAAATCTAAAACGGAAAACCCCCTTAATAAAGTTTTGGACAACTTTAAGAGACCGAGGCCTTGTTAAACCATTATCCTCCCAACAAAACCAAAATAGGTAAAAAAACTAATCAACTGGAGTTTCAAAAAACATACTTCATGAAAGATATTTGGAATAAACTTCCAAGGATGCTTTGAAGAAGTCATTATCCTGCACTTCCAAACCATTAGCACTCACTAGCAGCAATTGCTGCAATGCTGAGATTTGACGCCATTTAAAGACAAAACTTGGCCGAAGGTGAGAAAAACAAAAGAATCCACAATAAATGTGAGGCCAGACTAATTCTTGCTCAAAGAAAAGAGCAGTATGAAAGATGGCGGACAGAAAACATGTGCAAAGTAAAACCAAAACCCTAGTAAAACTCAAAAACTCATTTCCTTCATTGTTTTTAAAATAATATGCCACCTTGAAAATGTGTGGATTATGACTTATTATTACGAGTAATTGGCTACAAAATTGAAATCGTGACTAGTGAATGTCCCTCATCCATTTATCCACCCATCCACACCGAAAGTCCAAATTGATGTAGGATGTAAAATCGCCTACCAAAAATCCACCGAAAACCTATTTGCCTACTGTGATGCATTGATTTGACAAAATTCATACCATATACACTCATTATATATAACCTGCAAAACATTATCATTTTCACTAGATTACAACTGAATAATTTTACAAATAGAATACAAATTTTTAATGACAGCCGTTTGAGAAGATCAAAAAAGCTTTGGGAGACTTATACAATTCCAAAACTTGAAGGGCTCAATTGTATATAATAGTCCAACTGTCTAGGTTACAGTCATGTAGATTGAATGAAAGAATATCCTTCCCCTAAACTAGTTGAACAAATGAAGAAACTAGGAAATCATCGCCCCAAGTCCAATTGTTTATGACCCCCATTAATTCATGTAGTAGAAAGTCCATTCCCTATTCAATTCTGCCTCCAAACTCCACAGGGCATCAGATATCTTGACTGGAGATATAAACTTTATATCGGACTCCAGAATTTTTCAGGTGCAATTGAGGCCCACAGTAAATTTACAATTGTTTTTTTTGTGACTCCAGAAATGGGGCCACTGCTCTGTACAGTTGTTCCTCTTCGAAAGGTTTAGAAACATAACCATCCATTCCACACCTTAAGCACTCTTCACAAGTTGCATGGATTACATCAGCTGTCATTGCAAGTATTGGGACATGCCACTCCCTGTTATTGCTAAGTCTTTCTAAATCCCGAACTAGTCTAGTAGCTTCAAACCTGAAAGAAAATAAGGTAAGTCTTGCATCAAGAATTAGTTGAATTAAAAACGAGGAAAATTCAAAATGTACCTCAAACATAAATATGATATCAGACTAAAGATTTTGTTGTACATACCCGTCTATTTCAGGCATCTGGATATCCATGAAGCAAGCATCAAATGAGTGTGGTGGCTGTAACTTCGATACTGCAATTTTCCCACCCTCAGCACACTCCACGCTAGCTCCGTATTTCTCCAGAGCACCAGCAGCAACTCTAAGATTTACTTGATTATCATCTACCACCAAAATCTTCTTTCCCAACAGAAGACTGCGAGGAGATATAGGTCCGTTTGTGATCCTCTTCCCTGGCTGTTTTTCATTTCCTATTCCCAATGCTTGCCGAAGATAGGCAGCCACTGCACTTGCTCTGAGAGGCTTCACAATCACTGTTTCCAGAAATCCAGCTGCCTTTGCTTTTTCAGACTCAGAATTGTTGATTGAGGTTGCTAAAAGAATCATCTTTGGTAAGCATGTAGGAGTTCCTGATTTTCTTTTTCCCAATGACTCTCTCAAAGTTTGGGGGAAAGCAAGACCTGTTCCTGGGCCCCAAGCTTCATCATCAACAATGATCACATCTGCCCTTCCTGTTCCACTGCCGAAGTACATCAAATATGGCAGTCAGACATTAAACAGGATAAATCTTTTAAGGAAGCAAAGAACCAAACATATACATAAGGGAACAAACTGCCATAGGAAATGGTTACAACTACAAAATATCTTACCTATTTCCAATATCATCATTCCTTTCTGTTAACAATGCTGCCAATGTTGAATTAAAATCATGGACAGTTTCAACCTGCACCCCAAGTCTCTGTAAATGAGACTTTGTAACAGCAGCACGAACAGCTCTTCCATCCACTACAATAGCCCTCCTTCCTTTGAGACAAGTTGGCAAGGCTTCACGCAGAGATTGATTCAAATCCTCCTGAGATTGTGTATGAGCCTTTCTCAAGACAATACTGAATGTGAATGTGCTCCCAACACCTGGCCGACTCACAAAGTTTAACTCCCCACTCATGAGCTCCACCAGGCATCTACTAATGCTAAGACCTATGCCAGTTCCACCATATTTGCGGGAAGTTGAGCTATCGACTTGCATGAAAGGCACAAAGACATGCTTCTGTTTATCTAAAGGGATTCCAATACCCGTATCCTCTACACTGACTATTAAGCGTACGGTAGCAGATGTATCACTTACACAATTTTCTGATGTGCCAGATCGCAAATGCTCTGCATTAGAAACAACCAATTTAAATGTCTCCCAACTATTCCTTCCATCTGCTGTCTCATACCCACTCAATGTTTTCCATGAACTGGAGCAATTTTTTAACCCTTCAGTTTGCCACTTTGACAATGTTTCCCTATTGGTTTCCATCACAGTTTTCATTTGCTCCGCAAGGTAAACACAAACAAAAATGTGCCCTTGTTTTGTAAACTGCCAAAACAAAAATAGCATTAAAGGATATGACAAGCTCAATAAGGTAAACAACCATTACCAAACTGATTTGTAACACTAAGTAGTTGGCAATGCTGACAAAGTGGTTCTTATACATGTTACCACATTGCCAAAGAATCTTGTTGACTACATCAGTTGCAATTTACAAATTCATATTAATCGAGAAGTGTGGCAAAAGACGAGGAAAAGGCAACTAACTTTAATTGAATTTCCAACAAGATTGATAATGATTTGTCGAAAGCGCCCAGGGTCCCCAATAAGAAAGTCTGGCACCTGATCAGAAACAAAGACTGCAAGCTTCTCTTACCAAATAATTGGCAAGAACAATGTTTCCACCCATAATTGCAAGTGGTTAGAAACAACAATAAAGGACCAAGAATAATATATTGGTAACACCAATTGCACAGAAAAGAACAAATTATATCAGAAACCATAGCAAGACCCCAAGATATCCTACATAGAACTACCAGCAGAAGATTATTATATGCGTTGATACTTTGCTAGGCTGAAGAAAATTGAATTTACCTCTACATTGTTTTCTCTTGACTTTCCAGAAAACAGAGAAAGAACATCATCTAAAATATCACGTAAATCAAAGGGAACTGCCTCCAGCTCAATCCTTCCTGACTCGATCTTGGCCTGATCAAGAACTTCATTAATTAATTTTATCAACGCTCTTCCACTGGCTTGAGCTGTGCATGCGTAATCCAGCTGGGTTGGGTCTAGTTCTGTATCCATTAGCATCTGCAACATTCCTGAAATCAAACTATGCAATATAAGCAAGTAACAAATCTCCTTCCCAGGTAAAAATATATGTATAAATACAGATGATAGGCCGTATTATCAACCTAAACCCAGAGCCAAACAAGAATAGGGAAACTCTTGTAGACACATCTAAGATGCCATTTAACTTTTAAGTAAAGTATCCTACCAAAGTTTCAATGCTGGGATTCAGGCAAAAACACACTTACCCAGAACCCCATTCATGGGAGTTCTTATCTCATGGGAAACAGTAGCAAGAAACTGCAAAAATAGACACATATGTCAAATGTCTAATGGGTAAATAAAAATAATTCTGCTTAGATGCAAATTGTGGAAATTCAAAGAATAGTTAACATAAGCAAAAGTGAAGCAATCTGATTCATAACACCCACTGCATAACAGTTCTAAATCTTGATTGCTAAACAGATTACCTGAGATTTGGCAATATCTGCTGCTTCTGCCTGCCCTTTCAATTCCTCCATTTTACGAAAGTCATCCTCTACTTTAGCAATGCGGATTATAGCTGCATGGAATATGTGCCCAACTAAGAGCACTATAACTAGTATTCCAGCTGAAGTTGTTATCGCAGACCATGGGAGGGGCTGCCTCTGGTTATATCTGTTTCAAGTAGCACCCTTATAGGTATCAAATAAAATTGCTACAATCAAAGAGATGTGAAATAAGTTATACTCATGTGCATCAGGGAGAGATAATCAACACAGATCATGGGTAATATACCAAACCGGTGCATATAAATTGTAAATACCTGCAGCGCATTTCATGTTTGCGGACTGGGTCTCCAAAATCAAGCTGACTGATATGGGAAATTTCATCATCTATAACATCAGGACCATACATCCTCAATGGCACTGAACTATTAGTCATATCATACACATTCACAGTAATAGCCTGATTGCCAGCAAGTTGACGCAGTAAGTTCTTCACCAATGACTCAACATCAAAGGCTCCACCCAAGTACCTGCTCAAAACCCATTGCAACCAAATCAGACATTTGACCAAGGTTACTTGCTTGTC
Source organism: Sequoia sempervirens (assembly GCA_007258455.2). Classification (NCBI taxonomy): domain Eukaryota; kingdom Viridiplantae; phylum Streptophyta; class Pinopsida; order Cupressales; family Cupressaceae; genus Sequoia; species Sequoia sempervirens. The sequence continues at coordinate 724,922,099 of VDFB02058242.1, read as the reverse complement.
TGAGGCAAGAAAATAAGTTTATGCTTCAGATTCGAACACCAATATAAGGTGGCCTATGATAACACATTTTAAGTTGCAACTAATTTGGAGTGACCTGAATATCAACATTCATCCCTAGATTCCAAACCTGAACATTGAAGATGTCACTGAAGCAGTAATAAACTTCTGAACTACAGGCAATATACAGTTCTGAAAGACAGAACAATAGAAATATTTTCCACCCAATCCAACTTTTTGTGCATTGTGACAGATCCCATATGATATCCATGTGTTAACATTGTAAAAATAAGGGTGGATATCGTCAAACTCATGTTATGAACAGTCATCCTGAATGAATTCCAAGGTCACAGAAAACCTATACAGTTATACTCTTGCTTGGATATAAAGTGAATCCAAATTAGCTGACATAAATATCCAAATAAAAACTGCTTGCCAAAACCAGCTCTTCAAATAAATAAAACTTCTGCAATATAAAGTGTAGTTGCATAATACAAGAAAAGAACACATTTACTGACCAGGCCATGCCAAGTTAAATTGGCATGCCATAATTTTCAAAAACCCAGTCACACCCAGAAAAAACCAGGAATAACCCACAGGTTTTTCCCATTTTCAATAAAAAAACTTCTGATGTTAGCTTATATAATCCTGCTTTTTCATTTCTGAGTATTTTAGCATTGTTTAATTTGCCATTTTTTTCCCATTTTAGACCCATGCAATTGAATCCCATTTACATTTTCAGTTTGCCATGTCAATGCTGATAAGATCCACACATATAATAACGGCAATAAGATAATGTAGAAGAGAAAATATACACCACAAGACATGTTCAATGGCCAAGATGCTTAATACCCAACATATGCAGAAATAGAATATAACCTTAAGGTAGGGTAACACCAAACAACACTCTTTATGGAAGAAGCCACTCCATGCTATATCTCCAAGAGATCCCAAACACATAACATGCCTTTCCATATCCTCAATGATATTCACCTCCTTTATATAGACCTTCTACTAACATCATGGAGGGGTAAACCACTAATCCCAATGTAGGCCTACTCATTACATAATACAATTAATTACTCAAGTTATCGACATGACCCAATATAACTAACTTATGGGATGTGTGCCACATGTCGGCATCTCCATCCACCTATGTACATTATAGTAGCATATCCTAGGTACATTGCAAACGCTACGTAAATTTAAAGCTACTATGATATAAAGCCATGTCTTGAATACTGCCTGCCAATCAAATGGCCTTTGTTAACTGTTTTTTTCTGGTCCTCCGATTGAAATCTAACACCCAGAGAAGCCCTAAGCAATTCATGTATTAGCATTAGAGCAGTTAATACTGTATTTGAAAATCTACCATACTCGAGCAAGGAAACACAAAATTGTGTAGTTTCACAGAGGAGAAGCCTCTTATGCACATTAAACATCATGTAAAAATTTAGAAAGAGTATAAGATACAGACACCAATAGACCTACAGGTTTAGAAATATAATATATATATATATATATTCACTACATTCAAGTACACAACTTCAAATCCTACCAAATAGGACAACAAATTTTTCTTCAACTGGAAAAATCAAAAAAAAAATTAAATGTAGAGAGCATGAAGAAAAATGAAAAGCCATTGGCTAGGCCATACTAAAATACATGAGAAGTTAAGACCATACAGAAAAATTGATATGTACATAAGTTTTCCAAGCATGTATTATGAGAACCATGGGGGACCCTGCAAGTTATTAGATGTTATTGGATGTTGTTTGGTTGTTGTTACAAGGTTACACAAGTACTGTACCCTATAGCTTATTTTTGAAGGTGGTTGGATCTCATGTCAAATGCTATTTGCCTGGCTATAAATAAGAGGAATTCTTGTAATATGAAATACAGCTCATGAGACAAACTTCATATGATATAATAGCCACCCATTTGAGGCCTCAATCGTCAGAGCCCTGTGATTGCAAGTTCTTGTCCTATCAAGCCTGCCTAATGGCTGCCAAATCCCTCATTGTATGGGCTGCCACATCTAAAATGATGAATGCAAATAGCAAATCAACCACAAGCTAATGATCTAATGCAGTAGTTATTTCATGTGCAAGTTAGGCCCACATATAAATGTGTGTGTGTGTGTGTGTGCATGATATGAGAATTTCTACAATTCTGTTGAACAGTTTGGCTGGTGTAAAATGTTTAGTCACTTAATAGTCAAATCATGGGACCTGGAGGCTGGGGTCACATCATTTATTCAGTTCACGGCAGGCAGAGACTGTTCTTTAATATTTATAAACGATGATAAGGCTTGCAGAGTTATCCATGGGCATTAGATGCTTGTGCATAAGGTTTTAAGGAGTGTTTACAAGGGCATTGGTGAATAGATTGCATCAGACAAAAGCCACAAAGCAGCAACACAAAATGAGGTCACAATGTGGCATGGTAATATGATATAAACCATGTCTTATTTTCATATTCACAGGGCATCAATGACCAAGACTGGGATTTTTCCCTGTCATTGATCAAGTTTGAGGAGATTCAGGATGATCAGATCATGTTTAACGCAAAGGAGCTAAGCCTCTAGTCATCATTCCATGGATCCTAACCTTGAGTAGTGGTCAGCTGTTGTCCAGATTGGAGACAACAACACCCACGTCTGATGCTCTGTCATATCCCTACCCATTTATGACTGTCGATCCCACCAAAGTGGTTGCAAGAACATATGATTGCATTATCATTTGGGAGGTAAAGTTGGGTGTCCCCTCACTGCAACTCTGTCAAGCTTTGAGTAACGAGTGCTTTTGCAGACTGTGCATCCATTTGTTGCTACCCCTATGGCATTCTATACCTATTTGTCTTCACGGTTGTAGAGATCTAGCTTTATGTGTACTGGCAGAGCAGAAGTGGTGAGCAGAGTATACTTACTGATCTGTGGTGGCAGCTGAAAGAAAAAAAGGGATACATGTGGCTCAACTGTCTCACAAAAGAGCCATGGCTTCCCAATTCTCCTTTGTTTGAAATATCAAAAGTCAAATTGTGGTATAAGTTTACTCCCCAAACAGTTACTGTTTCAGAGAGAAATTACAAGAATTGTAACAGAGACTTTCAGCTGTCTGATGTGTTGTGGTTCATAATGGGAGATGACAACATGGTGTTTTTCATGGATAATCTGGCAAAGGTTTTAGATAAATATGATCATAATCAGTACTTTGTTTTATTGGCTGTAACTCAGATTGCACAGAGCAGAACATTGAACATTCGTCCAGCATGAAGTATGGAGGGGGAGGATTTGCAATAAGTTATTTGCTTGCTAAGTGCTTCCCAATATTCAAGATAAGTGTTTGGTCATATATTCAAAGTTGCATATCAGTGACCAAATGATACACATTTGTTTAGCAGAGCTTGGTGTGCCTCTTACAAAGGAGTACAGTTTCCACAAGGTTGATCTTCATGACAGTTAGTCCCCCTCCATGTTCTGCATTTGGTTTTTCTCAACCCGACACAGATGGGGGTGCTTCCACATCTAATGGAGGCAGTGATGACAACCCGGATCATGTTGTATAGCAAAGCATGTTATGGCAGAGGATGGAAGTGCACAGTGTCAATCACTTGGGAGCACACAATATTTTGATGTTTCTGCTACATTTCCACAAATGCTGAAAGTTATCATGCTTGTAGCCATATTTTTACTCGAAGCAGCAGTTCAGCTTGAGGTACTGAGTTGTAAAATGTCTTAATCATGTCTGCTATTTGCTTTTGAGTCCTTGTGGCATCATATGAAGAAATATATGACAAATGGTTAGAAGAAGCTTTGAGACTCATGTTCATGGAGATTCATGCTAAAGATAAAAAATGATAGTTGAATCACATACCTCTTATGCATCATTTGGGCCCCAATAGTTTAATGTGAACTGTTTTAACCAATTTTCATGTGGCAGTCCACCTATCCTCTATAGTGGGCATTGGGTTGACTTGAGCATGGTTTCCTTTTCAGATCCATTTATTATGACATAAACTGCACTCTGCAAAATTTCAGTTGTTTTGATGATTTGAGATGCAGCTTATAACCATAACAGGGTCATTGCTGGTATAGCAGCATATAATAATTGTAAGTTGAAAGTGGACACTTCTAAAGTGCACAATACAGTGGTGACCATCAATGAGCTCAGAGCCAAACATGAGGAAGGCCTAGATATTCTTCAAGGCTGTGCATTAATTGACAATAGAGACTGGAAAGTTGATGGGAACTGGGAAGTGAAGGACATATGATATTTGATGATTACTCATTGTCCGTCCTTATGTAATGTCCCCTTTTGGGATTGTGCTAAATCTTGCCCTAGCACAAGTTTAATATAGCTAAGGTTATAACTTATCAATTAAATGCTTTAAGCAAGATAAATCTTGGTTCCTGCAATCATGTTAGATAATATTAGAACTATAATTCATATGATCGGAACATATATAATAAATACCTTATCTATTTAAACCACGTAAAATACATAACTATTTCAGACTATATAAACTACACATTATCCATAATGCATAGTGGAAGTTTAATCATAATAGGACTTGGATGAGAAATATGATAAGTCCGCCTGAACCTATCCATGCTAAGCCCAAGAGCAGATATACCATCCCTCTTGGCCCCAAGTGGCAGACACACAGTCATCCAATATGGAGTGGCATACTTAGTGCATAAACTTGTATCTGCTTTCCCTATCCATGCTGCCTTATCTGTCCCTCTTATGATCGAAACTCCTTGAATCCATCCTAACAACCGATCCATGTAGAGGTTGGGGAAAGCTACCATAGGAGGCCTGTAGTTTCCCTTTTCTAAGCCCAAGGGCAGACACTCTCCCCCTTTCCAAGTGGCCATCTTGGAGTGTTGTACTTAGAAAGAAATCTAGTATCTGCTCACCCTACTGGTATTTCCCCACTCCTCCTTATGGTTGCTTGATGAAAATAACAAACATTAAATACATCCAAATTCATAGAAATTATACAACAATAAATATATCATTATTAACAATAATCATGATAGAGCATACCACAATACTTGCTAAAATATAGCACTGCTATATTCTAAGATGCAAATATATTAACAATTGCTGACTTCTGCCCTTGTCTGTTGAGTGCAGATAATTATGTTTGATCTGCTCCAATTGCCTTGCTGTTTGATCCGTCCTTAATATTCAAAAGATATTGCTTAGTGTAAATCAAAATGAATAAGAATCTATTATCCATATTCATATTAAGGAACCATAATTACCTATGAGGCTCAATAATTGCTGCAGGCATCATTATTGCATAATCGTATATATATATATATATATATGAACTTATATATTTATATATATGTGGTACATATAATTATATTGAACTTACTTCCCTTATTATTGATTTATCATTTGTCTTCATATATATCTCATTGAACCTTTTTCTTACTCCCACATATTTCTTCTTGATATCTGCTCCAATTCCCAATTGATATTCCATTCCTTATCCCAATCTGCTTATATACTCTTCATGAATGAATCTGCTCATCTCCCTCCCATATTTTTCTGAATATGATTCCCCTTTATACCCTCATGGCTGAGTGAAAAGCGGCATCCTTTTGGAAAGTAATGAGCTTCCAAGTAGTCATATCCTTCCCTTATTCCATCGCTCCATTTGAAAACACTAATTGCTACCTTTATTATTCTCTTTTAATTGCTGCTTTTAGACACTAATCACTGCCTTCTTTGTGAATCGCTGTTACTTTGCAATGCAGCGCTCCTCCTTGTTAATGCATCACTGCCTTTATAAAGTCTGATTTTATTTATAATGAATTGTTGCCTTGTTAGTTATTCTTAACTGCTGCCTTGTTAGTTATTATTAATGGCTGCTTCTAATCAGTGTTATCACATTCCTCTATCAATAATCGCTGTCCTTTAATAAATATAAATGTTCCCTTAATTACCTTCGCTGCCTGTAATATATTAACTTTAGTCAATATAAAGCATGTATTTGGGCTATTTCACAAATATGTGGCTTGACAAGGGTGGTCGGCCATCATGTAAATGTAAACATGTTTTTTTTTTTTTTAAAGTTTGTAGTTAGATCATGGCAGGGACATGACACCATACGCAGTTGGACTCGAATATATTTTATCAAATAACAAAGCCAAGTTTGTCGTATCTTAGCAAAATCATAAGAAATCAAGATTGATCAAGATGGAAGATGGAAGCATGAGAATATTGGTAGCTCACCATTAGGTGGGATGGCGTTGATTAAAATGTTTTTCAAAATAATGCCATCCAAACCAAGCTATTTACTCTAAATTCCAGTTTGCAAAGAGCTTGTAGCAGAATTTGATTCTGGTAAGTTTTGGGGTTTCTTCAGAGGTTATGCTGCCCTTGGTAAGGAGAGTGACAATGACAATGGCTCCCATAGGAAGCTTAAAGAATATAGAAAAATGGTCTAATTGAATTAAGAACAAGAGCATTGAAAGACCCTTGTTTTAGGTGATGTTAGAGTTGAACAATTTTGTTTGATTGAGGGGCTAAATTTAAAAGATTTATAGCAGAGTGTTGCATATGATGTCTGTAATTGATTGCATCTTATCGAAAGCGGTAGTTATACCAACATCAAGCCATCTAGATAATAGACAGGAATAATGAGCATATTTTTCTAATAAATAATGTCATGTCCCAACAAGCATGTATTAAATTATTTGGAAAATGGCAAACTGATCTAGGTAGAAGAAAGAGGAAAGTAACTAATCCATAGGGGATAGATGGAATTTGGATCAAGATCAAGGGGCAAGGAGAAATGTGAGTAAATCAAGGCTAAGGTGCATCAAACAAAGTATTTGAGTGGTTGAAGCAAGCAAGCAACTTCAATAACTTGAGGACTGAGGAGGTCCTTGAAATGACTAGATGGGAAGACATTTTCAGAATGTTGGTCAAGGATAGTCTAATGTGGGGGTACTCAAGGATGAGTGTAGCCTAGTAGTGTAAGTCATGCAATGATAAGGTGCACCAAATGAAGTATTCAAGTGATCGAGGCAAGCAAGCAACTTCAATGACTTGAGGACTGAGGTGATCTATGAAGCATCTTGATAGAAAGACATTTTTGGAATGTTGGTCAAGGATAGTCTAATGTGGAGGTACTCAAGGATGAGAGTATCCTAGTGGTGTCCAATATAAGATGTGGATCTGAGTAATGTTAGAGAAATAACACTAGAGCCACTTGAAAAAGTGGTATTTATCAGGTCATTGATGATAAGAATTCCATCACGTTATGGAGAAATTGGTTGTGCTATAGTGTCATGTCCCCAATTTGGAGCAATAAGGGGAATATATTAAATTAATTACTCATAAGGTTATTAAAAATAAAATATTAAAAAGTAACCTTATATTTAATTAATTTAATATTAAAGTGACTAAAAAATAAAATAATATTTAAAAGTCACTTAAAAGAATAAAATAATAATTTATTCTAAAAACTTCTTGAAATCTCTTGTCAATTCTTTATAAGGGGCTTTTGGAGGGCATTTGAGACATCCTGGAGTTAATTATATTTTCTGCATATTGGAGAGCTTGAATGCTTGTTATAGCTGGAGAAGTAAAATTCTCTTAGTTTGCCAATTTCGGTTGTGCAACACCAACCCTAGTTGGAATTGTGGAGGAGTTACTTCAGACTTCTCACTTGGACTTAATGCAATCATTGGAAGACAATTCTAGAGTGAATTTGGGTTTATTCTGAGGTCTGCAATTTTGTTACAGTCTGCAGATCAGTCATGGTGAAATTTGCATTTTCATTCCCAGCTCACAAATAAGTGACCAGATTTTTATGGGTATTGGAGGGATCGATTGCTTTGAAGCCAACAATCATTTTTGTAGCAATTTTGAGGACTTGTCAGCTGGAGATTATTTTGTTTATCAACTTTTCCAAGCAGCAGGGGCGGCCCTCTTAGTAAGGGGCGATTTTGTCAATAGAGGCCAATAAAAATTCCAAAAAAATTCTCAAAGCTTTGTCAAGCTGCAAGAAGGCTGGGCGCACCAATTTTGGAGGTCAATATAGCTTCAGCTGGGAGAATCGGCTTATTCTTGGTTGCTGCAATATATTTCCAGCTTCCATCATTTTGGCATTGTAACACATTCCTAGTGTCAGTTGCATTTATACATCTTTGGTAGGCTTTATCAGCATTTTGACATTGAAATTACAATCCAAAAAGATAAATTGTAATGTTGTTGTATTCACAGCCAATTTGCATCTTAGTTTTAGTCATGAAGGTAGTTGGAGCATACATTTTCTAGGTTTGATTGCACTCAATAATCAGCATTGTAAATCCCTTATACCTTGGCTGAGATAAATATAGATTGCATACCATTTGTAACATCATAAACATTGCAATATATATATTGGAGTTATAAGGGTTCATGGAAATTGTTTGTTTTAATGTAAGGCTGATTGCACAACAATTGTTTGATAAAATGTCTCCTATACTTCATTGCATAGTTTCTTCATAGGTTGCATGCCAAGTGTTTGTAGAAATGCCTCTTGGCTGTAGGTGTGCATTTCATATCAACAATCCATGTTTTTGCATTTAAAAAAAGAGCAAAAAGAAGTTGCATATCACCCTAGTCTCTTGTTTAGTTACTTTGCAATCATTTTTAAGTTTCAAAGCATCATTGGTATCAAAACAAAACCATTTCAAGCAAACTGAAACAAATTATCAACAAGTTGAAGGTTGCAAGGAAAGTGTTTGACAAAATTCCTAAAGTAGAAAATCAAGGATAAAACATCAGTTTTGGTCAGGCACTTTACAGTGGTATCAGAGCTAAAGTTCCTGCCATCCTATGCGGGTTATGAGTAAAGAGACTCCAAATATTCCAATCATACATCCTTTGGACAGTTTTTATAACAGATCAAAGAAGGGTTTAAGTCCATTTGAACTCATGGAAGAAAGTAGTACTCAGCACATGCTTCGTGACCTTGCAAGAGGACAACGAGAAATAATGGAAGAACTGAGGAGAGGAAGGGCTGAAGCAACTAAAGGAAGAGATGAATTATCGCAAATTCTTAGGCAGCTTGTGAATAATAGAAACGATGGAAACAATGGAAACAACAATGGGACCAATGGACAGAATGGAAGGCAAGACAACAATGACACAACTCAAAGCAATGTTAGAGCAGCAAGTAGAGCAACTCCGAGGCCTCTTATACCTCAATTCTTGAGAGGACAAGTTGCAGCAAATTAGGAGCAGCAAGAACCAGAAGAAAATTATGATGATTATTTGAGGGAATATAATTCTTTGGGGGATGAATTCCATGCTGCTATGACATTAGTAGATTTTTGCAATCTCAAGGCGAGAAATAGACCTAGAAACAATGGTCGGGGTGCACAAAATCAGAATTTGCAGCGAAAGATAGGGAAGCTTACTATACCTACTTTTGATGGTTCTAGTAAATGCACAGCTAGAGCATGGGTTCAAAAGTTGGATACATACTTCCAACTTAATCCTATGATGGAGACAGAAGCTATCAAGTATGCCACCTTGCATTTGGATGGAGAGGCACATGAGTGGTGGTATAATGGGCTTGTCATTTTGAGGCATGCCAACATCACATCTTACTTGGAGTTCACACAAAGAATCATTGACAGATTTGATCAGAAGGATCCAGAACTTCATTTCAGAGAGTTAGCACAGCTTCAGCAGAGTGGATCTGTAGACTCCTACATCTCAGCATTTCAGCGTTTGGCAGTTATGGTGACTGATGTTTCAGAACAGCGATTGGTGATGCTCTTTATTGAAGGTTTGTCTGAACCTCTTCGCGGATGGATTAAGGATTTCAAATCAAATTCCCTTCAGGATGCAATTTCTAGAGCTAGAGACATGGAGTCTAGCCATCAAAAGAAAAATTCTCAAGCAACCAAAAGAGCAAAGTTTCTTCTAGCACTTCCCCTTCAGAAGATATAGAGGAGAAGTCCACTATCAAGAAGGACAATAAGAAGAATAAGTTGGATGAGGATTTTCGTAGGGAGTGTAGGGAGAAAGGAATTTGCTACCATTGCAAGGAGAAGTGGGTGAATGGACATTGTTGCTTGGGGAAAGGAAAAGTTCATCTCATTGAGGTAGTATCAGAAAGTGAGAATGAACTTGGAGATGAGGAGCTTGAACATAAGGGATCTATTCGTACTCTATCCAGTTCACCTATGTTCAACTCTTTCAGAACTAGAGGAACCCTACATGGCCAGCACATCACAATTTTGGTTGACAATGGAGCTTCACATAACTTTATTGATTCTACTATGGTAGCCAAACAAAGATTAGCAACACAGGGCTTTGAGGGGTTCAAAGTCATGGTAGTAGGTGGTTACACTTTAAAATGCAAAAGGAAAATTCCTCAGTTAAGTATCTCACTTGGTAATTATACGGTCACTGATGACTTCTTTGTGGTAGATTTGGGTGGTGACCACGCCATTCTAAGTATCCAGTGGCTCTATTCTTTGGGGGAGTACTCACAAAACTTCAAGAAGATGACACTCAAGTTTTGGACAGCGAATGGTAAGAGAGTGGTGCTTAGGGGTAAAGCTGGTAAAGCATCCAAGGATGTATCGATAAAACACATGGAGAGCACTTTCAGTCATGAGGATGTGGAGGATGATACAGATAGAATAGATGCCATTCATGATGATGATGTTGATATTGTTGTTGACAGTTTGGCAGAAGATGTGAGAAATTTTCATCTCAATTGCATTGTTAGGCGTGTCCACCAGTTTGTTTTTGATCGACATGTGGGGGATGTGTCCATAGCATTACTTACTCAACATGATGGATTGAAGGAAAGGAGTTTGGGTTCATCAGCATTTGACATGCCAATTACTTCAGTAGGTGAGTACAATCAGGAATTGAAGACTTGGTCCGGCTGGATTCCAGAGGTTCACTGGTTGGATTGTTGGCTTCATAATTTGATGAGTTTGAACTTTAACAGGGACTTCAGCTTTGTACACGAGTGGTTGAGGGGAGTCCTTCCTTGGGTTGTATGGGATCCAGGCGGATGGTGGATAGACTCACCCCAGATTGTGTGGCAGTGGTGTTGGGATGGCAGTCGTAGATTGCTTGAGGACAAGCAATCTTTGGGAAGGGAGGACTATCATGTCCCCAAGTTGGAGCAATAAGGGGAATATATTAAATTAATTACTTATAAGGTTATTAAAAATAAAATATTAAAAAGTAACCTTATATTTAATTAATTTAATATTAAAGTGACTAAAAATAAAATAATATTAAAAAGTCACTTAAAAGAATAAAATAATAATTGTTCTAGAAGCTTCTTGAAATCTCTTGTCAATTCTTTATAAGGGGCTTTTGGAGGGCATTTGAGACATCCTGGAGTTAATTATATTTTCTGCATATTGGAGAGCTTGAATGCTTGTTACAGCTGGAGAAGTAAAATTCTCTTAGTTTGCCAATTTCGGTTGTGCAACACCAACCCTAGTTGGAATTGTGGAGGAGTTACTTCAGACTTCTCACTTGGACTTAATGCAATCATTGGAAGACAATTCTGGAGTGAATTTGGGTTTATTCTGAGGTCTGCAATTTTGTTACAGTCTGCAGATCAGTCATGGTGAAATTTGCATTTTCATTCCCAGCTCACAAATAAGTGACCAGATTTTTATGGGTATTGGAGGGATCGATTGCTTTGAAGCCAACAATCATTTTTGTAGCAATTTTGAGGACTTATCAGCTGGAGATTATTTTGTTTATCAGCTTTTCCAAGCAGCAGGGGCGGCCCTCTTAGTAAGGGGCGATTTTGTCAATAGAGGCCAATAAAAATTCCAAAAAAATTCTCAAAGCTTTGTCAAGCTACAAGAAGGCTGGGCGCACCAATTTTGGAGGTCAACATAGCTTCAGCTGGGAGAATCGACTTATTCTTGGTTGCTGCAATATATTTCCAGCTTCCATCATTTTGGCATTGTAACACATTCTTAGTGTCAGTTGCATTTATACATCTTTGGTAGGCTTTGTCAGCATTTTGACATTGAAATTACAGTCCAACAAGATAAATTGTAATGTTGTTGTATTCACAGCCAATTTGCATCTTAGTTTTAGTCATGAAGGTAGTTGGAGCATACATTTTCTAGATTTGATTGCACTCAATAATCAGCATTGCAAATCCCTTATACCTTGGCTGAGATAAATATAGATTGCATACCATTTGTAACATCATAAACATTGCAATATATGTATTGGAGTTCTAAGGGTTCATGGCAATTGTTTGTTTTAATGTTAAGGCTGATTGCACAACAATTGTTTGATAAAATGTCTCCTATACTTCATTGCATAGTTTCTTCATAGGTTGCATGCCAAGTGTTTGTAGAAATGCCTCTTGGCTGTAGGTGTGCATTTCATATCAGCAATCCATGTTTTTGCATTTGAAAAAAGAGCAAAAAGAAGTTGCATATCACCCTAGTCTCTTGTTTAGTTACTTTGCAATCATTTTTAAGTTTCAAAGCATCATTGGTATCAAAACAAAACCATTTCAAGCAAACTGAAACAAATTATCAGCAAGTTGAAGGTTGCAAGGAAAGTGTTTGACAAAATTCCTAAGGCAGAAAATCAGGGATAAAACATCAGTTTTGGTCAGGCACTTTACATATAGAGCCAGGAATTGCAAAAACAAAGGGGCGTGCTGTCCCATCCAGCAAAGAGCAGTTCATAAAAGAGTACCCCCACTTATTAGACAACTGAGCATTGTCATAGTGTGTTGTAAGGGCATTCGTTGAGTGGATGTCCTAGCAGACTTCAATGCTGCAAGGAAATTCTCAAGTTGAGTCAAGGACAGCAGAAGTGTCTGAAAATCTGATGTCAAACAGCAAAATGCTAAAAAAGTTAAATGAAGCTGACGAAATCAAACTACTGCTAATGAAGATATCTCAGTTGTTGATGATATAACAGCAATTTTAGCTGAAGATGTTCTCATACATTCTACAGTTCACTGTAATTTTGGGCACAGCTAATAATAGCAGGTTCTATTGTAGGCATTATTTTTAGTAGTCCAATACTACAATTAGTAAACTAATTCAGTCTTTTCTTTATTAATTAGTTGTTGTTCTAGAAGAAAGCCAATCACTATTTTTAGGATAAGTTCATTATGTTTAGTCACCCAGCTTTTAGATTTTGCTTTTGTTTTAATCACCCAATTAAAAAATTGCATGTAGAGCAACTTAAATTAGGATTGTTTTAATTGTTTTTTCTTCAGATATTTTTAAGAGTGAAAATCTATATTAGATCCATTATTTCAGTTTGTAAGTGCCGAAGAAGAAAAGTATTCTAAAAGAGAAATTTCAAATTGTAATTTAAGACTAAAGGAAATTGATTTTAGAATTAATAAAAGCTATTTTGTTGTGTGATTTCTAAACAGCCCTGGCCCATACAAAATTTACTAACAGTGGTATCACAACAAGGTTTTATCAGCCCAAGAGTTTATCCATGTAAGTGAGAATTACATTGGACAGGGTCACATCCAAAGCTCCTTCACCAAAGTTCAAGATCCTAACCCTTTGAGAGAAAAATCACTTTTGTTTGATAGCTATAATGACAATAAACAATGGTGCAATGACAATTCGTAGGTAAGAATTTTGATTATTGGAATGATCAGCTGGAAAGATTATGAATCTGGAAAGGAGTATGGTCCATGGAACATTGAAGCAAGCAGGTATGTTGAACCTCAATATTTGAGTATTAAGGATTTGAAGAAGAAAGCAAAGAAGGATGTGTTTATAGATTGAAGAAAGCACTCTATGGTTTAAAGTGAGCACAAATGCAATGTATTCAAGAACTGATACGTGGTTCCAAGTAAATGGATACGTGAAAAGCAAGAATGAGCCTACACTATATCTCAAGAAGGAAGGTAATAAAACATCTTATGTTTGTCTATATACTGATGATCTAATCTATACAAAAAGCTCAAACAGGATGAAGAAAGAATTCAAAGAGGCAATGATGAAAGAATTTGAAATGACTGATATAGAACTAATGTAATATTTTCTTGGCATGGAGGTACACCACTCTCATGGTAAGATATTTATTTGTCAAGTAAAGTATGTGTAAGATATGTTGAAGAAGTTTAATATGCTAAATTGTAAAAGAGTTGATGCACCAATTGCACACAAAAAAAATTGATGAAAGAAGATCAGCCACCAAAGATATAAGGAAATATAGAAATATCGTTGGGAGCTAAATGTATTTAACAGCTACAAGGCTAGATATCATGTTTGCAATATCACTCGTTTCAAGGTATATGAGTGAACCTTTAGAAAGACATTTACAAGGAGCAAAGAGAATACTAAGGGATGTGAAATGAAAAAAGGATCATGGAAACCATCGTTATTCAGATGAAGATTCAAATTGTTTGGTTTTTAGACATAGATTGAGCAAAATCATCAAATGATAGAACAAACACATTAAGACATTGTTTTATACTAAGTCGATTGGATACATGGAGTTCAAAGAAACAAAATACAGTGGCATTATCAAGTACAAAAGTAGAGTATGTTGCATTAAAGTAGTAAGTCCACAAGTAATTTGGTTAAGAATTTTGGAAGATCTAGGAGAAGAACAAGGCAATCTTACACCAATATTTTGTGAGAAAGGTGGAGCAATATAGTTAAGTAAAAATCTAGTATTTCATGCAAGAACAAAACACATAAAAAAGTTGATATTCAATTTTGCAAATCAAAAGAACAGTTGGTAGATATCATTACTAAAGGGCTAGGAAAGATAATACATTCAGGTTTCAATACAAAGTTGCAGATATTGGCATCAAAGGGGAGAATGTAGGAAAATCTAATCTCAAACAGCAAAATGTTGGCGATGTTAGAAGAAGCTAACAAAGTCAAATTGTTGTTGATGAATGTATTTCAATTGCTAACAAAAATAACAAACAATTGCTGAGGAAGATAACAACCAATTGCTAACAAAGATAACAGCAATTGCTGCTAAGGAAATTTTCATCTACAATTTCCTAGAATTTTGGGCACAACTAATAAGAGTAGATTATTTTTTAAGCTACATATTCCAGCAATCCAAGACCATGTTTAGGAAATAAAATTTAGGTTTTTTATTTATTAATTAGTTGTTTTAGAAGAAAGTTAATCATTACTTTTAGTATAATGTTTTTATGTTTAGCTGCCCAACATTTAGTTTTGTTTTTCATTTAAATCACCCAGTTGAAAAATTGCATGTAAGGCGACTTAATGTAGGATTGTTTTAATTGTCTTTGTCCATTTTTTACCAAGTGAGAAACTCTATATTAGATGCATTATTTTAGTTTGTAGGTGCAAAAAAAGAAAAGGTGTTATGAAAGGAAATATTCAGATTGTAATTCAAGACTTAAGGAATTCAGTTTTATATTAAATAAAAGTTTGTTTGGTGTGTAACTTCTGAGCAGCCCTGTCCCATATAAAATTTACTAACAATTAGTGTCACTAGACAATGGGCATTAGGTGTCAAGTGTTCAAGAGGTTAACACAAGCATACCCTTAAAGGGTATATTGAATGGCACTTGATTGTTGTTAGGTCTTGGAAGTTGCACACAATTGCTTATATTGAGCTAAAATAACTCACTATGATAACATATTTTATGTTAGAATCAATCTCTCTAACAACAAAACAGAGAAAATGAGAAATCCACAACAAAACGACACAAATTGCACAAAGCCTAGGAAGAGAACCCAGTATTCAGCACCATTTGTAGTTTACTCAACAATTATAGTGACAAATTAACCATGTACTCCAGTGAGATAGAATGGCAACCATGGAAACACATGAAGATGATTGTTGAATTTACAATAGTATTTCACTCTGATTTAAGTTCACATTTAGACAAAATCAGGCTCTTCAAGCCTCGTATACTATGGCTTCTGGTTCTACACAAGAGCAGACTACCATTCTAATGACTATATCATTTAGAGTGAACTGATTTAGTTATTAAGGGAGTAATTAGATAATGTCAGATATTGCCAGATTGTTGTTAAAACATTGCCCATATATTTTGAGGTTGTCTCTCTAGTTATAAATTATTATTAAATACATCCATCCTTGTAATGTGAAATAATGGCCCGTGAAAAAAACATTAGATATGTACAGAAAATTATGTCTTACCTCACACTTTGACTTCCCAAGGTCAGGTTGGGCCAGCCAAAAAATACGGAAAGCAACAGTTTCAAGGATTGTATTGGTTGAATGATTAGCTAGATTGGCTTGGTTGTCTTGTTGAAGAGGATAACACTGTTGTTTGTAGGCTCTTTGTTCCCGAAACCATTCAACTTCTCCATAATGTACCTTGAAAGCCTAAAATTAGAGAACTAAGAAGTGAAGAAATGGTGTGGACTGGAGAACAAGTTGACATAGGTATTGATCAACACTGTTCTGGTTTGAAGCTGCAAGGCCAAGTTACATAACACACACAATCCTCCCTCTATGAGTGGCTGATCCCGACCAGGCATAGTCATCAAATGATCAATTGGGACAAATAAGGAGACATGCTCTAGGCAAATCCTACAAAAGGAGAAGCCGGTAAGAATTGGAAAAAGCAGCTTGTGCTCAAATTAGCATGTGCCTCTTCAAATATAATTTAATGCTTGAAAAGTAAAATATAAACTAGGCAAAGCACACAGCAGTTCACAAACCACTCAAGAAAATGTACTAGGAAGTGAATACAAGCTTCAAACAAGATCTCTAGGCTCTAAAACAATCAATGAAACAAAAGCAAATAAGATGTATGACTAAACTAACCTAGGGTCATTCAGATGACACACAAGGCCTAAGTTGTGGAGTTGGCAAAAGAAGATTGAAGATATAAACTGATATTTTTTTAAGTTATTATTGAAAATCCAATGCTAAGCACTGCAATTTTGCTCAAGTAAACCCTAAAATCTGCTAAGCAATCTCTAGTTTCAACTGAGAACTCTTAGAAATGTAGTAGACAAAACACTATCAAAAATGAAGAGTAACCAAGTTACAAGTGCTTGAGAAATGAACGTGCAGGCTAGAAATGGCAATGCTTTGTGCTAAGAATGATTCTAATGCGATGTAGAAAAAAGAGGAAATCTGGGAACAACTAGAATACCTAAAACAAACTCCAAGATGCCCAAGACATGCAAGATACAACCTAGTTATACCAAAGAAGCAAGACTTGACTGAGGAATGCAAGAGGACTAATCAAAACAGCAAGAATCCATCAAGTTATAAAAAGTAACAAAAACTGCCAAAATTGTTGAAGCATGCAAAAATGAGCAACAGTTGACAAAGACAAACTAGAAAATGGCTGAAATAGACAAGAACTAAGACAATATGTACAACAAAACCAAACAGAACAGCACAGACTCAGAAAACACAGTGAATAGAAAGATCTTGCAAATGTTTTCAAAATTGCAAATGCTGTCACAATCTTTCAAGAGCATTGCAAATAATTGTAAACTGCAAACAGCAAGGGATTGCTAGAAGACGTAGTGTGAATGAAGGCAATAAAGCACTGAGTAAAAATGAAGAAAGATGTGTGAAGAAACATCAAACTTCACCTTAAATATAATAAATGGAAGGAAAGGGAAAGCAAGGGAATTGGACAAACAATTGGCATGCAACCAAACTTAATGAACAAAGACAACAAACCAGCAACAGTATCACCCTTGCAAACACGGTAAGGATGGATGTGTAAGAACATTAAGGGAGAGTGAGATGATTGAAATTTGATATAAATAAGCAATGTGCAAAGCTCCTATATCCTTGATTAGACTCAAGATGATGGGAAATACAACAAGTAGTGCAGATGCATCAAACAACCCTACATGACCCGGAAATGCAGTCTAGACAGTGTGCAAGGATGACAAACAAGTATGAGATAAAAGCTATTAATAAGCTATGATTAAACCTTGCAAATCCTAACTCAAGTAATGATATGCAGCTCCACTAAAAAGCTGGAATGAAAAGCAAGGAAAAAAACAAATTACTTCTCACACCAAAATTATACTAAACTAATTAAAACTAAGACAATCTAATAAGCTATAAACTTATAACAAATAAAAAGCCTAGCCTGCCAAAATGGAGATGACAAACCAAGGCTGGTCCTCAAAAATGTGACCTTCAGGATGTCTATTACATATCCATCACAAGAGAAGCACAAAACCAATGATCTATACTCAAAGAAAAAAAACTCTCTGCTAATCAAAACTTGCAACTAAAACTCCAATAACAAAAAAGCAGTATGGGATTTTGTATCACAAGACAGTGAATCGGCTGCTCCTAACAATTTTTTAATTCCTTACTGACAAATATATTGCAGATTCATAGGCCAAGAATGGCATTTGAGCTAGTCAAATGAAACTGGAAGCATTTGGAAGGAAAAAATAAGTGTAAACAGTAAAACACACTTATGACTCTTCACTATTCACTTCTAACTCTTTGTTTCCCATTTTAGGCAAAGATGTCAAAACCACCAAGAGTAATAAGATAAAACCAACATGTCAGAAATAGGCTGCTACCAACAATTTAGCTAGCCCCAATGACCTCTAAAACTTGCATACTTATATGGGGAAACTGGAAGAATCTTGAAAAGATAACAAAGTGTCAAAGGGCACCTATGCCTCTTCATCATCTACTTCCAACCCTTAGTTTTCCTATTTGGACAAAGGTTTCGAAACTGCCAGGAGCAGCAATGTGAAACCACCATGCTAGAAGTGTACCCACCAAGGTAGTTGAGAAACTGCCATGGCGGTTGCCCCTGTGGCATGGCAGTTACTCAACCATCATTGGTGGTTTTGCTGCTTTACAGAAGAAAACAACGGGCAGAACAGGATGATGAAATGGGTAAAGAGTAGAAAAAGCCAGGGGCACTAATAAGGGAAAGCTAAATAACGCAAACCAAATCAGACTGGAAGCAAGCATAAGAGGGCAAGCAGCTAAACAGGGCTTAAACATGGTGATAGAACAGGTTTTGTGTAGATGCAGTTTATAAGTCATCAATAGACGTAATGACCCTTGAATGCTTTTCATGATAACATTCATTGTAAATGGAATCATATATCAACTGACATTCACCAATTGAGTACAAATCTTTAAAATGGCTAAATTTCAACAGTTGTCTAAAGACTGTAGTTTAATGCTGACTATGTAAGTACATACTATATTTTGATGCAGCTTGACAACCTTCTTGAGCTACAAGGGATAGACCTATAATTCAAAACCAAACACACTCTTTTCAAAAAATTGACAGCATCTTCAACACTGTCAATTTATACCTGCTGAAAACTGCTACCAAGACCACATCCAAATCTTGGAGTTACCCTTTTCATCCAGAATGCATCTTTATTAGTTATTAGTTATTAAAGTATTTCAAATAACTCGCATGACTCAAAATGATATTCATTTTCAGTCTATATACTAGGTTCAAGGTGATATCCATTTGATATTTGTTTAGCAGAAAAAACCTGGAAGTTAAAATCAAGCATAATCCCAAACAGGTACAATAGACTAACCCTGCAGTTGCTTGAATGCGCTCTTCTGGGGTAGATTCAGAAGGAAGATCGGTCTTGTATACAGCAAAAGTAAGAACAACCCCAAGGTGCGTGGAGTTCAATAATCTAAATGGACTGGTAAGGACTGCCCTTGCACTTGCTCTGGCACGCAAAATGTTTTCACGGTCTTCCTGTGTATATGAAGGCTTAGAACTCAAAGAAAAAAACTGGCACAGAATAAATTTATTCACACAAGAATGAGAAATTTGTAGATTGAATTTATAAGTAATACCTTCCCAGACATCATATCAAGAGATGCAATATATGAAACAGTATCCTGTGAAAAGATAACAGGTGCATATTCATCTTGTTCGGATGATGTTTTGTTGGTTTCCATATTCTTTATGCTCCAACCTTGCTGCCTTTCAAATTGTTCCCTCTCTGCATGAATAACTCTTTGAGCATATGAAACACCACTCACCAACGGCCTCTCAAATGAAGTCCTTGCAGCATATTCTGCAAATGTTTTCTGCAGAAACCAATAAAAAGAAATATATCTTGAAGAATTTGCGTATTAGAAGAAACTAAACACACAGCAAGACTGAATTATCAATACGCCCTATCCATAATCATTATTGTTTATTCTCATCAATTATAGCAAACAAACCCTTTAAAGTCAATAATTTTAGCTCGAATTTGTTAGGGCATTAAATATCAAAAACAAAAAACACTGTCATAATGAGGGAAAAGACAGGTGTCGTAAGTAGACACAAAGAATTTAGTTTATGTTTGCTCTGGTTGGAGAGCGGTTGCTATAGCTGAGACAATTAGTCCCATAGCATTAGTTAACTAGTATCCAGTGGTCATACGTCTAGATGCCAAAGATGTAAATCCCAAAGGCAAAAAACAGAGAATAGTGATCAAAGCAACATTTCTGACATAAAATTTAAATTGACTCCTTAGACAGGGATGTTTTTTTGCTTACAAACAAAGAGTGGCCCGGTTTACCTGATTCATTGCAGAGGGCTGCTTCCGATGATGGAAAGTGGAAATAAGTATCGCCAAGGCATGCACATGATTCATACTAACTTCAAACTGGTCTTGAAGCATCCTTGCACGCTCATCGCACATGCTAGCTAAAATTTCCTTCCTGCGTTCATTTATGTCAGTCTTCATGGAAAGAAAAAGCCAAATAGAGCCTATTACTCCGCACAAAACCCACAAAATCAACAGCTTCGTGCGCCATGTTCCACCAAGCTTTGAGGGCTTTAAGGTCTGCTTTTGAGGCTGTTGTTCCATAGAGTTTGTGCCCGTAAATTTATCGGACCACTTAACAAACAGTCTACCGGACCCTGTGGAATGATTAATACTGTCACTCGTAGATCCACCAAGCAATCCACAGCTTTGTGTCAACATCTCGAGTTCCGGTGCAGTGTGAGGCAACCAGAGCCGGCATGCTTGTATGAGGCGCTGAGATAGCTTCGCAGACACCACAAAACTGAGAGCACTCATCAACTAAACTTTAATAGCCCCTCGCTTAACAATGAAAACCAACTCTGTAACTGCTGTTATTATTTACACAGTGAATGTAGCAGTGAAAACGCACTACTGCAACCGCTGATATTGACCCCTTTACCAGTTTAACACACTCCCTTGCCCCCACCGTCTGATTGCATAGACCAGCGTTTGATTGACCAGCAGCATGGTACGGAGTTCCATCCTTAAACTATACAGGGTCAACGGGAAAATTACTTGGCAACTCATCATGTCCCGAATATTTTTTGTACTCCAACTCTACGAAGCTCTTGCTGACTTTTTATGCTCTGGTTCTCCACTACTCTTCTATTCAACAAACAGTGCCTGTGATAAGTAAAGCACCAGCTTTTGTACCCTCCGTAGTTACAGTTATAATGAAAACATTGTTTTTCTCTGAGCAAAACGATAACATGGTTTTCCTTTTCAGTTGCCCTCTGACCGAGCAGAACATCAACTTTATTTCAGTTATTTTGGCATGGGGTTTCATCCCATTTCGTTGACTACTCGTCGGGACGGTATGAATCCATTTCTTCAACCACTCAATCAATTTAACAGCAAATGGGAAAGTTTTTCTCTTAATTATCCTCAAAATCCTGAGCAGGTTATTCTATCTCAACTTGATGTGGGTTTTCAACCACTGGCCCTGTTAGATAACTCCAAACGTGGAAATCACAATGTTCACTAGATCAATTTGAAATCCCACCATGTCCTCTACAAATGCCCTTTAGCTCGATAGTAAGTTGACTAGACGGCAGAGATGATGAAGCGACGAAACGATGAAGCAGAAACGACGATGGCCGCAATGAAGACGAGGAAGCAGATAAAAGAGAATTCTGTGGAAGTGGGTCCTCCTCCTTCAATTCCTAGAAGCAAGCGCCCCGGCTTTGCATTGTGTAAGTGGGGTCTTGTCAGAGCTGTGCCTTGTGGCTTCTGCAAAACAACTGGAGGAAGATGAGTTGTGATCAGGAGGAGATATGGTCACAGAAAACAGTCCAAAAGATTGTTGTGTTGATGATACCCAAGAGCCAAACCACGACTGAAGACGACATGTTGTTAGCAATGAATGAAAAATGTGGGCTATGAATGGCAGAGGAGACAAACTATTGCAAGCAGCGTTAGGACTTAAGAGACCAATAAATGCAGTTACAGACTGATTTTTACGAAATGGATTCCTTTTATTAATAATCTATTTAATAAAAGAGAGGAAAAAATCAACTTCTGAGTCGTGCCTCTAAAGTTAATGACAGTGTAAGGCCAAATTACATCGCACAGGTAAATGTCTTAAGAGCATTAGAGGAAAGGTGAGGTCTTCGAGACAGACAGCCCTAAAGACAAATTTCACACCCCCAAAAGGATGGGAATGAATGTATCATGGGGAGGTGGGGTATATGACAGTGAGAGGAGAGCAAAGTACGCGCAGAGCCGTAGTGGACATACAAGTAAATGCGAGCTACTTGGCACGAAAGTGACCTCACAACCCACAGCAGAAAAGAGGGAAGATGGGTCAAATGGACCTATGTGGAAACCTTAACAACAAAGTTGCACTCACAGGCTACGGCAACAATGTGTGAGCTAAGTGCGGGCAAGCGGACTCCATGGAAGTGAGTGGGTTGGTTAGGTTCAAAGCAGAACTTAGAACAAATCTTAAGTACCTAATTACTTTTCAAAATTAATCTACCTAATATTCGTTGGAAGGTTTGGTTTCACAAGTTGTAAAGGGTGAAAAAAAAAAAAAATCATTTGGATTCATTTTCATTCTTTTTATCTAATTTAATCTCTGAAGTTTTTTCATTATACATTCATTTCAATCTTGTTTTTAATGTAATAATTAGTATGTAAAATAATATATTTTGTATGGAAGATGGAAAATAGTTTAATTCTATTTTTTCTCATTTTACTTAATCTAAATCTAAATTTTTAGATTATGGTTGATTAATGTTAATTTTATAATTTGTGGAAATGAACTCAATTTTCTCATCTTAAATTTCAAACTTTGGTTTAAATATTTCCTTTCATTTAGTTGTTATGAGTTGACTAAAGGATAAAATTATATGAACTTCACTCTAAGTTGTTGTATAGAAAGACAAACCTTAACTTGTTTAGAACATCTTGCACACATTTGGCAAACATCTAGCACCTACCAAAAAGCATCATTGTTAACTACATTATATTTAAAACATTGAAATCTTCACTGATTGTATCAAGATGTTAAATTAGTATTCAAGAGTTTGGTAAAGAAGAAGTATTCCCAACTATTTGTAAATTCCTTTATCCACAAATTTTTCATATAGGTTGCAAAAATCAACGTGATTAAGTTTCAAACCTAAAATTTAAAGAAATGTATATCTTGGTTAAATTTTAGCTTTGTGCAAAAATAGTCAAATATGTAGTTCATGTAATCAATTCTACATTGCACAAGGAATTTTACATATTGCAAAAGTGACCCATGTAATCAAATAGAAAACTCATTTCACATTGATTCATCTAATATTCCCTTGTTTTTTGTGTAGGGAATATAGACACTTAGATTTTGTCAACTTACCTTTGTTGTAATCTCCTCCTATCAACTAATTTCATCATTCCATCCAATTATTCTATCAATGTTATTTTATCAATTGACCAATTATTTTGTATATGTCATCACATCGCTAATTTACCAACTTCATTGTGTTAATTTGTCTTGTCAATTAATCAAGTACATTATGTTAATTAATTAATTTTATTCCCCTTTATATCAATTTGTGTCTAATTAATTGATGAATTATTAATAATTAATTAATTATCTCATAATTAATCTATGTAGATGTATCCAATTAAAATAAATAAATAATCCTAATTATCCTCACCCAATTTTCACTTATGTCAATTTAGTCAATTTCAACTTTCACTCATCTATTAAATTAGTTAACTAATTAGTTGATATGGTTAGCTATCAATCAAATTAGTTAACTAATTAGTTCTATTATCACCTGAAGTTGCACCCTGTTGAACCTGAAGTCCAACGCCTTAGTGTAACATGGGAAGACCTCCAAAGTTGTGGGTCACTTTATAGGCAAAGGTCAACCTCCAGAGAAGGCCGGCTTCCTTTGGTGTCACCTAAACTACTGATTTTGTAAGGAAAAGGGAGAAGGAGAAACATAAAAAATGGAAATTAAATCCTAAGGTGATGCACCAAACTGATAAGAACAATGAGATACTCAATTTACACTTGAAAACTGATGATGGATATGGGACTACACAACAAGATTCTGTGGATTATGCATACAAACAAGTTCGACATGCACACACTTTCAAGAAGGAAAAACAGACTTTCACAAATTAAAAGCTCATGTGCAATTGAGTAAACATAATTTATAACCTACATGATACCACTTTTGCAAAGAAAGGCATGCTAACATGAAACAAAGCTATAAGGAAAAGAAATATTTCACTAAGTAGCTTGATGAATCACTTAAAAATGCATAATACTTCACAAGAACCAGAAGGCAAAAAATGAACCATCAATAGTCACCAAGGCAAACTTTATATAACATGCTCCAAAATGAGTTACAGAATTCTGCTAATCTGAGAGAGGACTGTAGAAGTCACAGACTTCAGAAAAGCATCTAGAGAACTGTTTTACAAGAAGGCAAAAATTCTCCTCTGCTCATAACAGATACACATTGCTTTTCATTCTATCAAAACTCTCCTTGTTGGTCAAACGGCCACGGCTCACCTTTAGCTCACTTTGATTGGTCGAACTCAAGCCACGTAGATTTTGGGTAGTCAAAAGCTCTCTCTCTACAGAATCGCATGTCGATGAGACACTAATCATGTCTCACCAATGCGATTATACCTTCCCGCAATAATCGGCATAGCTTGAAACTGTCGATGAGACTTCATAGTGAGCCCAAAAGTCATACCGATATTGCCTCTGTGGTCACCAAGATAATCGCTATCAGGAAGACCTCATGGCGAACCTCTAGGAATCATATACATATCTCTTTCATGGTTGAGACCTTGACCCTTCGCCAAGACATTTTACCGAGCACATTTCGCTCTCCCCGATCTCTGTTCATTCCATTCGATGAGACTCCCCGTCGATTGGTGAGACATTACACCAAGGTCTTCATTCTTTCGTTATGCTCTGCCTCCTTTATCTTTCGGTGAGACACTAATCCGTCAGTGAGACATCACGATGACTTAACCTTCCTTGGGTGAGACCCCCGGCTTTTGGCGGGACACTACTTGGTTGCCGAGACCTCATGGCGATGGCTTCAACTCTTGGCAAGCCCCCTTTGTTGTCGGCAAGACATTGGCCTATCGGCCAGACCTCATCCCAATGGCGAGACGTTATGCCAAATACGACCCTTCGGCTAGGCCCCTTTGTTTTCTTTGGTGTTGTAGACACATAAAATTGTCCTAGGCTTGCAACTCGTAGATTATTCAACATTGCCCCTTTCATTCTTAATAATTAAATAATTTTTAATTATTTAATTATTTTCTAAAGTCATAATTCTTCTATTAATTAAATAATTTTAATTATTTAATTAATTCATTTTTATCTTTATTCTCCTTGATTAATTAAATAAATTTTATTTATTTAATTACGCCACTAATTAAGTCCTTCTTTCTAAAATTAAATAAATTATTTATTTAATTTTTGTCCATTTTCCACTATAATTAAATAATCATTATAATTATTTAATTATTCATTAGCCTCTTCTCTCATAAATTAAATAAATTTTATTTATTTAATTTGGTCCACTCTCTTGAATTTTGAATTAAATCATTATTTAATTCAAAATGATTCCTTTTGTCACATTCTCTATAATTAAATAATATCTTTATTATTTAATTATTTATCGGGTCACCGAGTAAATAAATTTTATTATTTAATTTCTCCAAAGAACCTCTTTATCTGTACCTCTTATCTTCCAAATTAATTCTTATCTTTTGACATCTCATTTAATTTCGACCCTTGATTGAATTATCTTATAATTCAATCTTGGCCCTTCATCCTTATCATTTGCCCTAATTTTGACCTAACCCTAATTCTTATTGCAACATTCAATCTTGATCATTGATTCTAGGGTTTTTGTCATCTTCTCATCCTGGCCACACATTCAAAATTGCAGTTTTTATAAAATGGCAATTTTGTTCTCATTTGAGGGCTCTCTCTCTCTGGCTCTCTCTCTCTCAGCTCTCTTGACTTCTTGCACTCTTAGTCTCTCAAGTTTAGATTTCAATTTATGCTAATAATCTTACAGTCATAGTCATTCACAGTCATAGGCATTTTAGTCCATTGTAGGGACATTTTACTTTCTGCAAATCCTTCAACACTTGCATAGGGCTTAGTCTTTTGTCATAGTTGCTCACATAAATCTGAGGGCATTTTTATTTATCTGCAAGCTAGGAGGTGTAACAAAGGTTAATCATGGAAGGTGGAGACTTAGGGTAATTTCATCCCTTTTGTCTTCACATCACTTCCTTTGTACTTTGTTACTTCATAGGAAATTTTAATTGTTATTGTGCTAACCACTTAATAATAATTTTTAGGATTTTCCCCTGATTACAGGTGTGACCTTCATCCTTTAGCAAGACATTATGCCAAAGGCAATATTCTTTGCCGAGCTCCATTTCTTTCGGTGGGGTCCCCTTTCTATCGGCAAGACATCTCCTAATCACCAAGACCTTGTGGCAATGAAAACTTGCTTTTTCAATGCTGCTTCATTCATTAAGACTCTGATGGATCGACAATACTTATGCCGATATTACCGTCCTTCGCCGAGACCACTCCGCTTCGCCTAGACATCTCAGCGAACTCCTCTTCTTCGGTGAGGGCCTATTTCGGATTCACTCTGTGTCGCCAAGACTCCCTTCGGTTGGTGAGACTTCATATCGACCGAAGCTTCCCTTTGCCAAAACATTTCGCCAAAGTCTCTCTTCAATGAAACCTTCTGCTTTCGTTGAGACTTCATTTTCCTTTGCCTCGAGCTCATCCCGCCGAGACCTTGGCCTATCAGCCAGACCCTTCGCCGAAGATCGTTCCATCTTGCCACAACTCATGATTGGTCACCGAGACATCACTGCGAACACAAACATCTCCCTGACACCAACCTTGCGAGCTACCTTCGGCGAGACATCCCATGTGAAGAGACACATAAAGAGTCATGGCGACTCGAATGCCCCTGGTGACTAGCGTGCTCAGCCAAATGGAATGCACTGCTAGTCGGCAAGACAATGAAAGGGTCTTGCCGACTTTCTTCTCTAAGGAGTTTTTTGCCAAAACCGATTGAGGCATGCTTTTCAACTGAGCTCCTTGTGACTTAGCATTAGATGTATGATTTAATCCTGCACAACAATGTCCCCATTTGGCCTTTATGAACACTTGAAGCATAGATTTCCCAACTGATTGAGCTCGTAGGTGAAAAATGGGTAACAAGTTCATCTAGTTAACTATCAATCAAATTAGTTGACTAATGAATCGGGCTAGTTAACTAGTCAATCAAGTTAGTTGTTAACCAATTAATTGAGCTAACTAGTCAATTAAACTAGTTACTCTGAATCAAATTTGTAGTCATCAAGATTAATTAGATCAATCTTGACCATTTATTTTTCACTCAAAATTCTTTAAATCCACTATTCATTTCAACAATTGGGAGAGCTCTCTGAATAATATATAATATATTTCTAAATGTATAAATTATGTCATTGTTGTGTTTTTTAGAAGCTTCCACAGTATTGAGAATCCACAATATTGATGCTTAATATGAGGTTTGCATGATTTTAGAATAAGAATTGTATTATTATTTTGTCATTATTTTTCATTATTGTTCTAATTTCAATGTATTCAAGGACAATCAATTAAGAATATTTAACAAAGTCAAATCAGCATCAAAAGAAGAGCTAAATACCCTTATTTATAACTAAAATTTGAAGCATTTATTTTGGTATCATAATCAATCCCAACTTATCTTCTTAGAGTAATTATTTTGCAATCATAAATAACTAATTTATCTCCAGACTTATCTATAAGGGCGTTATGTATTTCTTCATATTTATGGTGAACTTGAGATTCCTTCACCCTTAGGGTTTTTCCCTCAAGATTTATTCCTTCCACATTAGGGTTTTATATTTGATCCTTCTCTACTTTATTGGTCTTTGTCTTAGATATAAACATCATCGTGGATTCATCTTTTTGCTTTAAGAATTGCTCTATTTTTTATTACATGATGTTGTCATGAGCAATTACTTATCTTTTTATGTTGGCTCCCTATGTAATCATTTGCCTGGTGTTCCTTGTTAGGGGTATGTTTTTGTTGATGTTATATATTTTAATTTTTTTAAGCTATGAAGCAAAGCATTTTTTGATGTAGTGTGTGTCAAGATTCATTCAATTTAGAAAATTTGAGATCACTATAAAAGGATTTGATCATTTAGAGTAAGATTCACTTAGTTTTATTAGCATTCCTATTGATGAGTGTTTTTACATTGCACAAAACAAATAAAACATAAGTGTTTTATCTCTCTTAAAAGGTGACTTTCTATAATAAATCTTTAGAAAAAACCCCAAGGTTTTGGATGTTAGGTCTTGACGATGCAAAAACAACTCAGTAGTTGATGTGA
Source organism: Sequoia sempervirens (assembly GCA_007258455.2). Taxonomy (NCBI): domain Eukaryota; kingdom Viridiplantae; phylum Streptophyta; class Pinopsida; order Cupressales; family Cupressaceae; genus Sequoia; species Sequoia sempervirens. The sequence goes on along the minus strand of VDFB02058242.1, from coordinate 724,893,451 downwards.
TTTGACGATATCATAAAGGGAATTTATGGTTTACAAAGACTAGAAGCCTACGAGACTAAAACAAGGGTTTACAAAGTTTGACGACTTACTAAAACCCTAGCTAGTTTTTCATAACAACAATCTGAAAATAATCTTTTCTCATCAAATATAATAGCTTAAGTGATGCTCTGATCCTAAACTAACACAAATTTATAAAGAAATTGTACAAGATTGAAGGTTTGAGAGAAATCCTAAGCCTGAGAACCTATGGATAGCTAAAAAAATGGTGAATGCTTTAGATAAATAAACTCCCAATAAACTAATATTTTCTTAACCAAGGACTAGCCTACAATGCCACAAAGATAGTCAATCTTCTAAGGTAAACTTTAGATTTTCAAACTATAATATCCACACATGTAAGCATAAACATTCACATATTAACTTAAGCACGTGAAATCAACTCAAACTAACATTACACTACAATCTACTCTCAGCAAATTACAAAAGGTATGACTAGGAAGCTTATTGAAATACCTTAATAGCATGCCATTATCAAAGTTGAACAAAAGATAATAATGTTGAAATAAAACTTGGAATATGGAATCATGCATGTTGGCAAGAGACACTACACAAGTCATCTGGTGTTGTCATTGATGGTAACCCTAGTCAGTAATCCTATCTGCACTTCAGTAGTTGCTTATACCGGAAGTCAGATTGAAGATTTATGTTAACTGTCAAAGCTAGAACAGGGCATCTGACAGAGTTGTGTACATTGATTCATACGTAAATTCATGTTATCATTTTGTGTTGTGGATCTCAAGGAAATATTTTTGATGTATGAACTATCTTATATTTGAATCATAGGGCCTCATATTGATTGGTGTGAAAGTTAGAAGATCCAGTTGATTGATTTTTATTCTAACAATGTTGAAAGGCCGACTTGATGAGTATAGCATGTTATGGATCTTTGAGGAATAATTTTGAAGGTGTTTCATGTTAGAGGATATTGTTTTGGGTCCTCACTATGTTGTGGCTGACATTGTTTGATTCACATTGATAATTATTTATGGGTTGAGCCAACAGTTTGTACATGTTTTATATTTTGTAAAAGTCGACATGTAGTTGATGTAATTCCTAGTCACAGATATATATATAAGCGAGTGTTCATATCATTTTTGTGTGTGATGCGATAAGATGCGAAAGTCAAAAGGATTATCGATTGTGCACAATTTCATTTGAGAAAAAAGAAGATTGGTGATTTGGATTAAAGCAAACAGAGTTTCAAGAGCAGAATCAAACAGAGTATGAAGAATGTGATCTATGTGCTTAACCAAAACTATACTCAAGCATTAGCAGATGTTGTCTCATAGTTCATCCACTTCAGATTGTCTATTTGTTTTTGTAAGACAATAAGTCTTCTTTTGGGTAGTAATCCTTTTTTGTATTTGAGCAATGAGCTCTAGGCAATGCGCTTGAATGCATGTGCATTCCCCATTTGTAAACACTAATTTTGAGTATACTCATATTGTGGATTGACCTCCAATGTGGTTTTTCCCCTAACAGGGTTTTCACATAAAAAATCCTCGTGTTATGGTGTTGTGGTTGATTGCTTTGTGTTCTTGCATCTTTCTTTTGGTTCAATGCTATAAGTGGTTTAAAGATCAAGTTAATAAAGTTAAATTTTATAGAACACTGATTCACCCCCCTCTCAGTGTTCCTTGATTCCAACAATTGGTATCAGATCCTAATTCCTTGAAAGAAGTTTAAAAGCTTGGGGAAGATTCGAGAAGGTGATTCAATGGATTATGGTAGTCTTCAACAACAACTTTTGGTGGCACTAGATGATCTTGATCAGTCCAAATCTGAAGTCTAGGAATTGCAAGCAAGCCTCATTAATCCTGAGAAATTCATTTCATCATTGAAAGATTAAATCAATAAGTCCACGGAAAAGAGAAAGGAACTTTGTGATCAGCTCAAGCAGAAAGAGAGTAAAAGCATGGAAGATGAACACCTAAGTCAAGCCTTGAAGGAAAAGACAAAGGAATGTGAAAAGCTCACCAGAGATAATGTTGTTCTAAAGCATGAGATGGAATCTATTGTGATGAGGATGACCAAGGAGACTGAAGAGAAAAAGAAGAATGAAGAGAATCTTACTCAGTCCTTGAAAGAAAAATTTGAAGAATGCAGCAGAATTAATGATGGATTCAATAAGTTGGAGCTTGAATTGCAACAATCCAAAAACAATGAAGAAGAGCTTGAAAGATAGATTGTTATTCTCAATAATGAACTTGCTACTGCAAATGAATACAAGGAGAAGTTCAAGATTAGCTCAGCTAAGCTTGATGAACTGATTCAAAGTCAGAGGACTGGAAGTGACAAGCGAGGTCTTGTATATGAGAAAGGAGAAAGCTTTGGATCTGGTCAAAGGAAATTTAGGCTAGGAAATCAGATGAACAAAGCTGGAAGGTATCTAGTAAGACAACCCAATGCTCAAAAGTTCAATGGATACTATTTTTTTTGCAATAAATTTGGTTATATGGTTGCTCAATGTAGAAGTAGAACAAATTCAAGTGGTCCATCATTCTTCGATTAGTGTTTCAATTGCAATAAGTATGGTCATAAGTCAATTGAATGTGAAAATATGACAAACAAATTTTTCAATAGAAATGTCAGATGTTATGTCTGCAATAGATTTGGCCATATTGCTAACCAGTGCAGATCAAGAGAAAATCAATGGAATAACTGGTCTAGACAAAGAAATGCCATGTGCTATAATTGCAACAATTTTGGTCACATTGCAAGATTTTGTAGAAGCAGGAAGGTTCTGTTAAACAAAGAGAAAAATATGCAAAAGGATGATAAGGGAAAAAGAAAAGTTACTACAAATGAGATCAAGAATCAAATGAAGAAGACATGGGTGAAGAAGAAGAGTGTTTCTGATGCAGGAAATGAATTAGCACCAGAATTTGGTACTGGAAATTCCTCCAAGAATTAGTTTAAGGCCTTTGGCCTACGGGGAGCTATTAAGAAAAATCTTTTACCCCCTACTGGTAGTTGATACCAGAATGTGGCAAATTGCAATGATTGCATTGGTGATCTACAAATGTTTTGGGAACAGTTGTGGAGGGAATCTATGAAAAATTGAAGGTTCGCAAAAGAATTTTCTTTCACAGTCAATAAAAACAAGGTATCTAGAAGACCTAGGGAAAAAGTATTTATTGCAACAAAAATTTAGGTGTGCGAATGATAAAAGGTTACTTCTATTCCTCATTTGTCACATTGCATTTTGAGAAAAAGAAGTTTGGACAGCTCTGCAGTGAATCTTGGTGAGATACAAGTCTGAATGTGATTCGATGATCAAACCCTAATCTAATGAAAGGTATTTATCTGCAAAACTTTTGAATTTGAAATTTTTGGAAATGGTCACTCATTTAGTAGTTGATATCAAGGATAGACCCCACCCAAAATTCAAATGGCACATATTCAAATCTATTGAGATAGAACCATTAGGTGCATTTTCTTCCATTTTGTATGGTGTTTTACACATTGAAGATATTAGGGCATATATTCATGTGAATGTTGAGGAATTAGGAAGCTCCCAGTTGTTAAATCTGTACACAAATCGCATTGTGGGAGAAGATCTCTATGTAAGGCCTAAATTCAAGACTTTGGAGGAAAATTTCACTCAAATTGTGAAGTTTCCCATGTTTGACGAAAATGAATGGGTCTGATACATATTGAGTCGAGTGCATGTCGAGTTCATGTGGTTAAGTTAGCCTTTCAAGATCACAAGAGAAGCTATAAGCATTATTATTGGTTTGAATTCATCCGATGGGTTGCCCACATTGAAAGTTGTGAAGAACCAAACAATCACTGAAGCACTAGTTACGTTTTCGACAAAAGAGCCATGACAATTAATGACATCGTTGAATTGGATGTAAAATTTTCTTCTATGGTTATTGGATACAAAATCTATCACTCCAGCCGGGATAACTCTGTATCTAGTATTGCAATCTATGTAGCCTATCAAATGATCAAAGAAAATGCAGAATATGACTTATGTGAGTTACTCTGGGGCCAACTAATTGAAAATCTTGGAAAAATCAAGAAGGACAATAAGAAATCTTTCAAGTATGGCAATCTATTGTTATGCCTGTTCTTCTACTTCATGAATGAAGTTTCAAGAGTTGGTAAAGTGCAATGGCAAGGTGATAAACCTGTAGCTGTTCAAATTAGAGACATCTTATACATAATTGGTGATAGAAAAGCAAGGAAAACTGCTATCTAGGGTTATTTCAAAAGCTTTCAAAGTGAAATGCATGCAAGGGAAAGGATTCCTAAATCTGTTGTGGAAAATAATGACACTATTTGCTTCGTGGTTGACATTGATCAGCGCTTGATGGAAGTAGTAGAACCTAGAACAATTTGGATAATGCCTATGGGATATGAGGTTGAAGAACACATTTTGGAGTTTTATGCCCAACACTTGTTGAGTAAACCTCAGGATCCGACAGAAGAAAGGTTTGGTACCTTTGAAGAGAAGGATACGCAAGTGCATACACAACTAAAGAATCCTATGATAGTCCAGAAGGTGAGAAAGGAAGTTGAAGCTTTTGCAGAAAGCCTTGATATATCAGTTGAAGTAGTAAGGGAAGCTAGGAAGAAAAGAGAACAAGCTGAAGAAGGGGATCCTGCTAAAACTGAGTCAGCTAGCCCAACAGTGTCCTCTGCCAGATCTAGATCTACAAGGAGCTCTGCACTCTCATCCAATCCTGCAGAGAAATCAAGCCCAGTAAAAGCTCAAGTCAAGACATCCAAGAGAGAAGGAAAGAGGAAGAAGGATAAAAGCACAAGATTCTATGTTGCAGTTGAAGATGATGAAGAAACTAAATCTAATGAAGAAGAGAAATCAAGCAGAAGGGCACAAAGGCATCAAAATTATCTAAGGACAAGCCCTCCAATGAAGAGAAAGCAAAGAAAAAGGTGAAAATTGATAGATCAAGTATGACTATAGACAAAGTGGAAAAAGCTTTAATTAAGGATGGTAATATTAAACCACTTTCTGAATGGTATGACACTTTTGATAGTGTCAGTCAGAGAACCCTTGAAGAAGGCACAATAAAATATTTGAATTTTTTCAATATGACTCTCATTGAAATAATGTCAGAGTTGTCTAAAGGGTTATATGAAGTCTTAGAAATGAGGAGAGTAAATGCAAGAAATGAAGAAGAACAAATGAGAGAACACATACTTGTCGATCTATGCTTGGTAATGTCAATAGAAGAAATAAAGAAAATCCTCAATGATGCTAAAAAGGATTTTAAGAGAAAAACAAGGGTGAATAAGCTTATGATCGGGCAGACTGAAGAAGTGGCAAAAGATACTAAGAAAATTCTTAAGGAAGTTCTGTTGAAGAACATATATAATGTTTTTTATGAAGAAACTCATGATGAAGATGTTCCATCTGGTCTGAAAATTGAAGAAGTCAAAGAAGACACAATCGAGGACACTCTGAATCCTCTAGATATGCAAGATACTGAAATTCCCATGGAGACTAAAGCTCCTAAAGATGTATCAATTAAAGAAATTGATATTCCCAAAGCCAAGCAAGAATTTGTAATTGAAGAGAAGAAGGCTAAGGCAAAGGAAATTCCTATGGAAGCAAGAGACACTGCAAAGGTAGTGAAGGAGTTTTTAGAAGAAAAATAGGAGGAGTTTGAACCTGAATTGGTTGAAGGTCCTATCAACTTGGCCACTCTATCTCCTATTTAGAAGCTAGAGGTAGCATCATTTGCTTAGGCCAAGGCAAGGGAGGAGATATTGAAATCTCACATTGAGGACAGTGAATTGCTAAGTCTTGCATCTGGTATCTTGGAGAAGATCATGCCTACATATGTCAAGGACTCATCTGATTCTCCCTTCAGTCAGCTAAAGAAACTTATCAACTCTGTAAGTACTCACTTTGAGTCTCTTGAAAAGTCATCTAAGGATAAAGTTTAGAAAGAATTTGATGCAAACAGGCTCATTAGATTGAAGAGTATGATTGCTAATGATAAATATTTGTTAGCCACCTATGAAAAGAACATTCAAGGTGCATTGTCTGAGGGTGGAAATATTTACAAGTCCTACTTATCTTTGTCAAAATTCACTGAGGACACTGAGAAGAAAATCAAGGAATATGAGAAACAATTAGCAGATATTTCTCAAACCTTTGATCCTCTAACCGTTTATGTGAGTAAGCAAGAAGGTCAAATCATATCCCTTCTTGACAAAATTAAAAGTTTGAAGCATGAAAATGATAGAATTGTTGAAAGGGTATGTGAGCTGAGAGGACTAATTGGTCCTAAAATGGAGACAATGCTTAGTGCATTGAAAGAAGCACAGGATGCTATGGATGTTAGTGATCCGATAAATCTTGAGTCAGCAGAGATGCAATCCTTCTTGTTATGTGGTCACATGACTATTTTGGAGAGTCTCAAAAAGGGTTGGGACACTAGTTTAAGCCTGTTGAAGAACAATTTTGCATACATATTCAAGTTCATGTAAGTTGTAAAAGCATGTATGTACATATACAGTCTATTCACATAAATTTTGTTTGATTTTTGGTATGCAGATTCCCGTCTTTGCCATTGATGCCAAAGGGGGAGAGTGGGATAGTGAAAAATGTCATATTCATCTTAGGGGGAATTGTGTTTTGAAGTTTTGAGAATGGCAGTGTATTCATGTTGGTACCGATTATGACACTTAGTCATTTTTCACTAAGTGTTGCCATCAATGCTAAAGAGGGAGATTGTTGGCAAGAGACTGCACAAGTCATCTAGTGTTGTAATTGATGGTAACCATAGGTAGTTAGTAATCCTATCTGCACTTTAGTAGTTGTTTATACTAGAAGTTAGATTGAATATTTATGTTAACTGTCAAAGCTAGAATAGGGCATCTGACAGAGTTGTGTACATTGATTCATACGTATATTCTTGTTATCATTTTGTGTTGTGGATCTTAGGGAAGGATTTTCAATGTATGAACTATCTTATCTTTGAATCATAGGGCCTCGTATTGATTGGTGTGAAATTTAGAAGATCTGTTTGATTGATTTTCAGTCTAATAATGTTAAAAGGCTGACTCGACGAGTATAGCATGTTGTGGATCTTCGAGGAATAATTTTTGAAGGTGTTTCATGTTTGAGGATATTTTTTTGGATCCTCACTATGTTGTGGCCAACATTGGTTGATTCACATTAATAATTATTTATGGATTGACCTGACAGTTTGGACATGTTTTATATTTTGTAAAAGTCGACATGTAGTTGATGTAATTTCTAGTCATGGATATATATAAGTGATTGTTCATATCATTTTTGTGTGTGATGTGATAAGATGTGAAATTCAGAAGGATTATAGATCAATTGTGCATAGTTTCATTTGAGCAGAAAGAAGATTGGTGATTCAGATTAAAGCAAACAAAGTTTCAAGAGAAAAATCAAATAGAGTATGAAGAATGCAATCTATGTGCTTAACCAGAACTATACGTAGGCATTAGTAGATGTTGTCTCATAGTTCATCCACTTCAGATCGTCTATTTGTTTTGTAAGATAGTGAGTCTTCTTTTGGGCAATAATCCATTTTGTATTTGAGCAGTGAGCTCTAGGCAGTGCGCCTGAATGCATGTGCATTCCCCATTTGTAAACACTTATTTTGAGTATACTCATATTGTGGATTGACCTCCATCGTGGTTTTTCCCCTAACAAGGTTTCCACATAAAAAATTATTGTGTTATGGTGTTTTGGTTGATTGCTTTGTGTTCTTGCATCTTTCTTTTGGTTCAATTCTATAAGTGGTTTAAAGATCAGGTTAATAAAGTTAAATTTTGCAAAACACTAATTCACCCCCCCTCTCAGTGTTCCTTGATTCCAACAATGCATACATTCAAAAATAACAAAGGCTCAGACTAATAATGTTGAAATAAAACTTGGAAGATGGAATCATGCATACATTCAGAAATAACAAAGGAGAGTCGCCGACACTTTAATGCCTTCTCTTATTACTCCAAAATGCTTTGTTACAACAATTCTCTTTCAACTCACAAATTAGAGGATGTTTCCCCTTTATAGAAGAGCTCAACAAAATCAATGGTGGAGATCAACTCAACACCAATGGCATATATTTAATATTCACTTAGGGTTTGGGTGTATTAAATGCATTTACAATTATCTCCAATACAAAATAAGTTCACATGTGAACCTAGGAGAATGTAAAATATTCTAACATATTTTATATTTTAAAATATTCTACAAAATCCTCAAAAATGGATGCACGCACTTTGATGTAACTAATTTTTTCCTTTAGTTGGAATTTTACAGATATTTATTAGCAATTATATTGTTTCTAGTCTTTTTCTCTTTTATAGTATATTTAACAAAATTAGCAAGTGCCCCCACTAACTGTTGATGTGGCAGAAGCTGAGCTCTATTGATCTTGAAGGTGATTATCTTGTACTCCTCTAGCAACTCCTTATGTAGGTTCACAATGCTTTCCTCTACCTAATTAGCTCTTTTGACTTAGAAAATGCTCTAGCAGCCATATCCAAAAAGTCCCCATCCAAGTTATCAATAGATCCTCTTTGAATCCTCATTCACCAAGCCTGTTTGACAATCGCATCATCCAAATTTTCTACAAAAATTGCAGCGCTAGCCATGACTTCCAAAAAGGGTCACATTTAGATAGTAGATCGTTGATTCTATCAGCAATTATCTACAATTTTGGAAAAACTTTGGAAAGGATTTCCTTGTAGAAATCAATTGTGTATGCCCAAAAATTTGGTTGCTTTATGTTGTCCTTGGTCAAAATCTACTCTCTTTCCAGAACTTCTAGAGGCAAATTTTTGATATCTTGCAATTTTGGGCAAGTAAGCTCGTGATACTTCAAAAATGAAAAATAATCCTTGATCTCTTTATGCACTTCATCCTTCAAAATCAAGAAATTATTGTGTATCTCAAGACCCACATCGACTACTTTGTCTCTTGTGACAACAACACGATCAATCCATTCTATAGTGGTCTTTGTCCAATTTTCCATTCTCTCCACTTTATTAAATTCTTCCTTCGATATAATTGTGGTAGTTGAAACTTTTGCAGGAGCCTCTTGTCTAGGAGTGACCAATTATTAAATAAATTTGGTCAATTCTACCACTTGCACCTTCAAATCCTTCTTTGTTGCTTGATTTTATTCATTCTACTTAGAATGGTCATCACTGAACCATAGAATTTATCTATCGCTTATCCTCTATTGGTGGGGTCGATGTTTGTTGAAGTCACATTATACTCAGATGGCAATATTTTTTCAGCATTTTTGTCCATGATCGGGGTGGCGATGTGAACAGTGCGAGACCTCGATGAATCCTTGGTGATATGTGACCAAACCTTGGCCATCTTCTTTTCCTTGGGTTGTTGTCCTGCATGGGCATGATAGATTCAAAGTGTGCCTTAGGGTCACACATCATGGGAGATTTATCTTTTAGTTGTTGCTCCAACCACAAAGGAGTGGATGTTTTATCTACTAAAGATGTGGTAGTAATCTTAGGCGTATGTAGCTCCTCTTGATTTTCTTCTTGTTGCATCCCCATTTTCTTAGCTTGATCCCCTTTAATTGTCTTTTCAATTATCTCTTCTTCTATCTTCCCAATCTTAGTAGAATCAATATCTTCTTCCTTTTCTCTCTTGTCTTCTTCTTCTTCTCATTCAGAAACTTCTTCTTGCACATCCTTCATGTTGTCATATATTGGCCTGACCTCTTTCTCTTCGTTTGGCCTTTCTTCATAGACTTCCTCTATTCTATCCTCTCCCAAGGCCTTTTCTTCTTCATTTTCTTCATTAGTTTCACCTCCTTCAGGCTCTAAAACTTTGAAGCCTTCACTTGGATCTTCAATGTATTCTTCATGCTCAAACATTATCGGTTCCTCACCCATGAGAATTGTATCTTCGAGCTTCTCCCTCTCCTGTTGTTACATCTCTTCCCATATCTTTTAAAAAAATTCAATTTTCAGTGGCTCAAGAATAGGGGGAGGAGGTGCAATGGGAAGGGAACTGAAAATCTAAGCCATAAGAAGCTTATTATCTTGAGATAACAAGGCATCTAACAACCCCTTTGGCATGTTCTTTAGATATACAATATTTTTTTTCGGTAGAGTGGTAGAAGAAGCAAAAGGTGGGATGGAAGGGAGAGTAGGTGGTAGTGTAGAGAAGGTGGGTTGTGGAGGTGGAAGCATGGAGGAAGAAGGAGATGATGTAGCTGACAAAGAAGACTCAGCCAAGATCATAGAGATAAGAGTGGAGGAAGGAAGGTGGACAGACATGTCCACAATGAGTGGAGAAGACATGGTTAGTGGAACAAAAGTAGAGGGGAGTGGTGCAGTGGAATGAGGCGATGAAGATGGATGAGTGGGGGAATGAACCTAGGTGTCTTCCTTTGGAAATTATGGCTCCTCCTTGATTCTCTTCATGACAATGGTTCCACCCTTCTTTGCTTTCTTTGAAATAGTTCTGTGACTTTCAATGTGTTTTCATTCATATACTCAAGGCTTCTCAGTTGGTTGCCTCTCTTGAATTTCCTTTCTCTTCGAAGATCAGGTGGCAAGAGGAGACATTATACCCTTACTTGATGAGCTTGCCTCAATAGACCTTTCCTCATATCCTTCATCATCTATATTCTCATCATCATCACTCTCCTGAGCCTACACTCACTCCCACTCACCAAAGGTAAATTCCACCCCTTGCTTTTCCAACTATGTAACCTGAGTTTTGATCCACTTCTTTGTCCTCAATAGCACCGGACAAGTGATTACATCAACATCAATGTAACATGCCCATTGTTCTACCCAATAATTTTACTATGATTTTAACCTGAAGTAAACAAGCTATTCTGCCAACACTTAGCAATAAGAAATGTCTTTTCATATATAAGAATAATATGCTCATTGGAAATAAACATCATTCCAAAATTTCCCATTGCATTATAACAAGTATTACAACTTTCCAATCTATTGATTTCATATCACATAATTTCTTGATAACATTTCACATTTACAGTTTTCCATAGAAATAGATATGTGAGTACTTACATAACTTGCATGAGCTTATTGGCACTAGGTATATGAATGGTCCAGGTTCCCTCCATCAAATCTTGGTTACCCACTAATGAGGAGAAGCATCACTCAAGCACTTTTCTGCCAACCAAGGACTTATTGTGGCCCCCCATGCATCTACCTAATTGGTAAGATGGCCCTCCCTTCAATGAATAGATTGATTTGGTAACCTCATAATAATAATGACCTTCCATAAGCTTGGTGTTGCATCCTACACATCTAGATCTATCACACAGTGGATACAACCTACCCATATGACATTCCTTGCATAGTATGTAAACCCAGATCATAGTGAACTAACAATGTAAATAGTGGCAACATACACTACTTTGGCCAAAGTATTAATCACCCAGAATTTAGAGTGGACATCATATGTTTCACCCACCTTCCTAGCTTGATTTTTATTGACCATTCATATCTTATGCATAGGCTATCCCATGGAGTAACCTTAACCATGAGAATAACCTATTAATAGCTCATGTTAAGAAGTAAGTGATGTCATAACATCTTGACTAAATAGGCTACACCCTTTCCCATGGATTATCCATACAATATTCATAATGACACAACATTAAATTACTTTGTTCCTAAAATTACAACCTCAATAGTAAATGTCTCCATTCAAGAGTATTTATCAACAATAAATAATTCTTATCAAAAGTATAATCTGATCAATAAATGACTCATTCAAAAGTATAGTCTCAACAATAAATCAACTTTAGTCAAAATTATGGTAATGTTCAAGTGAACATGAACCAATCATAAAAATTCTTTCAAAATACCTCAATTATTCACATTCCTATAATGTTCACTACATTTGAATATATTAATTTTGAGAAGGGTTTGTGCTTCTACACCTACAAGTTTTCTATTCATCATGGCTTTAGGTTGTCGGTATGTGAGTCCTCTTTTAGAATTTCATGAATGGGAATGAATCTAAATCAAAATAAGAAAAATAGTGTAACCAAAAAATATAACTCTCAACCCTATTGTTGAATAAACCTTCAAGTTTATACCCTAACCCTAGGGATAAAACTCTCTTCCTATCTCAAGGAGACATGAATAATTAATCAAGTAAATATTATCAATCAAGGTTTGCATAACATCGTAATGATGACATTTCCATTAAGTAATTCAAAGTAACTCTATAGCTCAAATTCACAAATTAAGCATCTATTATATAAGATTATCTTAGTATAGTATATAATAATAATTACAAACACTCATTCCATAATATGGAGTATAACAAAATTCCCTAGACTAGATTCGTCAAGAATATTTTACACTTATCCAAAGAAGTTAATAACCTATTCATAATGAAACAAATAACTTATTTTCCAAAAAAGAAAAACAAGTCATACAATCTTTTCAAAACATAAAATGCTTAATGGAGTAGAAATTTGCATGCTTGTATATGCAAAGCTCCAAATGCTCAAACTAGATTCCTAGCTTAGCCTTCTACAAAATCAACTTGCAACTCCCAACTATCTCTCTTACTCTCTCCAAAAATATCTCACAAAAACTTCTCACAAACTCTTAAAACTCAGAAAAGCAGAACAATAACAACTCAAAAAATTAACAGCACAAGTGCATAATGCATACAATATGAGGGAGAAAGCACCTCTATTTATACACAAATGTGAGCAACTCCTAGATAGAAACAAGCTCTTAAACATCCCACTTCTCAATAAAAGGATCAACTTGGAAAGAAGAAGAAAAGGTGGCGGATTCACAAATAATGACTCAAAACAAATGCACAACCAACCACCTCTTCAAACAAACAACAAGTTATTCACTCAAAAATGCAAGGTTAGAAGCTACACTAATCGACTTATCTCTGCCAGCACTACTCAAGACTTATTCCTATATTCTATTTTTTCCTTATACACTAGATAATGAACTGAATACATACTTCTAAATGTAAGCAATGTTCATAACTTGGCGCCACATATTATCACACACCCTATTCTAGTGTTTGCAATTTGAAGACTAAGTCAAAATATGGTTTACATGTTTATATTTCCCTTTGCATTCACAACATTGACTAAGTCTTAAGTTTGCATGTATAAATGCCTCTATTCTTGTGTGCTTTACACACCATACTCAACATTATTTACTATATAGTTTTTACCATTATGAGTTGCTTTTGTTCATATTCTATATGCAACAAGAACTTTGTTATCTCCACGTTGGCTTATGCGTTATCCAAAGGTTATAATGTTTGAAGAATTTATCTTATCTTATGTTCTTGCAAACACAAGATACTATTCATTATTACCTTTGTGATGGTTTGACTCTTACTAAGGTGTTGGTTATGAACTTTTGGTCAAGGCATTAGCATGTGCCAGTATGCCAGCGCTATAATGCGCTATGCATTACTTTTAATGCTCTAAAATTACTAATTTTTGTGCTTTAGTATCACGATATATATATATATATATATATATATATATATATTTCAAAATACTTATCATTACATATTATACATATATAACTAATATGTATGTATATTTATATATATTATATCACTTATATATACATATATATATATATATATATATATATATATATATATATACAATATATTAATATATATTGATGATCTCAAGATTTTCAAATGCTTTCCATACCATGCATATAAATATATTTATGCATACCACAAAATAACTATATTATTTTACTATATATTAGTATTACATTCATGAAGTCATGGTTTGATATTAAATATTTCCTTATAATTATAAAATGCATTGGTTGCCAATCGGTATATATATACATATAAAAACATATATTAAAATAATCATACATATACACATATACACATGCATACATTAATCAGTTAGGCTTATTAAGGATTACTAGACCAAGCTCCTCTTCTGAGTGATACTCCCCCTCTCATACCTGAGGGCTTGAATATGTTCCTGCATTCAACTTAATACATTGCATAGGTAGATAGCCATTCACATTAAATCCATTTACATCATAAAACATTTGCATCGACAAAACATTAAAATATTCACATTGCAATATATATTCTTTCATTTCATTGCCTTAATATAAAACTTATTCATTTCTTTAAAAGTAATATTATCTTAATGCATATTTCAATATTTCTTTCACCTAATAAACATATTAAAGTCACAATTTTCATTTATCATCATATTTACTCGTGAAGGTAAAAGTAACTTGGTAACTATGAGACAGGGTGAAACATAATTCCCTCCTTGTGAATCATTGTCCCTGATGATTTTAAGTTCTAAACATATATATAAAGTCAAATAAAGGTTTTACCTTCAATTTTCTCATCATGTAAGAAATAATGAAATATCTAAATAATCTTCCCTCATAACACAACCCCTTGCAGTATCGTCCTTCTTGGACCTTGCAGTAACTTTGCTAACATATGGGAAGAACTTGTGTGCTTCACGCATATTTTTTCTCCAAAGTACTATTCATCATAATTATATTAACTCATATGTACATCATAAGTACAATAGTAACATTATCCTACATAACATCTATACCACATTGACTGAATAAACAAGTTCTCATTGGCTAATATAATTATCCTTAGTGTAATCCAAATAGAAAAAGAAGGTTGGTGTATTTTGCACTACACCATGGGTCCCATCCTTCCCTTTGGTCTTTACACCATTGAACAACTTAGAAGCTAAGACTTTCCATCATTGACAACCATTTACCTTAACCATAATAGTATTGCTTCTTAATTTAAGCTTGGTACCAACAAAGCAATCATGGCTTAAACAAAACCTTAACATTACATGCTTGTCCCCATCTAAGATAACCTTCTTAGGAACATTAAGCAACTTGCCTTACACAATTTTATTGTTTAGGACTAGTATCCTATAAATCAAAATTTCCAATCAAGTTGGTTACCTTGGTGGGTTTTTCCACCATAACATTATGTCAGTTCCATTGACGTAGATAGATCAAAAATATTTCAATGATCTGCCACTTCCTCTCTGGAATTCAATGAGAGTATACAAGTCCTATTGATGATGACATACTGCCTTCATCCTCTGGCATACTGGACAACAAATTGCTACATACCTTGCAATGTCTTACTCTACTCCTAGATTATAGTGGTTTCCCATTAGTCAAATAATTTTTTCATTCAAGTGTTTTGTCTATGACATCAATTTACCTCATTTCATTCCTTAATCTTCCAAGAAATTGGTACTTAAATTCTACCTTTGATTCATAATAGTCCATTTCAAATAAATGGAACCTCTTCCATGGACTTATGCCACATTTGATTCTCAAGTATAATGATTAGATATTTTGCAGAGATAAAACTTCTTCACCTTAGGACATGTATATCCTATATTTCTTTCTCACTTTGATTATTTTCAAAGTTGTAATCTAATTTTTAGCTCAATTTATTTCTTCCAATGAGCATTTATACTAGTTTGAGTAACAATTCTCATTTAATCATTTTGACTTAATATGTCAGCATTTATTACATACCTTGTTACTAAACATGCATGTCCCTTGATATCTCAAGATTCAAAGTATATAATTCTTCCCTTTCTAATTGCATAGGTGATAATCTTTCCTTTCATGATCAATTATTTCATCTACCTATTTCAAACATTATTGATGATAACAAATTGATCTTCCAAAATGATATGAATAAAATTGCATCAAAAGTATTTCTCTCTTAATAGTCAAAAGTTTTTGACCTTCCCAATATCTTTCACTTAATAATTTCAATACCTCAACCTTTGTGGTCATGGATTATAAGACTTCTATTGAATCATGACTTACAAAGAATTTAAAATTTCTTGAAAATACATCATTAAAATTTGTTGTATGGGGTTCTTTATCTGAGTTTATTTACTCTCCTTCTTACCCCTTGGTGTTTCCACGATATTAGATCATCTTAAAGTTGAACTCTTAGCAAACATTCGCTCTCCCCAAATTGATTGAATTGGTTTAACATTCCTTGTTGTTGGCTTTTGAATGACTTTTTATTGCCTTTCTTACCCTCCATGGTATACCTTATACTTTTTTCATTTCCAAAATTGGATTTATCATCACCTTCCAATCTCTCAAATTCAATAGTTGGATACCCAATAATGAGATCTAATAAATAATCAACAACCTTACAAGCTAAGAGGTACTCTAGTGTTTCATTCCAATTCTCTTTTCCATGTATACTAATATCCTTTAACCATAGTAGAATATTATCCCATATCTGCAAATCCCCTTCTGTTGATGTGTTAAATGAGCTTACCCATGGATTCCTTATGACAAATGTGTCTTCACCTTAGTACATTGTTTCCAAATTATTATTTTGATTTGACACATAGTTTCCCTCCATAGCCAATTTCCTTTTGGAACATCTAAACATAAGTTTACTTTCATTGACAAGTTGGTAAGTTCATTTTGCACTTTCTACCAAACTATGTACTAACCGAGCCTTTGTCAAATTAGTCTAATATACTTTTCATTTCCTAACTTTCAATCTTCTTTCCAAGTGATTTTGTCCCAATTCTCGATAACTTTATTTTCTCATAACCTTAAACACTCTAAATTTGTTTGGTTTCTTTTTCCCATCTTAATCAGAACTCCAATTTGACCTTGCCTATTCTAGTTGGTGGAATCATCTCAGATTTCATCTTCTCCTTTTTAGTTTTTTTCCCTTTAGTAACTAATATAGTCTCTAACCTTATTCTAAGGTATCAACCTTTCACTCTTTAATTATTATGCAAGATCTTAATATTGTACTAAATCATATTTTTCAAGGGTTATCCAACCTCTTGGATACCTCTCTAGTTGATTTTTGATTCACAAAACATTGACTTACTACTTTGACTGAAGTTTCCTATTTATGCTAACAATTAGTTCTTTTCCAATAAATCATACTCATAGATTCATAATATCCCCATTTAATCCACAATCCTTGACTTTTTGCAACTATTGGTTGCTATTAATAAAGGGGGATTACTTCAATTCTTTATATCCCTCAAATTCATTTAAACTATTTTGTAGGGTGAAGGTACTCAATAGTATTCCTCCATAACCTTCCTACAAAACCTAGTTGCATAATCTTTCAAAATACAAGGGTGCCTCTTATTGAGTTGTTGATTTAGGAGTTTCCAACTCTAGGGACGACTCTTTCCTAGTCCCAAATATAGACTATTTTTTAGGAATCTTAACTTCCCCTTTTTGTTTCCACTTGGTGTCATAGCATAAGAAATTTTCAACCATTATCTATTGATAATGTTTACATATTACTTATGTAATGGGATCATAGGTTCCAGAGCTAAACCTGGTAGCTCTGCTATCGCGTGTAACATGCCCATCATTCTACCCAATAATTTTACCATGATTTTAACCTCAAGTAAATAAACTATTATGCCAACACTTAGCAATATAAATTTTCTTTTTATATATAAGAGTAATATGCTCATTGGAAATAAACATCATTCCAAACTTTCACATTGCATTATAACAAGTATTACAACTTTCCAATGTATTGATTTCATATTACATAATTTCTTGATAACATTTCACATTTACAATTTTCCATAGAAATTGATACATGGATACTTACATAACTTCCACGAGCTTACTAGCACTAGGTATATGAATGGTCTAGGTTACCTCCATCAAATCTTGGTCACCTATTGATGAGGAGAAGCATCACTCAAGTGCTTTTCTACTAACCACTGACCTACGATCCCCCGCACATCTACCTAACTGGTAAGATGGCCCTCCCTTCGATGAAGAGATTGGTTTGGTAACCTCATAATAATAATGACCTTCCCTAAGCTTGGTGTTGTGTCCCACATATCTAGATTTATCACATAGTGGCTAAAACCTATCCATATGACATTCCCTGCCTAGTATGTAAACTCGGATCACAGTGAGCAACTTGCACTACTTTGGATAAAGTATTCATCACCCAAAATTTAGAGAGGATGTCATATACTTCACCCACCTTCCTAGCTAAATTTTTATTCACCATTCATATCCTATGCATAGGCTATCCCCTTATGCCATGGAGTAACCTTAACCCTAGGAATAACCTATTAATATCTCATGTTAAGAAGTAAGTGATGTCATAACATCTTGACTAAATAGGCTACACCCTTTCCCATGGATTATCCATATAGTATTAATAATGACACAACATTAAATTACTCTATTCCTAAAAGTACAACCTCAACAATAAATGTCTCCATTCAATAGTATATCTCAACAATAAATAATTCCCATCAAAAGTATAATCAGATCAATAAATGACTCATTCAAAAGTATAGTCTCAACAATAAATAGACTTTAGTCAAAAGTAAAGTAATGTTCAAGTGAACATGAACCAATCATAAAACTTCTTTCAAAATACCTCAATTATTCACATGCTTACAATGTTCACTACATTTGAATATATTAATTTTGAGAAGGGTTTGTGCTTCTATACCTACAAGTTCTCTACTCATTATGGCTTTGGGTTGTCAGTATGTGAGTTTTCTTTTAGAATTTCATGAATGGGAATAGGCTCTAAATCAAAATAAGAAAAATAGTGTAACTAGAAAATACAACTCTCAACCCTATTGTTGAATATTGATATAACCTTCAATTTTATACCCTAACCCTAGGGATAAGACTCTCTTCCTATCACAAGGAGACATGAGTAATTAATCAAGTAAAGATTATCAATCAAGGTTTGTGTAACATTGTAATGATGACATTTCCATTAAGTAATTCAAAGTAACTCTATAACTCAACTTCACAAATTAAGCATATATTATATAAGCTTATCTTAATATAGTTTATAATAATAATTACAAAAAATCATTCCATAATATGGAGTATAATAGAATTCCCTATTCTAGATTCATCAAGAATCTTTCACACTTATCCAAAGAAGTTAATAACATATTCATAATGAAACAACTAACTTATTTTCCAAACAAGACAAACAATTCATACAATCTTTTCAAAACATAAAATGCTTAATGGAGTAGAAATTTGCATGCTTGCATATGCAAAGCTCCAAATGCTCAAACTGGATTCCTAGATTGGCCTTCTCCAAAATTAGCTTGCAACTACCAACTATCTCTCTTACTCTCTCCAAAACTCTCTCAGAAACTCTTAAAACTTAGAAAAGTAGAACAATAACAAATCAAAAAATAATGGTTGAGGGCAAAGGAGGAGATGGTGAGGAAATCCACACAACATGGGTGCCCAACAATGATGTTGTAATGGCATCTTGCGGGAGCTGCATTTTGAATTCTACTGAGGGTAAAGGAGGGGATGGCAAGGATGATGAATTAGATGAAGATGGTTGGATTGAGCTGCCTTCTTTCCTTATGCTTGGCACTGTTAAGACTGGTGCAGTGCTGGGAGGGTGCAAGACTTTTGGCCTTTTTGCTACGGTGGAGTTTGGGTTTTCTTCTAGAGCTCAGAAGACCTTTCTCCTCTCTGTGACTCTTTTCCTTGGCTCTATCCATCTTCTTCCTACCTTGTGCTTGCTTTTGGGAGGGGTCATCTATGCCTCTCCAGAGGATGAGTCATTTATTGTAGAGTTATCCTCCTCTACCTGTGTAGGTTTGTTCACTAGTGTGTTCTGGGTTGTCTCTGCCAATCACTGGCTTTGCCTCGGCCTTTGGTAGGTTCCTTCTATGTGCTTGGGGAAAGTTTGTTTGAAAGGGGGGCTTGTTGTTTCCCATGTGCTTCCTTTCTCTTCCTTTGATGTGGTTGGATTTTTCCTTTGTTCTCTTTGTGGCTCTCTGTAGTAGTCCCTTTGTGGTGTTATTTTTGTTGTTGTTGTGTCAAGTGCTCCTTTGTTGGTGGTTCCGGCCCTTGACTGGTGCTCGTACAAGTTGGTGGATTTTTTTAAGTTTGTGGAAGATTTGGTTCTACTTTCGTGTTCCTAGTTGCTTCCCAGAGTCTTAAGTCTACTTGAGGCTTCTATTGAACACTTGAATGGCGTTGTTGTTTGGGTCCTGACTTTGGCTCATCTCTTGAACTTTCTTGTTCTTGGCAAGGGTGGCCTTGTACCGATCCTTCAAGTTTCTTTTTTGGTGAATATCAACTCCTTATGCTTAGTTGCTCTGCAATGTCTCCTTAAGGGTGTCAATTGGGTGAGGTTATTGGGTTTTTTGTGTTTGGTTTCTGCTTAAAAGGCAATGATTTGTACATGCTCTCTTCCACGAGTAGCATCAATTTTTTCGATATTATGTTGGTGGTTGTTGAAGGAATAATTTTGAATTGTGATTTGTACTATTTGGGCGGGAAGGGGAGCCATGGAGATGGTTTGGATTTTGAGGAACTTGTTGCTGGTGTTTTGGTTTCTAATGAGAACTTAGTGTTGTTGTGGTTCACTATTGACATTGAAGTTGTTGGTTTTCCATTAGGATTTTGGTTGCCTCATTCTGCTACCAAGGAGATGAGCCTCTCTTCCTCTTAGCAGTTTTTTTTCCTTGTGATGGTGTCTTCTCTTGTGGTTTCGCAGAAGTCTTCTTGGCTTCTAGTTTTGGTACAGGGTTCAACTATTTTCCTAAGACTTAAGTTGGCCTTTGACCTCCCTTGGTTAATTTATGACGGTTGTGTGGTGGAGAGTTTTGAGCTTTCTTCATAGTGGTGGTTCTGTATTCTTACTTTGTTGCTTGTGAAGGTGTTATTTGGGTTTGCTTTCTCCTTGGTGGCCACTTTTGCTCCTGTTATGGCCTTCTATTGGTTGGAGATTCTTCTTTGGTTCTTTCTGATGGCTTGTCTCGACTAAGGGACAATGTGCTTCCTTTTGTTTCCTTCTTGGGCCAGTTGTTCAGGATGCCATGGGGTGAAGTGTTAACTTTTTCTACGGGTCCCTGTTGGTTTCTATAATGGTCTCCTATGAATGGGTACATTGCTCCTTTAGAGGTGGAGCCCTCTCCTTTTGAGGTGGATTTGGTTGCTATAGTCATGGTAGGAAGCTCCCTTTCCTTCTATTGGATCCTATTGAGGTGGTGGCCATGTGTGAAGGCATTTGATGGCACATGTGGTCTTGGTTCTCACTTCATCCCCTCTTTTAGAGGGGAGCCTACTCCTATTGAGGTGGAGCCTGAGTTGCTATTTTGGATAGGGTGGTGTTGTTGGAGGTCATTGGTTCTTCAGAATCTTGTTGAAGTCTTTCATTTCCCTATGGTGAATGGGAGTTTTGTGGTGCAAGACTTGCTAATTTCTAGGGGTTGGTGTATTAAAAGTGTTGTTGCTTGGGAGGTTCCTCTTTCTAGTTTTACTATTTCTTATAGAGGGGGAGTGGCTAGTTGGTTGATGGGGGCTCTCTACTCCTTTAGTGATTTTGCTGCTCTAGGCTTAGATTTGGATGCTCAAAGTTACCGTCATGCTGTTGGATGGTTCTTCCAAGGGGTTTTGTTGAGATTTGTTGTTTTATGGTGGAAAGGGTCCCGTGATCAAATAAACTTGGCTTGTGTGGCTTTGATGTATTTTCTTCCATTGGGATGGCTGTTGTTACAAGTTGTTGATTTGGTTGTTGGGAGGAAGGCCTATTGGTCTGTTTTGCTAGTTGAGAAGCTTGGTTCGAAGGACACTTGAGTTTCAGGTTCCTTTTGGCCTGTTTTACTGGATAAGAGGCCTGTTTTGATGGACATTTGGGTTTTGGATCTATTTCCTTCTCATCCTTCTACTGTGGTTATATGGCTGCTCTAAATCTGCTGGTGCTTAGTTTCATTATTCCAGACTACTATTTCATGATAGCAATGTTATGGTTTCATACCTATTGGACTATGGTTAATCTCATAAATGGTTTGCATACTATTTTGGGGATTGATTTGGGTATTTTGTTTTTGATTATGCTGATGATGGTTTTGTGGTTGCAATTTTGGTTACAAGGCCTGCGTGCCACTTGGATGTTGTTTTCTAGGGATGGCTAGTGTTGTTCTTCCTAGCCTATTTTTTTGTTTGTTGTTCTGGATTTGTAACCATGGGATCAGGGCCCTTTCCCTGCTTATCTAATAAAAAAAATAGCAAAAAGAGTGCATAATGTGTACTATATGAGGGAGAAAACACCTCTATTTATACAAAAATGTGAGCAACTCCTAGCTAGAAACAAGCTCTCAAACATGCCACTTCTCAATAAAAAGGATCAGCTCAGCAAGAAGAAGAAAAGATGGCAGATTCACAAATAATGACTCAAAACAAATACACAACTAACAACCTCTTCAAATGAACAATAGGTTATTCACTAAAAAATGCAAGGTTAGAAGCTACACTAATCAACTTAGCTCTGCTAGCATTACTCAAGACTTATTCCTCTATTCTAATTCTACCTTATACGTTGGTTAATGAACTCAAAATAGACTTCTAAATTCAAGTCATGTTCATGACTTGGTTCCACATATTATCACACACCCTATTTTGGTGTTTGCAGTTTGAAGACCAAGTCAAAATATGGTTTACATGTTTATATTTCCCTTTGCATTCACACCATTGACTAAGTCTTAAGTTTGCATGTATAAAATTGTCTCTATCCTGCATGCTTTACACACCACACTCAACATTATTTATTGCATATTTTTTACCATTATGTGTTGCTTTTGTTCATATTCTATACACAACAAAAACTTTGTTATATCCACGTTGGCTTATGTGTTGTCCAAAGGTTATAATGTTTGCAGAATTTGTCTTATCTTATGCGCTTGCAAACATAGGATACTATTCATTATTACCTTTGTGTTGGTTTGACTCTTAATAAGGTGTTAGTTAGGAAATTTTGGTCAAGGAATTATCATATGCCATCACTCCATTTTGACCTCTCTCCATCTAGTCAATTTTGAATGCATCAAATTGCTTAATTGAATCCCATACAACATTCCTGTATCGCTTTAACCTCTAATTTTTACATGTGTATTCTGATCTCACTTGCGATATTACTAACTTAGAATCACCTATCACCATTAGTTTCTTTATCCCATTTTTCTTTGCTAGCCTCGATCCTAGTAGAAATGCCTAATACTCTGCCAATTATTTGTGCAAATGAATGACAAAGTGAAATAAAACTTAAATGTGTTGCCACTAGTTGAAACCAACAATATACCTGCACCTGATCCCTCTTTGGAAATTGCACCATCAAAGTACATCTTCCAAAGGCCATCTTTATCAGACAATTGTGTAACCTCGTTATCAATAGGTGCAGGCCACCTGCTATTTTCTCTTGGTAACTCCTCTACCTTGAATTCACTGATGTCAGTATCTAGAAAATGAACTATATCATCCTCAGGAGCATGCTCAATCATGTGTAGGACCTTTGATTCTCTAACCACTTTGACATCATTTCCATCAATTGGTAAAGTAGCATAAGACATCACATTGCCTGCTACCCCCATGGAAGCACTCCATTTTCTAGACAACAACATTCCATAGTTGGGTGGGATATCTACCACACTCATTTTGAACTCCTTTTCTGGAAAAAACTAGTCTATAGGGAAGCTCATTAATTACACCAGTCACATGGACTTCCCTTGAGTCAATAACATAGCATTTTCCATGGATATTGTCAACTTTTAATCCCATTGCTTCCATGATCTTAGCTAGAATTATATTGTTAGATGCTGCCGAATCAATCATGCAGTTCTTTAAGAAATTTATATCAACAATTAGTGTTAGAAAAAATGGATCTATGTTTCAAAGATAGGCCATAATTAAATTTCCTAGAAAAATGTGGGGATCTCAGTGACTACTCCCTCAACCTCTTTCTCTTTCTTTTCTTTTCCACTCACTCTAGGTGGAGTAGACAACACTGGTTCATTATAGGTTGTAGTAGCACCATTGATAAGGGCTACTGCCTTTTGTTTATGCTCATCAATTCTCATCATTTCAAGCAAAGCAACATAAACTTTTACTTGACTAAGCATCTAAAACATATCAACAGTAGTTGGGAAAATCAATTGGATTCATACCTTGTTATGTATTGCTCTACTTCCGTTGCTCACTTGTTGTTTTAGCTTTAGGCTTAGCATCCTTCTTTTTAGAGTCAGAATTGTACTTTTGTGCTTTCACTTTCATAACATGAGATTTGACTTCTCAATCCTCTTTTGGTTTTTCAACTTTCTTGGCCCATATTTTGTCTCTCTTACTTTCCTTGGCTTTAGGTCCATCCACCTTGCTATTAGATTTTTGTTCTTTTCCTTTTACATTCTGCTCTTTGATTAAGAGGCCAACAGGCTTACCTTGGTCACAACCCACTATTTTGTTTCTCAGACGATATGAACCTATAGCTTGTGCAGTCAAGGCTACTGAATACCTTGCAATTTCTTCATCTGAAGGTATCCTTAAAGACACATTATCTTTAGTTGCTTCCAATGTTACACTTCATTATCATTATCGTTATCTTCATCATAAAGAACTTGTTGGTGATATGTATTAGCTATATGCCTTTGGCTATCCACATCAAGCTCATGAGACTCCATATCAAATGAGCATTCATTGTCAATAAAATATAACTTTCCCATGATCATGTTCACTTCAACATCATCCTCACAAGATTGGTCATAATCTTCTTGCACACCTTCTTCAACTTCAACCAATTGTTCAGCTGCACATTGGTGAGGAGAATGTGCAACTAAATAACCATGCACCAAGGGGTCTCATAAGTGAAATTTGCATTTTTTTTTGCAAGGGATCATTTGTGACTTGATCTTGTTTATCTCTCTAATTGTTTGGGACATGCTTTCCATTTTACTAGGTGGTTTTGTAAAGGTAATCCTGAAGCCTTGGGAGCTTTTCACTTTTTTAAAACTACTGCTTGTTGTTCCCAAGCCCCTTTTCATTCTTAGCCACAATGTATTTGATATCTTTTAGAGTATCCACCACTTGATAAAAAAATTTATCCTAAGGGAGAGTTGAACCAAAAGCCTTTTCATGTTTATCCTTTTGATTGTTTGGATTTATCAAAATCTTTACATCATCCCTTCTTCCCACTTTGCCTAAAGGTTTCCTATTGCTTTCAATATACAAAGTAATCTTGAATGCATCCCTCAAATTTTGAGGGTCTTTATCTCTTAGGCTATAGGACATTTTGGTATCAAATGCATTGAAGTAAGTAACAAGGCATATTGAGTCATTCAACCTCAAATTTTATGGTAGTCTATTCATAGCTTTTTAAAATCTAATATTGAAATCATACACCATTTCATTTTGTCCTTTGGAGATATTGTTAAATTCATTGAGCATAAAATTGAGGTTAGTCTTATCTCCATATTGCTCTCTAAAAACTCTCTTGAATTCTTCCCAAGAGCTAATGCTACCATCAGGCCAGCCTCCATACCAATCTCTAGCATCATCTATCAAAGATTGCATGAACAATTTCATGACCACATCTTCATGCTCCACCTCATAATAATCTAGCATGTTTAGAAACACTCTCAAATGATCCTCACTAGATATTGCATTATTACCAGTGAATTTGTTCAACACAACCCTAATGTCATTGTCAACAAGATTTGGGTATCCAAGAATCCCATCAAAACATAATTATCTATACCTTTCCAATTGCATAGGCCGCCTATGAAATTGGTTATCTCTATTCTCATTATTATTGTTTGCTTCTCCACCTCCTCTCTTGTGATCCACATTTATGTTAGTGAATTGATTGTGAGTTGTATGATTACTACTACTTGTGTTCACATTCTTAGCATTATGAATGGATTGCTCAATATGACCAAAAGTTTTTGCATTGCTTGAGGATGTGGGATTTATGGTGGAATGAGAAGGATATTGTGAGCTATATACCACAACACCTTCTACTAAACATGAAGTTTTCAAGAAACCTAACTTTATTTTCATCTCAAGATTAGTAGCCATGATTTCCATCTTATCTACTTCTCTTTAGAGAGCCTCATTTTCTTTTCTTAATTGGTCCATCTCATATTCTAATTTTTGGGGAATGGGAGGCTTCTCAGATGCAAGTTTCTCATTTATAACCAAGTCCTTTATAGGTTGTTTTCCTTTTGCATTTGGTGGGTTGGAAACATTTTTGTTTGGATGTGGAGCAACATCACTAATAACTTGAAACTTGGTTTAGTTGGCGGTGTCAACATTTTTTACAGGGTCTTCTTGATTTTTCTTGTTAAGGACCTCTAATACAACATGACCCAATTTAATTGGTTCAAGTTCAGCCCAATTCATAAATCTCATTTGGTCTAATTTTCTTATTAGGGTTTCCCTTTCATTCATAGCATTCCTAATATACTCTTCTCTTTCCCTCTCCTTAATCTTCCTTATCTTAGCCTCAACTTAAATCTCTCTTTTGAGAGGACTAACTTCTCCAAAAAATTCTTTAGGATCTAGGAGGGTAATATTAGAACCTGAGTGTGCTTCCAGATCTATTAGATTCTGGGCTTCATTATTGGTTCTAGATAACAAGTTAGGTGGCAAAGGTGAATATTCACCAAATGCAGGAGGGATAATGTCACCAACAATAGTAGAATGGGTAGAGGCAACATTTCGGTGATGGCTCCTAATTCTACTAATTTTCCTAGGTCTATACCTATGGATACTCATGACAGTCTTATTATCACAATCATCTCCTTCATGGTTTTATCTTAGCAAATTTTATTGACTTTCATGCCTACTAGAACTCAATAAAGGAATTTGATTTTTAGGAATAGGGTGGGGAGTAGACTTGTATGTGCATCTTTAGCTTGTAAGGATGGTGGAACCCATTGATTTGAGAGTTCATCCTTCTACACCCATTTTCCAATTTGCTTAGGAGTCTTGTGAAGATCACCTTCCAACTTTTCTTTTGGATGCTTCATCATGTATCCTCTGGTCTTCTTTCTCTTTCTTCTACAACTTTTATTCTTCAATATCTTCTTAACTTCAAATAATGCACACTGGTGTATAGACTTCAGAGTCACCACCCAAATTTGATTGGGAATTATAAATAATAATGATAATCTTGCAAAAATTTAAATGAATTGCATAAATTTGGAAGTACAAATAACTCCTAAGACCGTCCACAACACTCTAGGTGGAGGATTTGCACATGCACACAAGGACTTGACAATATTTATGCAAATGACCTTCAAAGTGATAAATGGTGGGAGAATTCAACAATCCTTAGAAAAAATTGACAAATATTTGCAAAATGTAACACCCCATGACAAATATATGTGACTAATCACAATGCTTGGACAAAGCATACTGGGACAAACATATTTTCACATATTTCTTCCCAATGGAGTCACCAATCGGTTGGTTGTTTTTCAAGAACCAAGCTGATGTTCAAGGAAGCCTATGGACTTTTCAATTTCCAATTATTAGCAACCTGAAGGGATTGGCCAACAAACGAGTGAAAGTAGCAATGCTTTCCTCCTACACTTTGGGCTCTAAAAGACTCGGGAGGGTGATCCTACAATGTATTTAAAGACCTCTGCACCTAATGACTAAATACATTACAAATAGCGGATAATTCTGATATAATAGCTCAACAAATTGGAATGAATCAAAGAAGTTGGCTACTTCTTAACAACACTCAACATTCAGAGCATGAGAATGGTGAAACTTAACACAAAACAATAAAAATTGTAAGTCATTTGAAAAGTTATTTATTAGAATTGATTTGTTTCTAAATTGACCAACAAAATGTATCATGAACACTCACTTAGATTAGTGCCTTATCTTAGAAATGGAGTCAATCTCAAAACCTATACCATCTGATAACAATTTAACACATAACATCATTTAAGCTTTGACATCACTACATTACAGTATTTCAACATTATATTCTTGACCATAAGTTCTTACTGATATCCTAGTACTCAATTTACATAAACCTATAGCTTCACTCAAGCATTTGCATTAATTCTTTGAATTAACAAGCGAGAAAAAAACCACACACCCACTGGAAATCAATGGAGACAAACAAGATAATCCTTTGATCATATTATTAAGAATTTATGAAACAAATACATAGGAAAGAAACAGCTTTGAATTTGCACCATTTTGTATTATATTTCCAGTATTGCTATCAAAATTACATATGCATTGACAGACTCAAAACCTAAGACAAAACTCTAAAATGCTATGTATTTCCTTTACAATGTTCTTTGTGATCAATTACAAGCAACCAACCCATACTTTTGGCCTTGAATTCCTTCTTATAGAAATGAAGGAGCAAACAAGCTTTGAGCCAAAAAGTAGACATCTCACTATTCTATTGGACCATTACAAAATCATTCCCTTTGCAATTATATTTGCAATTTCAAATGAAGGGAAATGTTACATGAGACAAAATTTATTTTCATTTGTTGCTAATGATTAGGTCCCGCCTTCCAAAAGGAATCTTTGAACTGATTTGACAATATCCACATGCTCCAAAAATATGTCCATGTACACCAAGTGAAGATGAAAGAAAGCATAAAGAGTCCTTGTTATCAAATTCAAATATGGGAGAAGACAATAGCTTATCCATACTTCAAAAAAAGCCTAATTTGTACTAGTTCCAAGCTATGCATCGTGCTTCTCCCATCTGTTATTCACCATGGTTGCAAAATTAAAGCCAAAATTGTGTTCCTTATTCCACAATCGCAACCCAATCATCTAATACATCCAAGTACTTATCCTTCTAGGATTGAAATTCTTCTTCTGTAGGCCAATTGAATTTTATGACATCATCAACTTTCTGCCTATAAGGTTAATACATAGTGACAACTTGGTTTTCCTCTTTATCAAATTCCTCTAAGACAATTCCTACATGAGCCATATCCATATTTTTCATTAGCATGCTCATATAATTTCCCTAATAGATCAAAGTTTCTTGCTTTGAAATCACCTCATTCGTCTCCTTCCTCCAATCCTGCAAGGTTTTAATATTACCATCATCCTTTAATATGGAGGGGAGGAGACCATAATTCATTTCATGAAAACCTTTAAGCAACTCCCTGATCCTTGCCTCCAAAGTCTCAATCTTTCCCCTAAATTCCTGGATTCCATTCACAGTCTGGATGGTAGGCTTGAGTTTGTTAGGCTTATTTGTATCATACTTGGCTCCCACAACCATCATCCTCAACTCCTGTAGCCTAGGGATCCATGTTTCCATAAGTGGAATGGATACCTCTATCAATATCAAAATTATTTATTACAGCCTTCATGGTAGAATAATTAGCATGGATGCTAATTAACCTGTTGTTCACCCCTCTATTCAAATTTTCCAAAACTATAGTGACAATTTTCATATTGCTAACAAATATTTCTCTGTCATGTTTGTCACATTTTTCCTTATACTCCTTCAGCTATTCCAGTAGCTCTTCCTTACTAACACCTTCCTTTGGTTTTGGTGTGTCAGATGTGGTGGGATCTTCAATTGAGATGGGCGCACTTCCCATATTGTAGGGCACAATTTCCCATGAAGAAATTTTTGGAGGTGTTGAAGCAACATGTGTTGGTTCATATGAAGAAATGGGAGAAGCAACATCAGTTTGCATTGGTTCCCATAATTGAAAATTTTGTAATTTCTCTTTTAACAATGCCAATTCCATTTGTAGCTACATTGTTTGTTGTTGATTCTTTCCATAATCAACCAACAAATCATTGATCTTCTTTCTTCTTTCTATTTCTCAGTAGTTAGTAATTCCATTGTTGCTTTTGTGAATTTAGCAACATTTATTAACATGGTGGTAGCTTCAATAGCTGATGTATTAGATACTCTCTTTATTATCAAGCCTCCCCTATAATCTACAACAGGGTCTACAATATTAGGCTTCTTTGTGTTGGGGGCCAAGGCCCAAATGGCCAATGTATCCCACTGCTCACTGAATACATATCCTTGTAGTGCTATGGTAGCTTCCTTCTCAAAATTATAAATATGTCTATCACATATTTTCACTGTATCAAGTGCAATCATAGAAGCTAAGTCCCATATGGCAATAGCAAAACACCACTCTTCCTCACTAGCTCTTTGCCTTCAGATGTAGTCATTCCTTGAAACTTGTCTTTCATTTCTTTTATTACTTATGCTTGAATGGTTTGCATCAGGTAACTATGGATGGAGGCTTCTTTTCAATGCAACATTATTTACAAATTCATCCTTTTTAGCTCTCCAAGCAAACTCCATGAAATCTTTGGATTTTACAAAATAATCATCATCAAGGAATTTTATACATGCTTCAATCCTAACATCATTATTATTATTTATTCTAGTAAGGTCAACTTTGCTCAACCTTAGACCTAGTTTTTGTGGAACCATTTCTCTTGGTGAAGGAATTCCCCATTGCATCTCTTCTTCTAATACCCAAATTTCATCATCAAAATCATCATCATAGTCCACCAAGCCATTGGATTCAACTCTTTGTTTCTTTTGAGGTGGTTGCCTAGGTGATGATGCTTGTCTTGGTGGTGAATCAATGTCAAAAATCTTAGGTCCCACCGAACTAGGGGGAGATGGAGGTGGCATCTATGGTACTGGTGAAGTGGTCCTTTGCTCCTCTTGTTGAGAGGAGGAAACCGTTGTATCATTTCCCTTTGATTTATTCCTTCTCCTTGTGAAAACAATTACTTTTTGTTCCTTTAGAGGTTGGTATGTTTGCCTTTCCTCCATAATAGGGATGTCTCCTCCACCTTGTTCTTCTTCAATAGGAGTTTTCCCTTTGTCTTGAATTATTATCACTTTTTAGGTGACCAACCACTATCTCAAAATTTTGGAACATATGCTCCATTCTCTACATCTTATTAGGGATTTTAGCGAGAGCTACAAATTGAGGGTCTTTGGATCACAACTCTCTCTCCAATTTGTTGAACGCAATCCATTTCATTTTCCTCTCCTCTTGATTTTGGAAATAAAAAATATTCCTTATAAAATATTTAGGAAAATAGTTGTGAGTGAACTTATAACTTCTATTTCTCATCTTCAACTAGGCCATCCATCCTTCAAGGTCATAGTTCCTTAATCCTACTCTCCTCATGTTTAGAGGCTTTAGTATTTCATTTATTTTATTCCACCCCCATTTTATCATCACAAAATTTGAAAAACAAGTATATGAAGGGAAAAAGGTTCCCTTTCCCTAATCCTTTAGGTGGTTGTTTTCCACATCACCTAGTTGCCACATTACTTCTAGAAATCCAATTCTCTTTGGTATATATTTGGGAAACTTATGGAGTGAGATAGTTGTACCATATACTCTTAATATTGTATAAGTGGAATAGGGGATGATGTCTCCCCAATTGTGATCAACTCCTAATTTAGGTTTCTTATCCTTGGGCCTCAAGAAGTCATGCAAGGCACTGAGAATCTTTGGAATGTTCACAATCAAAACTCTCCTCAATTTAGAGGCAAATAGATTCTCAAACATCACATAATCAAACTTCCTATCATCCTTGTCTAGGACAATGGTCCAACATTGAATGGGCAGCTCCAAATAACTCTCCTTTGCATCCAATGACATATCCTTGCCAAAATAAGTGGCACCTTTGAAAGGAAGCATGTGCATAAACAAATAATACCAAGAGAATTTGACCCCATCTCTTTTCTTCAACCTCACCAAACCCTCATGAATTCTTTCTACTAGGTACCCTCAATAATCATATACTATGTAGTATGTGGGGTGTTGGATATGTGTTGCCTTGTACATCCAGACCATGGGCATACCTGTGACTAGGTCATAACCAATGATTTGGCAGATGGAGTGGAAAGTCCTTTGAAAATAGGACACAAAATAGCTTATTGGGTAGGGCTCTTGTCTAGTGAACCCAAGAAGACCCTTCTACCATCCACAAATGCCAGATAGTTGGGCAATATTTGGGCTCTAAATGAATATTTAACCTTTTCATACTTTTCCCTACGAGTTTTCTCATCAATTAGAACCATGTCTTCACTCCACTCTGTGAGGTTGAAGATTTCAACAATTTCTTTTCTAGTTACCTTGACCATATAAATTCCATCAAAATTCCTCACAGTCCTTGTGACTCGATCATAATTTCTAGCCAATGCTTTCAACAAGTCCACATTAGGTACAATTAATTTTCCCAAGTCTAAATTCTAGGGGTTGCCCATAGGAATTCTATAATTTTTATTGCCGAACCAGCCGCTAAACAACTTCCACCCAGTGTAAGGCAATGTAGCATCCCTAATTTCACTTTGCCTGTCAACTAGGCCTTCTATGATTTGCTTCCCTTGGAATGGTGGTTAACCCTTGGGTTTTTCAGAGGTGGAGGGCTTCAACTAATCAGTTAAGTCCTAGACTATGGGTCTAAGAGGGATTTTTGAGCTAGAGGTTTCTCCTTCAGATGAGGACACTTTCACTTTTGGTGCCATACCTCTAGGGTTTATGCAAGTTAGGGTTTTTTTCAATAAAATGAGGGTTTACAACTTGGGTATGGTTTGACACTCAGGAAGTTACAAGTTGACAACAATTACGTTCGGACAAAATGTCAAACCTTAAAAGAAATTACAAAAAACTAGGAAACCCAATGACACAATAAAAGCACAATAAAAAACTAGCAAGTTTGATTAATTTTAGAAGTAGGATAGCCTTTTAACTTACTAGTTTCACAGTTGCTTGAAAACCCTAGCTTTGTCATCGAACATGCTTGAAAATCACAACACGAGCTATTTGAATGCGTTGAATATATTGAACAATCTTCAATTATGCTTTAAAGCAAGTTTTAATAGCTTTAAAATCTTCCAACTCGGTAGCTCTGCAGCTTATCTACCATTATGGTTCCCTTGTGTGTACCAAAATGACTCATTTTCCTCCAAACTCAACTTTGAATGGTGACCATTAATCATGAAATGAAATGGATTGACACACGATCCAGATTGAGTAAACAATGTTTGAAAAAGCTGACTATAAGCCTCGTTCCTTGTCGACCAACCAAAAATAAGCTATGTCACAGAATCTCCAAGTTAGTTGTGGGCTCCACCACTCAATTAACTACAGAGGGAACCCATGTGTCAACTTACCCACTTCCTCGTTAGTCTTAACCCACGTGCAACTTTCAGCAGCAAGGAGGCGGGGAAGGGCTGAGATTAAATCTCACACATTCAACATGTGTATGCCTTACCACAAGGATGCTTGCTCGTGCATATATCTTTCAGATATAACTGATGGCCAAGATTAAAAGGTCTCATTTGATTTTTAAAACACGTGCTTAAAAATCCTTTTAGTAGCGTAGGTTTTAACGTTCATACTCTTATGCCAAAATATTTTGTTAATATTTCACCCTTTGTGATGTTCATTCAACGCCTATGATCTCTCCACATGGCATTTTCCCACTTCCCCAATGAGAGATGAAAGACAAAGGTGGGTCCCCTATGGGATGGCGAGGAGTGGTTGAGATTCAACCACGTCACCTTATCTTAAGCATTGATCTCAACAGACAAAGTATTAATTTCTTTTAGAGCTCAGTAGGTTCCGCTAATAAAGGGATAGATATCCTCAGCCTGCTAGCCCATGGCATTATTTTAATGCTTATTAAAATTAGGTGGGGATGTGAGGAATGACCCAGATGTATCCACATTATGCTAGCTCCACCATTGATTTTCTTCAAACATCCTGCGCTGACTTTGAAAGACATTG
Organism: Sequoia sempervirens; assembly: GCA_007258455.2. Taxonomy (NCBI): domain Eukaryota; kingdom Viridiplantae; phylum Streptophyta; class Pinopsida; order Cupressales; family Cupressaceae; genus Sequoia; species Sequoia sempervirens. Next base: position 724,859,789 of record VDFB02058242.1, on the reverse strand, counting down.
GGTCCACCACTGCAAAAGGACATGTGGTGCTCGCCCGCAACTCATGAGATTATTTTAATAAGAAATAAAACAGAGCGGGGGCGTGGGGAGCATTCAAAATTTGATCATGATGATCCAACAACCTACACAAGATTGCTAATTTTTCATGTGCACATGTTAGTTCTTAAAAAGGGGCCCTTGCTAGGTAAGCGAAGAGAGGGGACATAAGACATAAGGTTGAGACCTTAGGCGAATAATGAAAATATTAAAAATTGAACCTAGGAACTTGGAGAATATTTAAGATTATGAACCCGCATCACATAAAGGTAAAGTTTTTAATAAAATGACGGGTAACGACCTAGATTGCTAGGATTTAGGGGTCAATAACAAGATGGATTAAAAGGAATAAGTCACGACTTGAATAACCAGGAACCGGTTATAAAAGGTCAACATCAAATTAGAACTCTCACAAAGGATTCAGACTTATGATTTTTTTAGAAGGGGTTTAAGCAACCCAAAAACCCTAAGGCATAATAATAAGTGAAACCCTAAGCCTTAGGTCATGAGAAAAACCAGATCTTGCAAAAAAATTAAGTGGAAAACAAAGCATTTTTAGAGCCTCCACCAGTGGCTCCTATTGGGGATGTAAGTTCTTCCAGAACTAAGTGAGATCATAGAATCTCAGTTTGAAGTGAACCAATCATAGAGAACCTAAACCAGGAACTACCCAGACAAGGTAGCAAGACCAAACCTAATGCAACCAAAGCAAACACACCTATGCATAGAAATATACAAATCCTACACTGTACATGGAAAATAACATGTTTCAAGAGAAATATGGCTTCAAGAACTGTCCATGTACTGGTAACTCAAGAAGTGCACCAATTAGATATTGTAGGAAATATGAATCTTCCCCATGAGTGTTGCAGGTTTTTGACCTGCAACTATAACTTGACATTTATTTTTTGAGCATCTCTCCTTGTTTCATCCACTTCCATTAATTCATCAATCCTATTCTGCATCTCATCACATGTATCTTCATCACACTCTTAAATAAACTTGTACATTTTGATAAGGTTATTCTGGGGTAACCTTGCATCAATACCATACACTAGATCAAATGGAGCATAGCCAATATCCTTCTTGATAGTCACTCTATCTTCCCACAAAGCTAGCTTTAACTTGGAATCCTAAGCTTTCTTGTTTTTCTCAAGGATCCTTTTGATAATATTCATCAAGCTCTTGTTGCTTGATTCTACCTAGCCATTACCTTGAGGGTGGTATGGTGAAGAATAAGACATCTGGATTCCATGCTTTGAGAAAAAATCTATGAATTCCTCAGATCTAAAGCACATTGCATTATCTGAAACAATTCTTTCAGTACTCCAAATCTGGTCAATACATTTTCCATCAAGAAATCTATGACTACTTTGCTTGTTGCTCTTTTTATTGGGATGGCTTCCACCCATTTTGTAAAGTAGTCTGTGGCCACAAGAATCCATGAATGACCTCCACTAGAATTATCATATATCTCCCCAATGAAATAAATGCCCCATTGTTGAAATGGTGCTTGGATTGTAACTGGTCTAAGTGGTAGATTGCTTTAGAATTTTAACTTCCCAAAAAATCTTTGGCATGCATCACATGCTCTTACCAGTTTGTGTGCATCCTTAAAAATATTAGGCCACTAGAATCCAGCTCTTAAGACTTTGTGAGTAGTGGTTTTAGCCATGTAGTGCCCCCCACACACTCCACTATGCATCTCATTCAATAGTTCAAAAGCCTTGTCTTTATCAACACATTTTAACATAACACCTTCTAGGTTTCTCCACCATAATTCACCCTTTATGATCACATACTTGACAACATGCAACTTGAGAGTTTTTTTTTTCATTTTTAGTTAATCCTTTAGGGCATTGCATTTTCTACAAGTAGTAGATGACCTTATACCAATCACAACCCTCCATGTCACAAATGTATGATCTATCAAAATAATCCTCTAGATTTATCTGATTGGAATTTAAGTTTTCCTCAGCCATTAACATAGCCAATCCTTGACCTCTCTCCAATTTAGTGATTTGAATGTCAATATTAAACTCTTGTATTCTATTTATCCACCTGCATCTTCTACCCATGACTTCCTACTGGCTAAAGATGTCTTTCATAGTTGCACTTGGAACATTAGCAATGCCTGTTGCCCCTACAAGATAAGTCTTGAAGTTCTTTACAGACTTAACAAGTGCATATGCTTGCTTTTCCATTAAACCATATTTTAATTTTGTAGCTTGGAGTGATTTGATAAAGAAAGCAATAGGTTGTTCAAAGCCTTCTTGATTCTTTTGTAATAGAACAACAACAATAGTATGAAATGATGCAAATGAAAATATTTGCAATGGCTTGGAAAAATCAGAAGTCCTTAGAACTAGGGCCTCCTTAATTGCCTATTTTATTGCTTGAAAAGCCTTACTTGGCCCTTCAGACCACTCCACCTTTTCACCCTTCTTCAACATTTTGGGGATAAGGCAAGTAATCTCTACAAAATTTGTTACAAATATCCTCAAGAAGTTAATCTAACCAAGAATGACTGAATACCCTTCACATTCATTAGTTGGGGAATCTTTTCAATAGAGGCTACCCTCTTAGGGTCAATTCTCAATCCTTCCTTGGACACAATGTGTCCCAACAAGTTGCCTTCAGTGACTCCAAAGGAACACTTCTTTGGGTTGAGTGAGATGCCATATTCTAGGGCCCTGATGAAAATCTTCTCCAAGTGCATACAATGAACTTCTTTCTTGGAGAAAGCATTTAAATCATCTTGGTAGATTACCAAAAACAAATCAATGAAATTAGAAAATGCTACATCCATAGCCCTTTGAAAGGTGGCACCCATGTTGGTCAAACCAAATGGCATTCTGACATACACATAGGTGCCCCATGGAGTTGTAAATGTAGTCTTGTACTACTTAGACTCCTTCACTTTAACCTAGTTATAACAAAAAAAACCATCCATCATAGATAATAATTCACAACTAGTTACCTTTTGCAACATGGCTTCCATATTTGGCAGTGGATAGTTATCCTTTAATGATGATATGATCAGATTTCTAAAATCCACACATAATATTATATCACCATTTTTCTTCCTGACTGGCACTAAATTAGACACCCATGAGGAGTGCCTAATAGGCTTTATAATGCCAACATCCCTCTACTTGACCAATTCATCTTGCATTTTTGGAGCTAAGGTTCGATTAATGGGTCTTTGCTTTTGCTTGAAAGGCTTGACATCTTCCTTTAGAGGAATCTTGAATGTTGGAACAATTCCTCCTTATATGCTTTCAGGTCATCATATGGCCAAGCAAAGACATGTCTATACTTTCTCAACAAGGCAATCGACATTTCCTTGATCTTGGGCTTCATCTTCTTTCCCACATAAACCTTTTTAGGGGCATTTTTAGTCCTCAAGTTTACTTCTTCTAAGTCCTCTAGATGGGTAGCAGTTGTTTGGGCATTGCTTTTGTCCTGATGTTGAAGAATCTTTCTAATGTCACAAGCCTTTGGGAATCTTGTTTGTCTTCAACTAAATAACTTCATTTCCAAAGACTATGTCTTTCCCATCTATGTTTTCAACAAAGGCTCCAAAGTCAATCTTCTAACTCTCATACTCATTAACACATTTTAGAAATTTCAAAATGTTTTCATCATAATTGAAAACTTTCTAGTTATACACATTATCAGGGATTGATGAACTTGCTTGTACCTCAACCTTGGAGATACCTATAAAAGTTATGTCATCAGGTCTAAGTGCAATGTTTGCAAGAAAGTTCGCCACTCTGTTTTTACCTCTCTCCATCTAGTCAATTTTGAATGCATCAAATTGCTCAATTGAATCCCATACAACATTCATGTATCGCTTTAACCTCTAATTTTTACATGCATATCAAGATCTCATTTGGGATATTACTATCTCAAAATCACCAATCACCATTAGTTTCTTTATCCCATGTTTCTCAACTAGCCTAAATCCTAATAGCAATGCCTCATACTCTACCACATTGTTTGTCCAAATGAAAGACATAGTGAAAAAAAACTTAAATTTGTTGCCACTAGGTGAAACCAACAATATACCTGCACTTGATCCATCTTTGGAACTTGCACCATCAAAGTACATATTCAAAAGACCATCTTTATCAAACAATCTTGTAACCTCATTATCATTAGGTGCATGCCACCTATCACTTTCTCTTGGTAACTCCTCTAGCATGAATTCACTGATGTTAGTATCTAGAAAATGAACTATATCATCCTTAGGAGCATGCTCAATCATGTGTGGGACCTTTGATTCTCTAACCACTTTGACATCCTTGCCATCAATTGGGAAAGTAGCATAAGACATATCACATTGCATGTTATCCCCCATGGAAGCACTCCATTTTCTAGACAACATTCCATAGTTGGGTGGGATATCTACCAAAACCACACTTATTTTGAACTCCCTTTCTGGAAATGCAGCTAGTCTATATGGAAGCTCATTAATTACACCAATCATAGGGACTTACCTTGAGTCCATAACATAGCATTTTCCAAGGGTACTATCAAATTTCAATCTCATTGCTTCCATGATCTTAGATGGCATTATATTGTTAGATGCCCCTAAATCAATTATGCAGTTCTTCAACAAATTTTCATCAACAATCAATGTTAGTAAAAATGGATCTATGTTTTTAGGATAGGCCGTCACTGAATTTCCTAGAATAATGTGGGGGATCTCATTGATTACTCCCTCAACCTCTTTCTCTTTCTCTTTCTTTTCTTTTCCACTTACTCTGGGTGGAGTAGACACCATTGGTTCATTATAGGCTGTAGTAGCACCATTGATAAGGGCTACTATCTTTTGTTTATGCTCATCAATTCTCATCATTTCAAGCAAAGGAACAAATTTTTTTACTTGAATAAGCAAATGAAACATATCAACAGGAGTATAGTTGGGAAAATAAATTGGAATCATACCTTGTTCTATATTTATCTCCTTCTGTTGCTCACTTTTTGTTTCATCTTTAGGCTTAGCATCCTTCTTTTCAGACTCAGAATTATGCTTTTGTGCTTTCACTTTCATAACAAGAGATTTGACTTCTCCATTAGCTTTTGGTTTTTCAACTTTCTTGGCCTAGATTTTGTCTCCCTTAATTTCCTTAGCTTTCGGTCCATCCACTTTGCTATCAGATTTTTGTTCTTTGCCTTTTACATTCTACTCTTTGATGAAGAGGCTAGCAGGCTTACCTTGGTCACCATCCACTATTTTTCTTCTCAGATGATATGAACTGCTGGCTTGTGCAACCAAGGCTATTGCATACCTTACAGTTTCTTCATCTGAAGGTATCCTTAAAGACACATTATCTTTAGCTGCTTCCAATGTATACACTTCATTATCATTATCATTATCTTCATCAGAAAGATATTGTTGGTGATATCTATTAGCTATATGCCTTTGGATTTCCACATCAAGCTCATGAGACTCCATATCAAATGAGCATTCATTATTAGGAAAATATGACTTGCCCATGATCATGTTCACTTAAACATCATCCTCATGAGATTGATCATAATCTTTTGGCATAAATTCTTCAACTTCAACCATTTGTGCAACTGCACATTGGTGAGGAGAATGTGGCAATTGACAAACCATGCACCAAGGGGTCTCATCAGTGAAATTTGCAGATTATTTTTGCAAGGGATCAATTGTGACCTGATCTTGTTTACCTCTATGATTGTTTGGGATTGTATTTCCAATTTTCTATTTGGTTTTGTAAGGGTAATCCCAAAGCCTTGGGGGCTTTTCACTTTTTTGAAATTGATGCTTGTTATTCCCAAGCCACTTTTTATTCTTAGCCATAGTGTATTTGATATCTTTCAGAGTATCCATCACTTGATCAAAAATTTTATCATAAGGGAGACTTGAACCAAAAGCCTTTTCATGTTTATCCTTCTAATTGTTTTAATTTCTCAAAATATTTACATCATCCCTTCTTCCCACTTTTCTTGAAGCTATCTTATTGCTTTCAATATGCAAAATAATCCTAAATGCATCCCTTAGAGTCCGAGGGTCTGTATGTCTCAGGCTAGGGGCCATTTTGGTATAAAAAACATTGAAGTAAGTAACAAGGCATACTGAGTCATTCAACCTCAAATTTTATGGTAGTCTATTCATAGCTTTATGAAATATGATATTGAAATCAAAAACCATTTCATTTTGTCCATTGGTGATATTATTAAATTCATTGAGCATAAAACTGGGGTTAGTCTTATCTCCATATTGCTCTCTAAAAACTCTCTTAAATTGTTCCCAAGAGCCAATGCTACCATCAAGCAAGCCTCTATACCAATATCTAGCATCCCATGTCAAATATTGCATGAACAACTTCATGACCACATCTTCATGCTCCACCTTATAATCATCCAACATGTTTAGAAACACTCTAAATGATCCTCACTAGATATTAAATTATTACTAGTGAATTTTCTCAACACAACCCTGATGTGATTGTCAATGGGATTTGGGTATCTAGGAATCCCATCAAAACATAATTGTCTATACCTTTCCAATTGCATAGGCTGCCTATGAAACTGGTTATCTCTGTCCTAATTATTCCTATTTGCTTCTCCACCTCCTCTCTTGTGATCCACATTTTTGTTAGTGGATTTATTGTGAGTAGTATCATTACTACTACTTGTGTTCACATTCTTAGCATTATGAATGGATTGATTAATATGACCTGAATTTTATGAATCACTTAAGGATGTGGGCTTTATGGTGGAGTAACAAGAATCTTGTGAGCTAGATGCCACAACACCTACTGAACATGAAGTTTTCAAGAAACCCAACTTTCTTTTCATCTCAAGATTAGTAGCCATGATTTCCATCTTCTCTACTTCTCTTTTGAGAGCCTCATTTTCTTTACTTAATTTGTCTATCTTAGATTCTAATTTTTAGGTAATGGGAGGCTTCTCAAATGCATATTTCTCATTTATAACCAAGTCCTTTACAGGTTGTTTTCTTTTTTCATTTGGTGGGTTAGAAATTTTTTTGTTTGGATGTGGAGCAACATCACTAGTAACTTTAGATTTGGTTCGGTTGGTGGTGTCAACATTTTTTATAGGGAATTCTCTATTTTTCTTGTCAAGGACCTCTGGTAAAATAGGACCCAATTTAATTGGTTCAAGTTCAACCTGATTCATAAATCTCATTTGATCTAATTGTCTTATTAGGGTTTCCCTTTTAATCATAACATTCCTAATATATTCTTCACTTTCCCTCTCCTTAATCTTCCTTATCTCAGCCTCAACTTGAATATCTCTTCTAAGAGCACTAACATCTCAAAAAACTTCTTCAAGATCTGGGAGGGTAATCTCAAAACCTGAGTGTACTTCCATATCTATTAGGTTTTTCACTTCATTATTGGTTTTGGTTAACAAGTCAGATGGAAAAGGAGAATATCCACTAAATGCAAGAGGGATAATGTCACCAACAATAGTAGAATGGGTAGAGGAAACATTTTGGTGATGGCTCCTACTTCTACTTCCACTTTTCCTAGGTCTAGACCTATGGATACTTGTGACAGTCTTATTAGCACAATCATCTCCTTCACAGTCTAATCCTAGTAGATTTTCTTGACTTTCACGCCTACTAGAACTCAATAAAGGAATTTAATTTTCAAGAAAAAGGTGGGGAGTAGACTTGTATGTGCATCTTTAGCTTGTAATGATGGTGAAACCCATTGATTTATGTGTTCATCCTTCTACACCCATTTTCTCATCTGCTTGGGAGTCTTGTGAAGATTTCCTTCCAACTTTTCTTTTGGATGCTTCTTCATGTAACCTCTAGTCTTCCTCATCTTTCTTCTATAACTCTTTTTATTCAATATCTTTTTAACTTCTTCAAATAATGCACATTGGTGCAGAGACTTCAGAGTCACCACCCAAATTTGATTGGGAATTATAAATAATAATGGTAATCTTGTAGGACTTTAAATGAATTGCACAGATTTGGAAGTATAGAGAACTCCTAAGACCATCCTCAACACTCTAGGTGGAGGATTTGCACAGGCACACAAGGACTTGACAATATTTATGCAAATGAACTTCAAATTGATAAATGGCGGGAGAATTCAAAAAGCCTTAACAAAATTTGACAAATATTTGTAAAATGTAACACCCAATGACAAATATTTGTGACTCTAATCACAATGCTTGGACAAAGCATACTAGGACAAGCATATTTTCACACAATTCTCCCCAATGGACTCACCTATTGGTTGGTTGCTTTTCAAGAACCAAGCTGATATTCAAGGAAGCCTATGGAATTTTCCATTTCCAATTATTATCAACCTTAAGGGATTGGCCAATGAACGAGTGAAAGCAACAATGCTTTCCTCCTGCACTTTGGGCTTTGCAAGACCTGGGAGGGTGATCCCACAATGTATTTAAAGACCTCTACACCTAATGACCAAATACATTGCAAATAACAGATAATTCTTATATAATAGCTCAAAAAATGGAATGAATCAAAGAAGTTGGCTACTTCTTAACAACACTCAACATTTAGAGCATGAGAATGGTGAAACTTAACACAAAATAATAATAATTGTAACTCATTTGAAAATTTATTTATAAGAATTGTTTTGCTATTGAATTGACCAACAAAATGTATCATGAACACTCACTTATATCAGTGCCTTATCTTAGAAATAGAGTCAATCTCAAAACCTATACAACCTGATAAAAAATTAACACATAACATAATTTAAGCTTTGACATCACTATATTATAGTATTTCAACATTAAATTCTCAATCATAACTTCTTATTGATATCCTATTACTCAATTTACATAAGCCTATAGCTTCACTCAAGCATTTGCATTAATTCTTTGAATTAACAAGCGAGAACAAAACCACACATCCACTGGAAATCAATGGAGACAAATGAAATAATCCTTTGATCATATTATTCATAATTCATGAAACAAGTACATAGGAGAGAAACAACTTTGAATTTGCACCATTTTGTATTATATTTCCATTATTGCTATCAAAATTACATATGCATTGACATACTCAAAACCTAAGACAAAACTCTAAAATGCTCTATATTTACTTTACAACGTTCTTTGTGATCAATTACAAGCAACCAACCCATACTTCTAGCATTGAATTCCTTCTTATAGAAATGAAGGAGCAAGAAAGCTCTTAGCCAAAAAGTACACATGTCACTATTCTATTGGACCGTTACAAAATTGATTCCCTTTGCAATTATATTTGCAATCTCAAATGGAGGGAAATGTTACATGAGACAAAATTTATTTTCATTTGTTGCTAATGATCAGGTCCCACCTTCCAAAAGGCATCTTTGAACTGATTTGAAAATATCCACGTGCTCCAAAAATATTTCCATGTACACCAAGTGAAGATGAAAGAGAGCATAAAGAGTATAAAGAAAAAAGACAAGAAACCCATCCATGTTTGCATCCTTGTCATCAAATTCAAATTTGGGAGAAGACAATATTTTATCCATACTTTAGCAAAAGCCTAATTTGTAATAGTTCCAAGCTATGCATCATGCTTCTCCCATCCGTTATTCACCATATTTGCAAAATTTAAACCAAAATTGTGTTCCTTATTCCACAACCGTAATTCAATCATCTAATACATCCAAGAACTAATCCTTCCAGGCTTGAAATTCTTCTTCTGTAGGGAAGTTGAATTTTATGACATCATCAAACTTCTGCCTGTAAGGTGAATACTTAGTGACAACTTAGTTTTCCTATTTATCAAATTCCTCCAAGACAATTCCTGCATGAGCAAGCATATCCATATTTTTCTTCAGCATGCTCATATCATTTCCTTGACAGATCAAAGTTGCTTGCTTTAAAATCACCTCATTCATCTCCTTTCTCCAATCCTACAAGGTTCTAATATTACCATCATCCTTTAATATGGAGGGGAGGAGACCATGATTCATTTCATGAAAACCTTTAAGCAACTACTTGATCCTTGTCTCTAAAGGATCAATCTTTCCCCTGAATTCCTAGATTTCATTCATTGTCTAGATGGTAGGCTTGAGTTTGTTAAGCTTATTTGTATCATGCTTGGCTCCCATAGCCATCATCCTCAACTCTTGTAGCCTAGGGATTTATGCTTCCATAAGTGGAATAACTACCTCTTTATCAATATCAAAATTGTTTATTGCATCCTTCATGGCAAAATAATCAACATGGATGCTAATTATCTATTGTTCACCCCTATATTCAAATGCTCCAAAACTACAGTGAAAATTTTCATATTGCTAACAAATATCTCTTTGTCATGTTTATCACATTTTTCCTTATACTCCTTCAGTTGTTCCAGTAGCTCTTCCTTGCTGACACCTTCCTTTACTTGTGGTGCCTCAAATGTGGTGGGCTCTTCAATTGAGATGGGCACACTTGCCATATGGTAGGTCACAATTACCCATGAAGAACTTGTTGGAGGTGTTGAAATAACATGTGTTGGTTCATATGAAGAGGTGGGAGAAGCAACATCAGTTTGCATTGGTTCCCCTGATTGCAAAATTTGCAATTTATCTCTTAACAATGCCAAATTTGTTTGTAGCTATATTGTTTGTTGTCGATTCTTTCCATAATCAACTAAAAAATCATTGTACTTCTTTCTAAATTGCTCTTTCTTAGTAGTCACTAATTCCACTATTGCTTTTGTGAATTGAGCAACATTTACTGACATGGTGGCACCTTCAATAGATAATGTATCAAATACTCTTTATTATCAAGCCTCCCCTATAATCTACAATAGGCTTTGTAATGTCAAGCTTCTTTGTGTTGGAGGCTAAGGCCCAAATGGCCAGTGTATCCCATTTCTCACTGAATGTAGATCCTTGCACTGCTATGGTAGCTTCCTCCCCAAAATTTTAAAGAGGTCTGTGTAGACGCTAAGTCCCATTTTGGAAATAGCAAAACACCACTCTTCCTAACTACCTCTTTGCCTTTGGATGCAGTCATTCCTTGAAACTTGTCTTTCATTTCTTTTATTACCTTTGCTTGAATGGTTGCATCAGGTAAATCTGGATGGAGGCTTCTTTATAATGAAACATTATTTACAAATTCATCCTTTTTAGCTCTCCAAGCAAACTTCATGAAAAATTTGGATTTTACAAAATAATCATCATCAATGAATTTTGTGCATGCTTCAATCCTAACATCATAAGTATTATTTATTCTAGTAAGGTTAGCTTAGCCTCAACTATAGACTTAGTTGTTGTGGCACTATTTCTCTTGGTGGAGAAAGCATTCCCCATTGCATCTCTTCTTCTAATACCCATGTTTAATCATCAGAATCATCATCATACTCCACCAAGCCACTAGATTCAACTCTTTGTTTCTTTTGAGGTGGTTTCCTAGGTGATGATGCTTGTCTTGGTGGTGAATCAATGCCAATAATCTCAGGTCCCACAAACCTAGGGGGAGATGGACTTGGCATCTGTGGTATTAGCAAAGGGGCCCTTTGCTCCTCTTGTTGAGAAGAGGCAATAATTGTATCCTTTGCCTTTGCTTTATTCTTCCTTGTGAAAACAATTACTTTTTGTTCCTTGGGAGGTTGGTATGCTAGAATTTCCTCCATATCGGGGATCTCTCCTCCACCTTGTTCTTCTTCAAAAGGAGCTTTCCTTTTGTCATAAATTATTCTCTCACCTTTTAGTTGACCAACCATTGTCTCAAAATTCTAGAACATATGCTCCATTCTCTTTATCTCATTAGGGACTTTAGTGAGAGCTACAAATTGAGGGTTTTTTGATTGCAACTCTCTCTCCAATTTGTTGAATTCAATCCATTTCATTTTCCTCTCCTCTTTCTTTTGGAAATAAAAAATATTCCTTATAAAATCTTCAGGAAAATAGAAGTTTTGAGTGAACTTAGAACTTCTATTTCTCATCTTCAACTAGGCCATCCATCCTTCAGGGTCATGGTTCCTTGCTCTTGCCCTCCTCATGTTTAGAGGCTTGAGTATGTCATTTATTTTATTCCACCCCCTTTTATCATCAAAAAATTTGAAAAACAAGTATGTGAAGGGAAAAAGGTTCCCTTTCCATGATCCTTCAGGTGGTTGTTTTCCACACCACCTAGTTGCCACATTACTTCTAGAAATCCAATTCTCTCTAGTACATGTTTGGAAAAAATGTGGGGTGAGAAATTTGTACCATATACTCTTAAGATTGTATAAGTGGGATAAGGGATGATGTATCCCCAATTGTGATCAACTCCTAATTCAAGTTTTTTCTCCTTGGGCCTCAAGAAGTCATGCAAGGCTCTAGGAATCCTTGCCATGTTCACAATCAGAATGATCCTCAATTTAAAGACAAACAAATCCTCAAACATCACATAATCAAACTTACTATCATTCTTGTCTAGGATAGTGGTCCAACATTGAATGGGTGGCTCCAAATCACCCTCCTTCCTATCCAATGACATATCCTTGCCACAATAAGTGGCACATCTGAAACGAAGCATGTGCATAAATAGGGAATACCAAGAGAATTTGACCCCATCTTCTCCTTTCTTCAACCTCACCAAACCCTCATGAATTCTTTCTACTAGGTACCCTTCATAATCATATATTGTACAATAGGTGGGGTGATGGATATGTGTTTCCATGTACATCCAGGCCATGGGCATACCTATGACTGGGTCATAACCAATGATATGGCTGATGGGGTAGAAATTCCTTTGAAAATAGGACAAATAATAGATGATTGGGTAGGGCTCCTTGTCTAGTGAAATAAAGATGACCCTTCTACCATCCACAGATGCCAGATAGTTGGGAAATATGTGGGCTCTGAATGAATATCTAACCTTTTCATACTCTTCCCTAAGAGTTTTCTCATCAATTGCAACCATGTCTTCACTCCACTCTGTGAGGTTTAATATTTCAACAATTTCTTATCTGGTTACCTTGACCATATCAATTCTATCAAAATTCCTCAAAATCCTTGTGACTAGATCATAATTTCTAGCCACCGCTTTCAACAAGTCCACATCCATATAGATATTTGGTACAATTAATTTTCCCAAGTCTAAATTCCAAGGGTTTCCCATAGGAATTCCATAATTTATATTGCCGAACTAGCCACTAAACAACTTCCACCTGGTGTAAGGCAATGTAGCATCCCTAATTTCACTCTGCTTGTCAACCATGCCGTCTATGATTTTCTTCCCTTGGAATAGTGGTTGACCCTTGGGTGTTTTAGAGGTGGAGGTCTTCAACTGATCTGTTACGTCCTAGACTATGGGTCTGAGAGAGATTTTTGAGTCAAAGGCTTCTCCTTTAGATGAGGATACTTTCACTTTTGTTGCTATACCTCTAGGGTTTATGTAAGTTAGGGTTTTTTCAATAAAACAAGGGTTTACAACTTGGGTATGGTTTGACACTTAGGAAGTTACAATTTGACAACAATTACATTCAGACTGAATGTCAAACCTTAAAAGAAATGACAAAAGCTAGGAATCCTAATGACACAATAAAGCACAATAAAAAACTAGAAAGTTTTGAGTAATTTGAGAAACAAGATAGCCTTTTAACTTATTGGTTTCATAGTTTCTTGAAAACCCTAGCTTTGTCATTGAGCAGGCTTGAAAATCACAACATGAGCTCCTTGAATGCATTGAATGCCTTGAATAATCTTCAATTATGCTTTAAAATGAGTTATAATAGCTTTAAATGTTCCAACTTGGTAGCTCTGTGTCTTGTCCACCATTATGGTTTGCTCACAGGAACTAGAATGGCTCACTTTCCTTCAATCTCAACTTTGAATGTTGATCATTAATAGTGTAATGAAATGGATCGACAAACAATCTAGATTGAGTCAACAATGTTTGAAAAAGCTAACTAGTAGCCTTGTTCCTTGTTGACTAATCATAAATAAGCTATGTGGTAGAATCTCCAAGTCAGCCACAATCTCCACCACTCAATTAAGCACAAAGGGAAACTATGTGTTAGCTTCCCCACTTCCCCATTAGACTTAACCCATGTGCAACTTTCAATAGTGGAGAGGCGAGGAAGGGTTGAGATTAAATCTCACACCTTCAACATGTGCATGCCTTACCACAAGGATGCTTTCTTGTGTAAATATATTTTAGATATAACCAATGACCAAGATTAAAAGATCTCATTTGATTTTTAAAATATGTGCTTAAAAATCCTTTTAGTAGTGCAATTTTTAACGTTCATACCCTTATGCCAAAATATTTCATTAATATTTCACCCTTTGTGATGTTCATTCAACCACTACGATCTCTCCACATGGAATTCTCCCTCTTCCTCATTGAGAGATAGAGAAAAAGGTGGGTCCCATATGGGATGGTGGGGAGCGGTCGAGATTCAACCACGTCACCTTATCTTGACCGTCGATCTCAACAAATAAAGTATTTGTTGCTTTTAGAACTTGGTGGGTCCCATTGACAAAGGGATAGATGTCCTCAGCCTGCTAGCCCATGGCATTATTTTAATGCTTATTTAAATTAGGAAAGGATGTGGGGAATGACCCAGATGTATCCATATTATGCTATCTCTACTGTTAATTTGCTTCAAATGTCCCATGCTGACTTTGAAAGACATTGGGCCTCGCCACTATAGGAGGACACATGGTGCTCGCCCGCCAGCTCGTGAGATTATTTTAATAAGAAATAAAACAAAGTGGGGGTGTGGGGAGTGGTTAGGATTTGATCATGTTGATTGAACGACCTACATAGGATTGCTAATTCTACATGTACACACATTAGTTCTTAAAAAGGGGCCCTTTCTAGGTAAACGATGGGCGAGGACATAAGACTTAAGGATGAGACCTTAAGTGAATAATTAAAATATTAAAGCCTGAACCTAGGACCTTGGAGAATATTTAAGATTATGAACCTACATCACATAAAGGAATTTTTTTTAATATAATGACGAGAAATGACCGGGATTGCTAGGATTTAGGGGCTGGTAATAAGATGGGTTAAAAGGCATAAGTCACGACTTGAATGACTAGGAAACAACTATAAAAGGTCAACATCAAATTAGAACTCTCACAAAGGATTCAACTTAGGATTTTTTTAGAAAGGGTTTAAGCAACCCATAAACCCTAAGGCATGATAATAAGTGAAACCCTAAGCCCTAGGTCATGAGAACAACTAGATTTTGCAAATTTTTTGAGTGGAACACAAAGCATTTTTAGGAGCTCCACCAAAAGCTTCTCACATACCTTCGATCAACACACACATTTTTCAAGCTTTCACATGCATAATGGAGGCTTCACATTGATATGAACAACCCAACATCTTCACGAACACACTCCGACATGGGATGGTAAAACTATTTTGTTATTGAATGCAATTGTTATTGTTCTTTCAATTTCATTCTTGAATTTATTAATTCATAGTTTCATTTCGTGAGTAATGGGATAGATATTGATTTTTGTTTTGAGTTAGATTAGGTTCAATTCATTACATTTATCTTGTTTGACACCATCTATTTCCACCTTACACATTTTGAAAAAGGGGAAAAATCCAAAAAAATAAAAAAGCAAGAAAAACAACAAAGAGAAATAAAGTGTTCTTTTAGTGAAAACCACTTTGTGGTGCTCCTAGAACAAGTACTATGGTGAAAATATGGAAAATAGGCACTATGTTTGAATAAGACTTGCGATGTTATCTATCAACACCATCCAAAGCATCCACCCATTTGTACTATAATAAAATGTGTGTCCAACCATGGCTTGATAACCGATTAAGTATTGAACTGTGTTGCACCATCAACAGTCACCTCTCTAGTCTAAAACTGGTGGAAATTTTCTTGAAAAATAGTAGTGGATTAGATAATTATGCATCTTATCATGGTAAAAATAAATAAATTAGTAAACAACAAAAATCAAAAACATCTCAAAAAAAGAAAAAAAAATAAAAACAACTTTGGATTATTCCTTCACTCAAAAATTATGATATCAACATTTTCTTGAACCTCACGACTAGTTCAAGTAGATTCTCTGTTACATATCCTCTAGAAAAGGAAGTGGAATATCAATCCGAGTTAACAACATTGTTTGAATCCCAAAATATGTTATGCTTTGAGTCAAAACAATCCAACTACGTGGTCTCTGTGTGCACATCATAGGAAAGACTTATCAACCCTTGAGGCCTTAGGTTAGTCCACTTAGGTTTCTATCATGATTTCTTTCAACTTAGTCAAAACATTCAAAATAAAAAAAAATCCTAAAAAAATTCACAAAACAAAAAGATCAAAAACATGTTCTTATCAAATCAAGCGAACTACGAGCCTTTGCATGTACAACGTAGGCAAGGCTTATCTTTGATGAGCCCTTGAGGCCCTAGGTTAGTCCCCTGAAAACAATAAAAATAGCATCATAAAATTAAAAAAATAAAAAATTCCTATCTCCATCATCACAATCCACAATAAAATTTTCATCCATAATAAACAAATCATCACATTCACCCTTTGAAAAAATAGACAAACAAATAAAGCAACATCAAAAGCTAGAACTTTCAAGCAAACAATCACAAACATTTTATAGCAAAAAGACTAAAACAAAGCCAAATTATTAACTACCTATCTTTTGACAATTGACCAAACAACATCCTGAGATATGCCTTAACGGATCTCTTCCTATAATAGACATGGTCAACAATGGATAATAGCTTGATACCTCAAAACAGATATGGCAAGTGATATTGCAACTTTGTTTTATCTTTTTATAGTCTTAGCTTTATGATTTATTTTATTGATTCATTCCCAGGATCTATCAAGGATGTCCATAAGGATTTAGAGAAGAAGGAATGGGGGCAATTGAGTGCCATTTTGGTTTGTTGTTTGTAAGATTTTTTTGTTATACTACCATGGCGAATACTTGCTTTATTGAGTTTATGAAAGTTGTTTTAAGACAATTTGTGTAGCAATTTCATGTTAGGTATTTCATACCTCTT